>JAJMGJ010000004.1:0-600000 GCA_030568655.1 Suhomyces prunicola
GGGGGGGGGGGGGGGGGGATATAATTGTATAGTTTGTACTAATTATTTCTGTGTCTGGCTGGCTGCCCTACCTAAATAGCTACTTTGTTATACAACGTTTCAAATCCCGAGCCCGACAATTCATGGCAAGAGATCTAAGTGGTTAGTATTGTAAGTTTTTCTTAGAGTATTTTAATCTAAAGCATTATATGGTTATAAGTTGACGGTCTCAGAGTGAATACTGTAAGTGGGCTTACCGATTTTGATAGTATGGTCAACATTATAAAAAACCCAATAGGCGTACTTTTGAACCTGCCAACCCATGAGAAACATTTCGTGGTTCCCTATGTAAATAGGACAGAGGTTATTTGCCGGCTTCCAAGGAGGTCCTAGATATTCACTAAGTGGAACAGATACGGTTGCGTCTCCAAAGACGAAATCAATTGTCTTGTTGGTTGTATCACAAGGGACAAAGTAGTGAGCACCATCCCAACTGTCAACCCTTCCTCCTAATGCCACGGTAATATTTGCTAGAGTTTCGTTTGGGAGAAACGTATCAGGTGCACCGGTATCAATCATTGCAGGCCATCCTTGAGGGATCGATTCACCCCCAGCACCAACGCTGGTGATACAAAGTTCTGTAGCTTGTTCCTTTTGCAAAACCGGTACACTTACCAATTCGCCTTTGTATTTTGCTAGGTTCAAGCCACCGAAGAGAAAACCTCCAGTTTGACTCAGTAAAGAGTCCCACCAGTACGAGAAAGCGGCTTTGGTAATACGCCCTTGGGCTTTTAACCTAACAGGCAAGTAATTTGGATCGGAGGTGTGCATACCTATACCTATTATGGGTCGATTGATTGCATGGTCTGCCACGCCAAACTGTTCATCCTGAATAGTTATCTCATCGCCGTTCAAGCCACCAATGCTTATTTGGTCGACACCCCACCCACCAGAGTTGCCCCCAGCTCCAACATATGAAACATCCCAATGCACGTGCATGTCAACAAAAGTAGTGGATTTCGACGGATCGAAGGTTCCATACAGTTTACAATCATCATTGGTGCCTTCCCAACAGGTGGCGTTGCTATTGACCACCCACATCATGTTACTTCCGGTATCTACAGAGACACGCACACGAAATGAGGCTCTCAATAGCTTCGACCAGTGAATGTCTCGGATTATCTTGCAGGTGGGGTTCGTAATCCATGATTCCCCTTCTCTGAGTTGACAATACAATGCGTATATCTTGATAAATTGAATATACCTATGAAACGAAAATACTATTCAGTGTAAGTCTGGTTCTTCTATTCATCTGTGTATTATGTTTTTCTTGATATTCTATAACTCTTCCTCGTCACTTTCGAAAGGATCCACTTCGGGAAAATCGCCCACTTCCACCTGTTTTGGCTTCACAAAACTGCCATGCTTCTCTCTGCACTTGAATATCACTTTGCCATCTATCAGGCCGTTGTTCTTGCCTACAGGCTCGTCAAACTCCACCCCCACCCATATATTCTCGCCCTTATCAAGAACGTCAACTCTACCCACAAACCTAATAAAGCCTCGTCTCTCTGAACTGATGTTGATGATACGACACCGACTGCCGGCCTTGAGCTGGCTCAGTAATTGTTCGTTTTCTCGTATCTGACGTTGCTTTTCTTCGCTATACTGAGGATTGAACCGCCCTAGCTTGTTTTGCTGCTTCCAATCAAGCACAGTGCCAGACATTTTGGCGTATTCTTCTTCTGAGAGCTGGAATCCGATATCCTTGTTGGCCCCATTGTCCTCCAACTCGTGCAATTGGGAGTCAGGATTGGTGTCGATCACATGAAGTCTTCCTAGTGCCACGATATTGAAGTCGGCTACTGTCTTTGATTTGTCTTGTGCAAGATTGTACTTGGTTGCGTCCGATATTGTCTGGTACTCGTTGGAGTTGGCCACAGGAAAGTACATGATGGTCTGGTACCGTGGCGAAATGCCTGTTATCAATTCAAGACGGCTTTTGAGGTACTCCAAGTCCCACTGCGGCGATATACGACGCTCGGACGACGTCAAGTCCGACGTCACATACACATTGATATCACTCATCGCTGTGTTTACTAAAGTACGCCTAGTCGCTTGTACGCTTGAACAAATGGAGTCACGTGATGAGATATTACTGCCCACCGTGACGGAGGCAGAGTAGCGATAGTATTACAGAGATATATAGATTAACAGATGCAGGGTATTGATAATATTTATGAATAGTTCTTACCTGAGTGGATAACTACCAGTTGGTGTTATATGGGGTTTTGTTTTTTGAGTCTGGTATAGGCTGGTTGAATTTTGAAATTCTGTGCATTTTCTTACAAAAACGAAGGCACTGAAAAGTCACTCAAATATTCTTAGTATGAGAGGTAAATATTCTGAGACATGGCCAATAACGTCGAACACTGAGCTAGGATTCCTTCAGCGGTTTGCTTTTTAATTTCTGTTTGGTTAATTTTCCTCTGTATCACTTTGGGTGCAAAAAGCTTGGGCGAGGTATGCACTGTTAAGTAAAGAGTAACCCACGTAAGATCCTGAGGACCTACAATTTCAAGTATGTTAGGACCGATGAATGAATTCAGAGCAAGAGTATCCTTGAAGGTATTTGATATACTTCGCACACAAGGAGCTATCTCATAAACTAAATCACCCATCACCTGCGAGACACAAAAAAGGCTGAGACGTATCGAAAAGTTCACATTTCAATTTTGCTAAGTCATTTTGGAGACTATTTATGGGGTGCTTATCTACAACTTTTAACGATAGCGTCGACTTGACTCGTAATATACATATAATACATAGCTGGCTTGCCAGAAAAGTAGAGAAGAAATAGAAATGGTGAAGAGGTATGGCGTGGGATTCATAATAGCATAACAGCAGCTAGGAAAGAATTCAGCAATATATTCCGCTAGACTGGTGGGGTTTCAGTTTTTATGTTGCCTTTTGCTCCTTCTCATACTCAATCATGGCCAAATCGTCCAAGTCCAACAAGTTGGTCTGGATATTGAGCTTGAAATTCATGATGAACTCCGCCATTTTGCAGCACTTATCAAACAACGCCTTGCGGGATTTGGCCAATGAATGTGTGAGTTCGTCGTGCTCTATCAACACGTTTTGGTACTGGTTTTCGAGCTCAATAAAGCCCTGGTTGGTATTGATTTTGATGGATCTCAACTCACGTTCCAACTTTTCGATCTGGGTCGAATAAGTAGTAGTATCGTTGATCATGGTTTCGTAGATTTCGTCGTAGTTCATTTTACTGGCCGTGAGTTTCGAGCCAAGTCCGTCTAGAAACTCCGATTGTTCCAGGTTTTTCTCCATTATCAAATCACACTGTTCTTGTACTTTGATCTGTTCGTCTTGGAACTGATGGAAGTTGGAGTTTATTTCTGATCTGAACTTAAGAAGCTCGATCTTTTCGTCCTTGAGCACCTTGTTAATGAGCTCGTGTGGCTGGAAAGATCGGTACTCTTCTGTGGAGTCTTGATGGTAATTCCAGGCGGCTTCATTGATTTTGATCTCGAAATCGTAGTTGGACGACCGAATCTTCAGTATTAGGTTGTTATACTGCTTGATAAAATTTTCTAGACTCTGATAGTTTTTGATAAGCTCGATATCGCGTTCTGTCAGACGGGCCTGGAGCTCTTCCAAGCGACTACCTATGAGATCAATGGACTTGGAGAGCTTATCTCTTTCAATATTTAGATTGTTAATATCGGCAATAGTTATGCCTTTGTCGATTATCAGAGCTTCCACTTCCGACTGCTGCTGGTTAAGTTCAGCTAGCTGGTCTTCGCGGGTTTTAATTTCATGCTCGATTTTGTCGAGAATTTCTGCCCATTTCAGCTTTCGACTTTCCATGGTTTCAATATATGCTTTAAACTTGATGAGGTCGTCCTCCAACGCTAGCGATTTCTTTTCTGCCTGCTGCAATTCTACAAGCAGCTGGTTAAGCTCGTTATACTGCGCCTTCAACCTTTCATTCTCCTGTTCTGATCGCAGTATATCCTGAACTAGATTGGAATTGAGCTTCTCAAACTCCACTTTCATTTCTTCATAAAACGCAGAATAATCGTCTTGTTCGTTGATAAATGCCTGGTACGAGTCACGGATGTACTTGATGAAGATCTTGTCAAAATCGTCGTCAGGACTAATTAGAGAGTCATCAATGTTGAGGTTAAGTATGCTGAGATTAAGCTTGATTAGCCAGTACAAAACACCGAGGAAAGACGGCCAGTTTTGGCCTCCAACTGCGCTGATTTGAGACCGATTAATAGTATCAAGATACGGATAATTAAGGATCTTGAGGAGGGAAAAGATCTCGACCTCGATGGACTTGTGAAACTCGTAGTAGGGGTCGATTTTGTTGTATAAAAACTTAAATATCATAATAAAATCTTTCTGGGTAGGCTGTTTGAGGGTTCTGAGGGTGATGGAATGGTTCATGTCGAGTTCAAAGCGGTTGGCGATCAAAAAGTCGTAGATTTCCTGCTGGATCAAGGCCTGGTAATTCTTGTCACGAAGTGGTCGCAGATCGACTGCTGTGTGCTGGTTACTAGCAGCTGTATTTGGAGCCGCCACAGGAGCAATTGGTATCGCGCTAGATGTCAGTGGTGTGTGCTGGGAGCCCAGTGAGGACGGCGGGTTATACATCAAGCTTTGGCGTCTTTTGTTGGTAGAAGCGGGGGTAAAAAGAAGGGAACGTCTTTTTTGGGAGCTGGAGGTGGCACTGGCGCCAGATGTACCCATAACGGTGTTTGTTGCAGGGGTGGATGCGGTATTGGCGGAGATGGCATCGAGAATGCTGCGCGAGCCCAGCAAAGAAGTCCTTGTGGCCGATCCCATGGAAAGGTTCCGCGTAGTGCTCTTGCGCAAGAGCGACGACGGCTGAACTACGTTTGAGTTCATTACAACTATCAGGTTGTAGGTAGTGAACTATGGCGTTCGGTTGGAGTTACTAGGAGTTGCACAAGTAGAGTAATGCTTTGTTTACGTGAGTGAGGTTTGCGAGTTTTGGCGGGGCACGACCCAAACATCAACAAACAGAAGAAGCGGCGAATAGTGGAGAATAGAAGAAGAGAAAAAGGACACTACGAGGAAGCAGTCAGCAAAGAACTAGCCAGCATACATTTACGCATTGTACACTACTGAGAATCGTAAAAGGAGAAGCAGATACAAGAAATTATAACGATAGCTTCTTGACTTTAGCTTACATTTGAGACGCATTGTCTGAGACTGACAAATATATCGAGGACTATTAAATTCCGTGACTAGCACCAAGTCTTCAATATTGGTATTCAAGCCATTTTTCATCTGCATTCCTTTATTATGACCGATAGTACAACACCCGTTTCATCACCAAAACCGCTGGCCAGACCATCCACACCGCCCCGGACCAGCTCCAGAGGCTCTGTCAGCACAGAAAGAAGACTGGCTAGGTTACTGGCCAGTTATTTAAGGACTCCAGAACAAAGCGGACGAGATCAGATCCCGTTTTCGCCCTCTCTCAAAAGGACAAACTCCGGAAACGTAAAACTGCCTGAATACTTGTCGAGCCACCATAACGTCAGCTCGCCGTATACTGCTCTGAGCTTGCTCAAGACGCCGAGACATTCTGGATACGACTCAGATGATAACAAAGATTCACATCAACACCGTAAACTCCAAAAAACACCCCAGTTCTTTTCGTCGGCCAAGAAACTCTTTCAAAGCGACGACTCAAGTAATACCGAAATAGCCACCTCTACCAGCCCCACAGCCTCCAAAGACGACATTTCGGGCATTAGTCTACAGCTCAAGAACCGACTCAGCTCGGCACTTGATAAAATCCAAAGAGACGACTCCCAGCAAGCATCTAAATTTACGTTTACCGAACTTACGTTTGACTCTGCTGCGTCGCCTACTAAGAAACTGAAGCTGCACGACGTGCCTGCCACGCCATGGACACCATCCAGTTCTGTCCAGAAAGCCAATTTAAACCTCCAAACTCTACAGCAGTCGCCTATAGGCGCCTCCTCGCCGGGCCCTAGCCTGGCAGCGTGCTTGTTTTCCAACTACAACCAAAATACCCCACTCAAACAGTCGCCGCGGTTCAACTCTGAAGCTGAGCGAAATATTAGCCACGAAATTAACCTAGATGACGGAGAATCCAGTGCCCATAATGCCTTGTTGGCTGCATTGAGCCGACAACGACGCAAGTCCCGGAGCTCAGTGTCTAGCCCTAAGAAACGTAGTTCCATTTTGGCAGAGCAAAGTCCAGCTATTCCACCTAAATCTGGAACATTAGGCCCCAAAATGTCGGCATCCTTCAATACGCTGCCTTCTCAGTCTTCCAAGATAAATTTACCGTCTTTGAATGTAGCATTGAAACCCGAAGAAAAGTCGAACGACCCGAAACTCAATAATGAGCAGGATGCGGTGTTGTCTCTCATGTCGTTGTCTTCACCTCAGTCTATCAAGTTCCCTCGTAGCAGGACCCATAGCCGTAACCACAGTCTTAACGATTTGTCTCCTATATCTCCTGGCAACGAGCCGCTGCAATCGTTGTTGGCCAGTCCCATCAACTCGCAAACATCGCACTTGTTGTCTCTGCAGCATCCGGTATTGCCCCCTATATCTGGCCTAATCAACCCTAATAAAAAGAGGCTTGCAAAACCTCTCCCCAACAACACCGGAAAACCTGTTACCAATAATGATACTCTGACTGATAACGACGAAACTGATGTGGACGATGCTACTGATGAAGATATATGATGTTGTACTATACACTAGGTACGTCTTGAGCATTATGGGTCGTAGAGCCTATTTGCAACTGCTTTCAATTCTTCAGCCGATGTTTTATTCGAATATTTCTATAGCCGTTAAATTTGTATAAAATACAACAAAACTATTGCTTGAAAGTAAACTATGGGGCACTACAATTTACAGATACCTAACACACAGCAAAGTAGGTACGCGATCAATTAACCGAGATAGCACGTTCGAAATTTGAGGGGTCCAGATTGCTGCTGGAACTGCTGCAGTTCTCCATGCATCTTGACGCATATATGAAACGTAAACGTACACGATTCGCTTGCATTTTGAGGTGTGGTTGCAGCTCGAAAGACGCGCCTGCTCGGCTGATGCATCACCAACGGAGGCACTCTGGCTCAATTTCAACGTCTCATAAGTTTCACGACTAAAATCAAGTGAAATTCTGAAAGTGAGCCGAATACTGGATTAGGAAGAGGTTTTGTTCTACATCGCGCTCGAATTCGGCGTTAAGTACTTTGGTTGTGAGCTTGCTAGCATACGAGTCGAGTAATTCGTAAAAACATCATTTCAGGACAATCTCCAAAGGGTTCTGGAACTATCCGAGGATAGAGACTTTCATAAATCATACAGGAGAGAGGGACCCCTGATCTGATTTTAATTCAGCAAAAAAAAAAAAAAATATTTGACTATTCCATCAACGTTGAATAATTTTAAACGCTTCCAAAATGACTATCCCGGATGTCACATTCAAGATCCAAAAGCTTAGTTGTTGTGTTTCTATTCAATTACGACCGTCGATTATTATTTAACCTTATTTGTCACTTCTCAAGAATAAAACTTTGCCAATATTATTTATCGTTATATAAAATCTATTTTGTGAGCTCTTTTCTATTTTTATAATGTGATCGAGATGCTGAGAATAGACCTGTACATTGAGGACAAGACATCACAAACAGCAGCTGTTTAATATCAAGCCCTTAAATTGGAAGGGAATCTTGCTCATGCCCGAGGTAGTAAAACAAGTCAGAATACGAGCGTTGGCTAAATACGAGTTTAGTCCAAGCTCGCATAATTTCAACTGGTTAGGCGAATTGTTACTTATGCAGGTGTTCTTCTTTGGTAGTGGTCGGTCCAGAAAGTAGATTCGCCACTTGACCGTTTAGTCCAGGATAGTCCGTGGAAGCCTTCGTATTCTGAACTTTTTTTTTCGACAACTCATGTCACTTAAGGAAGGGTTTTACCAGCCATGAATACAGCGTATTTGCAATATTTTTTATTACTCGTATTCGATGATGCTAGAGCTCTCGAGACCTATTGTGGTCTTTGGTACTAGACGTGCTTGGGGTTATGTTAGTTCGTAATTGCAATTATGACTATTGGGAGTTACACCTTAGCAGTTGATTGCCAGACGCGAGCTAGCTCACGAAAATATATCAGTATAAGTCGCCCAGCGTATCACAGCGACACAGAAGTAATCACCTGGCCTGCCCTTCGCTAGGCCGAAACCGGCCTGTAGTGATATCACGTGATAGTGATGTGCAGGTGCTGATTAATCTCAGGCGATTGACAAATTTTATCACCCATCAGATTGATAGTAATCAGCTTAGTCAGGATTAGTCAAGAAGAAACAGGAATCTACGAGCAAAAAGATACTTTAATAGCCCAGGCATAAGAACACTACATCAACGAACTAATAAGAACCAATAAAAACTATTAAATTACCATGTCTAGAGTACTTTTACTATTACATCCTACCGTGGTCACCGAACCCGAGTTGGTGCTGCGTATCAAGCAAGAACTTGAGGTAAAGGAAGAGCTAGTCGAGCAGCAGATCATAGACAGAGTCACCAAGGGCCATGTAGAACTTGAGAAGAATGCCTACTCCAAAATAGTTTACGTTAATCCCAACACCGACAAATCAATACCAGCTGCCATGATGACATTACTCCATGATAGTTTGACAAACGACGGTGTGTGTAGTGGAGACTTGCCTCAAGATCAGAATTTGGATGTATTGATGAGTGGATTCATTGTGGATGAAGAGAAACAAGTGTGGATCAAGCCAGCTCCCGTAGAGACTGTCAGTATACCACTCAAAAAGAAGGCTGAAGGCTCCAGCGCATTGAAGAAGATGCCAAAATTCAAAAAACTCGAAACTGAAGACAACGAAACCTCCAAAAGAACGTTGCAAGAATCAAAACTCGCATATTTCAGCCAATCTGACGACAGTGACAACGAAGATGATGACAAAGAATACGGATATGGCTACAGTAACTCGAAAATAATAGACGAAAACGACTTGATTAAGGATTCCAAGAGCACCAACTTGATTATTCCCAAGGCTTGTGAGTTGCCAAATGGCAAAAAGAGAAGAAAAGCATGCAAAGACTGCACTTGTGGATTGAAGGAATTGGAGGAAAACGAGCATTTGCAGCAAAGAAATCTTCAAAACTCCATTTTGGGCCAGACCGTGCAGAGCGCCACCTTGGAGGCCATCAAAATCGAAGAAAGACTCAAGAAAAACCAGCAGAGTGTCAAGTTAACTGATGAAGACTTGACAGAAATCGACTTTACTGTGGAGGGAAAGCAAGGTGGATGCGGTTCTTGCGCCTTGGGCGATGCTTTCAGATGTGACGGGTGTCCATACTTGGGCTTGCCTCCATTCCAACCTGGCCAGGCCATCACCATCGATAGTTTGGGAGAGGATATCTAGGAAAATGACTGAACCAGCACGAATAAATGATAGTATATATTCAATAGATCTAGCATAGAAGCTTCAGCAAAATAGAACTTTTGTTTTCGGGCACTTTAAGATGTATAGGAGCGGCGGTTTAGAGGAACTCGAGAGTAAGCACTGGAAACTATCGTTATGCGTCACGTTACTGGAGGGACCCAGATCTGCGGTGAGCAGGTCGCGTTTCTACCCCTACGTGTGTGCGTGGTAGATACGCCTCTACCTCGCTAATCTCGACGATAGAAATTGAGCTTGGCTTCGAGAGCACGAGTAACATCCCCTATTAGCTAAATAGCGCAGCTACCATCAAGGAAAGTTTACACCGATGATCAGGGTTACAAATGGGGAATGGACATTTTACCGCTGCTCATGAAGACAGCGGCCTTGTGCTGATGTGGGGATTTCCCTTGTGCAGGACGCATGTACATATTTGTCTCTGCGCCCGCTTTATCGTGCGTAGTGCAGAATGTTAAATACATCAAACTCCGATCTGATGTATGTTGCAATTGAATTTCATGTTGAATTACCTCGCGTAGCAGTGTAATTTTAGGGTGGTTCGGTTAAGCACCCTGAGTATCGACGAAACTGGGGCTTGCTCAGATGCATGGTTTTTTTACTTGTATGCCTTCTGATGAAACAAAGGAGGCTGAGTGCTGCTTCTTCGTTCACCTATCTGAAGTCCTACGAACGCTAATGTTCTATTGTTAAACTGAATTATGATAGATATGATGCAAGGGTATTTGATCTTGCTTGTTATTTTCTGCTACATTCGCGTTTCATTTACGGTTGATAACGTATAGATTTATTTTTCTTACCAGCGAATTTCCAGGACCACGCCATGTTGAGATTTTTAAGTTTGCGTAATAGCATTCCACGGGTGTATCAAACTGTGTGAATAGCCGTGAATTGGGGCTGACGAGACTAGCGTACCAGTAAGCCAATTAATGAGAGATTAATCTACACCGGCAGCAAATTTACAGTTGACTGTGTGCTAAGCATTACATAATTTATCCAAGATTTGTGGGCAACTGCAGAAATCTAGGTGATTGGATGTAGCATATCGATCTGTAGTTACTTTACAATATGCAGCTTTATATAAAGAACATTTGGCATACTAAAGACAGATAAACTATCTTATTGTTGCGTACATAATACACCGGTCGACAGCAGGAATCTTTCGATTTTGTAATGTCTTAAGTACAGAGAAGATTTGTGTCGCTCCAACACATGATTCACGACAGCACATGAAATTGCATGGATTGATACTTCAATTCTCTGCCAGGTGGGCTGAACTGAGTTAAACAAAGTTCAAGTAAAGAAAATTACACAATATATCGTGCTTCATTATTATGAGAGATAGATGAATGTGGGATAGAGTTTACTCTACTTTGTAGATAGGGTGCATCCCGTATTTCGCAAAAAAAGCTTGAATGCACTGGCCACCCAATTATGTGACTCCGATGCCACGCAAGATGGTGTCGGGTGAAAGGGGTTTCACCCATACATTAGCAAATCACCGTTGCGAGAAAAAGTGGGGATAATGGCGCAACAACTTTTTGATGACCTTCAATTTATAAGGTTCCGCTACACATCAACCCTAGTGGATTGTAGTGGTATCTCGATACGGTTTAATGATAAAGCGCATAGAAGGTCGTCAGTATAATGGTTTGAAAACTTTGGGTATTGACGACAATAGTCTGGGGTCATGGTGTAGATTGCGCAAAAGACTAATCGTAATGTTAGGCCAAAGCAAACGAAGGATATCAAACAGGTGACTACGAGCTGGCAAACCAAGAACCACGGTAACTTTGAATATTCCTCAGTATATGCATCAAGTTTAAACTTTATGATATGATCGCGAAGTTGATGGTGTAGGCTTATTTAGTACGATGAACTAAGTTTCGCTATGGCCAATCACCTATAATAACTCTGAAAAATAATTAGAGGCGGTCAGACCTCCGTGCGAGTGGTCGGAAGTCCTAAATCCGAATTATTATTGCGTAGTCACCGTCTAAGGTACAAAAGATTTTTGTAGGTACACTCGCATCCAAAATAGGCACCGCGTTAAATTCAGTATCTCATCTTATTATTTTTACTTTGATGTACTGGTTAACTTGGGTTTTACAGGAAAAGAAAAACTACAGGTTAGATGGTCACATCGTCCAGCCACATTGAAATCCTGCGGATGTACCTGCACCTGTGGAATCGTTATTGTCCGAGAACTTCAAATGTTAAGGCTGAGTGCAGATACCGCACTTCGTGATATTTTGGGAATTTGCTTATTGGAGTTCCAAGATTTGTTGATGTTTTGATGGCCTGTCGTCTATTCCATTTGTTGTCATGTTTGATTTATATTTTATTTACCCCAAATAATTTCCATATTATTTGCACAGTAGTCAGGGAACGTTAGTGTAATTTAGCCGCATTTTGCAATCGGTATTTAAGTCATATTACTGTGGTGAAATTCGCCAAGACTAATTCACACGCACATTTCGTGGTTACGCTCTCCGACTCTACCCAATAAATTAGGTTCGAAAATGTATTGTTTTATTCCTCCTTTGACAGCGGTCGTGTCCGTAAGGTACATCGGTCCAAATTGGGTCGTGGATACTAGGCCTGTATACAGGACGGAGGGTTCTAACCATGAGCGCTTTTCCACTTAGCCGCTAGTGGCTGTAAAAAAAACCGCACGTTTTGGCAGCCATATTGTCGCCTTCTCTACAAAGCCTTTGATTTCTGAATATTAAATGTTTGATTATAAGGATTGAAAAGTATTACACGTAATTATTAGAGAAGTCTCAAAAAAACACAACCACGAACTGAACCAAACAAAATAGCATGCTTATTGTTGCGAGAACCCGTCAAAACCGTATCCGTTAGCGCCATTGACAGGAGTTGGCAACGAGTTGAAACGTTGGTTGTGCACGAGACCAGAGTTGGCTTGTTGCTGATCGTAGGCAATGACAAATTGGGGGTTGGCGCTATTGTTCATGAGCTCAGTGGTGTGGGCATGGTAGTTTGTAGGGGTATTGTTGTGGGAAGATGAAGTTGCACCTGAACCAGCAGGCTGTTGTTGAATTTGGGCTTGTTGAGGGTAAGGGATGTTGGATAATGGAGACAACTTATCTTGGGCATTCACGTTGTTGGAGGAGGTGCTTAAATCGGAGTTGAATGAGAACTGAAAAGCAGGTGCTCCTGTAGGCACTTGGCCATTGGTTTGTTGTTGGTATGGATTGGAGATAACGAACTGCTGACCGTTTCCTCCCAAGTAGTTGTTGTTGAACTGCTGCGGTATGTTGTTAACTTGCTGCTGCATCACTTGCTGTTGCTGTTGTTGCATTTGCTGCACTTGTTGTTGGGATTGTTGTTGCTGTTGCTGTTGCTGAAGCTGCAAATATTGTTGATACTGCTCTTGTTGCAACTGGATCATTTGTTGGTTGTGCACTTGAACTTGTTGTTGTCTCATGGCCTTCTGGCGGCACGCAATACAGTTCTTATTCTTACCGTTCCTTCTAGGAGTGTATCGGTAACCAGGGTACTTCTTAGCGTGATTCTTCTTCTCTTCCTCAGCCAAGTTGTTCCAGTAATCTTTTTCTTCAGCAGACAAAGCTCTCCATCTTCTTCCCAATTCTCTGGAAACTTCAGGATTGGTTCTTATCACACTTCCCTCATCTAAAACGCTTTGATGATATTTTTGTCTAAACAAGATGAAAGCATTTCTTGGTCTAGGGATACGGTTGGCGTTGGACTTACAAACACACTTTTCGGTGGATCCAGCGCCATATGGTACCGAAATGGAACCATTATGATACCCCGCACTTCCACTGAATGACGAAGCTGGAGTGGTGTGAGCAGTGGAAGGTTGGGATGACAGCGAAAATACATCGGGAGATGGTTGTTGCTGATGAGAAGTTTGGTATACCATCTTTTGTTCATTGAACATTGGCATATTGTTGTTCTGAACCATGTTGGCATTCACCAATGTTGGTGAAAGTTGGCCTGTAGGGTTTTGGTGGTTGATCATTGATGGAGATGAACCAGAAGCAGCGGCAGCAGCTGCCAAAGTAGCATCATGAGAATATTGCGACAGCAGTTGTTGCTGCTGTTGACCAATAGGCATAATTTGTGATAAGGAAGGTAAGGTATGTTTCGAATGGATATCTTCGACGGGCATATTATGGTTGGAATAGTAGATTGCTGTAGACATTTTATTATATCAATCTTGTGGAGTAGCTGGTAGGATAAATATTTTTGTGATTATAGTTATATTACAACAGGTGGAAAAGTACTCCTAAGTTGAGTGGTCGAAGTTGTAAGTAGAAAGATATAATAGTATATAATGTTCACCCTAACAATAAATTTTGGAAATCAATGGAGCTTGTCAAATATATATACCGACATAAGAGTCTTCGTCCATGTGACTAGAAGCGATAACCAGAGAAAAAAAAAAAAAAAGCCAAATCCATTTGTAGTAACGCAGAAAATATCATCTACGTGTATTTACAGCATGCAAAATAAAAAAAACGACATATTAATTACAATTAGGACGATACATTGACTTCCCAGTTCCGGTCTAGCAGAAAAGAGTCAAGGAGAAAAAAAAATAATCGACAAATTTATCAAATTTTTTCAAGTACCTCTAATCCCCGGTAAGTACGCCACTATACAATCGATGATGGAATTATTATTTGTACTGAAGTTTGGTGTTCCTTTTTTATTTTTTGTAGTTTTGTGTTATACTTGATTATTTTTCTGCTCAAAGACCAGTGCTAATTCACACGCGTCATGCGTACCTTTCGAAAAATAATAATCTAACTGGGACTTTACTTGAAATATGCACCCGTATTGAGCAGAAAAGTATGAGGTCTCTCTTTGCGGAAACGTTGAGTAAGCACTCGTGCATACACCTCTCTATAACCGGGATGTATCCTAACCGTATCCTAAACAGATTTTGCTACTTTAGTTCCAACTCGTACCCCGATTTAAGGTGTAAAGAATTACCGATTTCAAGCACATCACCGCTATTTCATCGCGAAGCACATACTCTTAATCTGGAGAGTGTTTGCAACGCGCTCAAACTTCTCGTAGCTTTTTGAAATATTTCGTTCAGCTCGAATTTCATTATGTACCTTTCCACGTAATTACAAATTCTATTGACTGGATACCGAGGGGGCGGGTGCACGTGCCATCCGTACTTAACTCGAAATGTTGCACTTTTTTTTTATACCGCAGATGAGTAGTTTTTGGAACCCTTGGCTAGGCCGTCGTTCCTTTCCTCTTCGTTTGATCCTTCCGTTCTTAATTTGTTTCTTCCACTACAAGAACCACTAGGATTGAACCCTTTCTTAATCTAAAGAACAGACTTTCAAAAAGTGCGTCTTTCTCTGCCGTATTGTTACCACCATACAAGATAACCATCTATCTGGAAGTGAATGGATCGATTGTATTCCATCCTCAGCCTAATACTGAATAGAATAAGATAATGCTGTTGCTAATACCAACAGCCTACCGGTGTCTTTGTTCCGAGCGAACTTGGTAGAGCATTTTCAGGGTCCGCGCTGTGATGGAAGATTTCTTTTTTAGCACAAGCTGAATTTCATTAAACCTCGATCACATTGTTCGAGCCTGGACTATGGTTTGTTGTATCGAAGTAAGCCTCAATGCATGGATCATTCCAATACATGGATCGTACCTTCTTGGGGCCTTTGTCATCCCTATCCGGACTTTCGATACGTCTTCGTAATCGTCTCTCGTCAGTGAGTTTACTGCAGTCTCACCACTATCTACTTTTGCAACCCTAATTTCAAAGTCAACTTGGCACACGCTCACAAAATAGGCCGCCCTAAAACTAAAACAACGCAAAACGATAATAAAGTTTTCTCCCTAAACCGCCCGCGCCATCCTCGGTAGGATTGTAATTCGCGCTCGCGAAGGCCCCTCCACCAGATATGTGCTGAGAGGAAGATATCGTTAACTTGTGGAAGTCAAACGGTTTCAACAGCCGTGGATCCCAGTAGATATTGTGGTATGATTGTGGTCATACCCGGTCGGTTTATTCCAGACAGTCTCGCTTTGGTTCATCACTGTTATTACAGTTCGTAAATTCTTATTGTCAGTGTGATGGATGCATTATTCCAGCCAAATTTCATCTTCGCACCGTAATTCCAATAGTCCTAAAAGGTACTGTGCCAAACCGCGATCGCGAATTACATACCTTGCAGCCAAACGAAAAAGAACTTTTTCTTCTCTTAAGCCCTGTAATTGAGACAAGAGCGAACTACTCATATCTCGGTACTCTTGGCGCACCATGCTACGCTAATCCGTTACTTCTGTTCCACCGAACAAGCCATGGCACGCCTCGATCATAGCACTAATCTGAGATATTTTAAAGTACAAGCTTGCCTCAAATTAGCGTTCTCAGGCTCTTCTGAGCATTGAGTAGTCGAGCGTTCAGATGTGTTCTGCTGCGGCTGAGTAGCACACACAAGAACTCATCAGATAAACCATGCCAGCGCCACAACGGTGCCACAGTTTCAGTGAGCCGAAAACTTCAAAACTACAGTACATATTCTCTAGTTAGCAATTTCAACGTGAACCTGATTTTTCCGAAAGCGTTCGTGCGTAGTAGTTTTTTCTGAACTGTCAAGTTTCCGTGGATTGGCATGTGATTGTCACGACTGCAAAACTTTTAGGGAAATTGTCCTCGTTTCAATTCTCATTGGTACAGGATAAACTTGCTCGAACTCTGTTGACTCGACAGACTATTGGCTTGATATCAACCCTTATCGCAGAATCAATTCTATACTACTTCAATCACCACTCGTTATTCAACAGTTGATCTACGCCTCACGTGGTCAATGAGACGTCACGGAAATTATTTTAGGAGATAGAATTGGGCTTCGCTACAATAGCTGAGCTGAAGGTAATATCTAAATCAATGTTCGCGTATTTAATTAGGCTGTAATTACAATTTCCACTAGAGTATATACGAAAAGCACTAACGGTATATTATCACGATGGATACAAATTAATTCGCGAGATAAGTAATTTCTCAGTTCAAAGATTACGCGGCCATGCTCTCTAGGGTGGGCGGCTGCATGTGTAAATCCGTCATGACGTGCGGTGGTTAAGCAAAATTTAAAGAGATTGTCTTGCATGGTACTCGAGCTGGGGCTGATTGAGAAACCAACCTTACCAATTTTTCCACACCCTTCTCATCAGGATAGTACTTACAATAGAGAGCGGCTATTTAGTTCAGGAAATGGAATAGAAAGAAGCAAAAAAAAATGAAGCAAGTTGTGTCTGTTGCAGAAACTCATGCACGATGCTGCTCGCGCGGATGTTATTTTTAGATCCCCACAGTTTGGATACGTGCTCTTTAGCTATTCTCCCGGAATTGAGTTACGACTTATTTTTATGCATAAGTAGTTATGCTGCGGTCTAAGCCTGCATTTCTAGCATGTTCAAAACACAAGCTTATTGTCTATACAACTAACAATAGGGACTCGTAACAATCGGGCTTAATATAATTCGCCCTTGATGATTTGTACGGTCTAACCTAAAAAATATTAAAGGGGGCTTCTATCTTGCCGAAACTATTGTCTGCAGCTAGGAACCTAATTTTGTATTTATTTTGTTCGAAAATTTGCACCACCAAAGTGGATAAATCGAAGAAGCAATCTTGTTGTTATTGTTTAATGCGCTTCTTTTCTGCTTCTTCCCTTTTGGATTGTACCAGGGGTATTTTGCGCTCCTTGAAAACCCTTTGTTAATAAAGTTCAACAATAGGCCAATCAATAAGTTTCTGTAATGGATTTTGTGAATAATAGACTAACAATCTGATCATCACTACAGTTCGTGTTTGACTGTTCTGGGCATAATCGCTGTTGGTTATATCTGCATTGGGGACGTGTTCTGCGTTGTTAAATATTTCATCTGGCAATATTTTTTTCGTGTTACGGTTGGTCCTACATTCATAGTTCTTTTGTTCTTTCGTACTTGTTTTTCGATCGATGAGTTTGGCTACTGTCAACTCTAAGCGCTGCACACCATGGTGCATGGTCGCCCAATATTGGTGTCTTATTTTAGTCGTAGGCTATTTTGACCTTGAATCTATATTCGTATCAATGTAATCTGGAAGCGAAACCACCCGATCTTAGAAGCTAAACCGAAATTGCTCCCCTTTCGTACAACAATAACAACCCCTGGACTATTGCCATAACTTCTGAATTACCAGGAACGGGTAAATACATGACCATCTTATTGGTCTAGGATTTCTGCAATAGGCTGGTGTCTTAGTGTCAATACCAAAATATGATAATAGACCTCTGTATTGAGCTCACGTAATCTACGCGTATAGCCATGCGCAGCCAGCAAATTACATGAGATACACTGCAATTCTACAAAGCTCTGATCTAATATGGATCTCAGTTATGTAGGCGATTTAAACTTACGTTTGAAAAAAGCTTTTACTCTCGTTACCGATTGTTTTTGTCTTGATAGCAATGTCCTTGTCTATGGTGTACATTCGACGACCGAGTCACAATGTAAACACTATATTACTTCTGTGGGGTTAAGCTTAGCGAATTGAAAACCATTTACAGCATAGTAGTCTTCTTCACTCGTTCAATACGATGCCAGATTTTGTTCTGGCTGGTGTGGTTTGTTTTGCGATTAAGCAACAATACAACTTCCGATTGTTAAATTGTTAAAGTATATAGACAACAACCAAGACATATAAGCCAAACAATACACTATTCAATTACATGGGGTCTCTAGATCGATTTGTATTAAACTCGCACCAAAAGGGAAGGTTTTGACAGTCGCTACCTCGGCCGTCTCGTTTATTGTTCCTCACTCTGAACTACATATCAACAATACTTTCGATTATTGTTGGCCCTAGCACTTTATCCACTTTAGGATACCACATTCCTAGCAACAATAATTTAGTGATAACCAGCGTTCGCCCATAAGGGTCTTCCAAGTATTGCGAACTTTTATCTTCATTTACTAAGCATAAAGCATAGGAGCTAGTAAACTTAATATTTTTTGCATTTGCCCATTTGTGTTCCTAACTTTAATCAAATACCAAGGCTACATCGTTAATTGCGAATAAAGTGCAGGTTTGGAGGCGCATTGCATTTGATGTGTATTGTTCATCGCGAAGTCGGTTCCCAAATTATTATGCACAACATGCGGTTACTAGTTAAGTCACGTTGGTGCGGCCTCTGGCAAGATCTATCCTAAGAATGTTGGCTTTGCAACGATCCATACGAAGATCTGTTGTACTTAAGTCCTCAGGCACAATGCTACAACCTACCACAGCACTCTCGTTCCCGCAAAATTATGATGTTTCTGAGAAAAGCTATTATGTATGCCTGTTTGTGTGAGAGATACAAGACAAGGGTTCTCAACACACCGGTAACCTTATACTCTGAAAGGTTATGGCTGGGTGTTTGTCTGTTGTAGTTTAGGCTTGATGATTGCAAACAGGTACTTCTTTTGGTAATAATATCTGTCGATTATATCAAGATTGTCCCCGCCGGACAATTTGCGCTTATCGATATCACCGAGCGTTGGGCCATCGATTCCTTGTTCAGGGAGCACTTGCCTCCATATTTGCGTTTTGGTTAAATTCCCGAAAATTGCAACTGCACCATGGATTGTTAGAGAAGGTCTTCAATAGATTTGATGAGAATGATTGGGAAGCCCTTGTATGAAATCCCGATCTATCCTGTTCCGACTTTAATAATTCGATCTACATGTCAATTGCTACATCTCAAAAAGTCGGGAATTAAGCCATGTGAATATTTTCCGGAAAACACCTGCATAAACAAATTAAAACCATCATCGATACATTGTTGAATTCAAATACCAAGATTCTCTTGTATACCAGTGATGCATATTTTTTCAAATGAGTACATTTACTACAAAATACAATCGCGAGGTCAGATCCTTTTTGGAGTTTTTTTGGTAAGGCTTACACCGAGCGTTCAATTAAACTTTTGGTATACTTCTCCGCACGTTAACGAGTAAACTGCCTGGCTGGAAAGATGTAACATGCACTCAAAAAATTAGGTTTGATTCGATGATATCATATTTGCATGGTATTCAGGAGAGGGCGGTTCTTTTGGCCTTTTCACTACTCATAAGACGCATATTTTTTATTCGCACACATGAAAGGCTCAAAACTAATCCCACCAACATTTCTCCCATTATTTTTTGGTAGTTGATGAGGGTTATTTTCATGCATTGGGGTTTGATAGCTCTGTCTGGGTGCGTTACTGCAAGAATAGTGACACAACTAATTCTTTTGCACTAGAGCACTGACTCAAATTAGAGCCAGATTATAGCCATTCTTAGTGTCTAATGCGGCCGGTGAATACCCCCACGGTTTTCAAATCCGAGCTATGATAGGCGGGCGATCGTCTACTCAAGTTTATGATTAGTAAGTAAATTTTTGCGCTTAGGTTTAATCAATTCTCCACAGTTGAAGTTAAAATACGAAGTTTGCTGATCATTTCCCACGTAATAAACGCAGATCCATGATAACAAGAATTGACATGCTGCATCTAAGAGCTTCACGATACATTTCAGAGAACATCCAAGCATAGAATGATACTTGATGATGAAAATCGAATATCGCCCCTGCTGCAGGAATAAAGAGATAGGAGTTGTGCTCTGAGGTGGCCAACCGCTAATGGGAGGAATGTGCAATTACTCCTGCCACCGCCTCCACTTATCTACTATTCAATGCATCACAGAAATCCCCAGGCTAAAGTTGTTGGTTTATATTTATCGGATCGTGACATTAGTTCTTGATGATGGAAAATATATTAACCAGATGCAGATGATATTTTTTGGCATTAGTTGCGCCAGGACGCATAACCAACATATTTTCGAAGGCTCGGTGATGTCACTTCCGGTTGTCACTTGTTGTCTTATCTACGATGCATGCGTTTAGCTAGCTCGATCTCTCACGTGAATGCATTTTCGGATTCATGCAGCGTTTAGTTTACTTCCGCAACTATGTGGCATTCTCTATCCTTGCCTTTTCACCTTACGCATTATAATTGCGGCGCATCCATCTTGTGACCCACAGCGTCGTGACCCCCACGCCTTGAAAGAAGTATGATTGCATTGCGCTTCTTTCCAAAACCTCTATTTTTACTAACTCCATATAGTTGCGAATCAGCCAAACGATGCACGCTTCATCTGCGGAACGAGCTCCGGCCCGGTCACGTGTCTGTTTCGATCGCGAAAGGTGTGACACGTGATTCGGATCAAATGGTCCAATATCACCGAACAAACTGGCAAGTGGTAGATACAAGCATTGACCAAACCGACGAGCTACTGCGGCAAGTTCCCGTACATTCTACCCATAATCGCATAAGTGCACTCTATAGGTCACAAATACATAGTGGACGCAAGGAAATCAGAAAACAACTGCACCAAATATGGACTTGCCGGATGATCTAGATGGAAGCGAGGCGTTTCCGTATCCCGTTTCCATAAGCCGGACCGATTTCAAAAACTTTAGTGAGACGGATGTGGATAACTACCTATACAAGAACCATCGATATACATCTATTGATGTACTAATAACTGAATTAACCGCACTTTCTAAGGACTTAAACCAGTCCCTATTGGACCTCGTGAATAGCGATTTTAATGACTTCATACGGCTAGGAAAGTCGATAAACGGCGGGTTGGATCTCATTGAATCCATCTCAGGTGACTTGAAAGACTTCAAAATGGACCTTAAAGACTGTTATACCAAACTCGACCATTCGGAATCTACTGTCAAAACGTATTTGGCCAAACGTGAGCAGATCACGCATGTAAAAACACTCGCCAAAATCAACGTGCTTTTAAATGATCAGATTACCAGTTTTGAAAACATATTGCTGAGCGAAGATGAATCTGTAGACCAGAAGATCGCCAAATTGAAGAATTTGACAGGTTTATACTTGTCAATATCCAAACTATTTGAGTATTTAAGGTCGCCCGAAGCTTCCTTGCCGATATTGGGTGTAGAATTAACCAATGAATTCATCACAAAGTACTTGACCAATAAGATATCGTCGCTCAAGTTGGAATTCAAAGGGTACTTGGACCAGACCACTAAGGCAATAAAACCAGAATTGAGCCAGAGCTCGAACCATGAGATTATCTTGTTGCTTCTCAATGTTTACAAGATAATCGGTCATGAGTCTGACGTGTTGGCCATAATAAAAAGCAAGAAACAAAGCTGAGAAGCGTTAAGCAAATATAACTTATAGAGACGTTTATAGCTGATCATTACTGAAGACTTCCGGCGTGAATACCATAGACCAGTGTAGACTGCACCTCTATGGATGCAAATGGCTGTTTATAGTCCTGTCACATGATGTCAGCAGGACCAACTTTGTGCCTTCCCATCGGCGGTCCCAATTTTGGTTTAAACAGTCACCATAACAGCCGATTAACTTCTGCTCCAGTCTTTAGTGCAGTCAACTTCCTTGGTCACAGCTGGGTTCGTCAAAGGTCCCATGCTAACCTACCTGTCTTGATATTATGTTCCTGCATATAGATACAAGGGTAGCTATCCTGAGAGGTACGACGAGCACAAGGGTACGGTCTTCATTCTGGTTCCAGCTCTCTTCATGTACTCTAAATATCCATTATCCAACCATAACCTCTTACATATGCTTTCCATTGGCCACCTGGGCGACTTGAGTAATCGGGTAGTAGAATGTTTGTCACGTGACTAAGGGTAATTTTCAGCACCAACCAAACGTTGAGCATTTACAAATTGTCAAGAAAAGCGATAGTAAAAAGCTTAGAAGTAGTTGGCAGCACACTATACGGAATGGTATTAGGAGATTTATTTATTGGTAGACACCAATGGGAAAACGTTGACAAAAACGAATTACCTAAGGACATCCCAGAAGTGGACGAAGTCGGTGCCACCTCTGCCCCATTATTGTCAGCATCATACTACATCGGCGAAAAATGCAAGCCATATAATGACGATTTCATGTTGTGTAAAGATGAGAAAAACGGAGGCACCTTGGATTGTCTCAAGGAAGGTAGAAGAGTCACCAGATGTGCGATTGATGCCTTGAAAGACATAAATAAATACTGTTTTGACGAATTCAAATTGCACTACGAGTGTTTGGAACAAGAAAATCACAGATTGGGACATTGTAGAAGTTCCGAAAGTATATTGAGAAAATGTCTTTTCGCCAACTTGAAGTTCGAAAAGAAGATTCCTGGTGTCAAAGACCAAATCTTCTTGAACGAAAACCCAATTTTCCAGGGTACATCCAAAGATAAGTCCAAGGCTGCCGAGTTCTTGAAGGCTAGAGAAGCCAAAGAAGTATAATATATAGTCCTGCATTCATTCATAATAAAAAAGTTACGTAATAACAGTAGTTAACACAGTCGTGGTGAGTGAGAGTAAGCAGCAGCGTAGTGCTAGGAGGTGCTTCAAGTCCAGACGAAGCTGCTTGTCTCCGTTGTCTCTAGCGACGTTTGTGGATCTCATCACAGCGGTGCGGCGAAGTGTATCACGTGACTCTTTAAATTTTCCACCAAAACATATCCGCCAGGGTCGGAGAATAACAACAGCAACATGTTTCAAAGCGGCAACAGCGGCGGGCTTTTTGGCTCGGGATCAAACACATCTTCGAACCTCTTTGGAGCCAAGCCAGCTGGTAATACTGGGTTTGGCACTAACGCAAACCCCCCAGCGGCACCAGCTGCCTCCGGCACTGGGTTTGGATTCGGCGCCAACAACAACACCAATTCCACCAATTCCGCTACCAACCAAACCAGTGGCGGTGGATTGTTTGGATCTTCTAACCAGGCATCAAATATTACCGGATTTGGCTCGAGTTTCGGCAACAATTCCTCTTCTACCACCACCGGTTTTGGCGCCAATTCTGGTGGATTATTCGGATCAAACAACAATAACAACACTAACACTGCCAATTCCAATAGTGGAGGTCTTTTTGGCAATAAACCAGCTGCATCGGCTTCTTCCGGTGGCCTTTTTGGCGCAAACCAACCAGCAGCTCAAAACTCGACACTGGGAGGGCTTTTCGGCGCCAAGCCAGCAGCACCAGCATCAGGAGGCTTATTTGGTGGCAATAACCAGACTTCGACAACTTCAGGAGGACTTTTTGGCGGCAATAACAGCACAACAACAACCTCTGGTGGACTTTTCGGCGCCAAACCGGCTGCTCCAGTACCATCTTCAGGGGGTCTTTTCGGAGCCTCTAACCAGTCCAACACCTCAGGAACCTCAGGAGGACTTTTTGGTCAACAAACCCAGCAAAACCAGCAGAATCAGCAGAATCAGCAGCCCCAAAACCTGACCTCAGGCGGCTTATTTTCATCCAACAACACCACCAACAACCCTCAGCCGTCATTCAACTGGTCCACCAACAGTCAGGCACCTGCCCCTAGTCTTATCAACCCAATAACCCAAATTACCTCCAATGTCCAATCGGAAGCAAACCAAAATAACACCTACAAGCCAGCAATCAACGACCAAATCACCAAAATCAAAGAACAATGGGACCCCAACTCGCCCAAGTGTGCTCTTAAAACCCATTTTTACAACAAGTTCAGTGAGCAGGAAATCAACGTGCTTTTGAACCAACAAAGACCGGCTAACGAGAGTCACGAAGACTGGGAAAAGGCTATGAACAAAAGACCTTCGACTGCCCACTATCCGATCAAAATCACTTCTTTCACCGAAGTGGCCCAACGGATCGAAACCCAATTGGACCATGTGGCCAAATCAAGGCTTCTTTTTAACGATCTTAACGAAAAAGCCAACAATTTGTCAGCCAAGCACGATTTGGACAACACTGCTCGTATAGCGAAGGCCAAGGCCAAACACACCAAGCTTTCAAGAAGACTCCTTCGCTTGGCCACGGTGTTGGCGATTCTCAAATTGAAAGGGTACCCATTGTTGCCCGAAGAGGAAGAAATCTCGAAGCAGTTTGAGTTGCTTAATGCCAAACTTAACGATCCAAATAACCCTATCGGCAAGCTCAACGATATCTTTGCCCGGTTAGCTACCTTGAAAGAACGTGCCGAAGACTTGAACTATCAATTCGACAACTCCATCAACTCCTTTAGTGCGGCAGAAGATGAAAATCAAACAGATGTGGGCGATTCGTCGAACCAAGAGGTGTTTAAGAAGTTGAGCAAAGTGTTGATGAAACAGCAGATGGGATTGAACTACTTGAATGAGGTTTTGGATAAGGACTTACTGGCCGTGGAAAATGTAAAATAAAATGATACAAATATTTAATAATTAATACAGAAGAAGTATATTATCTAGTGCTACGGAATCACATATCTATTAATTATCCAACACCATCAACTTGGAATAGTCCACTACCCCATTTTCGTCATTGGTTTGGTACTTTGTTGCCTTACCACCAAACCTGGTTGTCTTTCCCTTCCACCATCGTATACTGTCAAACTTATGTAACTTTTGGAAGTTGTGTCTTAATTTGCGTCTCAAGTCGTCAATTTGGGTGAATCCAGGCTGTGGTTCGAGTTGTAGAAACGGGCTGTCGACGGTCGACGACGACACAGTGTATCTATTTTCGTACTTGAGAGCTTCTATAGGCAACTTGTGCTTGAATTGAATCTCTTCCTGGCCAGCCTCGTACTTGGTATCGTTCGCAATGTACGAATACCGAGGCAATGCAATAATTTTGGACAACTCTTGAATAATTCGGGACTGTTCAAGCTTGAGATCAGACTCATATTCAGCAAACTCTTCATTTGTCTTGTGAAATGGGCTTTCAAGTAGCGATCTCTGTTCAGAAGGGTTGTAGACCACATTTACATAGCAATCATAAACGTTTACTCCACTTTTATCTCGCGTAATGCTGAATAACTCGACGTTGCCTAGCAGCTTGAAGGAACGGTACAAGTAGCGTGCTTCCTTCGCATTAGTAGGGGGTGGTGTAAGCTTGATCAACGCCGTCACATGGTGTCGAAAGTATTGTGAATACCGCTGTTCTAGCGCCGCAGGCACCCTTACCATCATGCGCTACGAGGTTGTGGAGAAGATCAAGGACGACGCCTTTTGAGTTGGGATGTCGTGTCACGTGACTGTCTCTATATCAGCGCGATGAGCGCTGGTGTTTGGCTGGAGGGCATGGGCGATATTGTGGGTTTATTGGCCGACGTTCTTGGCCGGCACCTCAACAGGACGGTCAATGAGAAGTTTGTGCGGACAATAGTCCAGTTTTATCAAAAGAAGAACAATTTTGAGGCGTTTTCGGCGTACTTGGAGGTTTTAGGACTCAAAGCTGGAGATGCCACCAGAGAAGTGTATGATATTATAAACGATAATATTGGAGCATTAGAGACCAAACTTGGTGAAGAGCATAAGAAGCCCAAGAAGAAGGCATTGTCCATTTCGTTTGACGAAGAAGACGAAGAAAAGGAAGAAACACCCCCAATAAGGTTCAAGCGCAAGAACATAGCGAAGCCCAGCAGGGCTAGTATAGGCTTGAGTTTCGATGCAGAGGATGACGAGCCCACAAAAATAGGTATTAGTTTTAGTGATGAAGAGGATGAGCCAAAGCAGAAGGCTCAGAAGCCTTTGGGATTCAGATTCAAAAAGATCAAGAAAGAAGATGCGCTCAGAATCAAAAACGAAGGACAAGAAGGAAGATGTGAAAATAAGGAAAGTAAAGTAATTGAGGTTGCGAATAAGTTGAATGAGGCTCGAAATAGTGTAGAACATCCCAGCACCCATATTAGTACCAGAAACCCAAATCTGAGTCAAAACGCACTGCCAGCACTTCCTAGCACTCACAGGGACACATCCAGAACCCCAGCAGTGAGCCCAAAAGTACCCAAAGCAGAAGATATAAAGGAAGAGGACACACTCCAGGTCTTTGGAGGGGTGGAAAATGACCGCGAGTGGTACATGGCGGACGAAATGGGCCATACCACGGGAGAGCTTTATGACGAGGTAGAAGAGGCGCCTGTAGCAAGGCGTAGGACCAACCCCCCAAGCAAAGTCAAACGCAACCTTAATCAATCAGGAGGAGGATTCAATTCCAATGGAGAGTACTTTGACAATGACCACGACGGAGGCACTGATCTCGGCCAGATTCCACTAGTGTCGCACAACCTCATACCTCCGTTTCTTGAAGATGTCAAGCACGACTTGGCGTTGCAGCTTGAAGGGCTGGGCACACGAGGAATCGGGCCGACTATCAGTCCTGTCAAAGACCAGTCGTCTGAGTTAGCAGTGGCTGCACGTCATGGTAGTGATACGGTGAAGGAGCGGCGAACCAGGAACGAGCGGGCTAAGCAAGCCAAGGAAAGGACTGGCCAACCGGAGAAAGAAAAAGAAAAGGAGAAGAAAGAGAAAGAAAAGGAGAAGCAAAAGGTAGAGGAGCAACAAGATGATAGAGACAGTGTTAGTATTGCACAACAGCGCAGGTCGCTTCCTGTGTTTTCTGTTCGCAACCAGCTTGTTCAGACGATCCGAGAAAACCAAATCACTATTGTGGTAGGGGAAACCGGTTCGGGTAAAACCACCCAGCTAGCACAGTACCTATGTGAAGAAGGCTTTTGTAGTGGTAATCGCATGATAGGATGTACGCAGCCGAGAAGAGTGGCGGCGATGTCGGTAGCCCAGCGAGTGAGCAAAGAAGTAGGATGTGCTTTGGGCAAAGAGGTGGGTTATTCAATTCGTTTCGAAGACAAGACATCTCCTAGTACCGTCATCAAGTACATGACAGAAGGAATGCTTCTTTGGGAGATTTTGGCGGACCCCATGCTTGAAAAGTATTCGTGTATCATCATTGACGAAGCGCATGAACGGTCGCTCAATACCGACGTGATTCTTGGGTTGTTCAAGCAGCTCTTGCGGCGGAGGCTGGACTTTAAGTTGGTGGTAACGTCGGCCACCATGAACGCTGGCCGGTTCGCCCTGTTCTTTGGCGAAGCTCCTCAGTTTACCATTCCCGGGCGAACGTTTCCCGTAGATGTTCTCTATTCCAAGACTGTATGTACTGACTATGTCGAGGCTGCCGTCAAACAGGTTTTGACTGTACATCTTCAGAAGGCCAGCAATGGAGTTATCGACGGCGATATTCTTGTATTCATGACAGGACAAGAAGATATTGAAGTCACCTGTGCGCTTCTTCACGACAAATTGGAAATGCTCGACAATGCACCACCCATCGAGATCTTGCCTATCTACTCTACTCTCCCGGCCGATCTTCAAAACAAAATCTTTGCGAAATCAAGCTCTAGTGTTCGCAAAGTCGTGGTGGCCACCAACATTGCCGAAACATCCTTGACAGTTGACGGTGTAAAGTACGTCGTAGACACAGGCTTGGTCAAACTAAAGGTATACAACCCCAAGTTGGGCATGGACACTTTACAAGTAGTTCCAGTATCGCTAGCCAACGCCCAGCAGCGTAGTGGTCGTGCAGGAAGAACTGGTCCAGGCGTAGCCTACAGGTTGTACACCGAACGAGCTACTGAGCCTAGCCAAATGTACGTGCAGCCAGTTCCTGAAATCCAGCGTACCAACTTAACCAACGTGCTTCTTCTCCTCAAATCGCTTGATGTCCACGACCTCACGAAATTCCCGTTTCTAGACCCGCCGCCCAGCGACATTCTCCACTGCTCGCTATACGATTTGTGGTCCATTGGCGGTTTGGACAATTTTGGAGAGTTGACCCCGCTAGGACGTCAGATGTCAAGGTTCCCCATGGAACCGGGGCTTGCCAAGTTGCTCTTGCTTTCGTGCCGCCCCGAGTTCCACTGTTCCGACGAAATCGTCACCATCGTGGCCATGCTCTCCGTACCAGGCATTTTTGTACGGACCAAAGAGCGGGCCAAAGAAGCAGACCGGGCGCGTGAACGATTCATCGTGCACGAATCGGACCACTTGACATTGGCTAACGTATACACCCAGTGGGAAGCGGCCTTGGCCAAGCTGGGCGGCCATTATGGACGAGTCAACTCGTGGTGCAATACCAACTTTGTGCAGCTCAAGTCGCTTCTTCGAGCCAAAGATATCCGGTCCCAAATCAAATCCATAATGGCTAGAAATAACATGCCAATGTATTGTGCTAGGTCCGACTCCGACGTGCGCCGGTGCTTGGCAGCGTCGTTTTATCACCAGCTGGCCAAACTCACCAAAATCAACCTCGCTTCTACCCCTGAGTTTGTCAACTTGCGCCATTCCTATATGAAGATGTACTTGCATCCCACCAGTTGCCTCAACGGCAGTGGAATCAGTGGCGGTGGCCACGTCATATACCACGAGTTGGTCTTGACATCCAAAGAATACATGAACTACGTGACTGCTGTCGATCCCATGTGGCTTCTCGAATATGGCTGTAAATTTTACGATATTCCCGATCATTTCAAGCGGAGAAACGTGCAGCGCGATTTCCCGTTTGAGTACGTCGATAGCGAAAAGTTGCGCGCCTCGTTGGCTGCGGATTTGCAGCTAATGAGGGACAAAATGCAGCAGGTGAAGCAGGCGGTGGCGAAAAGTACCAGGAGCGGGCCCAAATTCAAGAGAAGGGCGTTCTAGGATATCAGTAACATAGTACCATCCCAATAAACACAATAGCGCACTCATGGATATACAATAAACGAAAAACCACATCACATGTAATAACACATGCCCTGTAATCAGGTCTCATAATACACTCGCAGCATATATTTGTCCAACACCACTTTGAAGCATTACTCGTCGATGGTGTCCGTATCACTATTTGATTGATTTTGTTTTTTTTTTTGAAAAAAATTAGTCAATGAGCACTTGATCTGGATTGGATGTAGTTCAATCTTTTCATCTTCACATGCAGCATCTATCGTACTATTCACAGACGAGTAATTCGTAACATCTAATACTTTTTGTTAACTATTCATTCAATTCTAAATTCCACAAGTGCTTCAACGGTGGTTCTAAACGTGAATGTCGTTGCGATCGGTATTTCGAGCCAACTTGATTGGCTTATTATTAATATTCCTTTTCTATGTACATTATTCTAGGATGGTGTTATCTATCAACCTCATGGTTTCTCCATTCTCACGCTTGACCCGTACCGCGGTGGACAAAATGGCTCCCGGCACAACCTCGTCCAAATCTTCGAGAGTTTCAGGGTGGCTCACCGCTATGTACTCTATTTCAAACGCAGGGTTCTGGCCCAAAACGGACGCAACCTGGTCAACCACCTTAGGACCCGCAACAGGACCGCTATTGTGAATGTTATAATACTTTTTCGCCTCGGTGAGCGCCCGGAAGATAATGCTGCTCTCGTCCTTGGCACTGTGCGAGAGATAGCTGTTGCGCGACGACATCGCCAACCCGTTTGGCTCGCGCAAGGTTGGCAACACCCGCACCTCGGTGTCGATCATGAGATCCTTGACCAAGTTCTTGATTACCACACACTGCTGCGCGTCCTTCTGCCCAAAATATACTCGGGTGGGGTTGACTATGTTGAGCAACTTGGTGACCACTGTGGCGACCCCGCGAAAGAACTGTGGTCGTGTCACTCCCTCGAGCTGCTCTGAAACCCCCAACACGCTTACAAACGCTCCTCGTTGTTTGTTCACATCCAAAGAGATGCCCGACGGGTACATTTCGGTCACCTTGGGAAGAAATACTGCATCGACGCCTTTGGTGGGGAATGCCGCCGTGAGCTTGGCCAAATCCTCGTCCACCGTGCGAGGATATGCGTCCAAATCCTCGTGTGGCGCAAACTGCGATGGGTTGACAAATATCGACACCACCGTGCGCTGATTCTCTTTGAGTGACTGTGCTACGAGCGACATGTGGCCCTCGTGAATCGCCCCCATGGTGGGCACGAAGCCAACCTCCACGTTATCGACAAGAAGTTGGCGCCGCCACTGTCGGACCTGCTGGACACTCCTCAAGATGCGGATGGCAGAAGTCATGGTTTGGGGTGTGATGGCCTTTTCATCGGTAAAATTTTGATCTCGCGAACGATCGAAAAGACTTCCCAAAAGACCATCTGGGCAGAACTCCGGCACCCCACAAGAAATGCCGAAACGAGCATTGCGTAGAACATGTGCCCAAGCCGCCAAGAACACTACCGCCACTACCTCTCTTCGTGGGGGGACCCCCCTTATCTTCTCTATTCCGTGGTGCGTTCCTCGGGAACATTCCAGGGCCACCCCCGGCAGCCGAGCGCTCCCCACTCGCTACTTGACATGTGCCGCGGTGTAAATAAAAGCGCTGGCATCCATCAGAAACTGACCCTGAGTAGTAATATAGCTCAATAGTAAGTCATGTCGTCGTACACAGTTAGTAAAAAGACCATCGAAGCGTCCTCGCCCCGTGCAGACGGCTCTACTTTAATTGTGGGCGAGCCTTTGCAGTTGGTCTACAACCGCTACAAAACCACCCGAGCCATCCCAGAAGGTGCTATCAAGTACAATCTCGTGTTTGCTCATGCCACCGGTATGAATAAGTCTGTTTGGAAGTACCACATCAACAAGTTGTACGAGAACTCCAACAGAGGCTGGTACTTGGACTCAGTTATAGCCTTTGATGCCGCGGGCCACGGCGACTCGGCAGTGCTTAACATCGACAACTACGGTTGGATCAACGCTTGGACCGACAATGCTAGGGACATCTCTAAGATGGTCAAACATGAGCAGGCCACTACTGGTGACTTCCAAAGCAACACTACATCTCGTAACATTTCCATTGGACATTCGTTTGGAGGCTACTCGTGCTTCATGGCGGCGCTTTTGGAGCCAAACCTTTACGACTCCATGATTTTGCTTGAGCCGGTAATCTGGGGCGACCAAAACCAATCGGCCAGATACCTCAAGGTTCTCACCAAACTTGGACAGTTGATCATCGACGATTTTGATTCGATGGAAGAATTTGAAGAGTACTTCAAGAAGTTTTCGTTCTTCAAAAACTACCACCCTGAGGTTATGAAACACTTCCTTGACGATGAACTTTGGCAGGTTAAAGACGAAGAAGGTAATACCCGCTACAAAACCAAAACGCTGACTTTTAACACATTGACGTGCTACAGAGGTGCCGTCACCTCGATACCTCTTCTTATGCAACTGCAGCAATCGATCTCAATTCCCGTCCACCATGTAATCGGTAGCGATGCCACATGGACTGCAAAAGAAGGCGTGGATCACTTCAGAAGCCATATCCCTAAACACTTGTTGACCACCGCAGATGTCAAGCACGGAGAACATTTGTTGGTTGGTGAATTACCAGACGCAACAGTTCAAGTCATAGTGGACTACGTAGCCAAGAGACAGAGTGATATAAAGGGCAAGTACGCCAATTACCCTGAAATGAAATTCAACGGAGACAAGCTGAAGATCAAGGAATATCTAGTCGAAACTTTACTTCACGGCGACATCACAGAGCTTCCAGGATACGATGTCTATAAACAGAACCCCAAGCTTTAGACCCCCTTCCCTATATACGAAATGAAATACTGAGTGTTTATCTGTAAGACTGTAGTTGTCCCCTTATCATGATTGGTTATTTATAGCTGCAATCTCACTCTGCTCATCTCAGTGCTCATCGCAGGCTTATCTGAAACCGAGCCAGCCGCACCAAATACTGCATATAGCAAACCATATAGAAATTTTTCAAATGGCGGCAAGTCATCGCCAGATAACATTACGTCAACAAGATGAGTGCTTCAAGAGAAGTTGTGTTGGGATACATTCGTGACTATTTGACTAGAGATGGTTCATTTGCCAAGACCTTGAAAGCTTTTGAGAAGGAAGCCAAAGGACAAATCGAAGATGTCACCTCCAAGTTAGAGGAAGTCATCGCCACCGAGACCGAAGACAAGCAGAACAGTGATTCGAATTCTAGTGATTCTAGTGATTCCAGCGATTCTAGCAGTGAATCAGACTCAAGTGACTCTGGCAGTGATTCTGATTCCGACTCTAGCGATTCTAGTGGCGATTCTGATTCCGACTCATCAGACGATGAGGAAATGGAAGACGCTGAGAAATTAAGCAAAGAATCCGACTCTGATTCCAGTTCCGAATCAGAAAGCAAAGAAGAGGCAATGGCCAAAGAAAGTTCTAGCTCGAACAGCTCTAGCTCGAACAGCTCTAGCTCGGACAGTTCTAGCTCGGACAGTTCTAGCTCAGACAGCTCTAGCTCGGACAGCTCTAGCTCGGACAGCTCTAGCTCAGACTCCGATAGCTCAGACAGCTCTAGCTCAGACTCCGATAGCTCAGACTCGGACAGTTCCAGTTCCAGCTCCTGTTCAGATTCCGACTCAAGCTCTGACTCTGATTCTGATTCTGATTCCGATTCTGACTCTTCGTCCAGCTCATCTGACTCTTCTTCTAGCTCTGATTCTGATTCTGATTCTGATTCCGATTCTAATTCTGATTCTGATTCCGATTCCAGTAATTCCGAGACTGAATCCAAAAAGAGAAAGCCTACTTCCTCATCAGCACCTTCTAAGAAACAAAAAACCGAACCATCCTCATCACAAACTGAATCCATTTCTTCCACCCCCACCCCAGAAACACATCTCACAGTCGAAACCACCACCGAATTAAAACCAGGTCAAAGACACCATTTCTCCAGAATCGACAGATCCAAAATCTCCTTCGAAAGCCAGGCATTACAAGACAACACCTACAAAGGAGCGGCCGGATCATGGGGAGAATTGGCCAACGAAAAGTTGTTGCAGGTAAGAGGCAAGGACTTTACCAAGAACAAGAACAAAATGAAGAAGGGTGCATACAGAGGAGGCTCCATCACCATGGCTTCCGGCTCATACAAGTTCACCGATTAATAGAAAAATGCTAGATACAGCTAAATAGGGATGTAACAAAATAATTGAAGCAAAGAAATTGAAACAATATGAATATTAGAAAGCATACTGTAAGTAGAGAGTTATTGATTTCTGTGCTCTGCTCATATTTATTTGATTACGGCGCCTATTGAAATTGCAATAACTCTATTGAATTCTGTTAGACAACTCATCTCGAGTATGATTCTTTAATGGTCGTTCTGAGAAGTGGTGTCTTGTTATATATTATGGTCAAAGTTTGGCTGCAAGAAAGATCAGTTAGTAGTAGAACATGTCAGACAGTATTCCTAACTTCAATTGCCTAGAAAGAATGAAGACTAGGAGGACCTACACAGACAAACAGAAGTGTAGTAACGAGAGTTAAGAAGTGCTCAAGAGCTTATGTTTGTTCTATACAGACGGTTTGACTTGTCAGGCATAGATTTTAATCGCTCACGCACTACCTTAAATTATGATTTGAGATTAGAAAGCAAGTTGAGCCTGGTATTTTAGTCATTAGTGCAATCATGTCGGCACGTAGACAAGGAGAACTCAACTATGCTGATCTAGAGCAAGGCAACTTCTCAGACGACTCGTACGATGAAGCCGTCAGTGTTAAGCAAAAAGACGACGACTACACTTATGGAGCTCCCAAGAAGAGAAAGCCCAAGGGAGCAGCGCCACTGAATAATCAGCAACAGGCCAAAAAGCAAAAGGCCGAGGACTTCATGGAGAGAGCCAAGACCGAATTGGAGGATACCCACTACTCAGAAGAAGAAATGATTGAACTTACGCCAGATATACCGCCCGACTACATACCCGATGCAGTGTCCCGAGCCTTTGGTAAAACGGACTTTTCGTACCTTAAATTGAAGCCTGACCATTTCTCAAGACCACTTTGGATCTCTCCCAATGACGGTAGAATCATATTGGAGTCGTTTTCACCGCTAGCCGAACAGGCTCAGGACTTCTTGATCACCATTGCCGAGCCCATTTCTCGTCCTTCGCACATCCATGAGTACAAAATTACTGCATATTCGTTATACGCAGCAGTTTCTGTAGGTCTAGAGACCGAAGATATTATTTCTGTGCTCAACCGGTTGTCGAAAGTGCCGGTGGCAGAGTCGATTGTGCGGTTTATTCGAGACGCCACGATCTCGTACGGTAAGATCAAGTTGGTGTTGAAAGACAACCGGTATTTCGTAGAAAGTACCCAGACAGATATCTTGCAGATGTTGCTTCAGGATCCTGTGCTAGGGCCGCTCAGAATTACGGGCGAACCACAGGAAAACGATAATCCCCAGCCTTCTACCGGAGAAGAAAAGAGTAAGGACGATGAACTTTTTAACTCGGTTATTGGAAAAGAAACAGGCGAAGAAGACGAGGAAAACGATATCGATACTGTCCATTCGTTTGAAATCTCCCACGACTCGGTGGAAATAGTGAAGAGACGTTGTCAGGAAATCGAGTATCCGGTATTGGAAGAGTACGATTTCAGAAATGATGGAAGAAACCCAGACTTGGAGATTGATCTCAAGCCTTCTACTCAGATCAGACCGTACCAGGAGAAGTCATTGTCCAAGATGTTTGGTAACGGAAGAGCTAGGTCAGGCATTATCGTGTTGCCGTGTGGTGCCGGTAAGACGTTGGTGGGGATCACCGCAGCATGCACCATTCGTAAGTCTGTGATAGTGTTGTGTACTTCGTCAGTTTCGGTGATGCAGTGGAGGCAACAGTTCTTGCAGTGGTGTACCATTCAGCCCGAAAACGTGGCTGTTTTCACGTCTGAAAACAAGGAGATGTTCTCGAGTGAATCGGGATTGGTGGTTTCGACATATTCTATGGTGGCCAACACTAGAAACAGATCGCATGACTCGCAAAAGGTGATGGACTTCTTGCGCTCTAGAGAATGGGGGTTCATTATTCTTGACGAAGTCCATGTTGTGCCTGCTGCCATGTTTAGAAGAGTGGTGACAACCATAGCAGCCCATGCCAAGCTTGGACTAACAGCTACTTTGGTAAGAGAAGACGACAAGATCGAGGATTTGAACTTCTTGATTGGGCCCAAACTTTACGAGGCCAACTGGATGGACTTGGCCCAAAAGGGCCATATTGCCAATGTCCAATGTGCTGAGGTCTGGTGCCCCATGACGTCGGAATTCTACCAAGAATATCTTCGAGAAACCGCCCGTAAGCGGATGTTATTATACATTATGAACCCCACCAAGTTCCAAGCATGTCAATTTTTGATTCACTACCATGAAAAGAGAGGCGATAAGATCATTGTCTTTAGTGATAATGTTTATGCTTTGCAGGAATATGCTTTAAAATTGGGTAAACCGTTTATTTATGGATCGACCCCACAGCTGGAAAGAATGAAGATCTTGCAGAATTTCCAGCACAACGACCAAATCAACACCATTTTCTTGTCGAAAGTGGGAGATACCTCGATCGATTTGCCTGAAGCCACGTGCTTGATCCAGATCTCGTCGCATTACGGTTCCCGTAGACAAGAGGCACAGAGATTGGGCCGTATTTTGAGAGCCAAACGACGTAACGATGAAGGTTTCAACGCTTTCTTCTACTCGCTTGTATCTAAAGACACCCAGGAAATGTTTTATTCCACAAAAAGACAGGCTTTTTTGGTTGACCAGGGATATGCGTTCAAGGTCATCACCCACTTGAGTGGAATGGAGCAATTGCCTGATCTTGCCTATGCATCTGCAAGAGAACGTAGAGAGCTCTTGCAGCAAGTGTTGTTGAAGAATGAAAACGCAGCTGGTTTGGAAATCGGCGACGACGTCGACACAAACTTCATCTCGAACGAACGCAGAATGAAGTTGGAGGACTCCAGTGCCAACAGAGCCAGTGGCTCGTTGGCTGGTTTGGCGGGTGGCGAAGACATGGCCTATATTGAGTATAGCAAGAACAAGAATAAGGAACTCAAGGAGCACCATCCTTTGATTCAGAAAATGTACTACAAACCCCGGAAGCACTAACTCAGATCTACTGGCGAAGCCAGTATCAGGAAACCATCGCAAAAGTGCCGAAGAGCCACAGAATATGCCGTTGAGGAGGTATTGTGGAAGTTAAAAATATCGACTGGCTGATATTGTAGTGCTAGAGTAGTTATCTCTGACACTTACGGGGAAACACTAACATTCAGGAAATACTCATATCAGGAACACTAGGAAACAAATAGACAACGAGTATATATAACGAATGAAAATTTACAAACAATAGAATTTAGTAGTGCGTAGTGAGACGAAGATGTTGGACATGTACTTAACCAACACAGCATCAATGCTGTGATAGAAATGAGTCTGACATTACTACAGATCTGTTTCTTTTGAAACACTCGTCAGAGAATGTGCTATTCTATAGTATTATACCTTCAAGAGAAGTAAAACTTTGAATAATACATTATTTAATTTTTCACGTCGAGTGGAGTTTGAATGTTCAAGAACATAGAATATAAATGATAACCCCTAATAGGAGCACTGAGTTATTGGTGCTGCTTCCATCCTTGCTGTATACTGCGGCTTCTATACCGATAATACTCGGTAATACCCCTCATTACCTTACTCGAGTAAATGTGTAAGTCTTATTGGTTAATATAGCTGATAAATGATCTTCTAAATTGTCACTTGTGATTCTACATTAGGCAGTGAATTATATAAAAAAGGCCCAGCTATATTTTCAATTGCACCCGTTAGCCACGGGACAAGTCATACCGCAGTCTGTATTCCTTAGTTCTACTGGTCTATGACGACGAAACAAATTCATCAAATTCATCACTCTCATCTTCCTCTATGGTAGGATGGATACTTTCATTTGCTATGGACTTTGCCTTAAGCTCATACTCATAGTGGTCTTTAAAATTTGTGAACCTTCTTCGGTATAGTCCGAGACTTTCACTGAACGAAATGGCCAGATAAGAGTCTAGAAATTTCAAGCCTAAGCCTACTTGCAATACTTCATTATCCAAGCAGCTGAGATGGTAGCCTGTACCAGGTAGCTGTGCAATTACCTTATAATACTTGGAAGAGTCGGATATTTGGACGGTTTCCTCTCCGTTATTGGCCACCTTTATATCCAGATCATTGGTGGGATTGTACCACATTTCAGCCCACGGATCATCCTTCTTGATACTAGTGAGGCTTCCTACTGATGGAGGTATCATTTGAGGATTGTAAAGCTCGATTTTCGCTCTTAATGCATGGTGCGCCGGTATGGGTTCTTGGGTGGAGTTGTTATCGGAACGGTTCGTGTTTGGCGGCGCGTGCTCGTACAATCCTTGGGATTCGCCCACTATATCGTGCGTGGCATAAGTCTCTTCGATCTCCTGAATGGTTTCCTGCTCGATAAACCTTAGAGACCCTTTCCAAACTATGTTCTTTTCGTCCAAATTCCATTTGGAGAGCGTCGGGGGTCCCGGAGGAATGCGTAGTATGCACACATTGGAGCACTCAAAAAGAACAGTAGACACTATGTTAGGAGTATAATGCATACTGCTGTAGGTCTGTGACGACGAAAAAGCTACTACTGGCCACGATACAGCACTGCAGTTGAGGTGTTGCTTGCTGTGGGTTTTGCAATTATGGCATGTTGCGACATCCGATCAACAAATGTCGCGTGTCGCGATCTCAATTTTTCACTTTGATGTAATTTTCTAGTCTCGAGTTCCAACACCACTACTCTGGAGCTAACCACCATGGTATTTGGAATCGTCAACCGCAGCATATACCGCAGTCTAGCAGCCAAGCCTGTTTCAGGACTCAGCGCTGTTCGTTTCAACTCGAGCTTTGACCAACTCAACGCTGCCGTCAAGCAGTCCAACAAACAAGGCAAGAAGGAAGAATCTTCGGTAAATGACATCAACGATTTGTTGAATAGCTCGTTGGAGCTTCCCGACACCCAGTACTTGGGCAACAGAAACAATGAGTACGGACTCGGCAACATGGTTCCTAATCCTAGAGATGTGGCCAAGAGCATCCGTATGCAAGGACCTATAGCTGGTAGATCGGTGGACGTCCACTACAACAGTATTGGTAAGGCCATCTATAACTTGAATGGTATAAACATCAACAACAAGATCAAATACTTGCAAGGAATTCAAAGCAGATACATCCGTCCAGCCAAATATACCAAGCAAAAGAGAAGAGAATGGTGGAGACGGAAGTTCTCGCAAGGATTCAAGGAGCTTATGGGACAAGTCCAAGATGCCAGAAGAAGAGGTTACTGATGTATATAGTAGTAATAGAAACAAATTGAGACAAATGTAAGAGAGAACTCGGGAATAGAATGGGAAATGAAATAAGGTTGACTCAAAGTGTAAAATAATGCGTGCCATGGTAAAAAATAAAGACTATCTGAAGAAGGATGATTAAAGGTAGAATACTAGTCACACTATGTCCGAGTTCTGAAGCTATTGATGTCGTCTGCTCAAAACAGGTAGGATCGGCAATAGACCAGAAATACCCATTCACATCCAATACTAGTATTGACTAGGAATAACATCGGGCCAATCAATAATTCCAGTCTATAGCAGTATATTCTATAGCAGTATAGCCCAGCAGATGATTCCTGTCTTTTGTTGTCTGTTGGGCCCGGTTGAGTCGGTCTTTTCGTATTGGCATCGTTATGCTCCTGCATACACTCATCTCCTCGTATGCAGGAGACGATAAGCCATGATTCAGTATGATTCAAGACCCATCAGAAAAGCACAGCAAAAAAGGTGCACCGTGGTGGATAACTAGATCTCACATATGACTGATAGCCTGGAGCGTGCCGGCATACCGGCCATCACTGGCCAAATCGACTATTCGCGAGCCTTCCATATATTCCCCGAGCCATTGAAGCCGTTCAAAAGCAGTATCTTGGCGTACGGAGCATCGTTTCTCTCGACGTTTGCAGGGTACCCGTTCGACACCATTAAAACTCGGATGCAGACATACCAGAACTTCACCAGCTACTACGATTGCGCCAAAAAAACCCACGCAAAAGAGGGTGTGGTGGGGTTCTTCCGGGGCATTTGGGCGCCGCTTATCTCGTCGTCGTTTTCCAAGTCGCTCAACGTATCGCTCTTTACCCAAATCAAACCCATATGCTACACCACACTATACGGAAACACTACCGACACATCGCATCCGTTTGTACGAAACGTGCCGGTGTGTTTCGCCTCGGGGTTCGTGGTGGGTGGCATGGTCTCGGTCTTTGCCTGTCCGTTTGAGTTCACAAAGGTATATGCGCAGTTAGAAAAGATCGTGCGCCATAAAACGGCGCGCGAAATCGGCACCGCCAGCTCGCAGGCCCACGCCGGTCTGTCCACGGTGCAGATTGCCCGCCAGATCATTAAGTACCACGGGCCCATCGGCCTCTACTCGGGGTTCCGGTACCACTTTGTGCGGGACTCGCTCAGCTCAGCCATCTACTACTCGATCTACGAGTCGGTCAAGTGGTTCATGAATGGTCTCATCAACTCCAACCCCGACCAGTCGTCGCAGGTCTCTATTTTGTTGGCGGGGGGTGTTTCGGGGGTGGCCAGCTGGACCCTCATTTTCCCCATCGACACCACCAAGTCCCTAATCCAAAAAGATATCGTCGCAAACATTCTCCGCGTGTCGCAGGGCTTATCGCCGCTCGCGCCGCGCAGCCACCCTCGCCCCACCTTCAAGCGCTCGTTGTATCGCGGACTAGGCATCTCGGTCGCAAGATCGTTTTTGTCCAGTATGATTTTCTTTAGCGCGTACGAATCGGCCATGATGTATTTGGCATAAATTAATTAAGTATAGATGTAAGACTATTAGTTATAAAGATTCCAGTTGTTATTATTGTTTGTTTCTTTTGAAGAGATTTTTGATCTGCTTAATGATGATATCGTCGTCGTATTTGTTGACCGCCACTTTGCCGACGTTGCCCACGTCAGTGCGGATTCCGTTTTCGAGCTCGAGCGATTGCACGGTGTCAAGACGGTGATCACGAAGACACAATGTAAATGCGAGTAATGGGAAACACAACACTAACCCGGCAATACACAAGTATCTTTGGATATGGGCATATGCCAATACCACGGCGATTCTTTGCGGCGTGCCCCATGTATTCTCAATAATCCAGGTTAATGGAGCCAGGTATGCTTCTGCCGCACCTGCAGTATCGAGACCGGCAATTCTGAACTGCCTCATGATCTCAGGATACATTTTGTTGGTCCAAATGGCCCCACTAACACTGGCACCGAAACCGGCACCAATGTTGTAAGAAGCCAAGTATAACGAGATGATCACAGCCATGTACTCGTGGTTGGTACAGGTGGATATCGATACCTGAGTAGGGTAAGTGAAGAAACCAGCACCAAAACCCATCAAACACAACGAGCCAATCACACCGTTGAGGTACTTTTCGCTCTCGACTCCGTCGTTGCCACCTCTATAGTGGAACAACAATCCAAGCGAAATAATCCAGCAAACAACACCCAAAATGATAAAGCCCTTCAATCTTCTGAATCTCGCCACCACGAATCCCAAAAGCGGACCTGCGATAACTGAAACAAACGAATAGAGCGAGGTGATTCTGGTAGCTGCTTTGACACTGGCACGCATGCTGACAACCAATACAGTATACATGAAATCGTTAGGCATGTACCATACAAAATCAATGAAAATACCGATCATAAGAGCAGACCACACACCACGGTCTTTCATAAGAGGCAACGGCATGATTGGAAATTTGGCGACCTTGGCTTCCCACGCCACAAAAAATGGAATGAGAACAAACCCAATGACAAGCGGAGCAATAGTGGAAGCCTTTTTCCAGGTATCGGTGACACCACCAGCAATGGTCAATGGCACTAATAAGAACCCGAATACACAAATGATAAACAATACACCCACTACGTCCAATTCCCAGAACAAGTCCACAGCCTTCTTAGCCCAAAATTTGACGATAGAAGGGTACTGGGCCCTCAATTCCTCGTGGGCTTTACGGTCTTCATTGCGGAGTTGAGCCCACTCTTCTGTTTTGCGCGCCTTGATAATCATATGCACAAAGCAAAGGAGAAGCGGGACACACGCCAAGGGGAAGATAAAAGCCCAGATTCCAATGGAGTAGTTCCATGAATACTTTGCTTCCATGTCACTTACAACATTACCCGAAATCCAGGTGTTGATGATAAATGGCGTAGCAGGCACCATCGAGGCAAATAATCTCCAGTTTAAGGTGGAGAAATCGGCTACACAGATTTGCAACATAATAATAATACCGGAGTAACCAACTTGGTACAAAACCGAGCCACCTGCATAACGGTAGATATCGTATGCCTGCGATTGGATCACGGTTCCCATGGAGTAGAATATGATGGAGATGATCACCAACTCTAATCTTCCGAATCGGTCGGACAAACGAGCGTATGTAGGCTGGGAAGCAGCAGCAACCACCGACTTGATGACATTGATTGTGGAAAGAAGCGAGTGGTTGGAGTAGGAGTTGGTGGCATAAGTCTGGAGCGTGCCCCTCACAGTTCCGTCAAGGGAGTAAGTATACGACACAAAGAATATACACACAAAAAAGAGCACTCTGTAGACATAACTGTCGTACTGCTTGTTCAACAATTCGACTCTTCTGATACCAACCGACTTGACGGCGGTGCTCTCCAAGTCGCCAGTGCTGTGACTGTGCGAGTCAAAGCTCGACTTTTCTGCGCCATGTACTTGCTCCTCTGTCGACATCCTTGATCAAAAAGATAAAAATTTTTATCTGATGCGGAGCGGCGTGTAATTATAGTAATTGCCAAGCCCGAGACCAAGAAAAAGAAATTCAACCGCCTCTAGTTGGGTCCGAACGCTCATGACTCTACACTTTTATACAATTACACGGCTTTTGTAATACCGATCTCGGTCTAATTCTGTACGTTAAATAAGCTAAAATACATTCGCAGATACATTCAATCGCTATTGTCTCATATGCCTATTACAGGCATGTGACGGTATCCGATTGACCCCGATTGATAGTCAAGATTATACAATTTCTGTTCCGTTCACCCACAAATATCTTGCTGCACAATTCGCGTATTTCTCTCGTAATTTGCCGGTGTGCTTATTCTTTTAACCTCTGCCGCGATTCCTGCCTCGCTTATTCTGCTCATGCTCGCGCTCATCGCTCTCGCTTCTTTTTGCCTTCGCTCTACTTCTCTTGGTGGGCTCATCTTCCAGCTTGAGGATCTCCTTCATACTACGCTTCATCGGCGACTTCGACCGCGTTCTTGACGCGGGGATGTCTTCCACCGGCGCCAACCTCCAGCTATGGGCCCCGGACCCCTTGCGCAGAGGCGACCGACTGGATTCTCGCACCAGCTTGGGCTCGCCGCCATTGCCACGCGTGTTCTTTTGGTTGCGCTGTTTTGGTGCCTCTAGTTTCGCACTCTTGTGATTTCTTGATGATCTTCGCGATGATTGGTGCTCGTCTTCACTGGCGTTTTTGTCTTTGGACGATGCAACACTGCCTCGTCTGGGTGGCATTTCATAGACGTGCCCGCTTCTGAGCGACCTGTTAGGCTCCAAGTCGACATCTTCGATATCTAATCCTAGGACCCGCTTGGTTCGAGGCTTGTTCTCACGCAGATCTTGATGCCTACTATTGTTGTCGTTTTTGTCCTCTTTCTCGTGTTTTGGTGCCTTTGGTTTACTGTCAACGTCCGAAACCTCAGAGTCATGTTCTTCCTTCTCTAATTGGTCGAAATCGACTTCTCCATGGGGCTCGGTCTCTTCGATACCACTAGTCTCTTCTTTGTCAATATTGACGTCTCTGTTCTCTACGAAATCGCTTTTCTCTTTTTTGAGAGTCTCATCTCTGTTTTCTTCTTTTCCGTCGTTTTCTATGTCGTCCACATACTCACCAGACTCTCCTCGGTGGTAGTCATGTCGTATCACACTTGTATCGGCATCTTCCACCACAATCTCTTCTGGTAAGCTGCTTCTTTCGGAACCAATACCAACTTCGTCTTCGTCCAGCTTGGATTCATCTTCATCGTCTCCATGGCTAATTAAGTCGTCCAATTGAGCTTCAAAGTCTTTCTTCTCATAATCTTCCACCTCGGGACTAATCTCGACTTGCACATCTTTTACATCATTTTCTATATCTTCATTATCTTGCTTGCTTGCATCGTCTTCTTTGTTTTCAATTTCTTCTTCCTTGATATGTGGTGCCTTCGAAATATAGCTCCATGGGTTCAATTTACTCAAGTACCGTTTAAATCTTTTAAAGCCACCGGATCTATCTTCGTTGTCGTCTTTCTCCAATGGACGTTTTCTAGTAATGGGCTTTTCATCATCAATTATTTCGTCTGCGACCACTTGGTCAGTCTCCATAATTTGAATTTCTTCGTCAACTTTTTCACTTTCGCTTTCCTCTTCCCTCTTGGTCTCTTTATTGCTTGTATCCTCTTCGTCTTGTTTCTGAGTTATTGTTTCATCAGGCTCCATTACCTCATCAGGATATATGACTTCTATGTCATTGGCCTCCTCCGTAAATTCCAAGACTTCAAGCTGGATCACTCCTGTGTCCAACTCCTCTGTTTCGACATCAATGTCCACTTCTTCAATGCTAGAAGGGCGAATAATGTCTTCGTCGGCATAAACAGACGTCTCACCTATTTCGGTGACCATTATTCGACTCGAGCCGGCAACGACATCTTCCGCTTCTGCAACCACTGAAGCAATAAGTTCAGGATCAACAAGATTATTTGAAACGCCTGTGATATTTTCCTCAGCTAGCGTTTTGGCTGCTGCCTCCATGATTTCCCGTTCAGTTTCTTCTGAGTCCTGGTTATCCAACAGGGAGGTAATGGGTTCGTCCAATTCTAATGTAGCCACCGGATGCAGCTCGTGCAATTCCACATCAACCTCTGCAACCTCTGTTTTCAATTCAGCATCATCAGCAAAAGTTTTTGACTCAGAGTACTGCAATTCCTCTTTAATCTCAGACTCTTCTTTTCTATAAGCCTCGTCGACTTCTTTGATCTCGATATCTTCATTAATATCATTAGTCTCATCAAGTTCATTCTCGAGTTTATCGGCTACCTCTTCAACTATCTCATCATCTGCTTCATTAAGAGCCTCGTCAGTTGCGTCAGCCAAATTTTGAGCTACTTCTTCAACTGCCTCGTCAGCTGCTTTATGAACTAGTTCGTCAATTACTTCGTCAGCTACCTCATTGATTTCCTCGTCGACTTCTTTGTCAACTGCGACTTGAGATTCCTCATCAGCTGCTTTGAGTATTTCGTCGACTACTTCATCAGCCGATTCATCAACCAAGTCATCGCCTTCGTCTTCGGCTACCTGAATAGCTACTTCATCGACCATTTCATCAGCGACTTCCTTATCGTCTTCCGCATTAGCTAACTCATCAACTACTTCATCAACTTCTTCGTCAACTAAGTCATCAGCCACCTCTTCAGCCACCTCTTCAGCAGCCTCTTCAGCAACCTCATTGACTGCTTCGTCTGCTTCGTCTGCTACTTCATTAACTTGAAGTGTTTTTTCTTCCGGATCAGTATCCTCCTCACTTACTTCATCTTCAACGTCCATATGTAAGTCATCTTCATCGAGACTATCCAAATCAGGTTTTTGAACTTCGGCATGGGCTAGCTCTTCAATCACATCATCAATTAAATGGTTTAGTATTTCACTTTTGGGGGAGCTGTATATGTTCAGAGCTGGTTCTTCATCAGAAGTTTTCACCATTTCTTTATGGAAGTCTCCCTGACCTGTGAGTTCATCGTCGTCAATTTTAACGCTTTCATTCTCCTCAACCTCAATTTTGTCATTATTATTGTCTGGAAATTCGACCTTATCTTGTTCTTCTTCAGCTTCTTCTTCACCATCTTCCTCCTTCTCCTCTTCACCATCTTCCTCCTTCTCCTCCTCTTCTTCTTCTTCTTCTTCTTCTTCTTCTTCTTCTTCTTCATCTTCATCTTCCTCCTTCTCTTCTTCTTCTTCATCCATATCACTTTCTGCATCACTCTCAGAGTCAATGCTTTCCAAAACAGGTTTAACGATGTTATTCTCTAGCCAGTCGGGTAAACTATTTGCTGCAGAGTTATCCTCTGAAGCTGCTAGTTCATCTTTACCACCCATGTGAAGTGCCAAAGTATCTTCATTTCGATGCGAATAAAGCTGGGAACTGTCGCTTCTAGCATCGATGTTGTACGAATCCACTTCAGAAGCTTTCTTGCAATCGTTTTTCTCGTCAGGTTCTACTGGCGGTTCACTTCTTCTGGAATGCGGCACTGTGAACACTGGCGACGACCTGATTCCAAGCTCCTCTTCAAGGTCAGCCACCGAGCTCAACTTGAGGTCGAATTTCTCATTTATCTGACGAAGATTTTGAAGAGTTTCTTCTGGACTTTCTTCTTTGACTGTCTTGAATACCGGGATCGAAAGAGGTTCTTGTTTCTGTTCCATACTATGATCTTTACTCTTAAAGGGTTCCGAAGCATTAACATATTCAGAAACATCAGCAGGCTCCGAAGCTTCGACAAACACTTCAGAAAAGCTATCTTCGGAACGATCCTTCTCTTCATTCTCTTCTTCGTTCCCTTCTACTCCCTTAATTTCATTCTCTTCCTCGTGCTGTGTCTCATTGGCTTCATCGTATTCTATATCAGCCAACGATCCTTCAGACTCTATTACTTCTTCGGCCATTTCCATATGCTCGGGGTCTTCAGACTCCAACTCCTGAGCATAGAATGAAGCTGGCGTTGGGGCACTAGGCTCTTGATCAGCTATGCCGGCCGTATCCAACTCGTTGTTATCGGTGAGCTCGTATTCACTGGCATAACCAGATGCTCTTGCTGAATAGCCATTTATAGGTTCATCTAGCTGGCCATGTTCAAGTACGACCTGTGCCCAGTTGGCCAAATTTGGCGTATCCAAATTGTTCAAATTTTGATCATTCGAAGCATCCGATATATCTTGTTTGTGGTCGTTTCCAGAAGGATACGTATTGTTATTGAGTGCTTGTAGAGCCTCGTAAACCTGTGAGTTTTCTTCATTAACATGCTGAAAATCGGTCTCTATCTCTTGATTATCGTCGCCATCATCATCATCATCTCTTTCTTCTTCTACTTCCATTCCATCGACATCTTCTTCGTCAATATCTTCATCGTCAACTTCATCAACTTCATCAACTTCTTCGTCTTCGTCTTCGTCGTTTTCTCCCCCATGAACCTCTACTTGTCGATCTTCTATTATGTCTCCTTCCTTCTCCTCCTCCTCTTCTTCTTCTGATTCCAACACTATGATTGAATCATCATCCTGTTCAGAACCGGCAGGTTCATTGTTCGTTGACTGTTCACTCTCTTCATCAGATTGGCTGGTTTCACGTTGAAGATAAGCTGTTGCCAACCTAGGTCTTCCGTTCTGTATACTATAAGATACATTTTGATAAGAACCAGACTGAGGCTGCAGATATTGTTTGATATCAGAAATATTTTGATGACTTTGGTACGCAGTTTCATCTTTTTCTTCATCCTCTTCTTCTTCTTCATCGTCATTATCTTCTTCTTCCTCCTCTTCCTCCTCTTCTTCGTCTTCGTCTTCCTCGTCTTCCTCCTCCTCGTCTTCGTCTTCCTCGTTATCTTCAACCTCATTAAATGTGTCAATTGCAGAATGCCCGGATTTTACTAAATTAGGTCCTCTAGATGATGCAACATTATTAATACCAAAACCTTTCGGTACGTTTGTAGGAGCATTGTTAGAAACCTCGTCCTCAGAACTTAAGATTATTAAATCATCATCATCCTCCTCCCCTTGATCGTCTTGTTCTTCCTCTTCTTCATCCATCTCCTCTTCTGCTTCTACGTCTTCCTCTTCATCTTCTTTTTCACCACTCTTTTCGAGAAACTTGCTCAATTTACTAAACTCATCGTCATAAATCTTTTCTCTGTACTTTAACTTGAGCTCTTGCTCTCTCTGTTGGGACTTTTGCAATTGCAAATATCTCTTTGATTCTTCGGTTTGCTGTTTAATTAGTGTCTTGAATCTATTGTCTATATTGCTGATCCAATCAATTAGTTCCTCGGGATCTTCGTTCTGTGCATGTCGTCTCTTGGTGGTATTTATAGAACTATTTAGTCCTATACGACTATGCTGAAATGAGTTGGTACCATTCAATGAAAGATTTCGATACTTGAGCTCTCCAATACTGGACAAATTGGCTGGCCGGCTTGACTTGTGTGCTTTTGTATCAATGAACGTATCGATTTGTTCGCTGGTATCGTTGTTGGAATCATTAGATTTCTTTTCAATTCGTTTAGTGTTGAACGGCGATGGAAATTGTGATGACCCCATTGTAAGTAGGGGTTTTTGAGCTAGATGCGCTAGGAGGAATTGAGAAACACTACTCTACCAAGATAGTTTGGTTCCTACTGTTGATTGTCACGATTGTTATGCTGCAATGGTGAATTTTTCCTGTATGTGTCATCACGTGACACTGTCATTACAACGAGTGCTTCGTCCGAGGTGACTTCTCGTCTAGCGCTGGGTTTAGCAGACGCATCGCAATTAGAAAGACTTCCTAGGACTTTTACAAGGATTTGCTTTACGAAAAGCTCGATGCTTATTGATAACCAATATTGCATTTTCAGCTTACATAATTAAGCAGGAGGCGTCGATATATTCACGTGATGTGTGGAATCTATACGCCATGAAGCATACCCAAGAATAGAGATGGGGACGAGGCAATGTGGGACGAGTGGGACGAGTGGGACGTGACATGAAATCGAAGTTTATTTTGTCATTCTCGGCTATGTGCGGGCATATTATTTCGGCTGCTCATTGGAAGTATTCCAGCTGTCATAGTAACCCGTTATGCATAATTTTGGGTCAAGAAGCACAGTCATCGAAATCTACACGCCTTTCGACCAATTGGTGGGATGAATTCTCAGGAGGTACGTTAAACCACCAGATATGGCATAGTGTACTAAACCTATTCCCTTCTAACAATACCGTCTTTCAACCTTAACTTATATGTGCAGGTATTTGATAAGAAATCTCCCTTAGCGCGGTAAAAATAACTACATGTACGAAAGCTGCAATTGAAAAAATTTCACGTCGAAGCTTATTTTGTTTAGATCCTAGTTCTTTGTTATACTTCAACGTATGCGTCAATTATTCTGGACCGGGCCTTCGCACAATAGAAATAAACAGATGGAATATCTTACAAGACACAAGTTCCTGGAAGACGTAAATGAGTTACAGGACGGAAATAAAGTACAATGAACAATAAACCCTCACATAAGTGTTGTGAAATCTCATGGAGTGAAGTATTGGATTATGAGGAGAGATATCGAGGATTAAAAATAGCTCACGCCAAGTACGAATCAAGTGGTGGTTTGGAGTGCAAAAAACAAAAGTGGTACGAATTTGGTATAAGAATAAGCGGCGGTTTGCGATTTGACAACTTCTCAACAAAACATGGCTTGAGGGTATTCCAGCAACAACAAAGAGAGAGATAACTGGTCTCAACACACTTTCAACCACCCTCTTGTGTTGAACCATTTTTGAGCGAGATGGTTCATCTATAGTAGAGCGGGATGTTTCATCTCAGCCCGCTGCAGCTGCATGCGGTGAGAAGGACACGATTTTCTTTTTTTCCTACTATTAATGCGACCTCATCTAGTGGAACCTTAATGAAGAAAGTCCACAAGTACGACCTTATTGAGCTCACCACATACCCTTATTAGGTACTCACCGCTTGCCAAGACTTGTTTGGGAACTAGTGTGTAACTCTTCTAACCCAGTTCCTCCCCTTCCATCCATCGAATGACCATGAAAACAAGGTAATTCTAAAAAATTATGCAAACTTTCTGGTGCATGGAAGGTTTAACAATGTTCAAAAATATTTTTCAGCACTTGGTATAATTTATCTATTTGGGTAATTTTTTTTTTCTGTTCGCCCAAGATTGAGAGGCATCCCAGCAGGGCCATTGGAAGGAGAGAGAAGGAACTGGCATTGGAGGAGACCGCTGCGGCTCAAATATTTAAAGCAGACTATATCACCGTTTTTTGCAAGTTGATATTTGCTTGTCTTGATTACATTACACACAATGACTGCTACAGAAATTGACCAAGAGTCCCAGACCCCAGTTGAAACCTACGAAAGAAGAGCAGTTCCTGAAACCGCCGTTTCGCCATGGAAGAATCACTTGATTGCAGCATTGGGTGAGTTTTTCGGGACATTCATCTTCTTATGGACTGCCTTTATGATTGCCCAGATCGCCAACCAAGACCCTAACATTCCTAAGGGTACCGGCTCCGACCCAGGCCAACTTATCATGATCTCTCTTGGTTTCGGTTTCGGTGTCATGGTAGGTGTTTTCATGTTTTACCGTATCTCTGGTGGTAACTTGAACCCTGCCGTTACCTTGACTTTGGTGCTCGCCCAGGCTGTTCCTCCAGTAAGAGGAACAATCATGATGGTTTCTCAAGTCATCGCTGGTATGGCTGCTGCAGGAGCTGCTTCCGCCATGACCCCAGGTCCTATTGCTTTTGCCAATGCCCTTGGTGGAGGATGCTCCAAGTCCAGAGGTGTCTTCATTGAAGCCTTTGGTACTTGTATCTTGTGTTTGACTGTTTTATTGTTGGCAGTCGAAAAATCGCGCGCTACATTCATGGCTCCATTTGTCATCGGTATTGCATTGTTTGTAGGCCACTTAATCTGTGTCTACTACACCGGTGCCGGCTTGAACCCTGCTAGATCTTTTGGTCCAGCTGTTGCATCCAGAAGCTTCCCAGTCTACCACTGGATTTACTGGGTTGGTCCAATTCTCGGTTCCTGCATTGCATTTGGTATCTGGAAACTCCTCAAGGTCTTGAACTACGAAACGTGCAACCCGGGCCAAGATGCTGATGGACTCTCATAAGCTATAAGCTATAAGCCATTCGAGCCGTACAAGCCAGCATTGGTGGGCATGTAATAAACGGCATTCTCGTAGTTATAATTCGATCCTAATACTTACATACTACGCCTAATATACTAAAGACTTAATAAATAAAAGGCTAATTATATAATGTTACTTGATTATTGTAGAGTTGAATTTCAGCATGACAAGAGCTGGTGCAGCAATAGCGAACTGTACGTAGTTTGATGAGGTGATGGAAATGTGGGATAGATGTGTTATATTGTTGGTTTCGGGGCGAAGGGGCGGTCCCAAATCTCATGGTCACGAACGTGTGTCAGAATGTTCTAATCGTTTTTAGTTCCTGAATAATGGAAGAAATCTCTTCCTTAAATTGTCCCTATTAAGAGCACAAAGTGCGCATGTACTATTTACGGTCCTGGTTGAGAGCGCGGTCCTGCCCAATGTGGCATTTAACACAAAATATTTAGCCTTGAGACGTACTCCCAATCAGGGCCGGAGGTCTCCTCCATAGCCTGCTCCTACTCTTGTGCGCGAACAGTTGTTCCTTCGTTGTTCCCCAGCACTCTCTACATTGTTCAGCCACTTAAAAAATAATTATTGGTTCAGCTACTTAAATAATAATCAACAGTTCCGTTACCTACCAATAACTACTGAGCTATTGGTGTATTCCAAAAAGAGAGCGCAAGGCCGGTCAAAAACGCAAGATGTGGCTTTAGTTTTTGATGAGATTCATGTCACTCATGGTGAAAAGTAAGTCGTCGTCGGAATCGTCATTGGAATGGTTCGAGTTGGCGGGATGATGGAGATTCCGAAACTGGCTGCGGTTGGCGTTTCTATTGGACGAGCTCAGGGTTTCAATACCGGAATGGTTCTGGGAGAATAAGTAGTTGTTGTCGTGATCATTGTTGTCTATCTGATGGCTGATCTTGGCATCGTCATCGTCATCATCGTCAAACACGTTTTCATAGTGAATAGCACTTTGATAAGCCGAAGGAGTTGTGGCCAAACCGGTGACTCCCGAAGATTTAGTGTTTGCATTCTTCCCACCCAGACCATTGGAGCTCCCGTGAATGGTGGCATGAACACTGGCAATTGACGTTACCGGAGCAGCAGCAGATGCTGCTTTATTGTTTGTAGATACTTGTGACTTCAAGAATGACGTGTTGCTTTGATGACCGGACGAGTACCCGGTATAGCTGTTCCTGGTCGGTTCTTCCTTTTCTTGTGACGAGGATCTACTGATGGGTGACTTGTCTCTTAATTTCGAGTGAATCGAAGGGAAATTGTGTGAATTGTCGTATGATCCCGATGGCAAGGAGCCAGGTGGTGAATAGATGGAATGAGACGACTTTCTACTGGAATTTCTCGAGCCTGTAACTCCTAGTCCACTAGAACTGTACTGAGGGTTCTGGAGCATGAAACTTGCACTAACACTATCACCAAACTGCTGGTGTTGACTTTTCAATAGTTGGAACTTACTCAATGGGTCATTGGTACTGCTGAGATGATTGAACGGAGAAGAATTTCTTGGATCGATATTGTTCAAAAACCGAAGATCGGACTTGCTATCGATCATCCGAACAAAATCGCTGATATCGTCGTCGATATACAATCCACTCAATGGTGCTCCTGAGGAAGTAGTCAGTCCACTACTAGTTCCAAGAATAGAATTATCATGTCCTACTGAGCCTCCAGTACCACTAGAGCCACCACCAAGCGAGCTATGGCCTGCCAATGCTCCCAATGAGCCTTGTCTGGTGCTGGTATTGGAAAACCTACGACTGACCCTCGATCCAAAAGACGACGAAAACCGAGGAGTATTGGACGCTCCGTCCAAATTCAGAAACACGCCATCTTCTGCTTGAATATTGGATCCATGTGAAGATGAAATGGTTCTCGAATTCGGAGTGTTGTTGATATTAACTGCCATAGCAGTATTAGTAGAACTAATGTTGGTAGGAGTGGAAGTCGGCACAAAACTGTGGGTGGAAGAAGTACTGCTTCTGGGGTTACGTAACAAAGCAGCCAAAGATGCATTCGAAGTGGACTTATTGCTAGTAATAGATACTCTTCTTTCCAACGATCCAGGTACACCACCGCTCGTTGGGGTGTTTGTAGAAGTCGGAGGAGAGTTGCCAATAGAACCGACCTTGAAGGGCTGAATGGACGGTCTTTGGGGTACCGGAGTCGATTTCTTCTCGTACGAGTTTTGATCTCTGTTGGAACATGGCGATACCGACCGTGAAGGGTTACTGGAGATGGAAAGTCTCTTGTATGCAGTTGAAGAAGGGTGTTCTCTGTTTTTATTTGTGGGTATGGCCTGTGACTGCGTCTCTTGGTCTCTTCCGGCCGATAACTCCTCGTCAATCGAAGAGAAGTTCTGTCTTCTCATGTCCGAATAATCGTTAGAATCGCCTTTTGAAGAAGAAGAATCAGAAAACGGGGCTTGAAGCTGAGGGTCCTCATGCTGATCATCAAGAGCCAAGTGTGACGCAGTTAGCTGATTAGGTTTATATACATCGTTGTGAGGAGAGTCGATGGTGATAAAGTGAGTAGATAAAACCTCTTCATTATCGTGAATAATAAAGTCGTGGTGGTTTCTATAGGCAATAGATACTTTCAAAGTACCCAAAGTGGTCTGGATGGGTTGGAAATGTTTCTGGCTTACATGGGACTCAGTGGTCAACATCTGATGAGGTATTATTGTTTTTGACAAGCCGATTCTTCCCTTGGAACTAATGGGCTGCTTTCCATCAAGGATCTTGTTGCCCAACGAGAGTTTGTTGACCTTCAAGCCACCCGTACCTATTCTCTTTTTTAATTTGAAAGCCGGCATCAATCTTGAGAACCCGTAGATACTTCTGAACAATATGATGGCTTGTTTGTAGATCAAAGGCAACTCATCGACAATGGACCCCGAAACCACCGAAGGGTCGAATTCTATGAGCCATCTTTCCAACACCACCTCGTGTTTTTTGGTACCGCTTTTGGCAACCGTCCACTCGTTGCCGTTTTCATCCCTTAACACCACTGTTTGAGAGGTGGTCAACTGTCTCAAATCAAGGTACGTTTCGATGATCATGGGGGGCAAAGCCGATAGGTCGTTGCATGACTTCCAGAGCTTCAAGTCTTCTTTGGACAAGTCCGATATATTGGACATGTGGAGATTGAACCATTTGTTGACTTTGGTGGCAGCGGCCAGATCCTCATCTTTATTTACAGTTGATGGCGACGAGAACTGGCTGGATTCCGATACGGTTCTTGACTGGAGCACGATTTGCACGGCCTTGTTGAAGAAGTTCTGGATCACCTGTGTGAGCTTGGCATTCTGCTTCTTGACAAACGGATCTATCTGGGACTTGTCAAACTGATGGGACGAGTATTTGGACATTGCTGGGATAGTCGGTGGGCCTTTGGTCAAGTAAGATCCACACCAATATACAAAGAAACAGTGGCGCAAATGTTTCTGTACTTTTACAACGCGCGTGCAACCAGTAGTTGTAAAGATGATGCGCGGGGTCCAGTGAGTCAGAGAGTGACAGAAGGGACAAGGGTAGTGCGGGGTGGGCGAGCGGAACCAACCAAACTGAGGTTTGACGTGCTGCGTGCGATAAGGTCAGATGACGTTACCAGAGAAAGTGTGACTAACACAAGCGATCACCACGCGACAGACTTGGTGCTAGTTGTATGGAACAAGGCTATTTCTTATCAGTAGACATAGGCGGGTGCGCAATGGGTAGCGCGTAGATACGTATGGGAATAAGTAGACTACACAGGCGCAGGCCGGGGAACCCCCACGGCTTTATATCTTCGTAAAGGGGGGTAGATTAGATAATAAACACCTCGTCTGTATCTAGCCATTCCACTCAGCCCCGAGCCCACCAACTGGCAACTGACTCTCCCTGCGGAGCGCAGCGTCGTTACCGCTACAACAATACAATCTACGGGAAGTGGGTGTGTTGTGTGTGTTACTGTTTGTGGGGCTCCGTGCTACATCCCTGATAGTCGGTGATATCGGTGCGTGACAAGGAGTTTTCGTAGTCTCTGTCTGGGTGTACATTGTCGTGCAATACTTGCCTATATACGAATGTCTTTCAAATTACCCGAGCCGGGACACAACAACATACTTCTTTGGATCTCACGAGTGTTGCCGCTTTCTCTGTACGCGCCGGCCAACTGTGCTGCATTCAACTTGGTGTCTCGCAATGAAGCCACGCACAACGCCATTTGGCTATTCAACTGGCGCCACACATTGAAGTCCGAGGGAAAGAGTATCGCAGACTTCTGCCACACTCTCTCCTCTACGTCCATACGCTTGTTGATCTCTGCCAACATCTTGGGCACCGTTTTGAACGCGTCGCCAACTATCTCCTGTAGAGGCAAGCCTTCCAATTCTTCCTTGATGGCCGCGAAATAATCCGTCAAGTTTTCGGCCACGGAAATGGCGCCTAGAGTGAGCACCACCATTAGAGACGAGCCGTTCTCTTCTATAAACGTGAATAATTGATCCAAGGCCGCCTGTTTGGTGTCTTCGGTTCCATGGGCATAAAGGATCTGCGCCACTAGCGTCACCACTCTCTTGGATTGACTGTGCTGCTCAAGAATAAGCTGGAAATGCTGCAATGCTTCGTTGAACTCGTTGTTGAAAAACAACCCAAGGCCAATCACCACTCGCGACGATAACTTGATTTGCCCAAACTCGTCCGAATCGTCCTCCGAGTCGATCAAGTTGAGGGCATACTGTGCGTTTTCGACCGCCTGCTCGTAGTTCTCGAGCCCGAGGAAAACCCGTGCCACCTGGGTCTTGGCTTTGGCATAGTTTATCAACGTAACTTCGCTTTCACTGGTCTCGTAGTCATGTTCCAAGACCAGACTTAACCTGAGGCCGATTTCCACAGCTTTGTCGTAGTTCTTACACCTCTCGGCTATGGCCAATGCAACTTGCAAACCGCTCACCTCGGTAGGACAATACTTGAGGTATTGCTGCATGGCGAAGTTGGCCACTCCGAACTCCTGTGCTGCCTCTATATCCCGCGGGTCGCTGCCTTGACTGTTGTTGGAAAGAACAGATACACCATAGAGGAACTGTGCCAAAGGCGAGCCTCCGTTGGATAGCACGAACGCATGCGTGAATGCCTTGTGAGCCTGGTGGACATCTCCACTGGCCTCTGCTGCCAATGCCGAGCCTAGCCATGAAGCAGACTCCTGTGGTGCTACAGACTGTGCCCTCGAGAACGCTTCCTGGGCAAGCTCAGAATCTCCGTAGCGAAGGTATAATGCGGCAAGATTAGTCCAGATTCCGGCGTCTCTGGATTCCAACGAAATCGCCTTGATAAAACAGTGCTGAGAAATATGGGGGTTGGAACCGACGTACGCATTGCCCAAACCAACCCAAAACGAAGCATTGTTGGCTTCTATTTGGATGGCTTTTTTGAAGTAGACGATCGAAAGATCTCTCTGCTTGGCATCATCGTTGAAATTGTACGATTCAAGGTACGCCAAGCCCAAGTTGTAGTACGAAACCGACCGTAGGTACTTGCTAATCTTAGAAGAAAAGTACTTGATGCCTGCGACCTGGGTCAAAATAATGTACGACGAGATCGAAGCATGAAAGTGCTTGCTTTCAAACTTGGCTCTAGCATACTCCACATCGATATCATCATTCTGTAGCACCTCCTGTAACGAGTCGTTGGGCGATTCCGTAAACTCGATGCGGCTCAAAATGCCGGTGATCTTGTCTACTGGAAAAACGTCGATTTTCTCCTGGATAACCAAGAAAATACGCAAGCAATCGCCAAAGAGCTTCCACAAATTAGGCGAATAAGGATTGAACTTAATAGCTGCTTCAATATAGTCAATGGCTTTTAGGTTGGACTCGACGGATCTGCCGAAAAAGCCACCAGCAATAAGTCTCTTGGAGTTTTCAATGTACGATTCCAATAACGCAGCAAGAATGGGCTCTTCGTTGGGGCGTTTGGCAAGCGCTTTGCCAAGATACCAGAGGCCATCATTAAACTCGCCCATTTGACACGTAATGTATCCAAGCATATATTCCACCACCCAAATGTCTGTATGATCCTCCGAGGTATCTCCGTCGAGAATATGGCGGAAAACCTTTGCAGCAGCATCCAATCTTCCACAGTTGACGTATGCTTCTCCCAACCCGATCCAGCACTGAACATCCATAGACTTCATTCTTAATGCGGTCTGGAACCATTCGATCGCTTTGGCGTCGTCCTGTCTATTTAAAGATGCACATCCCAAGATCCGGTATGGCCAAGACCGATCTTCGTCTTCGTAGGAATTGCTCAACAATATTCTACGGGCATCTTCTGCCGTAACTAGTCTAGTAGTCAAGATCTCGGCGATTCCCCATTCGTTTTTCTCCGCAAGGTCTTCTACAAGATACTTGGCAGCAATGATCTGGGTCACGTCTAACTCATATGCCTTGTAAAAGCACTTTTGGGCCCTTGCTTTGTCGCCATAGTTTTCTTGAAATATGACTCCAAGGAGCGAATATGAAGGCGCAAAAGTCTCTGAGTCCTTAAGAGACTTGATAAGATACTCGTACGCCTGGTTTATTTGGTCCGAAGTGGCATCACCACTGAGATAGCTCTTGGCGATTCTCCACCGAATTAATGCCCTAGTTTCCCCTCTGACACTCTGGGACATTTCGTCCAAGCACTTGATCAAAATAGTTCTTCCTTCTTCCAACTGATTGTCTTTGATCAAGCACCACCCGTACTCTTGTAAGGCATGCTGGTTGGAAGGGTTTTCGTCCAGCACCTGTTTTAAAAGTGCCTTGGCGTCTTCCAACTGTCTCTTTTCTATTAAAATCAACCCCTTTCCGATTCGTGCCTGGATATTTGCAGGGTTGCCTTTCAAGATTCTTTCGTAAAGCTCTAACGCTCTAGGATAATTCTTGGGTGCTTCGTGATAAGTATATACAACTGCTAGCGAACACAATACCGACTCTTTGGTGTTATCCAAGTCGATCCCGAGGTTCCTTTGCATGTCTGCCAAAACCTGGATCAACTCACGGCACTTCTGGGATGCTTCGGAGTACTCTCTGATATGGATGTAGTATTCACATACAATACGGTTGACAAGAAGTGAATGTGGAGATTTCTCTAAGCCATCAAGCATGAGTGAAAGAATCTTTCCAGGCGGCAAGCTTTTCACAGTTCTGCTGCTCTCATCGTCATCATTCACTAAATGGTTGATTTGTTCTTGTAGAATTTCATTTTCATCATCGACTTCTACTGATTCTTTTCCAGATTTCTTGGTGTAATTCTTCCCAAACTCCTTGGTCATCTTCTCCTTGTCGAACTGTGAAATGTCACTCATAGCATAAGCATAAAGTGCAGTGCCTAGTCCCTGGTCATGGAAGTTTTTAATATAAAACAATACCTTGTCTTCATCCAAATCATCCAAAAACTTTATGTTGGCCCAGTTGAAGTAGAGATCCCAGCAAAATACGCTCTTGGTATGAACAAGCACCATACCTTCTACCATTTCTTGGACGTGCTTGGACAAATCGACCTTATCGGGACTGGCAAGCAATAAGTTATATTTGAACCTGAGAAAATCTTCTTCGTACTTGGATCTGACTTCATCATCATCACACACATTCAAAAGCAAGTCGTAAAGACTGAACAAGTCGGTCTTTTGGTAGATGGAGTACTGGAGCATTCCTATCTGATTCTTGGCCTGCTGGTTCAAAACCCGCCCAAACTTGACCCGCTCTTTCGAGACCTTGTCGGCAATCAACTTGTCGACCTTCTTTTTCTCCAAATCCACCAAGTTTCTTACGGTATCTTCGAGCTTGCCAAAAAGATTTCCCACCATCTCTCCCAAGTGTGTTCCGGGCAAAATTGACCTCAAAAGCGTTTCATACAACTCTGGGTTACTCTTGTAGTTGAGCTGGGTGAGCCAGTTCCACACGTCCTTCATGGTCTCACCAATCAGCACATTTTGGTCGATCTGAACTTGCAATAAATTGGCCAAGACTTCGAAATTTTTGGAATAATCTTGGGTTAATTTGACTGATTGGTAGTATCCTTTCCATCCTACCAAGTTCTCGGGGTCAATTCCTGTTGCTTTCTCAAAAGCCTTGATGGCACTAGGAATATCGCCTTTTAGTTGGAGAGCTTTGCCTTTGAAGACATAGCCGAGATAGTTCTGGGGATCGAGCTCAAAGACATCTTCACAATACTCTAGCACGGTATCGTAGTCATTCTCCTCGATGGCTTTCTTGGCAGCTTTCAAACACTGCTTGAGAGTAGACATACCTGACTTTCATTAAAGTGGTCAGACTGACTTCGCTCTGATCTATATAGAGTCGTGCACAGGCAAATAAATATACCACATCACCTGGCTTCAGATGGGTGTCTATCTGCTGCCAGAGAACTGCCTGGCCGCTTGCTTACCCAGCTCATCCGTCTACGTCGCCCTCTACCCCTTCCACCACCTTTTTGATCCTTGCCAGGGTCAGTACCCAGTTGATGTTTTCACGTGACCGTGTCCTCATCTTTAAAAATTTCGTTTCAACTTGTATCAAACGGCAATGAACGAGATCCTAGAAAACTCCAAGACCCAGTCTCCCAAGTCGTATCTATTCTCGACAATCGTCAAGAACCATCTAGGAGAGGTGGCGTCCATAGTGATTTCCACCTTGATCTCATGTGAAAGGCTAAACACTCGAGACATTTCCAAGAAGATCAACCTCTCACCCAAGATAGTCAAAAAAGCGCTTGTGTCACTTATTCAACTAAACTGTTTATTTTACTGGAAAGATGAAGATTCCAAAGACATTTTCTACAGCTTCAATGAAGAAGGAGTCTTGAATTTGTTGTACGCCGGAGAAATTATTCAGCTGATCAAGAATCTCTATGGGGACGACTCAGCTGAAATTATTCAAAATTTGCTACTCAATGGCCATCTTAGAATTGAAGACTACTTGGAAGGTATGGATGAAGATACCAAGATCCACAAACAAAATCTTATGATCAAACTAGTCAAAGAACAATGGATAGTGGAATTGAAGCCCATAAATTTCAGTCCCATCAATGATTTGTGGAATAAGTGGTTCAAAGAGATATCCAATAACACGCCCAGAATATCCACCATGTCAGAAGTGAAGAGAGTCAACGATATCAAGGAGAAGACCAAACGCAAGTTGGCCGAATTATTAGAGTCGAATGAAATGGCCGACTTATTTATACTAAGAGATGGATATAAATTACTTAGGCCCGACTTGGTGATAAAGTTCAATGTCAAAAGATTCCAAAAACATCAGAGATCAAAGTTTCTTGTCAATCTCTGCAAATCTAGAATAGGTCTCATCACCTCCAAGATATACGAGTGCTCTCTCCAGCTAATCGAAACGTCGTCGCCCGATTTGGACTTTGACTTCTTCAAAATCTCCAACTTTATCGTGGATCCCATGGAAAAGCAGACTTTCTTGAGTTCGGTGGAAAACAAGTTGGTGGACGATAAGAAGATCGTGTTCAATATCAACGATTTGAAACGGTTGTTGCCGGACGACTTGGACTTGTCCGACTCCATCATCTCTGGTAGTGGTGCAAACAAGAGACGTTTGAGCAACGAACAAGAGTCCAATAAAAGAGTCAAGCTCGAGTCGGAATTCAGTGTTTCGACAAGTGAGTTTGAAGCGGCATTTGACTTTTCAGGCGCCACTGTGTTTGAAGACCCTGCCAACGACCCAGCCAACGGTTCCAATGACCAGTCCATTATCGCCCAGCACCTCAAACTCTTGACTTCTTCATCTAAAATACAATTCTTGCAAGAACTCACACCCGGTTCGTACACTGTGCCATTCTACGCGTTACAGCAACACATCAAAGACACGAATTTCGAGTCGCTTGTCAAGACCACATTAGGAGCCCATGCCTTTAGAATATTGAGGTGTCTCAAGTCCTTAAAGTTGGGCGATGAAAAGTCCATATCGACATCGGTGCTTTTGAAAGAAAAAACAGTCAGAAACGAAGCCTACAAACTCTTGAAGTTGAACATGATAGAGATTCAAGAAGTTCCTAGGAGTAACGATAGAGCTGCTTCCAAAACCTTTTATTTATTCCGTCATAAACCAGACTTTTCATACAATTTCTTGAGAAACTCATTGACATTCACTATGGGAAAGATTTTGACCAGCATCGAGGATTTCAAAGCCGATCATAGGATCTTGTTGGAGAAATGTGAGAGAGAAGACGTGAAGGGGAAAGAAGAAGAACTCTTACTTGAATCTGAATTGAAGGTATTGAGAGACTTACAAGTACGAGAAGTCAAGAACTTGGCCAGACTCAATAGAATAAAAGGTTTGGTCGATATCTATTCAATGTAATTCCCCAAAAAGTATTCACTAAAAAAGTGTTTATAAAAGTATTTAGTATATAGACTGCATCATAAGGTCTGGGAGAACCCTGCAAAGTCAAACTGATCTTCATGAGGTTCACCACCCAACGAGTACTTGACCTTTACTCTCAATTTAATTTTGGAACCTTCTTTACCAGTAATCTTCAACACTTGATGGATAGACGGACCACCAGCAGCGATAGAATCACCGCCAGATGTAGAAGAAATCGACAATTTTTGCTGCTTGGGTACGGCGATGAGCAATTGCACTTGGTCAATAGAAACCCCATTGGAATCCACCTTGGCTTCTATAGTGGCTTGCCCATTTTGAGTGAATAATTTTGGAATAAACGCCACCAGTATGTTTTGATTGGAGAAAGCATTTATAGGTGGGACATTACCTTCTAATCCTAGTGTAGGCTTATTTGAAGTAGCAGGAGGCTTGGGGGTATCGAAGAGGTCAAGTATTTGCGAATTATTAGTGGTGGGTGCAGTAGCAGATCCGCTGCCAAAGATATCCGATAACAAGTCATTCTGGTTTTGAGCAGAGGCGCCACTAGCACTAGGAGTTTCACCTTCATCCATCAAATCAAGCAACAAATCTTCAGTTGTGGAAGGACGGGCCGGGTTGGTACCGTTTGGATTCACTTGTCGGATGTTTCTGGTGTTATTCAATGACAATGATTCTCTTTGTTTGATAGGTGGAGCAGGCATTCTTGCCAATAATCCTTTTCTTAACTTTATATCTTGAGCAAAAATTTCCTGGTATTCCACAGCCCGGACTTGGATTTCCAAGTTGTTATCGTAGGACTTGGAGTGTAAGAACAATCTCAACTTCTCAATGGATTCTGGACTCTTGAATTTGACAGAGAGTTTGAGCACAGCAGTCAATATATACGAGACCAATTGGACGTACTCCAGCTCGGAATAAGTCGAGTTATTAGTCAAGTCGTCAATGAGTTTCAATACTCTCTTTTCGTCAATTAAAGTGGGTTTTCCATTGACTTCAATGCTTGAGTCCAACACCAACTCGCCGTATTCTCCAAGAGACCATACAGTCACCAAGGCCAACCCAAATTGAGTCAAGTCTTCGATACATGAACTGGTTAGTTTAGAAACCACATGCTTTTTGAGTTCGGCGTCGCTGGACTGTAAAATCAATGCCAATATGTTCGATATAATATCTGGAGTGACGTAGTTTCCGGAGATTTTGAGCATTCTAATCAACGTATCGAAATGCCACTTGTCATTGGGAGAGTACTTGGAAGCAGCAATGACCAACTGGGAGGTCACGTATGGCTTCAATTCGTTATCTGCTTGGGATTCCAAGAAAGTTAAGATTTCTCTTACCAATACCCGGATATTCTGCTCATTCAATATAGCAAACGAAAGTTCCAAGGCTCTTCTACGAATGGAAATGTCTCCGTCCGATAAACAACTTAAGATGGTTGATCTGTGTCTTTGAACGGCCAAAGGTTCGATGTTTATCACACTCAACAAGGTGTCCAAGGCCGCATATCTTGTGTTGTTATCTTTGGTGGAAAGGAACTTTCCCAATATGTCCACACCCAAAATCTTCAACGATTGGTCGGAATCAATGGCAAATATAGTTTTGACACACTCGTACAACACGGCATGGGCCGCGTTCTTGCCACTATCGAGGTTCGAAGCTACCTGCGTAAGAACATCATTAACTTCTTCCAAGTACTCTTTAGGGCAGTTGGGGTCGGCAGATAAAATACGAAGAGTTTGGAGCAATGACACCTGAAGGAATGGATCGGTTGTGCCAAAAACGTCATAGTCAGGCATATATCCACTGACATTTACACGTTTCAAGTGCTCGACAAGCTTTGGAATGGTCTTGATCAAAACGTGTCTATGCTCGTCTGAAGCTGCATATACCGATTGGATCAACCTCAAGCATCCCAACAACGAAGCAGGCTGTTTATCTTTTATAAGTTGTGGGATCTTCACCACGAAAAACTCCGCTAAATCAGGATCCTTTTCCACCAATTTTGCAGCCACTATACAAGCTTTTTTACGCAAGTAAATGCTACTACTGGTGATGATTTTCTCGACATTGGCGTACAAATCGCGGGCCAATTCCGGTGAGGCGATGTTTCCCAAGCAGCACAATGCGAGTCCGACTATAAAAGTGTTGGGGTGCTGCATATCGTTGTCGAGCGAGTTGGTGAGAAGTGTCAACACTTCCTGGTTTTCATCTAGAAACAACATGGTGGCCAAATAACCCAATCTTTTATCGGCAAAACGAGGAGAAGCCAACACTTTGAGACACTCCACTTGTCCAAAATGGGTCTTTTCTCCCATGATATACAAGTATAACAACTTGGAGATGTTGATACGTCTGGTGGTTTGATCCAACGTGGCGTCTCTAAACGACGTTCTAATCGCGGCCGATTCTTTGCGCACCACCGACCGCTCGTCGGCAATGGTCTTGGCCTTACGCACAGACTTGATGAATGTCTTTAACGATCCCATCTGCTGTGTTGTCAATCTACTAGCCACCAAGTTGATTGATTCTTCAGTCAAGTTGGTGTGCGCGTGCGCGAGAGTTGGAAAGTTTGGTCACGTGTTTGGGTCTTTATCGGTGCTCGCGTGGGTAGAATAGCTAATCACCAGATGAGCACGCTAGAGCCCGCTACTACGGCCAAGGTGGTGATATCCACCACAAAAGGAGATTTAGAGGTGGAACTATGGGCTAAGGAGATACCGACGGTATCAAAAAAATTTCTACAAAACTGCCTAGATGGCAAGTACAACCAGCTACCGTTCAACACTATCACCCAAGACTTGATCCAGATCCTGGCTGCACTGGTTGAGTACAATGAAAAGAACGAGTTTCACAGTCGGATTCGTTTCAACAAGAAGGGTTTGTTAGGATGCGTGCGAGAAAATACCGATTTTGCACATAACCACACTGTAGACGAGTTCTTCGTCACCTTGAAAGAGATGCCTTCTTTGAATAATCAGTACATCGTGTTTGGCAAGGTCACTGGACTGACTATATATAACGTAGTCAAGATAGGAGATTTGGAAAAAGGGCCTAATGGCACTCCCTTGTATCCTGCTATAATCACCAATATTCAGGTCCTAGAAAAGTACTTTGATATAGAGCCTATAAAGAGAAAGGCTGAAGAGCAGCCTAAAAAGGTTCAGAAGAAGGCAAAGGTACAATTGGATTACGGAGAAGAGTCTGATGATCAGGATTTTCAAATACGGTCTTCCCATGATGTAAAGAGGAATAAACAAGAACCAAAGGAACGAAAGAAAACGAATAAATCAAGTACAGAGCAGGAAGGTGAACAAAAAAGCGATAAAAATAAAGAGATTGAAAATGAATCGGATATTTCAGCCAAAAATGAAGAAACAGAAACACCAAGTAATGCAACTGAAGCTGAGGTTGTGCGAGAGATACCTGAAGTTAAGAACGGCGTTTTAGAATCTGAAGTTGAGCAGGTTTCTAAAGTTGACAAAAGAGCAAAGAGATCTGCCAAAACTCGACGTGATCCACTTCTTGATCAACCATACGATCCGTACTTGGATTTATCCTCTGAGGAAGAAGCCGAGCAAGTGTTGAATGCGCACAAATTTCTCAGCAAAGCATAAGCTACATTATTTAAGTTAAGTAAATCCGCCGGTTGTAATTGATAGAGTACAAGAATCAAATGAAAAGTATAGGATAATTGCAAAAGAGAATGTAAAGTTGTTTTTTTTTAAAGTTCTAGTAGTTGGAGGCTACGTCGTCTTCGCCCCAAGTAGACGAGAAGCCAGGAATATCATCGTGGTCGTTGGGTAAGTTGGCCATGTCTTTGAGCAATTGGCCTTTATCAAGGTTGGAAAAGTCGGAGATATCTTGTCTTAACCAAGGATGTGAAAGCAAGGCGTTACAGTCATAACGATCATTGACGTTGTAACGCAAGCACTTGAGAATTAAATCACTAATGAGCTTCACTTGGATATCGTCCTTCTCAAACTTATATTTCTCCACAAGCACGTCTTCTAAGGACCAGTACTTGAGGTTGTCTATGTTCTTCAAGATGACTTCGTTAGTGTTTGGGTCGAGTTTGAAGTACTTGGAAGTCAACTTACAGTCGATGAGGTATTCGTCAGAAGGAAGATGGCCCAAAAGCTCAATAATTTGGGCCATGTGGTCTTCGTCTTTGTCGAAATACTTGCCACCACAAGGATCAAATAGGTAGTCTCCTGTAATCAACTCAAAGAGTATACATCCAAGCGACCACATATCTGTAGAGGCGCCCCAAGTCTTGTACTTCATGATGATTTCAGGCGATCTATACTGTCTAGTTTGGATCTGGTTGGTGAAATGAATGTTGGAGAATGTAGCGTTACCCAAGTCGGCAATCTTTACAGAAATAGCATCCATGGGAGCAGCTGAAGATTCAGACAATGCTGAAGTAGAAGACGAGACCGAGTTTGTAAATTTGTTACCGAATTTCGGGCTTATCAGCTTATATTGTGGAATGCGAGATTTTGGGGTTTCAAACGCGACTTCTTTGAACATTACATCGCTCGAGAAAGAGCTGCAGCTCAAAGGCTTGGAAGACCTTACTGGACATTCACATGAGCCCAGTGTCGAATTCCTCGACTTCTTGTATGTTCCATTATTATTGCTTCCCGTAGAAGACATAGACTGGTTACGAGACTTTACCGATTCAGAAGTATTTGTCCGCTGTAATTTCTTGGAGTTAAATAGTAATGAGTTGGAACGTGACGAGTTTTTACGGGTCCCTCTGTTTCTGACATCGATACTGTTGGTTCTATTGATTTTGTCGTTTTCAAGTATTCTGATGAGGCTGTCCACTTCTTTCACCTCCACAAGAATGTTTTCAGGCTTGAGATCAGTGTGAATGACTCCACAACGGTGTACGTAATCCATGGCCAAAAACATTTGTCTGGCTATTTGCCGTACCAAATTGAGAGGAACGGCACCGGCGTTTTTCTGGCGTTCGATGATATACATGAGTGATTCGGAATTGAGGTTCAGTAGTTTGGCCCCAATTAATTCTTCCTCTGTATCGGAAGACACAGTCAATGGGGCACAAGGCTGTAATTCCTTGCCTTCCATTATAATCTGCTGCTGTTGAGAAGAAGCCTGTATTTGTTCTGGCTTTTTGGAGTTTTTCATAAGATTGAGGTTGAGGCCAAGATTCAAGCCCATGCTGAGTTTGGAACGGGTATTTTTCTTGATGTTTTTGGAGTCCCACTTGGAGAACTTGATGCTGGGGCTAGTGACTTCCCGAGGGCTTATGCTAAGGTCTTCTGTGGTGGAGTTGTTGGTGCTTGCGGGTAAAGATTCTTTGCGTAAGTTGATTTCTTTCTTGACGTTGGCATACAACTGTTTGTACTTGAGGGTCAAATTTAAGATGTTTTCGCCCAATATTTCAAATACCATGCATATATGAGTTCCGTTTGGACCGTCTATCTCGAAGTCGTCGAGAAGTTTCATCACATGCTTGTAGCCTGGATGCGTAGATGGGTTAGGAGGCTGAAACTTGGGATCCTCGAGATGGTTGGATCCAGGGTAGTTTAATGCATTTAAAATCTTGATTTCGTCCTTGGCAGCGTCCATGTAGTTTTTGTTGGATTTTACAAACTTCATGGCCACGTAATACTCGGAAGTGTCTGTTAATGAGGAAAGGGAGTCTACTGATGAGTGCAAGTTGGGGTTGTATCTAGATTTTGCAAGCCACACGGTCGAGAAATGGCCCCACCCAAGTTTTCGCAAAATAATATACTCTCTCTTGGGCTGTTTACGGGAGTAGTATATTTCACCTCTGGCCACAGGATGGTATCCCCCAGTTCGGTAGTCCAGTTCATTTTCTTCATTCTTGGGATTGAAATTAAGATCTGATTCCAGTTCAGAAAGGTACGCGGTTATGTCTTCGTCTGAAAAATCGTCGCTCTCCGAGGTCTTGTGGTCGTAGTCACTGCCCGAGAGTCTCAAGAGGTTTCTCAACGATTTTTTGACTTTGGGCGTTGGGATTTCTTGTGGTGGTATAGGAGGATGAGATGCTTGGGTGATATTGTCTATTGACAGGATATTGTGAACTTCAGGCTCAAACTCCAGGTACAGTGTCATTTCGCTATTCTGGAGCGAAATGCACTCAGCTGTGAAAGATGTGTATCTTTCAGATTCTTCGACGTTTGTATGGGTGGAGGAGTAGTTTACAGGGTGGTTTGGCGTGCTACGAGTGGTGTAGTTGTTGTGTAATTCGCTGGTGGGTATGGTGTATTCGCCAGTGATGGATGTGGGAGAAAGATATTGGCTGGAAGTCATGGCCGGTTTGGAGGTGGTGGAGTTGATGTTTTCGGGTATGGTTTCGTTTTTTGGTGGTGGCGATGTGGAAGTATCCACCACCAACTTGGGTGTGGTTTGGTGCTTTGGAGGTGGCGAGGTGGAAGTATCCACTACCAACTTGGGTGTGGGCTGTGCAGGTGTTCTGGGAGTCTTCTTGAAGAGACTGGAAAAGTTAAGCTTGAACCTGTCTTGCTTGGCAGTACCAGCACCCGACTCAGAGTCCGACATGCTTGAATCTACTTCGGTCATGCTAAAAGTTTTAGTGTGGTTAGCTTGGGGTGAAAATTGTTGATTTTGGCGGTCAATTATGTAGTGCTGCTCGCTTATCTGTGGCGGCTCGCTCTGTAGATGACCTTGGAGAGTTGCTTGCAGCAGCATTAGAGCTAGCTGGGGTCTCTGGTGCGAGGGTTTGTTTTTGTTGATAAGAAGCATGGTTGTTTGTGACAACGTTTTGGTGGGTTGCTCATAAACTAGGTAAATGTGACAGGGGAAGGAGGTCTTAATTTAAAAATGCTTACTCAAATCTAGATCAAAAGTATGGCAGGCTCCCGAAATGGGGTGAGAACGACATCCGCAGAAAAGCGAGGCTTAAATGCGACACAAAAGCTAGAAACGAACAAACTCGACTGGAGCCGAACGGTGCGAAGGGTTCGGAAGGTGCGGATATGTCTTGAGCTGAGGTTGCACTGACGGATATCCACTGGCTTGACTCAACAAAATTGGAGTAAGAGGAGAACTTGGAGATGGGAGGTCAGGCCAAAGCAAGGTCGAGTCCCCTCCAGTCAGCGGGGTCGTCCCAACACACCAGAATCTCCCCACAGTGGTGCTGCGGTCGGTGGTTGCATTAATCCATAGATGGCACCAAAATGCCGTGCAGGCGATGCTGGTCACGTGTGTGTGTGCGCCTTCTTGGTGGCTTGGGCGAGTGAGATCCCAAAGACGTCATACATGACTGGGGTCGCTGTGGCAAGCTACAACGAGCTAGAGCGAGCCTGTAGTGGCAGTACAAGTTGGCCTGGTAAGGTCCTTCGCGTCTCGTGGCCGCTCTTGGTCCAACAAGGCAATACCTGACTTCTCACTGTCTACTGCGCACGACCTGTCCTCCCTCCCGCGGTATTTCCCCGCGAACGTCGTAGCCGCCGATCAAGCACGTGGTGTGGCCCGGGCGATCCCGGTACCGAGCTACTGACGCATGCAAGATGATCGAGGCGGCTAATCAACAGCCCAGCTTTTGGTTACAACCACGTGATGGCTTGTTTATGTACCTCTTCAGCGTATCAACTTATGTTTTGGTCTGCTTGTATCATGCATTAGCGAGTGCAACCTTGCTGGATGCGCCTCTGACGATGCTACGAAGTTGTTCGCAGACTGTTCCGATTGTTTTTTACATGAAGTCGCGATAACCGAGAATTTAACCCTCGACACGTCGAAGGTTGCAACAGATGGTTGGCCAACAGTTAACTTCGCGTGCCTTTTTTTACGAAGGATGTGTCAGGGACAATTGAAAGAAGAGCAAGTCCCCTGGAAGTATCATCTGCCAATATTATACATACCACTAACCAAATAAGTCCTGCATCCTCTCTGAATTTTCTCTACTTTGCATTGCCAGAAATACGATCAGATTTTCTCGCACCTCCCTCAATATCCTACACATGGAGTCCTACACCCTCTCAAATATAGTCTATAGAGCCCTCTTTTCCCTCGTACAGCCATACATCCCCTTAATTATTACATACGTGGTAGGAGCTGCAAAAGTGCAACCACCTTTTAGCCTTGTTCTAACGAAGTAGAAAGGGTATTTTTAGTACACGGGATGAGGTTTCATTCGTTTCGAAGATAAGCTTACTCGCTTAATTAATCAAATAAGGTTTTCGCTGCGCAACTCATAAATCACTCTCATTTCGCACAATAAACCTCCCCACGTTGCTGGCTTTTAATTTAAATTGTGAAGTCGCACCATAGTATTTTTCTTATCACACTCTCAAGAAAATTGCATCCAAGTGTCGAGAAAATTGCCAATGACATATGTGTCAAAATCAGCCAAGACAACTTTGCAACCAAATATCCCCCAGACCATAACCTCGCAAGAGGTTGTGCCTTGAATAAAAAAAATATAGCCAACGGAGTTCATTTCGTTACTGGCCAGTGGATCTACTATGCCCTCCCCATTTCTTTCCTCAAATTAGGTCCCCTTCATGCTGCCCGCGCGTTTCTCGTTATAATAATTTGAGCGCACGTTTCCCCACTAATGGCTGCCACTGATATCTCCTAATACGGCTAATCCAATTATGCATTTGCTAGTGTGATATAAATACCTGACGCCTTTTCGCGATGAACATTTGAGTTTTGTCACCTAAGACATGAGCGCAAAGAATCCTGATTCCAAAGAGTTGAGTGACACCCAAATCGTCAAGACTGATTCGCTTGATTCAGAGGTCAAAGACTCGTCAGACCAATTCCACAATGGTCGCAAACTATTCAAGTACGATGCTGAAGAAAGAAGACAGCGTTTGGAAAAAGGCCCTAGTGTCAAGGATATACTTGCCATCTTTTGTTCTGGATTCGCCTTGATCTCTGATGGTTATCAGAACAATGTGATGTCTATGCTTAACAAGGTATTCTCAATCAGATACCCCAAGGAATATAACTCTACGATGTCGACCAATGTCTCCAACGCCAGTTTGATTGCAACCATTTTTGGACAAGTGGCCATTGGGTTGACTGCCGATTACATTGGAAGAAAATGGTCCATTGTTACCGGTTCCATGTTTCTTATCGTGGGGTCTGCCATGTGTGCTGCTGCCCATGGTAAAACCACCGAAGGGTTGCTTTGGATGTTAATTATTTCCAGAGGGGTCACCGGTTTTGGTATCGGTGCAGAATACCCATCTTCTTCTGTCGCTGCCTCGGAAGCTGCAAATGAGTCCGTCAAGAGAAGAGGAGGTGCGTTTATCTTGGCTACCAACTTGCCTTTGTCGTTCGGAGGGCCATTTGCCTTGATTATCTTCCTTATTGTCAACAGAATCTGTGGCAATAGCTTGAAACCAAGCCATTTGGACGCTCTTTGGAGAACCATGTTCGCTATTGGGTGCTTTTGGCCGTTGTCGATTTTCTACTTCCGTTTAAAATTGGCTACTTCAGAATTATACAAAAAGAATGCTATCAAACAGAGAGCTCCATACTGGTTGGCTCTCAAATACTACTGGCCAAGATTGATCGGTACTTGTCTTTCCTGGTTCCTTTACGATTTTGTTACATTTCCAAACGGTATCTTTTCAGGAGGTATTATTTCTAACGTTATCTCCAAGAGTGAAGCTCATAACTTGGAGAAGATTGCCGAGTGGAATTTACTTCTTGGTGTAATTGCCTTGCCAGGTGTGTTCGTGGGTGCATTGTTGAACGATAAGATCGGAAGAAAATACACAATTATGATTGGTTTCGCTGGTTATATTGTTTTTGGATTAATCGTTGGTATCGCTTATGAGAAGATCAGAAAGATCACCGCACTCTTTATTGTCTTCTACGGTTTGATGTTGTCCATGGGTAATTTGGGTCCAGGTGATGGTATGGGATTGGTATCTTCTGAATCATTCGCCACTCCAATCAGAGGTACCTGCTATGGTTTGTCTGCCGCTATTGGAAAGGTTGGTGCCGTTGTTGGTACCAAGACCTTTGCTCCAATCCAACAGAATTTGGGAGCAAGATGGACTTTCATCATTGCCGCATGCTGTGGTCTTGCGGGCGTGTTGGTTACGTTTGTCTTTATTCCTCATCTTAACGATGATGATCTCATGGAGGAAGACGTCAAATTTAAAAACTACTTGATCCAAAATGGATGGACTGGCCATTTCGGTGTCAAATCTTACGAAAATGAAGAGGAAGATTTGGTTGAAGTCAACGACTCCAATGACGAAATCGTTGCTGTCCCAGAACCTCACAAGATCTTTTAATAATTTTCTCCTGGTTTCCTAATTTTTTTTTTTACTTTTATACCTTATTATTCATTTATAGAGATCTATACCAAACCGTACATGTGTCATGAACTCAATCAATGAGCCGTTGTCTAAATTTGTTGTAATTCACAAAGGTCTAACGGTTTAATGACTCAACCAACGACTCCAAAACGTAGCCTTCCCCTGAAAGGTTAGCATTTGAATTCCAAGATGCTGTGTTATCATGCGGAGCAACGTCATGAGGGTTCCACAACTGTTCCTGTGCTACACTTTCTCTCCTCAATACTGTTTCTCCTCGGAAAACGTCATCTGGTGGAGCCATATATGTCATTTGCGCCGCAAATCCCAAGCCTGGAGGAAGGTAAGGAGGAGCCTGATTCATATTGCTATTGCCATTGCTGTAGTAAAAACCTGGTTGCATAGGCTGTTGTATGTGGTCCATTTGATGCGTGGGGTCAAACATTGAAGCTGAACCCGAGATGGCTACCGATTGTTCGGTGCTGTAGCGTCTTGGGGTTTCTCCAAAACCTCCATTGTATGAAACCCTTCTATTGAGGACTGGACCTATACTTGGGGTATCGGACAATTGAGAAGCTGGTCTTGATTCCAAGGATGATTTACGAGATTGGGTAATCGATATAGTGGAGCCCGAGTTATTCTTTGGAACATACGGAAGTCCTACAACTGCACACATCCAGATTCTTGTCTTGTAAATGCGGAACAATTCCCTCACCAAGTCTCTAAAGTCAATTCTTTTTGACGTGGAATAGTAGAAAATTAGCTTTTTACGATCAAACTGATACTCTGCATCAATCAACTTCATCTGGAGCAAATCATCAGTGTTGGAGGAGTTGAACGTCCCTGAACCAGCAGATAAACCGTTCTGTGCTCCAGTAGCATTGGAAATCTTGGCTAGACAAAGACGGCAAGCCTTTTCTTCGTCCTGTTTCTTATTGAGAATCTGAATTATGTCTGAGGGCTGGGCCAAAGATAAAATCGGTTTTGGGAAATGAAGAGTTGGAGGAGAAACAGAAGAAGATGGAGACGAATGGTTGGCAGTTTCGCTATTACTGAAATTTTTAAGCGACAATGCTTCGTCGGAAATATGGTCACTATCAGATAAAGCAGCCTGTTGCTCTTGAAACTGGAGTAACTTCATCAATCTGGCTTCATCGATCGAGATATTCAATTTCACAACCTTGCCCAAATCCCTGCCTCTGTCAGCTTCTACGAGAACCAAATCACCAACTTTCAAGTTGGCAAGTTCCGCATTGCTCGAAAGATGGTAGACATCTATTCTTCCAGCCTTGAATCCCACAAGGACAAGTCGAAGGCTTCTTGACGAGTTTTCAATCGGGAACCTAGGAAGCTGGTAAGAGTCACTCAAGTACTTTTCCTCGTGGAAAAAACGCTCAGAGACCAATTTATTGGTAACTTTCACTCTTTGGTGAGGATCGGATTCAAAGTACTCATTCACGAGACTGAGAGTACTTAACTCGTTCAGTTCTCTTGGAGAAATTTGCCGTATTTCGTGCTTATTGTTTTGAAAGCTGTACACGTCGTTATGCGAGTATCTGCGCGCATAGTCCATATTGGGGGAGTTTTCCAGAGACTGGTGCAGAGGTTGGTTTACAGACCAAATATTGGAAGCATCTATAGTGGAAGATCTTCGATTTGTTGGTGCCCACAATGACAGGATGTGGAATTGGGGGCTTGGTCCAAGATTAAAGTTCAGTGGTTGTTTTTGGGCATGCTCGTGAGGCCCATTAGACCCAACAGACATGTAACGTGAGGGCGAAGAATTGCCCATGGCACCTGCAAATGTATACTCATTAAAAGACATCCTTGCAAGGTGAATTGATAAGTAAAAAAAAATTGGGGGTGGGTGTGCTATTTATCGTATTTGTGATTGTGATTATTTTTCACTCGTGGGATGTGGGGTATACCGTATATGTGTGTAGCTTTTCGCGGTTGCCGGTGGGTATATAATAAATATTACCTGGTTGTGGAAATTGGCCCAGCAGAATGTGGATTGGCTGACGCTGGAGGTATGTGTTTTAGTATAGTGTTGTGAAGTTTAGTTGTTCTTGTTGTTTATTCGAATCAAAATAAGGGGGCTTTTTAAAGTTTTGTTTAGATTGATTAAGTGCGAACAATAAAAGGCGCAGATGCAGTTGGGGCGCCTGGGTCTACCTTATATATCAAGAAATTGTACCGTTTGCAACCGGAATTGGGTCTGCAAACGGCAAGGACTACAGTGGGGAGTGGTCTGATGATTTGGGAAAGTGAGCGCCAGAATAAAAAAAAAAGCATTTACGCTCAAGAAATATCTGATGACCAAAAATAAAAGTCTAATTGCAGGCAGGTCGGAAAAAATAGCAATTTTGTGACTTGTTTCCTAGAGCCTGGAGCGTTTTCTACTCCTCGACGGCAAACGCAATTCAGTGTCTATGAGCTACGACCGGGCTTTGTGGTGGCCGTATACCCACAAAGGGTAATATAAGGGTCTGGTTTCAGTCGGCCTAAGCCTGCACGTTCGTCCTCAGATATCATGCAGCCTAATGCAGCATTTTGGTACCCTGCATTTAGATCTGCGGGGTGTGGCCACCAAATTAAAGGATTAATGCTAGTTGATTGCTCCACACAACCAGATCTCTTTCTTCACATCTCTTGAACCTGAAATATTGTATCGATTGTTAGTGACGTTCGCTGAATTTTTACACGAAATGAGAGTTCCAAGAATTTTTGGATTTTTTGAAACCATCTCAGATGCTGTCTGAAAATGTTTCAAGCAGTGTTTGTTGAACCAGTCCTAATCACTAGCCGAACGTTGAATCTATTGTAAGGATTTGCTATTCATCGTGTAGGTTGCTTCACAAAAGCAATTTTCAGTCGCCGTGATGAATTGCTGTTACGCTGAACCCCGGCTTCTCTAAGGGCTCAACGGTATTGTCTAGATGTTTTCTGTGCACCGCCTGCCGACTACACTCCCCTCAAACAGTTGCTGTATGCGGCCAAAATAATCGTGTGGAAGACAATTGTGTGGCCCTATAGATCTCTGGAAACAAGTTGAGTGGAATCACATCGTCATGGTCGCCTTGACTGTTGGTTTTTTCGCCCCTCCCCCGCAAATCCGACTTAATTGATGCAAATTTCAACTAGATTGAGTTTGCCCTTCATATTCTACAGTTCCCCTTAATAGTAAAAAATATTCATGTTATCTACATCATGAAGCATCTTGCGTCAATACCTCGTAATCAACAGTCACAACGATATTGACACAATCGGATGTGTGGTAGCTCTCTTTTTTACCGTACACACAACAGCTTATGCAATGCTCAAAAGTTAAACACTGTGGGTCGTTAAGTCATGATCTTGTTCAATTTCGTCTTCGGCTTTCTCTATGCCCGAATTGACGTCACCTTCACTCCTGTCGTGGCCTTGTTGCTTCCGTCTCGTGTCCTCAACTATGCGCAAACTCTTTATAATGAGCTCGTCAGCAACTTCGCCATCCAACCTGGCCAAGTCTTCGGCCGGAATAAACAAGGGCCACACCCATTTGGCACAGATTGCAAAAAACATCAACACCCCCGGAAATCCAACAGCGGCTTTGGTACAGGTGATTGCGAATTCGGCCCCAGCGGCGATTACCTGTAGTAGCAAATAAACATAGAACCATTTACTCTTATTGGTAGCGTGGATTTGGATGAATACTTCTTCACATGCCGGGTCGTTTTCAATATACTCTTTGTCTAGGAACACGTACCGGATTCGGTTAGTCATTATATTCCCATCCAAGCCAGTTAGGCCCATGGTGAAAAATAACCCCGCCAAAACTGCCTGCGGAATTTGGCCGAGAACAACCAAAAAGGGTCGGGACATCATGAGAAACGTAATGAGTCCCTGTAGAGTATTTGTGACCCTCTGCTCGACCACCAGAATCGGTTTGCCCTCTTTGTTGTGAACCACCAAAGAGTCGGAGTGCAAGGGGGCCTGCGGAATAAGCCCGTTTGGAGCAGGTATTCCTAGTATGCCTGCCACTCCGGTAGTGACTCCCAATAGCGCGAAATCCCAGTGGAACGATGATGGCTTTTTGAGAGGATAATCTTTCAGCTGGCACATTAAAGACGACACATTATGGTCAAAGTAGAACAACAAAGTTAACAAGATCGCAAACGGTATAGCTAAAAAGACGTCGCCAACCGAAATATTGTGGCCAGGCCAGAAGTGTATAAACCACCCATGTTCTCTCACTGAACCGCTAATTGTAGGCTCGAATGATTTGGTCACTGGCAATCTCGTAAGTGTAGTCTGGTCTAGTTTTCCACCGAAGTGGATAAAGCCAGTGAAGAATATCACCGACAAAACCACCCCGTAATCGACAAACCCCTTGCGTGTCCATGCCTTAAAGTAGTGGAGGTTTTTCCCGAATAGAGTGCTCCCCATCCCAAATGTCGCCATCAAAATGGCGATCATCACCGAGCAGTACCCACTGGCCAAGTTGACCACATCAAATTGTCGCAGCAAAATCTGGATCCCCTTCTGGATATAGACTATACAAATAAAGAACCCAAATACGTCACAGGAGAAGTTAGAGATCACCTTGAGAAAAGACACAAGATTGCCCATAGCTATTATGAAGTGAAACACCATCGACCACAAATATATCCAGCACATGAATGGAAAGTACGGTGTGCCTCGTGGTTCTACGAGCTCATAGACTGTATAACTGAAGATGGCGATGGGACCGGTAACCCCGACAATACACAACGGTTGCCCCGAAAACAACCCAAACACCACACCTGCCATGCCCGAACTCATCAACACTTCGTTAAGTCCGTACAGTCTATGTGTCTTGTCCAACATATCCTGGGCAAACGCCATCGCAGGCAATAGATTGGTGAAGAAAATGAATACCGTAGAAGGAATCACTCTATAGTTCCAAGCATCAAAGAAATCGGATGCGTAGTATGGATACCGGGACTTGATATCATGATATATGCCATAACCCAAGTAATTGAACGTCTTGAACGATACTTTCATGCCTATCGTCAAATTATACTTACAGCTGATTATTTTTTGTAGAGCCGCGTGGGCCAAATTATAAGCTAATAAGCGACTCAAGGCAGGGCGAAGTCAAAGAGTTGGGAGAAAATACAGAGAGAAAACACTGCGAGGAAATACTGCTATTTTACAAGATCTCTTTCTTCTGGGCGACCTCTTCTTATTCGGCTTACGAAAAATTTATTTCATTTTATCTAATTTTAAATACTCAGCAAGATCTCTTTGTTAGCCCGATCCCCACAGAATTGTAGATGGTTCTCTGATAGGCCTCATAAAACTGGTTCGCAGCTTTTTTCTGTACGTTACTACAAGGGCGTTTTATTCAAGATAAATATATTACACATACATACTGTATCAAACAAGACTGAATGACCAATAACAAAACAACAAGAGCCAAAGAATTAAACAAATCTATACCAAGGATATAGGACACACATAGAGACAGGTGAGAGGTGGGTAACAAAATACCGTAGCATATTGTTCGTAAAAAAGAATATAAGCACAAAAAAAGAGGCCCGAAATGTTCAAAACGCCAATTGGTCTAGCAGCTTCGTGTTATTGTCATCATTGATACTGTTGGGGGTTGGGGATGTTTCCGTTTTGCATATTTGAGAAATATTGGTATACCTGCGACGAGTCTCCGTACGCGTTGGGAGGCAAGGGCATTCCTGGCTGAGGGTGTCCTGCGTTGGGGTATGGGATTCCATGTGGTATGTGTGCGCCTGGAGGCAACTGTTGCTGCTGTTGTTGCTGGGCCACGGCAGCGGCTTGTGCTTGCTGGGCCTGCACTTGTTGGTTGTGGTGGGCTTGTGCAACTTGTTGTTGGGCAGCAGCATTGTTGTTTGCAGCAGGGCTCTGGTCCGGCAGATCTTGTGAGTTGACGTCGGATTGTTCGCCTTGGTCGTCACCCATACCTTCTTCTGGGGCATTCAAACATGCTTGAATCAAGTTTTTACCTTCGGATTTGGTCACCAAGGGTTGTAATTTGGGAGTTGTGAAGGTATAAACTAACCCGGTTTCACTCACCACCAACAACAACACTTGGGTTCCGGTCAAGACTGATAATTCATAGGCCTTCTTCATGATCCCCGCTTTTCTCTTGGAAAATGTGATGTGACGTCTGGATTTATCTTGAATGAACTTGATTTCGATTTTTCTTCTTTCCTTCTGCTGTTTTCCACCTCCACTTGGTTCGTCATCATCGTCGTCGTCTCCTGCACCAACAGAGATATTACTGTTGCCAGGTGCCGAGCCAGCATTGGAACCATCGTATTGCTGATCTGAGCTCTCTAACTTCGCTTCAGTTGCAGACATCTTTCTAAAAGAGTTAGTAGTTGTTAGCGTGGGATATTGACTGGTGTATTCTTGAACCCTGAGAAGAGAAACTGTCCGATAAGAGTCTCCAGAAAAAAAATTTTGAATCAAGTAATTCTGTTGATATGAATGCCAATACATAACAACAGTTCAATAGCCCGACACAACATCATCATCAACATTGCATAGGTTGTCGATCAATCAAAAGTAAGTACAGTATAGAAGTATGATGTCACTGCACGATAGTTTGGTATCTAAACCACATGTGACACGAGTTGATGACAAATTGTACCAGTCCAGTGGACGTTCCAAAGGTCGAAGGGTGGACAACCTATCATCAACCCCTTGAAGTACGTATCAACTCAATTGTACAAGAATACATCAACCAATTATCAGTGTCACTTCCCCACCTCGTCTATGGCACTTACTTAGTTAGCTTGGGCTTAAAAAAACAACGAAGAAGGAATGTTTTTTTTTGTTGTTTTGGGGATTCTGTAAAAATTTAACCCTTGCTGAAAACAGAGTGATTGCTTGTTTAAGTAGGGTGCGTGGTCGAAAAGGGATACGCGGGCCAAATATGGTGATTTGTAATAAATGCGGAAAGTGTGCTGGGTTTTACGCTTGCATTCAAGCTGCCGGTGGCCCCATCGTGCGCCATTTTGCGCACGTGATGCATGGTGCATTATTAGGCGACAATAACAATAATCGTGGTGAATCGCCAAACGAGACGAATCAATGGGTGCAATCAACAGATAATACTGTAGCGTAATAAATTGTAATGTAGCTTAGGTAGATTTAATTTTATTGTGCATGACTAGACTTTCTGCTCTATTTGAATTAGCTATCATGCAAGGTACCGATCTCATAAAGATCTTGATGTAAAGTGTACTTTTCCGTTTTTGGTGCAAAAAACGCACGAAACCGAGAAAGTCGTAAAACCCAGTTGGGCGAACCAACCGAGTACTACTTTTGTAAAGTAATTGCGTATGGCGGTATTTATTTTATTGACTAGAGCTACATATATATTACAATTGGGTCGGTTCATGAGGTTTCTGGCATCGCTTCAGGCTTGGGTTCTAACTCACCATTTGAATGAGATTCCTCACTATGGTTCCCATTAGGCTCGCTTTTGATATTGGACTTTTCTTCGGCATTTTCTTCATTTTCTTCCCCTTGTTTCTGCTCAGTGTCCTCCTTTACTTCCTCCTCCGGGGCTATCTCCTCCTCCAAATTCACACGCACATTGAGGCCCAACGCTCCTAACACCTTATGTATCTCCTTGACCACAGAAGGCAGCCCAAAGTCTGGCTTTCGAGCCGTCACAATCAATGCTCTTAGTAAACGACTCTTGGAGATGACAGTTCTGGGAATAGTGTCGATCATCTTCTTGAACTCTGCCAATTTTTTTAGGGCAAGCTTGTCGCTACGGCCGTCATCCTTGAGGAGTTCCGCAACCAAGTCATCTTCAACAGCCAGAAACTCGTGATGTGCTTCTGCCAATTCCTCCTGGATTTCGGCCGCACTTTGCACCTCCTCAAACACACTTTGTTGTTCCTTTTCGGTGTCAAATATGTAGTTGCCATCGTCTTTGTCGTACACATTGCCTTCATCCAATCCCCAGTCGGAGTCATACTCAGCCAACAACTTCAATTCGGCATTCCTTTTCTTTTGCTGTTCGAGTTTTCGTTCTTCGGTCTTATCGAGCTTCGTGGGCTCTTTTTTGACAGCTTTCTTGACTCCCTTTCGTGCCTTTTTCTTGGCAGGCTCTTTGGCCCCCTCTTCCGCTTCATCACCTGCCTCTGACACGCCAACTTCTTCCTCTTCTTCCTCCAACCAGTCGGCTTCTTCCGGTGCAGCCTTGGATCCGTACTTGACAAACACGTCCATTGCAGGTGGATTTTCGGCCAAAACATAGGCGTTTTCCAACATCCCGTCCTTTCTGCGCTTGTTCTGACTTTCTTCAAAATGTGCTTGGATCTGTTCTGGCATCAATAACTTCATGTCGTTCGAACTGATCCAAATATACGTATCGTCGCTGAAAAATCGTACGGGAACCACCTGGGCCGGTTGTGATTTACCCTTGCGGGATCCAGACCGTGCACGGTTGGACTTTGGTTTCTTCTGGATAATATTGTTAGGTAGAATACTCTCCTCTAGCACCATTGCTGGCCATGGCGGGTACCCTTTGACCTTGGCCAACACCACCGTGGAAGGCGGATATGGAAAATTTGTTTCGTTCTGAGGGGTCTCGGCTTCGTGTGAGCCATCCACGTCCACTTCTGGCGTGTTCTGCTGCGGCGTACTCTCCAATTCGCTGCTTTCCTCCGCTTTATCCATATCTTGCTGTAGTGAAAAGTATTTCGCGAAACTTTATTTTGATAGCCACGAAAAAACACGTACAAGTCTAAAGACTAGATCAAGGTAACTAACACGCAGAGCAAGAATGGAACTAGTAATAGATTGTACAAAAAGCCTACTTCAACTAACAGCTCGCTGTACTATACAGAACTAGGGCTGAGCGAGAGTGTCAGTGAGAGTGAGACTTCGGTGGAGACAACTATTCATTGAGACGTTCCGTTTGTTACCTATTCTATAACTAAAAAAGAGGTTCCCATATGTGTATGCACCCATCGCCGTCAATGGCCACTAAACGATTGGCTTCGTCATCGCTGCATACGATGGAGATGATCGCGCTCCTTTCACTAGGAGCATCGCAAGACAATATCCTGGTGGGCACGGTGCGATGGGTCGCGGGATCGAGGCTCCATATCTGGACAGTACCGCGCTCTGTACCTGTAACAAGTGAGCTGTGGGGTTTGTTTAGCACTAGGTTGTGCTTGTAGTGCAAATGATCATGGTCCAGCACCGAGAACCGGTGGTGCACCGTGCCCTTTATTGCGTCGGCCACCACCACATCGCCGGTATCAAAGCTTACGAAATTGAGATCTTCATCCTTGAACACACCAATTATGCTCGACAGGGTTCCGAAAGTATCGGTGATCACCTGCGAAGATCGTATATCTAATGAGTAGAGACTGCCGTTGGAGCTTCCGGCGGAGACCACCGCGGTACCTGTATTGAAGGCGATGGCATTGAGGTTGTCGTTGCCGAGATTCACTGTAAATACTGGCGTATGCTTGTTTTGGCGAAGATCAAAGAGATTGAGCCGATGGTTTATCCCACAACATGCCATCAAGTCGTTGTTCAAAAGGGTGCAATCGAGAATCTCGTCGCGGTGCGCTGCTGGACTGGCACTGCTGGACGAATCCTCTTTTATATAGTTGGATAGTTTGCGGATCTTGGTCTGTTTGGCCAAGTCGAACATCACTACATGATCCGTAGCTGCAGAAACGCAAAACTCGTTCCCTTCTGACACATCAATGGCACTGATTGTACCCACATGAGACTTTAGAAAACTTATGGGTGCGGGTGCGGATTCGCCCAAATTGTGTAGTAGCACTTGAGAATCATTACCTCCAGTGAGTAAGAAGCCAGAATGCTTGACCAAACACGCTGCAGTGATTGACGAGTTGGAATGGCCAGTGAGTTTGCGGTAGCATGCCATCGCCCAGTGACGTAGATGCTGAGTCGCCAGGGAACAAAACTGGGTCGCTGTGCTCACGTGCAGAGTCTGCTCCGGCGACGGTGCCGGGAGAAAGGGTATGGAAATGAAAAGTCGGCTAACGGGGACCTGTAGCGTACAATAGACAGCAGTGCTGCCTAGCGGGGAATGGCCAGAATGAGGAGTTGCACTGTATTGTGTAGGGCGAGTGCTAGGATGGCTGTGTTATTGTGAGCACTGCATGTTGGCGAGGGGTACACGCCAAACGGAACAATATTGACGTGCTGTACCTGCAAATAGAGGTGAAGGGCACCCAAACATGTAAATATTTGGCTACCTTGTTTGGTTAGTGTAATATTTCGCACTCGTTGGTACCTTAAAATAGTTTGGAGCAGCATTGTTCCCTAAGTGCCAAGAATCGATGTCTCTGCCTCACGGTGAATCAGACAGGTATAGGCTCGTGGTATGTTGTCATAACCCAGGCAACCAATTTAAAAAAAGGAGAATGAAAATACCCTCCACCAACTACAAATAGCGGCTGTTCCCAGTAGAATTCCATTCTCGGAATCACGCAATATGGTCTCTCTTGTCAACGCATTAGCTTTATTTACTGTTCTCCACGGTGCATTTGGATACATTTCCAACATCAAAGAGGTTAACAATCAACCTAGCCAACCTGGTGGCATAAAGTCCCCGCTGGACTTGACGTTTTCTGGTCCTTACGTGTGCGATAAGTTTGCTTCTACTATCCAGTCCGATAACGACACCACCGATTTTCCTATCGAATTCAATTTATATGTCGCCAATAGTGAGAGAGCCAGCGAAAACTACAGTGTTGACTTGTACTTCAAAAACCCTTACCACAACACGTACAACCAGTTTGCCCTTTTGAATGCTTCTGACTCAGATACTGTGTTGAGCCACTACAACCCTCAGCTTATTTCCCAGCAACCGGGCTTTGGGGTTGAGTTCAAGTTCGACTTTTCCAAGGGTTTATTGTGTCAATTCTTGTACCAGTTCACTGTTGCCTACCAGTTGCAGAGACAAAATGATACTTCCATTGAGTCCGACAAGATCTTCCTTGTCGGATCATGTCAGGAAAACCAGGCCTATCATCCAGAAGCATATAATAGCTTGATCGACCAAGGGTTCAGATGTGTCGAGTACAACTCAGGATTCAAATACGAAGGTGGCAAGGACTGGTGCTCAAAGTTCTATCCTTCCGATCAATGCTGCCAGACTTTCCAAAACGATGAGTTGACCAACAGGGACCAGTGTCCAGCAAGTGCATCTGGAACATCATCTGGATCACTAGCCAGCTCGGCAAGCACATTGCTCACGCGTACCAGAACCAGCATTGCCTACGCACCTCCTACTTCTCAGTGAGTTATTCTCTCAGCCATTCATATATACCCTCTCAATCTTTTATATAGCGCAATAAATAATTGCAGCCATTCTGTTTTTTTTTTTTTCCTTTTTTTGCGGCATGACTGCACACAAACAATCGAACCAGTTGTGCATAATCAAATGTGGATGCTCCGGGCTCGCACTTCCACCTGCTTCCCAACATAGTGTGGACCCACTTTCTCGATGGCCCCACCACAATGCGTGCCAGCAACGATCGGCAGATAAGCGGCTCCACCGGAATACAAAATATGTAATGTTCCCATCACGCCCGGTAGAATCATATGGAGATCGACGGTCCTCTCGGACGTGTTTGCCCCACACGAAAGTTGAATTGCTCCCCGCCCACGCAGGTTTAACCCAACCATCACGTGGTATATTGCAGCTCCATCTTCATTTTGCAAATAGATGGCTAGCGACGTAGACAACAAATTGAATGCAGTCAATTGAGAGAGTAACTACGTAATGCTCACTTTGTACTTGTATCTAACTCTGACGTATCTATCGAGCCTTTTCTAATATATTGTAGTGAAGATAGGCGTATTTATTTCTGCGTGAATACCTCTTTGCAGTAGGCGTCCCCCCCCCCTTAAAGTTCATGCGTTAGTTGCTGTAAAAGTATAAAAGAATCCAATTATTCCCACTGTTGTAAAACTCAATTCTTCACAAGGTAGTCATATACATACAGATACATCGAGTCCAACATGAGTGACTATTCTACACCCACGGAATTGCCCAAACCGACCATAAAGAGAACAAACACCGGTTTCACACCCAACCAGATTATTGCGTTGGATGCGTCAATTCCCGATTCCGCAAAACATGTATGGCGCAAATTCTCTCAATTGAAGCCTTTGGATGGCAGAGGGCCTCTGGCCAACTCAGTTGTTCAAGACAAAGAGGAATTTGAAAAGTCGTTTGTACGTCATGTTGAGACCAACTTGGCCAGAAACATGTACAATTGCGACAAATTGGCAGCATATCAAGCCGCTTCCTCCACTGTTAGAGACGCTTTGTTGATTGACTGGACCAATACTCAGCAAAAACAAACGGTCCACAACGGAAAGAGAGTTTATTATTTGTCGTTGGAGTTCTTGATGGGAAGAGCCATGGACAACGCTTTGATCAACTTGAAGGGAAGAGACAACGCATCTAGGTCATTGCACGAATTGGGTTTCAATCTTGAAGATATCTTGAATGAAGAACCAGATGCCGCTTTAGGTAATGGTGGTTTAGGTAGATTGGCCGCTTGTTTTGTAGATTCCCTCTCCTCTAAAAACTACTCCGGCTGGGGTTACGGGCTAAACTATCAATACGGTATTTTCAAGCAAAAGATTGTTGACGGGTATCAGGTCGAAACCCCCGACTATTGGTTGAAATTTTCCAATCCTTGGGAAATCGATAGACACGAAATCCAAATTCCAGTTGATTTCTACGGTTACACTTACGAAGAACACGAAGAAAACACCGGTAAGCCCAAGAAGATTTGGAGAGGTGGCGAAAGAGTATTGGCTGTTGCAGCAGATTTCCCCATTCCGGGCTACAATACCGATAACACTAACAACTTGAGATTATGGAATGCCAAGCCTACCAATGAGTTTGATTTTAGTAAGTTCAATGATGGTGATTACCAGCAATCAGTAAGTGCCCAGCAAAGAGCGGAATCTATTACAGCAGTCTTGTATCCAAATGATAACTTTTATAGTGGAAAAGAGTTGAGATTGAAGCAGCAGTATTTCTGGGTCTGTGCTTCCTTACACGATATAGTAAGAAGATTTAAGAAGACCAACAAGGGCGATTGGGAAAAGTTTGCCGACCAAGTGGCTATTCAGTTGAATGATACCCACCCTACTTTGGCTATCGTAGAGTTGCAAAGAATTTTGGTTGATTTAGAAGGTTTGGAGCCGCAGAAAGCATGGTCTATTGTAACTAAAGTCTTTGCCTACACCAACCACACCGTCATGACCGAAGCGTTGGAGAAATGGCCTGTTGATTTGATTGGTAGATTATTACCTCGTCATTTGGAGCTAATCTATGACATCAACTTTTTCTTTTTGAAGGAAGTTGAGCACAAATTTCCAGGTGACGATGATATCTTGAGAAGAGTATCAGTAATCGAAGAAGGTCTGCCCAGATCAGTTAGAATGGCATACTTGGCTATTATTGGTTCACACAAGGTGAATGGTGTGGCTGAGTTACATTCTGAATTGATCAAGACTACAATTTTTAAAGATTTTGTGAAGATTTTTGGTGAAGACAGATTTACCAATGTCACCAATGGTATTACCCCAAGAAGGTGGTTGAGACAAGCCAATCCTAAGTTGGCCAAGCTTATTAGTGAAAAATTGAATGACCCAGACTATGAATACTTAACCAACTTGGGCAATTTAAAGAAATTAGAGCAATTTCTCGATGATGATGAGTTTTTGGCTGAGTGGGATGCTATCAAATCTGATAACAAGCGTAGATTAGCCGAGTTAGTTAGGGAAGAAACAGGAGTTGAATTGGATCCAACTGTTTTATTTGATGTACAAGTCAAGAGAATCCATGAGTATAAGAGACAACAGTTGAATATCTTTGCAGTTATCTACCGTTATTTGCACATCAAGGAATTGTTGGCTTCGGGAATCTCTGTTGACGAAATCAAGTTGAAATATTACATTTCCAAGGCTTCTATTTTTGGTGGTAAAGCTGCTCCTGGTTATTATATGGCCAAGACAATTATTCACTTGATTAACAAGGTGGGTGACATTGTCAATAATGATCCTGAAATCGGCAACTTGTTGAAGGTGGTATTCATTCCAGACTACAATGTTTCGAAGGCGGAAATCATTACCCCAGCATCAGATTTGTCCAACCATATTTCCACTGCTGGTACCGAAGCTTCAGGTACTTCCAATATGAAGTTTGCATTGAATGGAGGCTTAATTATTGGTACTGTTGACGGAGCCAATGTGGAAATCACCAGAGAGATTGGCGAAGAAAACATCTTCTTGTTTGGTAAGTTGTCTGAATCCGTAGAGGAGATTAGGCACAAACATATATATGAAGGGGTTCAAATTCCAGAGAGATTGGGCAAGGTATTTGGCGCTATAGAAAGTGGCCAGTTTGGAAATCCCGACGAGTACAGAGCATTAATCGATGGTATTAGAAACCATGGCGACCACTACTTGGTCAGCGACGATTTCGATTTGTTCTTGGAAGCCCATACCAAACTTGAAAAAGTGTTTGGACACCATGGAGGTGATGCTTCCGATAAGGATCATTTACAAAGATGGGTAAAGAAGTCGGTGATAAGCGTTGCCAACATGGGATTCTTTAGTTCCGATAGATGTATTGACGAATATGCTGAAAACATCTGGGATGTTGAGCCATTGAGTCAATAAGTAATAGCAAATATTGGCAGCTTAATACATGCTCTACAGTAGTGGAGAGCAGGTCGAACAGGTAATGTCATACGGTGCGGAGAATGTATGTAGACACCAAGTGGAAAATATCAAGATAGTATTGGTCCTGAGTATTTTCCCAACTATTCGCTTGAGATTCCCCAGATTTATATATATTTTTAACAAATTTATTCAGAATCTAGACAAGTTTCTTAGACACCCAAGACAATTTTTCGACAGACGGCACTGAGTCAACGCAGAGTAGTAGCGCAGTAGAGAGAAGAGTTGACAAAATTGTAAATGTAAAGTACAATTATTCAAAAAATTGACCAAGTGTAAAGACTGGGGAAAAGTTGAAGCCAGGCAAGAGCCTGGAGTGTCTATTTTAGGGTGCGGCGGGGTTATCGCTCAGTGTGCAGTACCACCCAGAAAGTCAAAGTGCGAAGGCGTGAATCAGACAGGGATAAGTGACAACAACCGTGATCGAAGCTCGAATCCAGAAGCCAACAAGCAGACCGGCAAGGATACCTATAGACTACAACACAAAGAGGGAGCTGAATAAAAGGGTTACCACGCTCATCATATTACAAATCTCCGTTGCATAGGGGACCAGACGTAAATTAGTAAGATGTTGGTCAAATGGTTGTCATTATTGTTGATTCCGAGTTTGAGTGTTGCATTGCCTCCTAAAGGAGGAAAAGAGAAACAGGAACAGTTCCTTGTGACGTCGCTTCCCGGATTATACAAGAACGTAGCCAAGGAGGATATTCCGTTGATGTTCGCAGGGCAACTCGAGATCATTCCTGAGGACGATACGCACTACTTTTTTTGGAAGTACGTAGACCAGAAGAAGATCCCAGAAAACAAAGGTAGAACCACCTTTTGGTTCAATGGAGGACCAGGGTGTTCCTCCATGGACGGGGCCTTGCTTGAAGCGGGACCCTTTAGGATAAACCAGAAGGGAGAAGTGGAATATAATGCCGGATCGTGGCACAAATCTTCCGACATGGTGTTTGTAGACCAGCCTACCGGTACCGGGTTTAGTTACGGAAATAACTATATCAACGAATTGCACCAGGTCGCAACCAACTTCTTAGCATTTTTGGAAAAGTATTATGAGGTTTTTCCTGAGGACAGAAACAACCAAATCTACTTGGCCGGAGAGAGTTATGCAGGTCAGTACATTCCGTATGTGGCCAAAGCCATTTTGGACTACAACAAGAAGCTTAAGAATGGCGAAACTCCCTACGACTTAAAAACACTTATTATTGGGAACGGATGGATATCTCCAAACGAGCAAGGATTATCATACTTGCCTTTCCTTCATCAAACTGGACTTCTCACCACGTCTAACCCTAAATGGAACGATCTTTTGAGACAGCATGAGGAGTGTCAAAGAGTAGTGGATAAGATAGACTCAACCTTCGACGACAAGCAAGTTCACGAATACGAAATCAACACCAATGCGTGTGAAGGAATCTTGCAGTCTGCGTTGGACGCAACCTTGGATAACTCTGGTTCAAGTGACGAAGCATGTGTCAATGTATACGACTACACGTTGAGAGATTCGTATCCATCGTGTGGAATGAACTGGCCGCTCGAACTCAAATACGTGACTCCATTTTTGAGGCAAGAAACTGTCATGTCTAACTTGAACTTAATCAACCACAAGAAATGGAAAGAATGCAGCGGGTCAGTTGGAGGAAATCTTCGGGCCAAAAACTCGTTACCTTCTATCCACCTTTTGCCTGAAATCTTACAACAGACAGAGGTGTTATTGTTCAACGGAAATCTCGACATCATCTGTAATTATATCGGCACTGAAGGGTTTATCAAAAAACTCACATGGGGAGGAGAGACGGGGTTCAAAGAAAACGCCGCAGACTGGGTTTATGATGACAAGGTTACTGGATATATCAAGCTGGAAAGAAACTTGACCTTCGTCAACGTATTCAATGCATCCCATATGGTTCCATATGATATTCCTGAAGTTTCGAGAGCGGTGGTCGACTTGGCTACAGGAAACTACGACATAAAAGAACGTGATAACGAGGGAGAAGAGAAGAAGAAAGTGTTTGTAACGTATCCGTTGGGCGAGCGTTACGGAAAAGAGAATCCAGAGAAACCAAAGCCAGAGAAACCAGAAGAAGAGAAACCAAAGCCAGAGAAACCAGAAGAAGAGAAACCCACAGAAAAGCCAGAAGAATCAACACCAGAAAACCCCGACAATTCGGACCCAAAAGAGTCGGAAGTACCATCTTCGGATATTCCCTCCGGCCCCTCAAACCCAATTGTCAGAATCATCCAGTTGGTGGTCATTGGTATCATCATCTGGGCCATATTTGTAGTGTTTGCAGCATGCCGTTCCAAACCCTCGTCCATCATTAAAACCGGACCTTCTACAGGGAAAAAGAAAAACGTACAATGGGCAGATCAGCTCAGAAAGTTCCAAGAAGATGACGAGGATTTCAAGCAGCAAAAAAACCAAGGTTTCATTTCCAAGACCTTCAACAAATGGAAGGGAACGGACCCCAACGGCAAGTACGCTCCTCCTGGCGGCTACTCGGAAAATATCGAGTTATCAGAGGGACTCAATCGTGACGTAGAAGACTTTGTTATCGAAAGTGACGAAGAACTGGGCCACCCACAGCCTTCTCACCCGATATAGTGTATAGGATATTCATATATATATACAGCACCCATTTTTGCGGCCGCAGTGGGGCGTGGCGGGCCAAACCAGCACGTGACCCAGAAATTTTTCATGAAAAATGAATCGAATGGAGAAGGTAGTCTGGTGACTAGAAGGCTGATACCGGAGAGACCATTGCAGGAAGTTTGTAAATACAGGTGTACGTCAAAGTAATTTGAAAAACTTGTGAGAAGAACCTGACCTATCAATACAATAAAACAAAACCCACCAAAACGTACCACTATAGGCATCACAAAGAATCACTCACATGTTGAAACAAAGTATCCGTCAGTTAGCCACTGAAGCCAAAGCCGCAGGAGCATTGAACATTGCACATCCACCCAAGTTCACCCTTGCATCGTTAAGGACATTCCCATCGCTAGAACCACACACATTCATCCCCTTGCCGGCCTCCTTTTTCGATGCCCCATTGAGAAGAGACTTGTTATGGAGCTCAGTCGTATACGAAGCAGACAAGGCCCGTGTAGGATCGGGAAATGTTCCCACCAAAGGTGACAAGCCGTTCAGTAATAGAAAATTGCATCCTCAAAAAGGTACTGGTCGTGCCAGAGTCGGTGATGCCAACTCGCCTATTCGTGACAACGGCATTAAAGCGCACGGTATAAAAGCTGGCCATGACTGGTCCACCAAGTTACCTAGCAAGATCTACAGTCGTGGTGTACAGAATGCCCTTGCCGAGCAGTATCGTAACGGAAGATTATTCATTGTAGGTGGAGACCAAATCCCAGAGTATGATTCATCCGTATTGGATTTCAAGTATGCTCACCAAGAAGCAACACGTCAGTTTGTGGAGACTCATGATCTAGAAAGATTGAGTCTTCTTTTTATCACCGACACGCAAAGAGACAATTTGTTGCAGTCTACCGAGCTTATCGGCGAAAAGGCAGACGTGCTAGTTAAGGAAGCCGTCGAAGTAAGAGACATTTTGAAGGCTAACCGTGTCTACATCGAGTTGCCTGCATTGCAATGGTTGATTGCCAAATACTCCACCTAATGTACATATGTAAATAGATAATGAACACGTCCTGGATACAGCACAACAGTATTTATCAAAAAATGTCTCGTTAGTTGAATGCCTACGCTCAAACGGATTGAAATTCTTTTATCTATGAATAGCGAGGCTTTATTATTGGTACTCAAGGACGATAAACCAGATATGGGGAATGGCAAAAGTCTTGATGTAACACTACCACGCGGCAAACCAGTCACATCGATTCCACTTTCTCACTCCTACACTATTCCCCACTAACACCGGACACTATTTATGTCCCATTTCACCAATATTCACCACCAGCCCTCTAATTACCCTGTCTTACTTACACTATTAGACTAACTTTCTAATCTCCATGTATTAGGAGTTGGAATGAATGGTGATCGTAGCTCAAAGAATATAAAACTCCGTTTGATTGGATGAGCTAATCCAGAATCAAGGTGTATCGAGCTGAACAATCTTATTGGATTCTACATCAATAAAGGCCACTTTAGTTGTCAATCGAATGTTTCTTAACTCCTTGTTCCGGACCTTACTACCTCCAAATATACTACGATTACCTAGTACATTTTTTGATTCAACATCTCTCTCAATTTGAGATGCTTTGAGCAAGAGATTGATTGGCGCTTCAACTCCAGGAAGTAGTAGTGCTAGCATCAGATATAATGAAATTATATGGCATTTGACGAAATTCCAACAGTTCTAAACAGAAGTCTCCGAAAATACAAATGATTCTTCAGAAAGTGATAGCACTATAAACTATGAAATTATGGCAAAAGATGAATCGAAGAGCTAAGAATGGTTGGAATATGGTACAAGTAAGCAAGACCTTCATCAATTGTGTTCAACCGCTTAATGTTTCACACATGTCCTAGTCTGGAATCTATGAATGAAAGGTGCGAAGGGAAACCTTGTACAATCTTTGCCTGGTGGATAATCCGAATGAGGTGCGATACACAATATAGCCCCTGGAGCTTCTCCAATCGTCACAGCTCTTCTTTTTGAATCTGTCATTTCGCAGCCTAATCTAGCGCGGGCTCGAAACGTCGCCGCATATCTAGATTTTGCACCTAAACATTGGGTTGTTTAATGAGAATGTAGAGGCGACTTATATATGCATTCGCTACTTGTTAGTCGAATAGCAGACTTGTGATGATACGCTCAAATAATAGGCACACTCTATGATTATTTTACAAATAGATATCTATCAAAGTATTAGCTATGTACCACATTATCGTAGAAAGAGTGAGTGACCACTACAACAGATGATACTGTGGTCTCTTTTGAGGTGATGAAGCGACTCCAAATCGTCGTCCGCTCTCGCGTCCCAAATACGGGGCGTCATACATAAAGCTCGGAAGAACTCGCCTTCGCGGGGTGCGCTATTTTAACCTATGTTTGACCATGCATTAATATTGAAATGAATAATTTTGATATGAGGCTGGGATGTTAAATCTATACAAGCTATCGAAATTGGCACCGATGGTGCGGCAAGGCGGTATATTTAATTCGGTATCTCTTGTGGAGCCCAATAACACAATAAGGCACCGATTGTATGACGCTAGTGATGATCGAATGTGGATCTCGAAAGATAAGCCCAAAGTAGTCGATACGAGAAGTTATCGAAGTAAGTGAACCCGACAGGTCCGAATCGAACCACGTGCTCCGAGTATTTTACATATTTATTATTGTGTCCTCGATGCAAGAGGAAATTATAGCCATAATAGTCTTGAAAGGGTTTTGATCTTTAGGCTCAATTTATGTTTAGCCAGAAGATTGCCCACTACTACTTGTCTACTAATTATCAGTAGGATGACAAAGAACATAATTCTACTAAGCACTACATCTCTATGTTTATTTTCATCTTCATGATTCTTGTTTTCGATTTCGTATGAATCATCACGCAGTACGGCTATCTGTCGTACGTCGCACTCATTGGTATTGTTGATACCTCTTTGATGTAATTGCTAGAAGATTGGGAGTGTTTCGTCACGTGGTACGCGTTAGGGCACAGCCCTCGCTGCTCCTCATCACGCATGCAGGATATTCCGCACCTCTCACCAGTTGGAAAAATTGCGTGAAAAATTACAGGGAAAAAAACATAGTCAAAATTTTCTGGAGTTCTTTATACTTTTGCTTTCTATAGTACCAACAGAAATCAGTCAAGATGCCATTAGTTGTCCAAGAAGAAGGTTCATTCCAACACATTTTACGGTATGTAACCTATGATAATCACTGAACGACATAAAGAAATGCATGTGGATACGTAGAAGGCCCGACATGCCCAACCTTCAACCAGCAGTTCGATGGCGACTCCAACCACTAAATGAGTTAAACCAGAATTGAATATCAAGAGAATGCCGATACCATTAGAGTGCTGCCCGTATTTCTTTGTTCCGTGTGAAGTTTATGACATTTTCCATGTACTAACAATCTAGTTTGTTGAACACCAACATTGATGGTAGAATCAAGATCATGTACGCCTTGACCAAGATCAGAGGTGTCGGTCGTAGATACTCCAACTTGGTCTGTAAGAAGGCCGATGTTGATTTACAAAAGCGTGCTGGTGAATTAACCCAAGAAGAATTGGAAAGAATTGTCACCATCATGCAAAACCCAACCAACTATAAGATTCCAGCTTGGTTCTTGAACAGACAAAAGGACCACGTTGACGGTAAGGACTACCATGTCTTGGCTAACAATATGGAATCCAAATTGAGAGATGACTTGGAAAGACTCAAGAAGATCAGAGCTCACCGTGGTATCAGACACTTCTGGGGCTTAAAGGTTAGAGGTCAACACACCAAGACCACTTCCCGTGGTCGTTAAATATGAAGTTGCTTGGAGTCTTTCATTTTAAGTAATCGAATATCAAATGAATAGAATAAGGATAGGTTTATGCTCATTTCCCAACATGATTCTTTCGTAGATTGATATGTTGTACCCATATACATCTATGTCTTGATCTATATACTTCCATGTAAATTTAATATTATTCTACGTTTCAGCCATTTGTAAGATATAACATTATTCTATGTTCCATAGACCAGTAATAAAATCATTTATCTAGTGTTTGTGAAATGGTTTATCGTAAAAGTTCGTTGCGATATCTAATCGAAAATTAGCAAAGTCACCTTAGAAAAAAGGGCAAGAAAATTTGTAGTAGATTTTAATGAGCTAATTAGTCTAGTGAATCTCGTGACGATTGGTTTAGAAGATGCTCGTGAGAGGGTAGATGTTAGTGAGAGATGGTGAAGTTAGTGAGAGTAGTCAGTTCCAGTTTGTCTATATAGTTGGCGAGAGTCATTTAGCTGTATGGGTTTGTTGTACGGAAGGGCCTTTCGTAGAGCCCTTCACAAGTATAACACCTAGCATTCATCAGGTGCACGCTAGCGAGGCTTACAGGTGCAGGAACGGTAGGGCATTTGCCAACCTCGTTACCTTGATTATACGTTCGGAGCCCTGCCACACCCTTGGATGCTGCTATGGTTACCGTTGACGAGCACCTTAGTGTTCTTCTTATAATAGGTACACCATTTAATCATCGCAGAGTTCTGGTTACGATCTGTTGTGCCCGATATGTTCTTGCTTCTCTATAAAAATATGTTTGTTCGTCTTACGTCTCTTTCGAATTCGCTTCGATTAACTCCTGATTGGTCTCAAGTTACTACTTCTGACGGCTAATTTTCGCAGTGTATTTTCGTCGTTTTAGTTATTTCTTTTGTCCAAAACGGCTATTTTTTTAATATTTTCATGTACTCATTTATCCCAATTGGGCCAGAAGTTGCAAATACAGTCGATAAATGGAATATTTATTGAATACTCGTACATTCGTTAAAGGAGTAGCACAGACACCAAATCTAAAAACAAATAAATAGAATTATAGTACAGTTGTCACAGACAGAATTAATAACACCAAAAAACAAAAATAAAAACCCAAATTGACACAATATTAAATCAATAGCATTTATGCCCAGTTGCCTGTTCTTAACGACAACAAGTTTTCTACCACGGCCAGCTTGGTAGATTCTGTTCCGGTCGAAGTGCCATTGGCATTGATTTGCGACAATGGTTTTCTTACCGACTTAGCAGCAGTGGTTGGTTTGAGATTGGATGAGTTTTCCTTGTTGTAATTAGGTACATCATCAGCAGTTGCGGCGATTGTGAGTCTTTGGTTTACTTTGTTTATAGTGTTGGATGTAGCTTGTGTAGAAGGTGCGAGTTTGAACGTCATGGTCGAGGTGTTGTTAGAGTTCAACAGGACAGGTTGTTTTTTTCTGGTTTTATTGAGAACGAGACCGGTGGTATTAGCCATCATAGAGTCGTCAATAGAAGAGTCAGCATCTTCCGATTTGAATATTGGAATGGATCTGGATCTTTGTTTAATAGGAGATGAGGTGGAAGCAGATGGTGGGAGGGCCACGGATGGGCTGCCCATGAAAGAGTGCGATTTTTGCATGATGGGTTTAGTTGGGGTCGACGACACCAACGGGAGTGGAATTGGAGCGGAAACAGGAGCAGGAACAGAAGCAGGAGCTTGTCTTTGTTGGAGAATGATGATGGGAGGAGTAGGAGGCAACTCTGTGATTTCCTTTTCATGGCTGGACTGTTTGCGCAAACTCTGTCTTTTGTTCTGGAACCAGATCTGAACTGCTTTTTCAGTCATACAAACCTTGGCAGCAATTTCGATTCTTCTGAGTTTGTTAGGAGTAGATCCATTTTCAAACTCGGTGTTGAGAATAGAAAGCTCGTTGGGAGAAGTTCTTCTTCTTTTCCTTCTGGCCAATGGTGCGTTGTCGATGGCAGGCTCTTGCAGAGGAAACGTGGAGGGTGAGTGCGAAATGAACGCAAAAGACTTGGAGTCCTTGGCGCCAGCAGCAGTAGCAGCGACCTGGGGTTGAGATGCAGGTGGTGGTAAGCTGGATACACTGGTGTTTCTGGAAATAGGAGGCATGGCAGCTGGCGCGGAGGAGCGAACAGATCTGCGCATGTCGGTGATACTGATATCAGGATCACTGGTGTCAGCAATTGGAGTGGGCATGGGGTAAGGTCTTGGGTATGTAGTTGAGTGAATAGGTTTGGATGGAGTGAAGTCCATGCTGGACAACTTTGGCAAGTAGTGGTGGTTTTTGTTGGAAGGAACCGAAAAAGGCGTCGACGAGGCAGCACCAGAAAACTGATCCTTGGTCATGTTGAGAATAGACAGCAATGGGGGCAAGCTGGTTGGTTTACCGCCATTGTAGCTTGATGGAGTAGGAGGCAAGCTTGGTCTTTTTGGAGTTTGCAAATACATCATGGTGAAGAATACTGGCAATAAAAATTACTTTGCCGGGAAGCCGATATATATATAGAAGTTGATCCATGTACGCACCGTAATAAATATAATATACACCCTTAGAGAAGGAGAAATTACATGCATTGTAGTTGAAATTGGCGCGAGGCGCGCATTGAATAAACAGGTACGTAGAGAAAGCGTATAGGGAAGAAACGGAGGCAAAGGTGACTTGGTGAATCCATCTTTTAGCAGCGATGGCAACAACTTCACTGCACCACTACCGACGCCACCATCCAGGTACTAACAACAGCATTGACACCACTTGACTGCCTTTTGGTAACCCACTGGCAGTTGCGATCTTCGCTGCAATTTTGCGAGCCCAATTAATAAACTCGATCCAGAAAAGAGATTGTTGGCGATTTGTGCCACTGTTTATGTTTATACTGCGAAATTCCGTCGCCTGTGCGCGCGTTTTGTTTGTTTGTTTGGGCTCCTGCGACTTGTTGGAGCAGGAGTTTTTCCGCATTGGGACAGTTTCTGGCGGGTGTCTATTGCACCGTTGAATCATTCTTGACGCGAGCGCAGCTCATTTCTCGCATTCAGTAAATTACCTACCTTGCTGCAAGGTAAATTGGTTTTGTATGGACAGCGTCAATTTACAACCTTAATAGGGGTTAGAAGATCGGCGTTATTCAGCAGTAAACCGGAAAATTGCACACAACAATTCGTCATGGCTAATGTCTATGGCTTGCCGTGTTGATTGGTGACCAGTAGGCACACTTGTTCTTCGTGAATCCACCCCTCCTTCTATTGCAAGTATACTTCTCTACAGACCCTCGCATGTATAATCTATATTCGTTTTCCTACCCTAATCTCTACTTTACTCAACAATATGTTTTCCGCTTTAGGAAAGTTGATATACTATTACAGAGTCGCGTTGTCTTTTTCTATTGATTTTTTTTTTTTGGTTTTAACCCACAGTAGGCGTACCTGGAATAAAAGAAAAACATACAATACGACTCGAATCACGTTTAAGGTACACTAAAGGGGATGACTTTCAAATGCTTCCAGAAGAAGTGAGAAAAAAAGAAACAGCAAAAGCTTATCCTTCTCAAGTGCAGAAGCAACCCATAACCTCCAATATGTCAGATTAGTAGCCATATTAACTCAAAATTCATATTCTGTTTTGTACACGTGCCTCTGCCTCGTACTATCACTGGCCTGCTCTCGCACTGCTCTCGCACTGCTATATCAGATGTTCTATTGCATCTGCGTGGCGCACGCTTGCTGATCACGTGCTCGAAACTATGCGCAGTTAAACTGAGACTCTCCACCATCATCACAGGTCACCAGCCATGAGTGAGAAAACAACCCGGCATCTATCCCCATGGCGGTACTTGACGTGCGGCTTGGTGTTGTTGTCTCTTGGACTCATCTACAGAGCCACTACAACTCCAGAAGTAGTCCAGCTATTGGATGTTCCTGTGGTTGAGAATGTGGTGCTCTCGGATGCTGAGATTGAAGATATCCGTAGGTTGGGCCTCAATCCTAAAACACCAGTTAAAATTACCACATCAGAGAATGGCCAGAAAATCATCAACGGTCGATTTTTACATGTGACGGACTTCCACCCCGATCCTCTCTATAAAGAAGGAATGCTGCCTGAACTGGCATGCCATGCGCGAGGAGAAGGCTCGGCTGGAAAATACGGAGATGCTATTCTTGGATGCGACAGTCCCATGCTACTTGTTTCAGATACGATAGACTGGATTAAACACAACTTGAAGGATAAGATCGACTTTGTGGTATGGACGGGAGACAATGTCAGGCACGATAACGACCGTAAATATCCCAGAACAGAACAGTCCATTTTTGAGTTGAACGAGCATGTCAGCAATTTAATGTTCGAAGCATTCAAGCAAAACGATACTGATCATGGTAACCTGCGTCTTCTTGAAGTGAGTTTGATTCCCTCCTTGGGTAACAACGACGTTTATCCGCACAACTTATTTTCGCCAGGTCCGACTTTGCAAACACGAGAACTTTTCAAGATCTGGCAAAATTTTGTACCGCAGTCACAGCTCCATATCTTCAACCGTGGGGCCTACTTCTTTCAGGAAGTTATTCCCAACCACTTGGCCGTTCTCTCCATCAACACATTGTACCTCTTTCAGTCCAATCCATTGGTAGACAATTGTGATTCCAAGAAGCAGCCTGGATATCAATTGTTTGAGTGGCTTGGATATGTATTGAAAGAAATGAGAGCAAGAAATATGAAGGTATGGCTCAGTGGCCATGTCCCTCCCAACGAGAAGAATTACGATGTGTCGTGTCTTCGTAAGTACATAGTGTGGTCTCACGAGTACCGAGATGTCATAATCGGAGGACTTTATGGCCATATGAACTTAGACCACTTCATCCCCTTGGATTCAGTGGCTGCATACAAATCCATTGAGGATTCATTAGGAAGTATAGGACCTGAAAGAGACCTTGACGAATTGAAATACATGGCTCAGGATATAGTGGGCTCATATTCCAACTCAGACTCAGATTTAGACTCAGATTACGATTCAGATTCAGATCCTGAAGAGGATTGTTCCTTGAGCGATTTGAGCTTGTACAGCACCTTTGAGTCTAACGATGATTTCAGAGCTCAAGGTGGAATTCCATCCAATAAAGTAAGGTACATGGAAGGGCTTCGTGAGACCCTCTACGCAGATATCAAGGGCAAGAAACGCTCAGGTAAGTTGGCAGAAAGATACTCCATAGCCCATGTTACCGCAAGTGTCATACCTACATTCAACCCCGGAATTAGAGTTTGGGAGTATAACATCACCAATTTAAAAGAAAACATGGAATTGAATTCCAAGTACAGGTTTGCGTCTTGGGATGAGTTCTTTACCGGTTTGAACACTATGTTTGAAAAACAGGTACATGACGATGAAGAACACGTAAATGTGCTCAAGAAAGATAAGACGTTCCCACCGAAAAAACCGGCCCATTTACTTCCAGGACCCGCATACATTCCCCAATTATTCACCCCAGAAAGATACGTGCAGTACTATGCGGATCTCGAGCTGATCAACTCAGGCAAAAAGGAGTTTGGCTACGAATACGAGTATGCTACCGACGACAAATTGTACGGCTTAAAAGACTTGACGGTGAAGGAATGGATCAAGTATGGTAGGAAATTGGGACAACCCGTCAAAGAAAGCACCAAGGGCAAAAAGGGTAAAAAAGACAACGAAAAGAAACAGAAAAAGAAGTTGCAAAAACTAGAACGCATCTGGGACGAGTACTTGAAGAACTCGTTTGTCAGCAGCGACTACGAAAACAAGGGCTACGGCTAACTCTATTGATAAGTAATACAAAGAACAATCAAACGAAATAGCGAACCTACTCTAAGAACTGTAGCCAGCACTCTTGATTGTTTGGCAGCCATTTGTGAAGTCCGCTAGTCAGACTGGCGTTGGTCGCACTGGCGTTGGTCGCACCGTGGCCGCAGAGGTGGCCGATCTGATCACGTGCATTCACATTTTCTACAGGGCTGAAGCCCCGCTGCGGCGCAGTGCGAAAAATTCTCCAGCTGCTCGCCAACCTACTAATTTTTCACTATCAATATCCACTTCTTCTTCTTTCATTAAAACTATTGGGACCATTAAATATTCCTATCGTCAATATATATTAAACAAGTCGAAATGGGTGGTACTCGTGAAAAGAAAGTTCAATACTTCTCTAAGTTAAGAGAATTGTTAGAAGAATACAAGTCTATTTTCGTTGTTGGTGTCGACAATGTCTCCTCCCAACAAATGCACGAAATCAGAAAGGCTTTGAGAAAAGATGCCGTTGTCTTGATGGGTAAGAACACCATGGTTAGAAGAGCCATCAGAGGTTTCTTGTCTGACTTGCCAGAATTTGAAAAGTTGTTGCCTCACGTCAAGGGTAACGTTGGTTTCATTTTCACCAACGAAGACTTGAAGACCATCAGAGAAGTCATCATCTCCAACGTTGTTGCTGCTCCAGCCAGAGCTGGTGCCGTTGCTCCAAAGGACGTCTGGGTCCCAGCCGGTAACACTGGTATGGAACCAGGTAAGACTTCTTTCTTCCAAGCTTTGGGTGTCCCAACCAAGATTGCCAGAGGTACCATTGAAATTGTCTCTGACGTCAGAGTTGTTGAAGCCAACCAAAAGGTCGGTCCTTCCGAAGCCACCTTGTTGAACATGTTGAACATCTCTCCATTCACCTATGGTTTGACTGTTGTCCAAGTTTACTCCGAAGGTCAAGTCTTCCCATCCTCCATCTTGGATATCACTGACGAAGAATTGGTCGGTCACTTGGTTTCTGCCATCAACGTCATTGCTTCTGTTTCCTTGGCTGTTGGTTACCCAACCTTGCCTTCTGTTGGTCACTCTGTTATCAACCACTACAAGAACGTCTTGGCTTTGTCTATTGCCACTGACTACACCTTCGAAGGTTCCGAAGCCATCAAGGACAGAATCGCCAACCCAGATGCTTACGCTGCTGCTGCTCCAGCTGCTGCTGCCTCTGGTTCTTCTGCTGCTGCTGAAGAAGCTGCTCCAGCCGAAGAAGAAGAATCTGATGATGACATGGGTATGGGTTTATTCGATTAAACCTGTAGTTTAGTATCTTTCAATAAATCTATTCTTTCAACTATTAAACTGTAAAATTTTTAGATGTAATTTTCGCATCCTCGCATTTTGTTTGTGTTTGGGTGCAAAAAAGCTGGAACCACTATATGATGTCACAGTCGTTGTGCAATAGCAACGTCAGTGGCTTCAGTACTTTCGATACCCAGACATGTGCTGCTGACGCCACTATCAAGACGCTCACCATCAATTTCGCCAAGCTTGATCACATTCTAAACGAGGGCCCCTACCCGCACGAGTTGACGAGAGTGACGCAAGAGTTCATACCGTTAGTGGATTCTCTGAGAGCAATAGCACTCGCAAACAGAAAGCATATCGATGATCTCGCGGAGTACTTTAGCGAGTCGCGCTTAAACCGCATAGTTTCTACGTTGGTGTCGCTATCTATCGGAACTGCCCCTACTACTGAGACTTTACAGAGTATATGTCACTTACTATTTGTGGTGTATAGGGTTCCATTCGAGTTTCGTTTTAGGTCTCGAGTATCGGACCGTGTTACGGTGGCCCTACTTGACCAACTTGACGCTCTTTCTTCACGATTGAAGTCTTTCTATCAAAAAGATACGTTCCAAATCTCGCACGTCAAGCGGCTCGCTAGTGGAACATCCCACCCACTTAATTTCCAGCAAGATATCATCGATCTCGCTATACTCACAATTGCAACGTTCTGCTATCCCTCTGTTTCTGTTCTCAAATTCATCCATAGGCTACCCTTAAAGTCCACTACAGACATTGCAAGGTCCCTCGACTTCTTGGAAGGCATCTCGAACTGTTCCCATGTATGCCATTCGTATTACGGCATACTCAACCCCCATAAGGACGAAATGGAACATCTCTACTCTCTTATTCTTGATGACATCCAGCGCAACATGAACGCTCTAGATATGCCGGAATCTGCTAAGCTCTCTTCGTGTATCGCTACCCAGCAAGAGCTATTTTCTGGAATCCAAAGCTCACTCCCCACAGTGAATAGACATCCTCAGCATCATCAGTGCATATCGCAGACGGGCCACTATAAGAAGTTCTTGCAAGAAAGTGCAAAGTGTCCTCAATGGGCCAGCATTTTTCATAGTGTTTCAGAAAATGCTCTGTCGTACGAAGACGACGAAGTCCGTCAGTCTACGTATACTACTGATTACACTGATACCTCAATTCGCAAACCCGGCATACGGCAGAGAATTCGCAACTTTTTCGCTGCTCTCTGGCTCGGGCGAATTCTACGCTTTAGAAAGACTATTCGATGCTGGTATTGTATTTAGTATACATTATGTACAGGGAGTCGATATTTCGATCAACGTGGAGTCAAGTGATTAACGCTTTCTGAACAATTCTCTTGGTTTTTCGTAAACCACAGTAGACTCGTTTACTATCGGTTTTTCGATGTGTTGAGTTAAGCTGTTGGGCTTGGGCCATTGCTCGGGTAATATTCCGGCTTTTTTGAACAAAAATGCTACTCTGTCGCTGACATCTGCACCCACACCTAGCCAATACTTGGACCTGATGAAGTCCAACTGTATATCTTTGTATGGTTTGACCCCACTGGCCTTCTCTTCTGGTGTTAATGGCACTGGAACTGGGTTGTAGGTTCCCAAGACTTCTATAGGCAAACTGTCTCTGGCAGCTCCTTTTTTCGAAACCACAATGTTGTATAATGGGGTGTGTTTTCTACCGAAGCGAGCCAACCTGATCCGCAAAGGACTCTTGACGATCTGCAACGACATTCTTCTTTACTGATACCGATAGTCTTTCACTCCGAGAAAAATTTCATCACCTCGCGGTGCGATCACGTGACTAAAATACATATCTACCAATCTTGGTCTATGAATTGACTATTAAATACATATCTTAAATCCTTTACTATTTAAGTACTCTAAAGCTTTTTTCTAGCCTTAAACTTTTGCTTGGGTTTGGAAACCTTGGATCTACCACCTACTTTGTTGGCTGGCTTCTTGTTTCCCTTTTGCTTAACGGTATCCTCTTCATCGTCGGACCATTCTTCCTTGTCGTGGTTCTTCTTGAACTTCAACTTGTTTCTTTGACCTCTTACTGGAGCCTGCTTGATTGCATCCACGTAGGCATCAGTACCATTACCTCTACCTGCCAAAATATCATCGTCGTCGCCGTTTTCGCTGAACATGATCTTTCCGCTGGAACTGGTCTTGAACTCAGCCATTTTGTCCATCAACTCCTTCTTGGTCACATTTCTTGGCTTCGACGATGAAATGTGCGCAAGCGATTGACGGTCCAACAAGTTCAATGGCTCGTCACCGGTATCCAAAATAAATTGGTTACCAGCCTTCTTTCTATGGTTTGGTTGATCATCGACATCAACTTCATCGTCAGAAACATCGGAATCGTATAATGCTTCCTCGTATGCCGAAACGAATTTCTTGCCAGAACCTGATTTGGAGGCTTCGGTAGAGTTTTCACCCTCGTCTGCATCTTGTGCCTTCTTCTTGGAAGCTCTGTTTCTTGCCTTTTTAATGTTAGCTACCAACTTTCTGTCTTCTTCGGGAATAGCTTGTTCGACCTCTTCCACTCCGAACTTTCTTATTAATCTTTCCAAGATGTGCTTAACCTTAGATTTGAAGTGGCCCTTGTGTTCATGAGACCATCTCATCAATTTGCCTAACAATTCCTTCAAGTTTTGTCTGACCAAGTCTTCTGGCAATGATAAAACTTCAACCTTGACGAACCCAATAGCAGATTTGGCAATTTCTCTTGAGTTGTGGGTCAAGAATAATTCCACAGTGGACGAAAGTTCCAATAACATGTCCGTTGGTAACTTATCCTTGAACTCAAAGACCAAACATGAAACAGCAGTGATGGCTGCCGAGATCATATGAGGAGATTGTGCGGCCAAACCAGCACTCACCATAGTGAAGTATTCAGTTAAAGTAGCTTCGGTGCTTGGGGCGTCTTCTCCAAAGCCAGGAACCTTGGAGTTTTCGATGACACCTCCTTCGATCATCTTGTAACCCATCTTGATCAAGATTTGGTACGACAATTCTCTTGTTCTTTCGTTCACATCTTTAGTACACATGATGATTTCTTGTAAAACGGATGGTATGAAGTGTAGGTCAGTTTGTGGTAACAATTCGATGATAAACAAAACAGTGGTTAATCTTGGTGCTCTAGCAGAATTGCTGGTCAATTCAGTAGTGTCAACCAAAACCTTTTGGATTTCCTTGATGAATTTGACCACAGAGGCTCTTCCTTCTTCAGTATCGAGCAACCTTGAAATGATTCTGTAAGATCTCTTTTGCATTAATGCATTGTCTGACAATGCCACGGTGGTGGAAAAGATGGAGAATAAGGCGTTGTGGGAAGATTCTGGAACATACTTGGCCATAGCAACAATGAGATCCAACATAGTGATGGACAAAGCAGGTTCAGCACCCTTATTCTTGGATGCTTCCTTTGTTGCTTCGTCATCCATGGCCTGTTTCAACAAACCACAGACCTTGTTGAATGTGTTTTCCAAGTCGTTCTTTGGAATAATTCTCAAATAAACGTCAATGGTCTCCAACACAAATCCTCTGGAGTCAGGCAAAGTGGAAGAGAAGACGTTGAATAACACAGATAGCACATTAGAAGCCTTGGTAGCCAAATACTCGATGTTCTTCTTGGCTTCTTCAACCGGGTATTCCTGCTGGAGCAACATGTCTCTTTCCTCGGCATCGATGTAACCAAGGTTGGATTCAACCAATGCTCTTAAACCATTGCAGATAGGCGTTCTCAACAGGACGTCAGCGTACATCAAGTCACTCAATTGAGCAGCAAAGGTATCGTCGAAACTAGAACGTAAATCTACCGGTATGTTACAAAATTGAGGAATCAAAGACCAGATCTGATCAATAATAGTTTGAAAGATCTTGGTATGCATCGTATCCTTTTTGACTGATTCGGCAATTTTTTGAGTGAAGAAGTCAACAATAGGTAAGATTTCGGTTTTGAAAAAGTTCAATTCAGTGTTGATAACGTTGTCTTTCAAGAGTGGCAATAACCAAGCCCTTCCTGGTCCGTTACTGGTACCAGTCAAGTTGAGTGGTAAGCTGCTCAAGACGACTCTTGGACCCATTGTAGAGATATAGGCCCCGATCAAGTCCTCAACCTCCTTATTGTAAGGGAAGTTATCGGATTCATTGGTTCTCCACTCACCCACAACTTCGAGAATGCTTAAGAAATCGGGATTGCAACGGCTCCTTAACTTCAATACAGCAGCTGTAAGGAACTCAAGCACTTCTTTGATGGAGTGCTGGTACCTGATGGTGAAGAATTCTTTTTCGATGATTTCACTCAAAAAGGTGATAAAGTCATCCATGAGTTCGTAGATCTCTGGAGTGACGGTGGTTCCGTTAGGTTGTAGCAAGTATTCGTCTGGTATGGTTTGGCTTATGATGGCGATCAAACATTGACTTGAACTGATGGCAATGTCTTTGGAGTCTGAGGTCAAGAATTCTCCCACAATTGGAATAATGACATTGAGTTTCTTCAAGCATACTTCGGGTGTCAAGTTGGAAAAGCTGTCTAAACCCTTTGCGAGCACAGCTAACCAGGTGGCAGACAAGTAAGTATCGTTGATGGAAGGTTTCAAGTCAAAGATGATATCCAAAACCTTGTTGAACTTCTCGATATCAATGATATTAGTCATTGACTTGAACAAACCTTCGAAAGCTTGGAAAGTGGAGGATATCAAGTACTGATCGGAAGACTTCGAAATCTCCAATAATAAGTCACACAAGTTTTCAATTTGGTTTGTAGGCCAAGAGTTGGTGGAGGTGATGATACTGATAAGTTGCAAACAATGAATAAGCTGATTGTTGTTATCACCGGAGTTCTTGGAGTTCTTGGAGTTCTTATTTGACTTGGCTTCCTTCACTAAAGACTTTAATTTGTTTAATGACACTTCTCCGACCAACGAGGATGCAATGTGAGTTGGTAAAGGAGAAACAGGAGGATGCATCAAAAGATTTCTCACGGCTTCTTGTGCTCTCTTTCTTACTTTTGGTCTGACATCAAAAGATAATTCCAATAATCCCATTAAAGCTCTGTTTGGCGAGATCTTGTTGTTCGAGAGCCATTGTTGATTATCTTGAACCAACAATAAACTCTCCAAAATACCTATGGTGGATTTTATGAATGGAGCTTCACCTATAGAACTGGATAAACATGGTGCGAGTTTAGTCAATATTTCACTGAATTTTCCTTTCAACAATGGAGTAGGAGTGAAAGGCAAAAAAATGTCGAGAAAGTAGGTTGCACTGGTGGCCAAGCCCAAGTCTACCACCAGGTCGTTTTTGATACTTTGGTCCAACAACGATAAGAAAGATATGAAGTATGAAACCGGGGTTTTTTCATTATTTTGTTCCTCAATATTCTCTTCGACAGCCGATAAAATAATCGCAAGTTGCTTCTGGTTGTCTAATTTCGAATTGATCTGGCTTCTGATCTTGGACAACTTCTCCTCAAGCCCGATAGTATCGGCAGAGAGCCCACCATCTGGATTATTCAAAGACATATCGTGTGGTTCTACAAAAGTTACTGAAAGATCAGATTTTTTGGGATGCCGGTTTTTGAGATGAGGTAAGGTGCAGGACGGGGCACGTGACACATGGTATTATAATCTCGTCTCACAGCTTCGTTACATAGGAAGAGCAGGTGATGTAGAAGTGTCTAGGATGTTTTTTGTCTATCCATATACTAGGCTGTCAACTGTAGTTCGTCCAATAACCCGTCGATCATGTTGATATCGCGGTCGTAGTCCCCCCATGCCTTGTCCATTACCTTGATATTGTCTGTGGCAGTGAAATTTGCATCTTCTTCCCTAAACTGGGCACCTACCGGATAAAAGTCCAGAAATTCGTCGTTCACCGAATGTTTTTTACTAAGATAGTACCTGATATCATCAATAAGTTCGATAGTATCAGTATCCTGTCTCTGTTTGATTCGAGCTGCACTCTCACTGACCAACTCAAGTAGCAAAGTACGTTCTTCTTGGTGGTCATAGATATAGGCAAGGTTGTATGCTATCATTTTGGTCATGTGTTGCTCTAGCTTCTCACTACGTGTTTGCCATGACACTCTAATGAGTTCGTACACATTGTAACCAGTCAACTCCTGGAGCAATTTGAACTGATCGAGGTTGAACTTGCCGAATTTAGAGGTTATATTCACGGCACACATAGTTTTCAACCGCTCCAAGAGTAGTTCGTCGGCTGCGAAAAGTAGCTCGATTGTAGACATAAGAGGAATCTTGGCTATGTCGTCGTGATACAAGAACGATAACACCATTTCCATGACCTCCACGCAGCTGATACTGGACGAAATCTGGATGACGGGGATATGACTAGGCTGCACCAAAGTCCGATCAATAATATCTATATTGCCGGTTTTGTCATAGTCTCTGATCATCGGCAACTCCTCCTGTTCGTTGCTAAACATCGACGACTTGAACATGGTATCAAAGTACTCGGACCGGCATAGCACTGCTTTGTTGGCGGGAAAAAATACCACTGATTCCGTTTCTACATCTATGGACGATAGAATAATGTCCGGAATACTGGGTGCCTCTAGTATTTGCAGCTTCAATTTTTCGGTGATGTGACTGCATGCATCGATATCTTCAAGCTCGATCTCTTCCAATAAGTTGAGGCTCGTCAAATGCTTATGATCGATAATGCTTTCGCGCAAGAAATGGTCAAGGTCACTTCTGGCATTTTCTACAAACTTGATAGCCAAATCGTGCTTGATTTTGGCTCTTTCCTTGTCGTCTTTCACGTCCTTGATTTGGTCGATACCTTCTTTCAAATCTACCAATTTCAACTTGACGGCATACTTGTATAACTGATCGCGGGTAGATTTCTGGTCTATAGGCAACGAGTCTGTTCTGAGGTACAAGTAGTCTACAATAATCTTGAATGCAACTGGATCTGAAGAGCTTGGCATTCCGATAATCGACTTGTATTTCCATGGGCCAGCCAACTTCTCTTTGAAATATGGACTTCTTGCGCTTAATAAGAACCGGTTGAGTCTAAAACACTTGAGATCTCGAACCAAAGAGCCATGTACTTGCGGGAAATGAAACGCAATGTCTTTGGGGATTTGACTTAGTGGTCCTAGAAGCGAAGCCAAATGACTTGCAAATGGCTGAGAGCTGTCAACAGCTTTGGAAACATCAAAACTGATCAAAAGGTCTCGGATGGTATCGTTCAAAGCTCCGTATATACACCTGGCTCCTTGAAACGTGTCTCTGTCACAGACAGCACCACGGCTCAACAAGAGCTCGACAATCTTCAAGTGTCCACACAACGACAGCAAGATTAGTGGTGAATAATCCCACTCGTCCACCTGATTGATATCGAGATTTGGTGTGGATAGTAACGAGTCCACCACCTCGAAGTCTCCTGCCCTACAAGCGTTGCAGAGATCAACAAACACCTTCTTCAAGTGGTTCTCCGCTTCGTCGTCTTCCTGGTTTATCGACGAAGGCATGTTTGTGTAGTTCATGGGTAGAGAAACCGTAGGGGTTTCTTCCTCATCGCTACTAATTGACCCGGCGTCGTTGTCAGCAGGCATTTTGCTTGTACGCAAATTATGGCACTTGATTTGAAATAAGAATAAGTGTTAATGTATGCAGGAAGGTAAAGCTTGACAGAGAGTGTGTCACCTGAATGCACTAGGGGCAATGGGGTACAGTGGCGTGGCATAGTGCAAATACAGATGGCCGTACTATGAAACTATTCAGGGGCTTGTTGGCCATCAATTAGTATTCGTGGAGCCTCTTGAGTACCTCTCTTAAAAATGAATGCTGCATTTTTTCGTTTGTGAACGGCTGCAAAATAATTGGTATAATTAAATTTGTTGATATTATAAAATAGCACAAGTAGATAGGGAATGTAAAATGAATGAAACACCTCAGAAACAATCCAATGGATCCGCTTGGGACCCTTGTAATGATGTTTTAGAAAATGTATCTGAGCCAACTCCAGTAGAGGATGCAGCGACCCCGACTCACTCCACCAAGCTCGCGAGGTTGCAACAGACAAAAGCATCTCACCTCTGGAATAGCGCGGAAACCAAAGCATCTAGAGCAAATGTGCAAAATACTGGTACTGCAAATTCTAATATCCAGCAGCCATACGACATTCTTTCGATCCAAAAACGCAAAACTTCACCCCACGAAGATGCCTTATTGTTGAATGACAGCGACAACGACGACTGCTTTTCATCGTACAACATACAATTTGGTACGGCCAACACAGCCTCCAACACCATAGATTCTTGTATCTCTACAGATCATGACATACAATCGTCACAAGTGCTGGAATGTCACGATCCGGACTATTTGCATCCAAATCACGGATACCAATGGAGGACGAGCATTCAGCGCATAAGACGACTCAGCAATGCGTACAGAATGAACGCTAAAGATGAGCTAGAGTTCGAAGAAGGGCTTTTCAATATATCGCTACAGATGACTAAGTTTATAATGGATCAATCATGAAGTGAAATTAGTAGTTATTAAAGTATTTCAAATAAAGAAATTAGTAGCAAGCATTACTTGGCACTTTGGTTGTCATAATTATTCACAAATAGTTTGAGCACCTTTTGTTTGAATCTGCTAGGCTTCTTGGACTTTCCTTTAGACTTGGTGGCTTCTTCACCCTCCAAGGTTTCAGGACCTTCCACAGACTGGCCTTGCTGTTGATGTTCCGTAGCAACCGTAGAATTGGTCGGTTGATCCGATTCGCCTGTAGCGACAGTAGGAACTGTAGATTTATCATCTCCTGCAGACTCAGGATTTCCAACACGAGGAGGTTGGACTGTGTCAGGCCGGCTTGAACCCTCCCTGGTTTCTCCTACATCATTCACAATATGGGCCGGTTTAGATTGTGCTGGAGCTTCCTTGATTTGTGCTGAAGCCACGCCATTGTGAACAACCGAGGGGTCGACTTCTTTTGGCACCTCGCTGACAATAGTCGTGGGTATGTTAATATCATTTGACTCAGTAGCAAGCTCATTGGACAAAGCTGGTGGGTCGCTGACTTCAGTGGCCGGCAACTCGAAGCGCTCAACGGGAAGCTCCTCATCGGCTTCTCTCGTAGAAACAGGATTATCATCGGCATTGATGTAGGCAGCCGCAGCTTCGTAGTCCAGTTGCAAGTTGCTATCTGAATTTGAAATAGAAAATTTATCAGTCAGTACCTCAGGACTCTTGTATGATTCTGGAGCCAGTTTGCCGACCGGTTTGAGATAGTTAGCTTCAATCTTATTCAACACTTCCTCCTCCTCTTCATCATCGTCATCAAAATACTCATCATTGTCAGAATCAATTTTACTCAATTTTGGTGGTTCAATGGTGCCAGTCACATTATCCAAATCATCATCATGTGGAAGAGAATCGTCATGGTTTGACGATGCCGATAAATATGGAGAGCTCGAGGTGGTGTTGATTTGATTCGACTCTTTGAATTTAGTGGTTGGCGATTTAGTTTCAGAATCCTTTGAAATAGGTTCCTGGCTGACAAGCTCTGCTAATGGACTAGATTCTTCAGCTCTGTCTACTTTTGGCTCCAGAGTATGGGATGTAACATCTGGCTCAGGATGCTGCTGCAATTCATGAAGAGCATTATTTTCTTCAACTTCAGGTGGTGCTAACTTGGGAGTGGTGTTTACAGCAAGTGCTGAGAGTTTAGGAGTAGTGTTTGTAACAGGCGCTGCTTGCTTGGGAGTAGTCAATTCGGGAGCAGCGGCATTTTCTTTTGTTCCAATGGCTGAAGTGCCGAGATCTGGTCTTAGACCATTATCGAGACCGGTTTGATCAATTCCCTTTGGTTGTGGCTCGGTATTGCCTTCTTCTGGGCCACGAGCTTCTTCAAGAGGAGCAAAACTTTCCTCCATAGAGGCTCTTGGTGGCTCATCCGAGTCTCTTGGAGGTTCAGCTACAGATGATTTTCTTCTGTTAAAGAGACTCAAGAATTTGTTATTTTCAGCAGAGCTCTTTTTCTCTTGCTTGCTATTCTTCTGTTGGAGCTTGGCCTCTTTCTTGGCTCTTTTGGCCTCGTTTTCACTTTCGACTTTGAGGTTTTTGAGCAACTTCTTTTCCTCCTTAGATCTTTCCTTGCGAGTACTAGACTTTGGAAGTTGTTCACGCAACGAGTGTTTGACAAAGTCTTTGTGGTGGTTGCCATAGCTGAATCCTGTAATTACACCGCCAAGTTCTTGCAAGTTCTTTCCATCGATAGAGGTCTTTGGCTTTTTGCTAAAGGAAGGAACGCTCGAAGTAAGAGAAAAAGATCTACCGTTTCCTCTAGGACTGATAGGCTGGTACAGTTGAGTAACTGAATCATTTGCTTCTGAAGTACGAGCCGCAGTCACTGGCGAGTTTGCTTGGCTAACGTCGGCATTTTCTCCGTAAACCTTTTTATATGCAGCCTCCATAGCAGCGGCATACATATCAGCGTCTGTGGTGGGGGCTTTCTTTGTTTTTGCGGTACTTCTAACTGGACTGAATGGCTTGCCGAGTCCCTTGTTGTAGATAGGGATAGTTTCTACCCTATCGTCAAACTTGATGGACGAAGCTGTCGAGCCGCTGGAAAGCACATCGTGCTTTCTGCCTGGGCTTCTTTGGTTAAGTTGTTGGAACGAAGTGGGAGGACTTGAAGGGACGCCTAATTTGGGAGGAGCCTCTAATGGCTCGTTCGGGATGGCCTTGTACGGGTGTGGTGAGCCACTAGTGGCTGACCCGTTTGGCGCGTCTTCAAACACCGGCTGCGGAGTATCTTTCAAAATAGAGCGTAACTTCTTGGGTGGGGATTGGGACGACTCTTCGTATGATTGAAGAATAGCTGCGTTTTCTTCGAATTCTTCTTCACGAATAGGCTCGGTGGCACGATTAAGCTTCAATTTATTGGTATTGTCCAATTGGTAGTTGTACTCGAAATCATGTAAATCTTCGTCAATTTTGCTCAAATTGACGGGATTGTCAGCAGACAACATGGAGCCATTACGAGCGCTAGAAGTGAAAGAATTGGCTCTTGAACCCAGTCTAGATATGTTTTTAGTGGTCGTTTCGATTACATTGGAGCCATCGGGCAATGTCCGAATGGTTGTTGTTTTGATCGACTGTACTCTTCCCAGGGAATCAACCACCTTCGTGGTCTTGGTGGTGACGACTTCTTCGACTTCGTCGGTTTCTTCGTAAGAATCTTGAAGTGGGTTGAAGCTGCTGGCTCTTCTGGCTACAGGTGGCTTTCGAGAACTATGACTGCTCAAACTATTGGATCTTGCTACATGGCTCGACGCAGCGGCCGCGGCAGCAGCGGAAGACGACTGAGGGCCAGTAGCGTAGGAGCCTTTGGGATGATAGATATAGGTACGTAACGAATTGGATCTTTGGGAGGTAGTGAGCGAATTCGATCTTTGAACGTGGTTGTGGACCGGTTTCTGGGAAGTAGGCAGGCGGGGCATGCTGTTTGCAGGCGCTTTGTTGGGCTCGCTGTGTAATCTGAGAGCAGCAATGGCTGCCTGACCGGCACCGTTGCTAAACGATTGGCTCCGGGGAATTCCCAGGGTTGGTAGACCCGCCACCATGCCGTTGTCGCGGGAGACCTGCTCTTGGTACCTGGAGAAGCCTTGGTACTCTCTTCTCTTGGGTCCACGGGAAAAGAAACTGACCATATTATAATAAACAAATAGGAGTACAGAAGAAGGGAAGTCTTCAAGTATAAACGATTGAAGTCAACTAGCTGTAAAGTTGTGGAAGTAAATTGGTATTATAAGAAAGTTGTATAAAAGATTCAATCGCTTGAATGACGCCAAAACATATAGTGGGCGGTTATTTAAGCCACATGCATGAAATTGTTTATGCGACCAGTCAGGAGCCCAAGCGGCTGGGATAGCAATGACAGAGAACAAAAGGATAGAGATGAGAGAGCAGTGCGAGTGACTGTGCGAATCTGCTGCGTCTGCAATGCTCAAAGGAGCAAGAACAACAGCCTCGACCGATTGTTTGATTCTGAGCAGGCAACCTTTATCGCCGGCAGTAATAACAGGACATGTTGAGTCTGCAACAACAAGATGTTCCGATGTTCCACGGGGGCTAGTGTTAGAGCAAACTGTCTTTCTTATACTTTTACGAGGTAGCGCTGTTTCACTTAACGTCACGCGGTGAACATCATGCTTCCGTAGCGGTACGGTGCGTCGCTGAATTGAGCTACTGAAATTTCCCACCACTATTTCTACACGATTGTTTCTCATCTCAGCCTCCGGCGTATTAACCCAAATTATTGGTTTTAATTTCTATTCTATCTTGCTGTTTTTTTTTCGCTGTCTACCTTCGGTCTACTTGTCACATGTACTCTGGTCTCCACTTACTATGCAATGTTTATTATGTCTTTTATATAGTTGGGCACATACCACCCGTGCTTACCTCAGCAAGCTCTAGTTCTTCAACAAGTCTTTTAAGGCTTGTTCAATTCCCTTCTCATCTAATCCCTCCAACTTGGTCTTGTATTCTTGTCCCTTTTCGAATCTAGCCGTTACACTAGGTGGGATACCAAAGCTTTCTCTGATTAAAATAGGTAATTTGTCTTTGGTTTGTGATTTGAGTCCAGCGTAGTTGTTGGTCAAAAACTTTCTCACTGGAACGGAAGCTTCTCCGGTTTGAGACAAGTGGAATCTCAACTCTCTCAAGGTGGCTGGCAATACGAATTTCGACATCCTTCTTTCTTTCACACTTCTTACTCTGCGTGGTCGGTTTTCAATCAGTTAATTTTTACTGGCTTAAAATTTCGAGGCAGTCACGTGATAACGTTTCCAGTATATTACACCTACGGCGAGGTGGCTACAACAAGAGAGGAGAAGTCGGGCTGGAGGTGCTTGGGGTTGCGTGGAAACTGGGGCATTCCGGTTTCTACTGATTCCATGACTGCCTCGATACATAAAAGCGCCGAGATTCCGTCGTCCACTGTGCACAATGGCTCCGCCTTACCTCTGATGACATCTATAAAGTGATTCAACTGTAAGTCAAAGGGCTTCAAGTCCCTCAACTCTTTAGTGTTTTTGACAGTGCTCTTGGTGATGGGCTCAAGCCAAGATCCGTCTGTATGTTCGGGCTGGTGGTACAAGTTTAGGTCCGGAATCGACAACGTGCCTTTGGTTCCAAATATTCTGTAAAAGCCCTCGAGCGTATCGAAATGAGGAATGGTGGGGTTTTCTCCGGTACCTGATTCGAAATTGAACGGCGACGTAACGTTATCGGAGCACACAAACGTTCCGACTATCCCATTCTCAAACTTGATAGTAAGCGCCGCACCTTCGTCCCCATTGGGATACTGTATTCTCTGCTTTTTGAGCGGTTCGGCGTACACCTTTTGGATGCTTCCAAACAAATATTGCAATAGATCCAAGTCGTGTATCAAATTGATGAGTAGGACACCTCCTCCGGTTTTGGTGTCTGTCCTCCAAGGCGAAATTTGGAAATACTCATCGGGTTTGCGGAGTGCCCAGGACCCTTGAAGAGCCACAACGTCCCCTACTTTGTCCAAGTTGTTCTTGGCTTCAAGAATATAGGGATTAAATCTTCGGTGGTGGCCCACCAAGACCTTGACCTTTTTCTCGTACGCATAGGCTTTTAGGGCTTTGGCTTCGCTGGGCTTCAAACTCACAGGTTTTTCTACCAATACATGGATTCCATACGAGATGAGCTCCGCGCTCACGTTGGTATGCGTATGGTTGGGCGTACATACGATGGCACCTTGGGGATATGCTATGCCGTTTGAGTCGCAGTATTCGACCATTTCAGCAACAGAGCTAAAGTGTCCAGTTCCGTACTCGTGGGCCACCTGCCGCGATGACTCCACGGGGTCGATGATTGCAAACAACTCACAGTTGTGGTTTTGAACAATATGCTGGGCATGTCTCGGACCTATGAGTCCTGCACCCACCACTAAGATCTGAACGGGGTTCGGGTTCGGTGCTATCATCACTACTCCAAGTGTACTATAGTTATTGTGGGGTAGCTGTTTTTCAATTTTTCAGTATGCCATTACCCCAGAAAAAAGCCGCTTATTAGCACAAAAAAAAAAAAAAAAGAAATTGTGAAAATTGAGAAATTAGAAAGAGTTTAACCACAGTGGAGGAAAGAAGAGGTTATTCAGCAATGAGGCGTACCGCCAAAATTACTGCCACTGCACTTCAAAATTTTTAGCTAAGCAATCCCACCATGCATGGGACCAACATTCACACTGATAGACGGCCGTGCACTATGTGATGATGTGTGGCGTGGAGCGTGATATGCGGCACGTGCAACACCTCAAAACAAAGTTACCAGACATACTTTACGGTGCCACTACATAAATGTCGTTTGATATAGATTGGGAGAAGTTGACAGCGGATAACTCGATCAGCGAGTCCATAAAAGAATTTCTCGACCACCAATTCCAGAACATCTCACTCCCCTCGTTCATAGATAACCTATCAGTGACTGATTTCAGTCTCGGGGACCAACCGCCAGAAGTAACCATAAGGCACCTAGGCGATCCGTTCAACGAATTCTATGAGGATGACGAAGATGATGAATATGCAGGCTCGGAAGATCCAAAGGACATAAGAAGACCAAGACCTCCCTTCAGCGAGCCGTTTGGCGAAGACGAGGAGGAAGACGAGGAGGAAGATGAGGCGAGAAGATCGGTACGAAGTGACGAAGAAGAAGACAACGAAGAAATTGAGGATGTAATGAACCACAAAGACGAAACCAACGATTTACTTTTTAGTACGCCGGGCAACTCTGACACCTCGAAACCTTCGCGTGGTGGAACGCCACTTCAGCATCCTCCACCATTGGAAAGAATACGGGCGTCGCTGGACTCGGTCTCGCTCATGCTCGGCAACAACACCTTCAACTACTTGCAAAACTACAACATGAACAATATTGTAGGCTTGGGGCGCAACAATAATAACGGCACCGAAACCCCCACCGATATTTTACACCAAAACATACGGATGAGGAACCAAGTGTCAAGCAATTCGGCCACCAACTCCAAGCTCAGTAGTGGCTCCAAGTCGAAGCTCAAGAGTGAAAATGACCTCCAACTCATCATAGAAGTGAAATATACCGGCAACCTTCAGATCCAATTGGCGGTGGATTTGTTGGTCAATTACCCTTCACCCAACTTCATAAAGTTACCAATCAAGCTCCACATCACTGATCTCAATATCCATGCCATTGCCACAGTTGCGTACTTGAAAAAGGCGGTTTTCTTTTCGTTTCTATGTGATATCAACGATACCAATATCGACTATTTTTCTTCTTCCAACTCAACCCAGCATCCGGATCACACCCCAACCCAACCTGGAGGAGGCAACTTTGTGGAGTACACGTCTGCTCCCACCAATAAGGAGCGCATTGACATCATCAAAAAGGTGCGGATCGAGTCGGAGATTGGCGAAGTCGAGAATAACGTTCTTCGAAACGTGGGTAAGGTGGAAAAGTTCCTTATAGACCAGCTTCGGGAAATCTTGAGAGAGGAGATTGCCTGGCCTAGCTGGGTTTGTTTCGATTTAGCAGATGATGAGCCAGAAGAGAAATAGAGATAGGCGAGCTAGCCAGTAGAGAACTAGTAGCATGTAAATAAAATCTTAATACTATCAAATACTCATGAAAAGTAGTCGGAAGTTTCTTTTTACACAATTGAGCAGTCGTTCATATACGCCATGAGACTCATTATTGATAGAGGTAGTGTCACGTTCCTCCTCTTGTCTCATTTCTCAATTCTTGTCACAAGCGGCTGAAAAAGATTCTGGCCATACACGTGTCATGGCTCGTGATCCCGTCCTGTTCGATACTATCTGCTTGAGACGGCAAGACTAAGACGAATCAGCTTAACAAACATACGCAATTTGCCAAAAATCCAATCGAAATCTCTTGTTTAATGACTGAAACAGACGAGTAATAGCTGGTTCATCAAGTCAATCTGGGGCAAGGTCGGTGTGCATATAATATTCGCTTTAGGATACACAAAAATATAATTAGCAGCTGCACTAGGGGAACGAAGAGAGTAGACATACAGAACCAGATCTATACACATTACAAACCCTCTGAGTTTACGTGAAACAACCACTTATTGAGTAATCGAAATTGTTCATGTCAGACATTAAACCACTCGTTGAACGTTTTGTATTCGAGAAATTCTTGAACAAAGACCCGGTCACCAAGTCCATTGTGATCTTGGGCCAAATCGACGGCCAGAATGCTATTGTGTCGGTAGAAAAGTCCAACTTCTCCCATACAGAAGGCACCACCTTTGAAGTGCGGGACAATGTTAGCGACTCCGTCACCATCAACCAGAACGATGTCTACTACTGGTCAAATGTTTTGTTGCAACAGGACTTGGAAGTCAGACCAGGCGCCAAATTGAACTTGATATACCCAGCTACCGAAACGCACATCAGAAAGTACGGGTTCCAAGCGTCCCACTATGTGGTGGAGACCCCAGAGATGTACACCAAGTACGTCGTTCCGTACATTGAGACACAGAAGGGTAAGCGGATCCAGTGGGTCTACAACATCTTGTTTGAAGGCAAAGAGTCTGAGACGTTTGTTCATCACGACAAAGACCACGAAACCGGGTTCGTGTTGTTGCCTGACATGAAATGGGATACCATCAGCATGGACTCGTTATACTTGTGCTGTATAGTAAACAGAAAAGACATCTCGTCGATCAGAGACTTGAACTCGTCGCATGTGGAGTGGCTCGTTGATCTACAAAAGAAATTGAAGAAGTACACAAAAGAAGCGTACAACATAGAGACAGACCAGTTGAGAGTATTTGTACATTACCACCCGTCATACTATCATTTCCACTTGCACATCGTCAATATAAGGCATTCTGGGCTTGGAAATGGAATTGCAGTGGGCAAGGCCATTCTATTGGACGATGTGATTGAGAACATCAAGATGAAGAGTGACTACTATGCTACACGTAGCATTGGGTTCATTCTCGGCGAAAACCACGGTCTCTGGGAAATCGACGGCTACCGAGAAGCCCATTTGAAAGCTGTAACTGAGTAGAGCAACGAACACTAATTCTTTTACAATATGTTACCATTTAATAATGCATATATCATTATCCATTAGACAAAGCGCTACAGTATGAGTGTTTCAGAATAATATATTTACGGTCATAATTCATTCAGTAGTTGAATTCACTAGTATTAGACTTCAAGGCCAATCTGGCCATTCTCAACATTTTCTTTCTTGGATCTTCTTTCTTGGCTTTCTTGCTAGATCCCTGGATCTCGGCGTTCGAGCCTACCGATTTACCTAATTTCTTGGGGGTTTCACGAAGCCCGAAACTCTTGGCCAAGTGTCCCAAGTGCAACAAATTGACATTGAAGTGGTTTCTTTCTGAAGATAAATGGGTGGCATAGGCTCTGATGTGCGATGTAAATGCTTGAACTGCCTTGTCGTGCATGCCAGAGTCTTCCAAAAGCCACCTTTCGACGTCCAAGTGCCACGTAGTAGCATGGATATCCCATTTCCCGGCCTTCTTCTTGGGATCGACTTTGGCCGCTTTTTTGGTCGACTCTTCTTCGGTGGCCTCATTCTCTGCAAACCCATCTTTCAATATGTTTTCGTAGTTGACGATTCTCAAACTTCCCTTGTTGGGGTGTACAACCTTGAGCTTACCGTCAACATAACTCTCTTCGATGCCCGGAAGCAAGAACAAGGTGGCATTACCCGAATTACCCACTCTGGCCGATCTACCTATTCTGTGCAAATGATCATCGATGGTGAACGGAGGATCGTACTCCACCACGTTGGAAATATTGGGCAAGTCCAACCCACGAGAGGCAACATCGGTACAGAACATGATGCTATGCTTGGATTTTTTGCTCTTGATAAATGCCTGAAGTGTTGATGTACGTGCTTGTTGGGACATGGAACCATGAAGCTTGAAGATGGTGGTCTGGAACCCCAACGTTGGGGCTGTTAATACCCCGATTTCGTTGTCTTCGTTGTCCTCGTCGTCTTCGTTCAACTCTACCTCGATTTCGTCTACTGTCCCGTCTTCATTCTTGACCTTCTTGAACTTTTTACCGTACCTAGCGAATACCTGGAAGTGGAAGTTGACGGAATCAGAACATGAAAAGAAGACCATGGTCTTGGTGGATTCGTTTTCCCGAACATCCTTGGTGATCTTCTTAAGAATAGCACTCAATACGACCAACCGCAACTTGGGTGGAACCACAGCTACTGTCTGAATTAATTGGTCGGGAGCGGTCATCTTTCGGTCAGCAGCATGACTGTGGAAATCGGTGGCTCCTTCTACAGCATCTTCATTTCTTCCTGCTTCTTCAATCATCTTGGCATCTTTCAAAACGACACTTCCCAATTTCTGGACTCCACTTTGCATGGTGGCAGAACACAACATGTTGACTCTTTCTGTGGGCAAGCCGGGCCATTTGGAGGTGGATTTCCAGATCTCTGACTTCTCGGTGATCTTTTCTGTGATTTTGGTGATGGTCTCTTCAAACCCCAACTCAATAAGCTTGTCACCTTCATCCAAAACCAACCATCTCAATTGACCAATATCCAAAGAAGTTGTGTTCTCGATATGGTCAAGCAACCTACCGGGAGTTGCCACCAATATATTTATACCTTTACGAATACGCGACTTTTCTGATTTCTTCTTTTCACCTCCAATGACAATTCCAGGTACCAAATTGTGACAGCACCGGGTCAAAGTTTCCATCACACCATAAATCTGGGTGGCTAACTCTCTGGTGGGGGTCAAGATGATGGCAAATAACCCAGACTCTCTGGTTATGGGCGAAGATTGTTCCATCATCAACTTGTGGAATATCGGCAACAAAAATGATAGCGTCTTACCGGAACCTGTTTGTGCCTTTACCATCAAATCTGTATTGGTGGAAAGCAATGAAGGTATGACCGACTTTTGGATTTTGGTGGGATGTCTAAATCTGAGAGTGTCAGTTAGGTGGTGGGCCAATTTTTCATTGATCCCCAACCCGTCGAATTTCGATGTGTCCATTGGTGCGTTCGATGGCGAGTACGTGGTTGTGTCAGTGGAAGCTTCCAATTGCGTGTTGGGTACATTTGAAGTGAAAAGAGAAGAAACGTACGAGTTTCCTTTACCTCCAAACTCTCCTTTTGCTTCTGCAAACTTGATTTTTTTGGATGAGGGACCAAAAGATGGGGTGCTGGGACCTCTTTTGTTGTTCTGATCTTTAGAATCAATCGAATTTCTGGCTGGACTGGGGTTAACCGGCACCATACTATTCACTCCTGTTCCGGGCGTCTGGTCTCTTCCTTGGCGTGAAAGGTTCAACTTTCTGCGTTCTTTCCATTTTCCGCCTGTCACTCGACTCTGTTTTCTTTCTATAGTGTCATTAGCCGATGGAACGGCAAAGTTCATCAATAAACCATCGTCATCCATCTTGTCTTCATATAACTTCTTCACCTCATCTCATCTCAAAATTATTATTGGCGCGATCACGTGATTGCTCCAGTCCCATCGAGACACGCTTAAAGGCGGTGGAGATCTAGTGATTGAAGGGCCGTTTCTTGCTGTGATGTACATTATTCTCGGGTCAACTCATCTATATATTGACTAAAAGAGGTATTGGTGGAGAGCGTTATGCCATCAGCCCCCGTGCGAAGCAGTTGTTTGACGTTCTCGACAGTTTCTTCCTGGCTACTGCTCCATTTCAATTGGGCCCAAGGTTCTTCTTCGAACTTCTTGATATGTCTCAACGATTCACCCAAAGCATTTTGGAATCCTTCGGCATTGGTGATTTGAGAAGATGATTTGGCCGAACTTTGTAGCATCTGGTAGTTTGTGTTCTTGTTGGCTTCCGCGATTTCGGCTTTACGCTGATTGAATGCCATTTGGTCTATTTCGTCCAAGTACTTGAACGAGGGTCTGAGCTGAGTGGTACTGTCTACAGGAACCAAAACCACTTTTCGGGAATCGCCGTCTTGTACCACTTGTCCCACGTAATATCCTCCTTCGGTATCGTCCAAAACTCCTTCTAACGATTGCTCACCGACGGTTTCACCCCAGTCTTCTACTCTGCTGGTATTGAAAAACTTGGAAGTGTCCAAGGGTAATTTCACAGCCAAATAACTGGAATCTTCCTTGATTGCGGCCTTGTATATTTGATCGTTCAAAGGTCGAGTATTTGGCCTGCCTGGATACTGTATGACATGTAACGATTGGCTCGATCTGGCTGGGACGGTGTTGATGACAAACGGTATGGAGTCTATGATTGGATCATCGTCTTCTTCTTGATGTGTTTGGTCATACTCGTTCTCACTTTCGGAAGCATGTTCCTCTTCCTGTACAAACAACAGGTCTTTTTCTACCTTAGACATGCTTGTTGTGCAACTCATCTGGAATAAAATTTGTATATGTAATAGAGTCCTGCAGATAAGCAAAAGGCACCCCCGATCCAAGTCATAGTCACTTCATCTGGGTGGACAAACAATGCCACATAGGCGGACAGACACTGTCATCGAGGCAGCAATGGTCACAGGCAGCAATAAATATCATGGTGAGTCTATTCATTGAACTAGTTCGGTTGAAGACCCAAGTGGGGGAACTTTATGAAGCCACATTTGCACCCAAACCTTCATGAGTTTCGCCAAAATTGAACTACAGTAAATACAAGCCTACTTTACATACACGCAGTCATTTAGTGACAAAACAGTCTCGTGCTGGAATTCGCAGAGTACTTGAGTCGTTTGAGATCTATGTAGTATGATTATCTAGATATGTAGACTCGTACTCATCTATCACGTGACGGGAGCCCGTAGAAAAGATTAGCAGATCCAAAGAGGATGGTCTAGAGGAGGCAGCAGCATGACAGACGAAACCCCCTTTGATATAAAGACGACGTACCTCAAGTTCCTCGAGGAGGACAAGGACATGACGATGCCTATAGCGGCTATCGAATCTTTGGTAACCATGTTAAGAATCAAAGAGCCATCGACTTCATCGGAATTGATCAAGTTGGTACAATCCAATATCGAGACCTTAAAATCATCGATTTCCAATGCCGTGTCTCTTTCAGCAGGATGTGATTTGTTCATGAGATTTGTGTTGAGAAACACCAATTTATACTCCGACTGGGAATCATGCAAAGAGAACTTGGTTGGAAACGGTGAATTGTTTGTGCAAAGAGCCAAAGAATCCAGAAAAAAGCTGGCCGAATTTGGACTTCCCTTCATAAAAGATGACGACACCATATTGGTGCACTCGTTTTCGAGAGTGGTATACCAATTACTCTTGAAAGCCAGAAAGGAAAAGCTCCTTCGTTTCAGAGTCAAAGTGACTGAATCGAGGCCTTCAGGCAAAGGGTACCATATGGCCAAATTGCTCAGAGAAGCAGATATACCGGTTGAGGTCATTGTAGACAATGCAGTGGGATACGTGATTCACAACGTCGACAAGATTCTTGTGGGAGCCGAAGGTGTGGCTGAAAGTGGAGGGATCATCAACCACATTGGCTCGTACCAGATCGGGTGTTTGGCGAAAACCAACAACAAGCCGTTTTTTGTGGTGACAGAATCCCACAAGTTCGTCAGATTGTTCCCGTTGGCCCCTAATGACTTGCCATCGGAGATTGGCCAGTTGGTGGAAAAGGCTAACGAGAGCAACGACGACCATGATTTGTTGAAGATACAGCTCATTGACTTTACTCCTCATGAGTATATTACTGCATTGATCACCGACTTGGGTGTGTTAACGCCATCTGCAGTTTCTGAAGAGTTGATCAAGGTGTGGTACGATTAAAATAATAAGTAAAGATTCACCAATAAAAAACTATATAATTAATAGAGCAATACACAATTGGTTTACTACATTATTCATCATTCTTTACACTAATTAAGATTTTATAGGCTTACATGCCGACAACACTTGTTGTATTGGTTATATATCCACTATATCCTTCAATTTGTGCTTGAGATCCTCAATGTTGTAGTACTCTCCTTTGGTCTTTCCTACTTTTACACAAGTTATTCCCCTGCAGGCCAAATAAATAGTGTCTACTGGGATCTGTGGGTCTTCCATGTATACCAAATAGTTGACATACTTGGACCAATCGACTATTTCGACATCGACCGACTGGTTCACGTCTGGCATGGGGCTGGACTTGTCGACATAGTGCACGGCCAGCTCCACTATAACCCTTACAAAATCCACTGCAGTCATACCAAACGTTTCACGATCGTGGCACCCATTAAGTAGAAGGATTTTCTTCTTGGTCCAGCCGCCCTCTAGCTCTGTGGCAATAGCCTTACCAATTCCCTTCAAGATAACTACCGGCACAATGCTGGTCATCAAAGAGCCAATTGAGTATATTAGCACTTCTGAACTAGCAATGGTGGAGACGACTTTTCCGTCTGCTGTAGGACATATTTCCTGGCCATAAGGCGACACATAGAAGATTCTTTTTATGGGAGAAAGTAAAGGCTCGATGTTTTCTGTTTTGTTGAAATGCAACTGGGACTTTTTCAATTCGGGATGTGTGTATTGTGGAAGGTTTCCTGACTCTTCTTCTTCGCTTTCTGATATGAAGCTGTGAACACTATTTCTCCTGCGAGGGTTCCACGTAGGTGACGACGAAGCAAGTGCTACTTGGTTGATTGCACTTTCCAAAGGTATGCCGTCGTACGAAGAGGCGCCGAAATATGATGTACGCGACGAATGGTCTGGTGTAGGAGGTCTGGTCTCGCTTATAGGAGGGGGATAATTGTCGATTCTAGGGTCTGTATCGGATGGATGGGAGATTTGCGATTGGCCGGTAATAATAAGACCGTTCTGTAACAATGCACTAATGTGGTAGGTGAAGTTTGTGTTGATACATGGCAATACTTCCAAGTTTGGGTCTATGCCTGTGAGCTTGGAAAATAGCTCTATGGCCAGATTCAACAGCCCAATGAAAAGCCGGACTCCCGTCAAGAACAAGTTGCCGACATTAGCAAGCTCATACCGAAACTGTTTCTTGGTATTTGTGCCGGCTTGAAGTTTAGATCGCTTAAGCAATTCTACATGTACATGAATAAAGAAGGCGCGGAATATCTCCTTGGTAGAAGCAGATATATCGTCCCAGAGCTCGTCAGCGCCGTCCACAATGCAATTCCACTGGAACTTGGCCCGCTTGGGGTCATCCAGTAGTCTGAAGCTCAATAATCTTTTAATTCCTTCCTGGTCCTCAGGAATCAATCTGGTAAGTCGAGATCTGATATCTCCTATGGCAGGCCCCCCAATGACACGGATCACTTCGGAGGTCGACCCTCCATTGTCAGATATGGGCAATACATACGCGACCTTCCTACCTAGGGCCAGAAATAACGATACTAACTCATTCGTTGCGGTTCCTCCACTGATTACCACGACCTTGCCGTGAGGTCTCATGATCTCCACGATATCTAGATCTAAAACAACACATCTGGCGTTATCAGCCGTGCCTGCACATAGCTCGGCAAAAACAGTCACCTCCAAGTGTGTAATTCCGAGCACGCGCGAGTAGTTAAGCACAGCACGGCAACAGGCTAGACAGATCGGTTTTTCGCGCAGAGAAGCATCCCACGTGATGAAGGTATATATTGAAAAGTTGTGAAAAATTTTAAATTTTTTTTACTTCATACAACACCGATATGTCTGACCAAGAAGTTTTAGTTTTGAGAGGTACCTTAGAAGGCCACAATGGATGGGTCACTTCCCTTGCCACCACCCCAGCCCACCCAGACTTGTTATTGTCTGGTTCCAGAGACAAGACCTTGATCACCTGGAAGTTGACTGGAGGTGAAGACAACCAATACGGTGTCCCAAAGAAGTCCTTCACTGGTCACAACCACATTGTTCAAGATGTCACCATCTCTGCTGACGGTGCTTACGCTTTGTCTGCTTCTTGGGACAAGACCTTGAGATTGTGGGACTTGGAATCTGGTGCTTGTACCCAAAGATTCGTTGGCCACACCGGTGACGTTTTATCGGTCTCCATCGCCAAGAACTTGAGACAAATTGTTTCTGCTTCTCGTGACAAGACCGTCAAGGTCTGGAACACCATTGGTGAATGTATGGCCACTTTAACTGGTCACGGTGACTGGGTTTCTGCCGTCAGAATCTCCCCATCCGACACCTCCGCCACCGTTTTGTCCGCTTCTTGGGACAAGACCGTCAAGGTATGTATTTTGTCTACTCTTTTCCAGGTACTTATATGATGTTTACCATATTTGCTACTTCAGACGTTGCACAAGCTTCGAATGAGACATATTTTATCACCAAGATCTCTGATAAAACCTGGAAAAGATTTATTTCTCCGCGAAATTTTACTAACATTCTAGTCCTGGGACTTAATTGACTACAACGTCAACGCCGACTTCATCGGCCACACCGGTTACATCTCCTGTATCACCTTGTCTCCAGATGGATCCCTTTGTGCTTCCGCTGGTAAGGACGGTGTCATCATCTTGTGGGACTTGAACTCAAACAAGACCTTGTACACCTTGACTGCCTCTGCTGAAGTCCACGCTTTGGCTTTCTCTCCAAACAGATACTGGTTGGCTGCTGCCACCACCACTGGTATCAAGATCTTCAAGTTGCAAGAAAGAGCCTTGTTGGACGAATTGAAGCCAGAATTCGCCATTGGTGCTAAGGCCAAGGACCCAGAAGCCATCTCTTTGGCCTGGTCTGCTGACGGTCAAAACTTGTTCGCCGGTTACACTGATAATGTTATCAGAGTCTGGCAAGTTATGACCCCATCCGCTTAAATGGATAGGATCGACTAACAAATAAATAATAACGTGTACATCAAAAATTGTAGTATTGTAGGGCCGTTCTAGTGAGAAAGATGTGTTTTAGAGACAAGACGTCTAATGAGAAAGTGCGATTAGTGAAAATTAGTGGGATGGCTGCGAAAGTAGAAAAAATTGGCGGTAGACATTATTGAGAGAGAGAGTGATACATATATAAGTGATAAAGTAGATTGGTGGAGTGTTTTTCAATGTAGTAGTTTAGTGACGATGCTAGTGTTTACTGTAGTTAGTGTTCTCCGGTATCAAATAGGTAGATTTTTCCACTGGCACTTCCACCCACAACCCAGTTTTGACTCGGATGCATCGTAGATACCGCAGGAACAGCCCCTACTGACTCCGATAAGTGGGCCAAAACATGGCCCTTTTGATCGTAAATATCTAACCCTCTATTCATGTTGGCAATAACAAACTTTTGAACGCCATCTTGTGGCCGGGCCTGCCATCTGGCTTTGAGAATAGACACCCATCTTCCTGTTTGACAGTTGTGTCTTATCTTAGTGAACGGCACAAGGTTTTCAGGAATAGCATTTGGATCTGATTCATCAGTGCTAAAAACTTTTGAATTGGTAGGTGGCTGGTAGGTTTTGGTCCATTCGGTTATTGGGGGCAGACTGAAGTCAAAGAGCGCAATGTTGTCATCATAACCATTACACACCAATGTATTATCAGAGTTCCAGTCCACAGTTGAAACAGAAAGCCGTGAACCGTAGCTTCCGTAGGCATGGGGAGAAGTCTGATCGTCAAAATCTGACCAGGCACCGTTTTTCTTCGACACGTTTCTTAGATCCCATATTCTTAGAGTCCGGTCGAGCGATGCTGTGGCAAGCTGGTGGCCGCAATTGGGATTGATACTGAAGCCACCGATCTTCTTATCATGTAGTCTGAGCAATGAAGATTTCGTAGGCGGCTTGAACTTGGTCCTGGTGTCGTGTTGGTAGAAGTTACCTGATAAAGTTGTCATATACAACACCTGAGGATTGTCACGGTGACAAGTGTTGATGTCTGACACCCCCAATTCATAGCTTAACAGCTCCCACGGATCGTGAAGGTACGCCACCTCAGAACTTTCGAGCTTATTCAAGTCCAATTCTCGTACCAGGCCATCGTACGAACTGGTATAGATCTTTGACGGAGCATGTTCTGGAGTAAGTACTTTGCTTACTGACTTGCCATGGGGCTTGAGGATCGAAACAGCTGGCTCTTCCCCGCTATCTTCCACTGCCCATATCCCCACGTTCCCGTTTGTGTCTCCTGCCATCACAAGTCTGTCGGTGACACCAGGATGGAAGTTGATCGAGGTGATTCTGTAGTGGGTAAGCTTGATATCCAATGGGTCAAAACGTGGATAGATCTTTAGCTCGTCGAGCTCTTTACGTTTTGTTTCTACATCGTACTCGGCAGGCCACTTGCGGATCTCGTCGTAAAAGTCTCCTGCCGAAAGCCGCGAGCCCATTTGCCTAAGTGTCTGTAGCACTTTATTGTCATGTTCACTCACTTCGATCTCTTCCTTGACCTCTGAGGCATCATCACCCTCTTCCTTGACACCACTCTCTTCATTTTCACTCTTTATCACCTTGTTTTCATACTTGAGGTGGCCCTGCTTATCGGTGATCAAATCCATCAAGCTGAAGTCTCCAAAGAGCCGTGTGCGTTTCAATGCTTCCAACTCTTTTTTCTTTCGTTCCTTCTCCTCTAGCTCATCCTGGAGTCGCTGGTACTCTTCTGGGTTCTCCGTTTCTGTTTTTATTCCTGCAATTCGCCGAGATCTTCGTGCCGGCTCGACCTCCTCTTTGGTTCGGGTGGGAGGAGCGCGTCGTTTTCTGGTTGGTTTGGGCGCTGATTGGCTCTTGAACCCACTTGCTATAGTGTCGAGGTCCAATCTTTTAAGAAGATCCTTATTCTTCTGGATGTTCTCCTGTCTTCTGCGCTCAAACTCACTCAATTCCACCATTATTGGGACTTCACCATTACTGAGATGAAATTTGATCTTTGAAAATGCGAAACGTATTTGATTCTAGCTTGTTGCGACAAACTGGGCCAAATGAAGGAATTGGACCAACCGAACATCCTGGCTGATAGTTTAAAAGAGTCGCCTAGGAATGGTCTCTGGTTGCCTGGAAACAGACTGGTGCTCAGGCTCCAGATATGTAAACTGCCCCAACTGATGAATAATTTTGTTGTTTTTTTGAGCAATTGCTGCAAAATCCGCAACCAGTCAACTCGAGTACTTGCACATGTATTATAACCTTTAATATCTTTAATTATGTCTATTAAATACCTCACCGCTTCTGCTTTCCACCAAGCGCAACACATCTCCTCCTAAGTAAAGACTGCCAAATACCACCACGGGCCTAGCGCATCCCTCTTTGCGGAGTTTTGCAGCATACTCGAGCGCTTGCTGAACGTCCGCCCGAATCTCAACGTCGGCGTAGCCCGAACACTTTTGCTGTAACTTCTCAACTGGATAACACGATACCCAAGGCATGCCTTCTGGCGGACTATAGCTAGTACAGATAATCTTGTCGGTGGTTCTCACCACGTGGTGCAACAATTGGTCCACCGCCTTGCCTTTGGTGGCTGCAAATATAAAGATCACTCCCGCTTCGGGCGCGCCGCGTACAGTATTGACGTATTTTCCAAGCTCTTTGGCAGCACTCTCATTGTGGGCGCCGTCCAAGACAACGCTGAGATCCATGCCAGGAATCTCCAACGTCTGGAGCCGAGCTTGCCATGTGGTGGTGGCGATTCCCCTGGCAATATCTTGCGGCAGCACCACTACATGCTCTCGCTGGTGCAACACTTCTAGCACCTTCAATGCTATACTGAGGTTCTGTTTCTGATACTCGCCTTTGAGAGGAGACGTCTCAAACACCGATCGTAGCGACTCGTAGCTGAACGCGCGGCTGACCGGCGCAGGCTCCAGCTCTCCCAACCCATCCACTTTGTAGAGCGGCGCGCCTAATTCGCCAGCTACGCGGGTCACTACGTCCAATGCATCACTTTCGTTGGTACGATCTACAATACAAGGAACACCACGCTTGATGATCCCGGCCTTTTCAAATGCTATCTTGGCTATGGTGTCGCCCAAAAAGCCCTCGTGGTCCACCCCAATCTTGGTGATGGCGGTGGCAACTACCCCGCTCTCGTGGTTCGAACGTGGCTGCAACACATTTGTCGCATCGAGCCGGCCGCCCATTCCAACTTCGATCACGGCAACTTGCACTTTTTCAAGCTCAAATATTTTGAATGCCGTCACTGTCAAGAGCTCAAACTCAGTACACCCCACATTGTGGGTGGTGTTGATTTTTTTGACCAATTGACTCACCAGGTTGAATTTCGATATGGGATACACTTCGTTGTTGATACATACGCAGTCGTTGTAGTGAAGGATATGTGGGGACGTAAACCGGCCATTTCGTATGTTGGCGCTGGTCAAGATCGAGGAGATGTATGAGACCGTAGATCCCTTGCCGTTGGTACCTGCCACGTGAACCAGCTTGTACGCACTCAAATGTGGGTTATTGAGGTGTCCCAATAGTCGTGCCACCCGCGCAAGCCCCAAGTCTATCGGCATCTGTACCGTTGAAGCGATTCTTGGAGGAAGTCTTAAGAGGGTGTTGCATCACGTGCGCAACCATCATAACGGAGAATAGATATAGTGTGAGTTGGAGACTACCGATGGATGAGACCAAGAATACCTTTGTTCAGGAGCGTCTAGACGCGCTAAGCGAGGTGGACGGCAAGATAGTATCGCTACTTGATAACATATCGCAACTTTTCCAGACTTACAGTGAGCCAGTGGACCCACGATCTCAGGAAGCCAAAGACCGCTTCACAAAGCAAACAGAGACCATTTACGGAATTCTCAGTAAAGTTGCCATAGATCTTCGTAAGGAGGTCAAGACCATGGACGATAACCTTGGTGTTTATGATAAAAACGACGACAATATCATGATTCTTCCCATCAGTGTCGACCAGAAGAACACCAAGTTGGGACAGCGCAAGATGGAAGAAGAGCTACAGGAATTGGAAACCCTATTGGAGGAAAAGCCCAAGACGAATGACGAACCTAAACAAGAGTAATGATAAAATAGGAAAACAAGAAAGCTTCCTCAAAACAACTGTATAATTAAGATACACGACCAAGATTAATATATATTACAACTCCTCTAAGTACCCCTGCTGTATAAGTCTCTCTACATCAGACTTCCGCACGTAGAACTGCGAGTCCTTGATCAAGTTAAACAGCCCATACTCTGTTTGAACCTCTCCACCATCCTTTAGTACTCGTACGTCTATGAATATATTGGTGGGAGGCTCCAAGTCACCAGAGAGATCGATATCTGCAAAGTTCGATTTGTACTCGAGCATAAGACCTTGGTATTGTTTCAAGTAGTCTTGTTCAGCGTGATTCAAGTTGTCTAGCGATATCTGCGTAGTGTAGTTGGAATATATAAAACTGTCTGTTATGGCAGGTCTGGTGGTAGACTCTGATGAATCCTCGATGGGATCAATGTTGAGCCATGAAAACTCTGCTAGTTTCTGGGCCCGGAGTTTCTCGTACGCCAATAAGCATCGCTTGTTTCTTCTCATCGATAAGTGCGTTACGAATAATTGGCATTGGTTGATTTTTTGAAGCTCTCCTTCCTCTTCGTGCTGGTTTTCGAGAAACTCCACATCCTTGTTGAGGTCCTGTGTTTCCTTAATTATATCCCTGACTAGCTCAGACTGGTATAATGGCAAGGACGAAAGATTGGCTGTTCTTTTGGCATCGAGTATGAGCTTGTTGGCAAAGTCCCCGTACATCGGTGTCTAGTCTGCTATCTAATGATTACAAGAGCTCGAAAATTTAAAGAGAAGCGCGTCTTATCAGACCGGATGCAGTTTACCTCGATCCAGTCTCAAACAAGAAACTGCTCGTATGGCGCAGTGGTAGCGCAGCAGATTGCAAATCTGTTGGTCCTTAGTTCGAACCTGAGTGCGAGCTGTTTTCTTCTTTTTGCCAAACTTTCTTTTTGCGAACAGCATGGCAAGTGGAGACGACACGATCAAAGTGTTGTTCCTGTAATTCTTGTGTCTAATCGTGCAAATCCAGAACCAACCACCTCTTCCGACCGCACTAGCTAGCACGCGAGAGATTTGTACTGGTCTACTTGCATTGTTAAGTTCAGCCGGGTAGATTATTGACATGTGAAATTAACGTGCCCCGCACGACCACCCGCCATAGTTAAACTGTTGAATCTACACCTTAATCGCTACGTTCACACGACAGATCGTTCAATTTAATTCGGTTGCTAGGTGAAATTATAGCAGATCTTGGCACCCATTATTCCCGCCTCACTGACACCATCCTACTTTCTCACTTTACTCCACCATCTTTTTGTTTGACACGTTTCCGGATCAACGGCCATTGACCAAGCATAAACCCAAAACGACCCAACATAACCCCAAGATATCACCACCACGTTGATTAAACTATAAAGCAAACTTTGATTCAAGCGATTCTTTCAATTGTAGTAAAACTCGGAATATTGGTGACTATTGACTCCATCCTTCCACATCCCTAAACCCACACCACCCCCATAATGGCATTAGCACCTGAAGTAGATGTGCAATCATCTTCAGCTTACTGCTTCATATCAAACAATAGCTTCCACTGCGTTCCTATTGAATCGCTCAATTCATTCTCCGATACTCTGGTAATCGGAGCCAAAAGCGACCATGCGGATTTTACCCCTGATAAGCTATACCTAAAGAACAGAAACGTATTGTACAGTCTTAATAACCCATCTTTGTCTGATGCAGAGCCCGATAACTGCGCTGAAAAGCTTTCTTCAAGTCCTGGGGTCTTTGCATGTCCCTTAAACCACGGGCATCTCACAGTCCCCTCTCCTTCATCAGCGACACCTGAATCTTCCAGATACTCCCGCTCGCCCAGTCCAAGTTCAGACGACGGTGTGGATCAAAATGGTTCTAGTTTGACCTCCATTCTTAATAATCATGATACTCATGCCGTCTACTTGCCAAAAACAATCATCGATCTTCATGCAAATTTAGCTGACGATTACGTGCAATTAAGGGACTTGCTTTCCAAGGTATTTCCTAAATGGTTGAATCCCGCAGAAATTACATTCAAAAAGCTCACTGGCGGTATCACTAATATGTTGCTCTCTTGCAAATACCCTCCAACAAATGACCGTGTCTTGATCAGAGTGTATGGTCACGGAACAAACTTGATTATCGACAGACATAGAGAGTTCATTCTGCATTTAATCTTGAACTCCATCAACTTAGCTCCCCCTATTTTCTCCAGATTCAAAAATGGTCTTATCTACGGCTTTTTGCCCGGAAGATCCTTGGAGCCTGAAGAGTTGAGCAACCCAAACTTGTTTCCTTTAATTGCCCAACAATTGGGAAATTGGCATAAGAATCTTGACTATAACGTCATTGAAGGAGGTGTCGAGAAGTTGAGAGATTTCTCTAAAAAATTGAAAGCAAAGTCTAAGCCAAATTACCAGAATGGCCATAGTAGCAAAAAAGGCAAGAAGAAGTCTATTGCCAATATCTGGGAATTGATCGAAGACTGGATCAACATTGTACCTATCAACGATAACTTAATAGCATCTTTCAACAATCATTTGGATACTTCGGTCAAAGAGGACAATTTAAAAGATATCATCACTCAAGAATTTGCATGGCTAAAAAATGTGTTAGTTAACTCTCATTCACCAATCGTAGCTGCCCATTGTGATTTGTTGTCGGGTAATGTGATCGTCCCGGAAGATTATGACCTCGAAGAAAAGTTGACCCAATTGCCCTCTTTACCAAACAATCCCATCAAATTCATTGACTACGAGTACATGTTACCAGCACCAAGAGCCTTCGATATCGCTAATCATTTGGCCGAATGGCAAGGGTTTGAATGCGATCGCTCTAGAATCCCGGTTCCCTTACCAGGAAATGCAGTATTGACCAAATGGGTCAAGGGCTATTTGAATAGCGATAATGCTTCTGAAGAGGAAGTAAATGATTTTATCAAGGAGATTGCTACATTCTATGGATTACCAGGATTCTACTGGGGAATCTGGGCAATGATTCAAAACGAAATATCAAATATCGATTTCAATTACTCTAATTATGGAGTTTCAAGGTTACAGGAATATTGGGATTGGAAAACGGAATATTTGAAGAAAACTTGAGCGAATTGAACATTACACTATCCTTATTCTTATTAAGTGACTACCATACCTTTCTATCTAAGGTCTATTATTTCCAGTACATGGAATTCAATTCTTAAAACGCCTCTTTAATATCATTTATCTTATAGACAAAATAAACTCAATAGTTGATAAGTACTTAGTCGTGTTAATAACGCTCTAAATCAATAATAGCTATTTTTTGGCTCTTTACCGACTGCAAAATCACCCATTTTTGTCCCTTGGATGCTTCTTTGCTCAACGAATTGTAAATATTAATTGCGTAACTCTTGGGAAAGTTGTTTCCAGTGGACAAAACTTTTCTGAACCATTCATCAGACTGCTTGATTGACGTGATTGCCATTATATCCAACACTTCATCTTTAACATCAACAGTCACGATAGTCGAGGTCGAGAGCGTTTTGAACAAACCAGCAGACGCAACCTTGGAGTCGTTCTCGATTTCCCACTTTTCACGCCTATTATTCTTTCGGCCTCGAGGGGCATCATTTGGGACCACGACTACCTTATTATCCAAATCAACGGTGAACAATGGATCCAATTCGCTTACCGATCTGGAAGACATAGAGTCGACATCGTCAGTTGTGTTGCTCATATCGTTTTGGGCTGTTATACCACTTTGCTCATTATCTCTTTCTAGAATCTCATCATTTAAATATTTGATTAAATCAGAATATTCCAAGTCAATGTCTTTGCTCATTCTGAGATTTCGGATCTTTAATGGCTTGTAGTTGTTGCTTTTGCCAGATCTTTTCCCTTTAATAATTGGTGGTTGTTTGATGGTCAATATCCAATTGGCTCCATCTATAAGTGCTCTTTGCAAAACTTCTTCTTGATTTCCTAAAGGCGCCAAATCAGCCGAGATTTTGTTTGCCCAAAGATTGTGCAAGATCTCGTATCCAACTTGATGCACATAACATTCGTTCAAACAGGTGATGAGAACGTCACATCTTCTACCACGCCATTTTTGGAGATCTTGATTCTTGCCAGACCCTTTAATTTTATGATTAAGCAAGTTTTTCATCAACACGAATATGATGGTTGATGATAGCGAGAATCCGACTGCATGGGGTGTATTGAGTTTTGTCAAGTCTTTGTTTGTGAACGATTCAATCAAGCTGTCATACCTCCCTCCAGTGGCAATTCTTGAGAATCTTCTGTTCTTATCTACTTTGAAAATCGCTTGGAACATGACACCGCGAGTATAGTACTTGGAGTTGTAATTACTCAAGGGATTCATCAAAATCGATGTTTTAATGCCTAATTTCTTGACAATACTCAAAACATCTGTTATTTGCTTGAACGACTTTTCAATCTTGACCAAGAGTGGTGAATCCACCATTAGTTTTTGGATCTTTGACCTCGCCTTTTCAGGATCGGTGGTGAAATTGAAACTGTCAATCAACTCTTTGGTGACTGTGTGGGGTATTTGAACATCTTCGATCAACAATTTTTTGACTTCGTCCGAGCTTTTGTCAATTCCAAGCTGACTGAGAACTTCAACCACTTCTACACGCTTCACTTCGTCGATTCCAAAAACTCCAAACGTGTTGGTGAGTATGGCATCGAGGATGTCGTGATGGTTGATTACTATAATTGTCTGAGAGTTTTTGGTTTTGAAACAGGGGAAGGTTTGGATAATATCGTCAACGACCTTTATGCATTCCGCCTCATTCATAAGCTTGTTTGAATTATCCGAGGTTGTCACATCGAAATTGATGGTACTGTACTTGTCAGGAATACCTGTTCCTCTCAAGTTTGGTCTGTATACGAATTCATGCCTATAGATCTTGGGGATAGTTAGGTTCGATCTACTGAGAAATCTGGCAGTTGGCAAAACCAAATCGTATGGCAATGTCAAAACCGACCCGCTCTTATCCAATACCTCATATACCATACCCGAAATTTGAGATGGTGCTTTGGGGACCAATATAGGCGAGCAAAAATCCTCAATTGCTCCGTGCTGTTTGAAGATCAGAAAGATTTCCTCAATCATTTTGCTGAATATCAAATAATCATGGATCAGATTATCTAGTTGGTGAATGTGGGCACCCTTACTATTATTATCAAACATCAAGTCCTTGACCAAAGAATATGGTTGATTAAACAAGGTCTGACGAACTTGCTGCTGCCATGGCGATGCTGGATCGGCCAATGACTTGAGGGCTTCTTTGATCACTTGATCTTGATGTTCCACTGGCAACCAACCACTTTGTAAAAGTTCTGAAGCACCAGGTCTTTTGGATGGATTGTGATCGAGCAAGAGCTTTATGATTTTCTTCTCTGTCTTATACCTTGACTCAACAAAATTGCTTGGAAACTCAACTGTTTCTAATCTTAGATTATTGAGGATCTTGGCTCTTTCCATGCCGGTACTAATTGAGTAGCACATTTCAAACAATATGATACCAAGTGCATACATATCTACCTTTTCACTATAATCACCCGTGCCCACTTCTTTTGCAGTATAGAACAAGGTTCCTACGATGGTGGAATAGTCTTTGTTGGAAGAAGTGACTTGATTATTGTTCAGGACAATGGAAGAGAACTGAGAGTTCTTTGCAAGACCAAAGTCACCTACCTTGACGTTATTGGACTTATCAATAAAAATATTCATGGGTTTTAAGTCTCGATGAATGAAACCTTCGCGGTGGATATACGATACTGCCTCTAGCAACTGGCGAAATAGTCTCCAGTACTCATTGGGATTTCCCGGCAAGCCCTGTTCTATAAGGTTTAGGAGGGTGTTGTTCTCGCAGAATTCCATCTGGATATAGAGTATTGACTTGGGGATAGCCACTGCTTTTTTTCTTTTGAGTGGTTCTTCTGCTGTAGTATCGCTTACTTTTCGGGCCTCCGATTCTTCATCTGACCACGACAAAGTGCCCAGATCGTCAGAGTTGGCAAATTCGAACCGATCACTACAGGAATCTTGTATGGCATTATCATCAGACAAGCTTCCAAAGTCGATGTCGGGTTCAAATGAATGGGAAATATAATCGACCTGGAACGAGCTGTCATGGCCGCTGCGCGCATACGACGGATTGAAGGAATTGGCAGGCTCGCTTTCCAGATCGGTATCGGAGTCATCAGACTCAATAGCGTTACTAGAATCAGTTGAAACCCCATTAGTATCATCATCTACCTCCTCTACCCATGTTCCGTAATACCTTACGATATACTGGTGATTCAAACGGGCAAGCGAGAGGACTTCGCTAAGCAAGGAGTCGAGTTTGTTGGCTTTATGCTTGATTTTCTTGATGGCATAGAAGGTTCCCTCGATCTTATTTCTTGCCTTGACGACTTCACCAAACCCACCCTTTCCTAGTTTACCAACTTCCTCGAAATCTCTTTCGTACCGTGCCACGTTTCTTGATGTTTGTGTTGGGCCTGCCAAATCTCCCACGTAGGGACGTTGGTTATTGGAATAACGCCGTTTGTCGGTGGTTACACTTAAAGTCAGTCTTTTTGGCAAGTGGGGCGACGCAGGAGGGCTCTCAATTTCGGGATTCTCGGTGCTTTCAGGGAGGTAAACTTTACTCAGATACTTATTGAGTCCTTTCTGGGTGGTTACTATAATGGGCCCGTCTCGAAGAAACTTGACAGCATTAAGTTCTAGAGGGCTGGGTCTTTTGGAGAGCTTGACTTGGAGCATTTTGGATAAGAAATCGTAGATGAGCTCGGCATATTGCTCAGCACCTACAAAGTCTGAGGGTTTAAAATTCTGATGGAATTGTTGGGGGTTCTTGTAGGCAGTAGTCAAGATATTGTAGTTTAGCATTACTCTCATAAAAAGCACTCCCAAGTCCCAAATATCTGTTTTCTGGTGGTGAATTCCTGATGCAACCAATTCTGGGGCCATCCACTCGCTAGGAATGAACGCTTGGCTCGGTCCTTTGGGCTTGTACATGCTAATGGAGCATCTGTTGGAGCCTTCATTAGACCCATTGGGGTGACAGCTCATCATGTTTAAGAGCCGGTGTCCATAACTGGGATGGCATATTTTTTGTATCTTTGTCGACATGATATTGTCACCATCTTCTGAGACCTCACTGAGTTCAGACTCACTTTCGTAGACGTGAACGGTTAGAGGACAAAGCATTTTATGCACAAACCCCGAATTGTGCAAATATTCGAGAGCAGGCAACAACTGAATGACCCAAGACCGGGCCAAACCCCAGTTGATGAACTCTGCAGTGGGCAAGATGTCCTGAAGCGAGTCACTAGCTGATGAGAATTCAGTCAAAAGTCGCAATTTCCATCCCAGCCGCTTTCTATCTATCTGAAAGCCGTACAATTTAGTTATATTTGAGTGGTTAAGAGCTAGAATTAGCTGCAATTCTCGCTCGAGATCTTGCATATCTCTTTTTCCTTGTTCGGTGGAGTAGTATTCGTTGTCAAAGTCAATCTCAGTAAAAAGATACGATAGTTCTATGCCCTTTTTTATAATTTTGGACAGCACTTCTCGCGGTAGATATGGCTTGACAATATACTGTGAGGAGATGGACGAAAGAAGATCGTTTTTGTTGTACTTTATAAAGCCCAGAACCGCTTTGAACTTGAACATGGCCCGTGAATCGGAAATTTCTCCTACTATGGACTTTTCAAATACAAAGTAGTGGTTGGGGTCGTGGTCTTTCGGCACTAGCTCGTCGTCGTATCGCATGGATAGATCGGTGATTTCGTCATCAGCATCCTCGTCGTCGGATGGATCTTGATGGAAGTATTCGTCCTTGATCTGTAGGATCTGGCGGTTAAGATCTTCGTTTTGTTTCTGCTTAGCGAGCTTATCGTCGCGGCGTTTCTGGGCCTCGAGGTTTTCGAGTTCCAAGCGTTCTTTGCGTAGCCTCAATTCACGTTCTTCTTCTAGCGAAAACACTTTTTCGGTAATGGACTGGAACTCGTCTAGCATGAACTTGACTTCGGATATAATGGTGAAAGACACTTCTGTTTCGGGGTACTCTTTGATCAATTCGGCGATCTTGGCTTCGATGGCAGCGGTGCGGGTCTTGAGAAGGTTCTTTGGGTGTAGCACCTTCACTATGGGTGGTGTTAAGGGATACGTTTGGGTAAATTCTATGTCTAGAGTCATTGATATGGTGGGACGGTCGGGATTATTGTCAGATTGGAGGAAGATCTGGAAATGGGGCGAAGGTTTCCTGTTCCATACCAATTGCGATGGGGTGAGATCGGTCAAGATATCTCCGTAGATCGACACCACACTGGCCAACTCATCCTGCTGTCGTTCTTCTAGTTCCAGGGATATTGATATGTCCCGTTCCATGTCAATTGCCAAGATCTCTGTCTACAAGTAGGTGATGCGAATAAACACTACAAAAGATCATCGATTATCACGAGACTACAATAAAGATAGTGCGACACCAAGCACTACTTTAAAAAAATACGGTACGAGATCGATGGGACTTGTACAGCGCATACCGCAAGGATGCGACACCATCTCCATACTAGTCACCACCGACAACCATGTGGGGTATAACGAGAACGATCCCATAAGGGGAGACGACGCTTGGAAGACATTCCACGAAATCACCAAGATCGCCAGCGAACGCAACGTCGATATGGTGGTACAAGGCGGCGACTTGTTTCACGTCAACAAGCCCAGCAAGAAGTCGATGTTCCATGTTATCAAGGCATTGCGACTCAATTGCATGGGTGACCGCGCGTGTGAGCTAGAGATGTTGAGCGACCCCTCCATGGGGCTCGCCAACGGCCTCAACACCGTCAACTACGAAGACCCCAACCTCAACATCCTGATCCCGGTGTTTGGCATCAGCGGCAACCACGACGACTCCACCGGCGATGGTTTTTTGCTGCCGCTCGACTTGCTTGCGATGTCGGGCCTCATAAACCACTTCGGCAAGGTCCACGACACAGAGAACATCACCGTGTCGCCGTTGTTGTTCCAGAAGGGCCACACCAAGCTCGCTCTCTACGGGTTGGCCAATGTGCGCGACGAAAGACTCCACCGGGCGTTTCGCGACGGTCTCGTCAAGTTCCAGCGGCCCAACATCCACACCGAAGAGTGGTTCAACTTGTTTTGCATACACCAGAATCATGCCCAGCACACATACACCTCGAGCATACCCGAAGGGTTTCTCCCGTCGTTCCTTGATCTATTGGTGTGGGGCCACGAACACGAGTGTGTGCCGTTCGCGGTGCACAACCCCGAGACTGGATTTGACGTTCTCCAGGCAGGATCTTCGGTGGCCACCTCGCTCGTGGAGGGCGAGGTGGCTGACAAGCATGTATTTGTGGTGAATGTGCGCGGTGACGACTACTCAGTGGAACCAATTCTACTCAGGACGGTGCGCCCATTGGTTATGAAACACATAGTGCTTCTGAACACCGATATCATTCCGGGCGCGGCCTCCAAAAACGATGTCATGTCGTATTTGACCGATGAGGTGGAACGGTGTATCTCTTTGGCCAACGACAAATACCGCGAGCGCAACCCTGAATTGTATGGCGACGACCAGGACGTCGCTGCCGCGCGCATCCCGCTACCGTTAGTGCGACTAAAAGTAGAATATTCAGGCGAGTACGAGATCGAAAACGCGCGCCGTTTTTCCAACCGATTTGTGGGGAAGATCGCCAATATCAATAACGTTATTGACTTTTACAAAAAGCGGGCTACTGCCGACACCGCGGTAAAAAAGACAAGGTTTGTCGCCACAGATGTGTTTGACCAAGATGCTTCCAAGTCATCGACCAAAATTCAGCTCCGCGATCTCATGAACGAGTTTTTGCAGCAAGCGGAGCTTACGTTGTTGCCCGAGCTTGGCATCAATGATGCGGTTCAGAAGTTTGTGGAAAACGAAGACAAATATGTTTTGGAGCAGTTCATCAAGAAAGAAATTACAAAGGAAACCAACATACTTCTTGATATTGATGTGGACGACCAAGAGTTCCATGGCGACGACGAAAGACACACCAAAGCTGCGTTCAAGCAAGTGCTTGCCCAAGTCAAATCCAAAAACCGGAGCGCAAAACCGAAAAAAACCACCACCAAAGCCAAGAGTGCAGAAAAAGTGGCCTCGGAATCAGATCTAGGCTCAGAATCGGGCTCAGAGTCCCCCAAAGCCCCCAAATCTGCCCCTAAATCTGCACCCAAACCAAGACCGTCTCGCCGGTCGAAGGCCAAGGCACGACTGCTGATGCAAGACATCGAGATATTGAGTGGGTCAGACAGTGATGGTTATTTGGAACCAGTCCAAAAAGGCCGAAGGTAGATGTGACAAAAACCAACCATCTCACAAGACTCCCGCACTAGCTATTAATTTCCATACTTCTATTATATACAAAGTCACAACATGTATATATAGCTTGAGTCGCTTCGATGTAAGTAAGCAATTTCATTCGAGAATCATCATTACTTTAACTCTCAGGGATCTTTCCAGTAAGGGTTAAGTCGTAGAATATTACCAAGAGTGTATAGGCTTATATTTTTCTATTTACATTACTCCAAGGCGACTTCAACAAGCTTATTCTAACTTTGTGGCTTCTTCGATAAGCTTGTCCATGCTGAAGGATTCGTCCCCAGAAGTAAAACCACGCAACAATTCAAGCTTGGATGCCGAGTTTCCGATGCCCCCATAAAACCTTTGGATGTTCAAAACGAGCAATTGTGCTTCGTCCATGGTGATCGAGCTTTCTGGTTCTACCTGTCCGTTCATCAACACCACACCCTTGTCGTGGGTAAATTCCTGGTGGAACATCAAAGAGGTGTGAGGCTTGGCATACTCCTTATGAAGTTTGTATTCAGCCACCGTGGTCAACATGCAGTGCGTGGTGTGGGGACCTACAAACGACCACTGCACAAAGTGCATTTCGTAGCCCTGGTTGGTTTTTGGGAGGGGGAGGATGAAGCTGGGGTTTTTGAACGCATTGGCGTACATCGTTGCAAACTGGATGCTGTCAACTATACCGTGCACAGCACGTTCTTTACTTTGGAAACGGGCTCTCCACAAATACTCCAACGCTTTGCGTGGTAAATCGCTCGCCTTTTCCACGTCCAAGTACGAGTTGAGGGTTTTGTATGGAGTTTTGGGAGCGTCTTTATCAATGGGGCTTCTGACATTGATGACGCTGGGGTCTTGGTTCTGTGCCTCTTTTGACAGCTCACGTTCGTACGCGTCGAGCTCGCGGAGCGGATCTATCTTGTTGAACTCTTTCTTTTTGGCTTCTATATCATCCTTGAGCTTTTCCTTGAGTTCATCGACATCTTTCAACCCGAGCTCTTGGGCCTTGGCTAGCAATTTGGATCTGTATTTTGCCAACGGGTCGTTGCTGTTGAACCTTACGGCCACAACTCTCCGGGGCGTCCTTACACATGCCCGTGCAATCGTCCTACCTATCATTGTTACTCTCTCTACTCGCCGTGATAGTCATTTTTCTATTTTTCAGGTCGTGCGCCACCCATTTATCTACATACAATCAACCAGTCTACTTGTGCTTGGGGTCTTCAGACTCTGATGGTGGCAAGCTGTTGTCCAGATTGGTCTTCTGGTAGCTCTCAGGAGCATCCTTCGCATGGTGGCCAATCGTCAGTCTCAAGCTTTCGGGAATATCCTCAAAAGCCAAGTCGCCTGCGTCGGTAGTAACACTCTCTCCAGACGCATTGAGCACATCCTGTAAATTGAAGTTGCCCTCACTGAAGATCTTGAGGTTATCGGCGATCAAATGGCGGTTTTTGCACCCAGGACACTGGATCAAAACCGATCCCTTGACGTAAGACTGTTTGGAAAACGTGTGTGACGATCTTGTGTCACATTTCTTGCATGTAAAAGCGATCATCATCTGTGGAGTGTCTACTTTTAAGGTGGCCTGCTTACCATGTTTCTGTGAATGGAAACGGATCTGCGGGATATGTGTCACTGCGAGTGCGGGTGAAGTCCACACCCGCGATCTCGATGCAGCTACACACGCTCTCTGCACTAGCCTGCCTGCTCTGAACATTGGTCGTCTGTGGTGGCGAGCGATGTAGATCAAGATGAAGAAGACCGAGGGCGGATCACGTGATCATGCTCTGAGAAGTTTAAATTTTGTATGAAGGCATCGCAGCAGGTGGCCAGCACTGATGTCGAAGCGAAGTTTGGCGAGGCTTCCGACACATATCGGGTCGCTAGTGACGTTGTACGAAAAGGCAGCTCCACGGTTTGCCGCGTATTCCAACCCTGCGGTGAATAGCTTTCTTAAGAAGACATCGCGTGAGTACGAAGAGTTCCAGAACTACAAGCTCAGAACAAACTGGTTCAACCCCAATGATTTTCCGTTGCTTGTGGGCAGTGGCGTGGCCAAGCTCTTTGAAACTCCCCTTAAATTGAGTGACCGCGAAGAATTGACCACTGACGAGCTCTTTCGCCCGGAATATAGGGCTCAACCCGACCCAGAGTCCATCCACACCAGCTACAACCGCACCACCAAGCGGACCACCGACTACACCGCCCGTCTAATCACGGCGCTTGCGTCGTATTTCCAGCCGTTGAAGCATGTTCCGCCCACCACGGCGTTCCAAAACTCGTACAATTGGTACCACAGGCTAATCCACAACACTCCTGTAGTACTTGTGCTCAGGCAGCAGCACCGACTTTTTTCGGGCACCTCGTTGATGCAGCTCAACAAGCCGTACGTCGACTTGAAGCGAAACGTGAATCGCATAGGTAATTGCATCAGACACCAAGAGCAGGTGGTGCGAAGCTACCACCTCACGGATCTCGCATCCATCGATCTCTTTACATTGGCGCTTGGCAAACAGCGCCCCAGTCTCAATCCCGACAAGTTGGTGCAGCTTCTTTTCGCGCCCGATCAGATCAACATTATCGACGCTGCCGGCAGCCGAGTATCTGATAGAGAATTGATCGGGTATTGGGACAAACACGGGTTGAGTAAGACTCTTCGCGAACTCAACAAGTACGACATGGAGCATGGCTCGATGCTAGACATTTTTCCGTACGACCTCGTGTACCCACAATACCACTTGCTTACGATCGAAGCTGAGGTGCTCCATCACGACCACACCGAGCTACTTGACATGGTCGAGGCTAGCGAGCTTGAGTTGGTGGCTGCGAGAATTGGGCTTGGGCAATCGCAGGTGGCTGCGTTTTTCAACGAGCTTCCGCAGCGCGACCGTGCTGGCGCCGCAGTTGACTACTCGCAGTTGTTGGAGATGGCGCACGCCGCACCATCGCCAATCCATGAACTCATGAAACGGCTTGGTGCGTCGGGGTTGTTGGAGGTGGACGAGACTGCCCAGGGAATACATCTTCAGAAAAAGAATAGATAAATTCACTGGATGGGAATATGAGTATAAAGCATAAGAGTGTAAATAGTATAGAAGGAGTGATGAGAATAGAGTATAGATAGATAAAGTATAGATGGGTATAGGTGATATCAACACTTCACGATCATATTTATGTAAGTATTTTGGCTGTAAATTGGGTTCGCGCTGCGCGTCGAATTATACCCTGTTGAGCATACAATAGGTTTACGAGCGTAGCACCGACTATTGTTCTGTGCAATTATGAATATGCGACCAACTAACTAGTTTTTCGAAAAAAGACCCTGATTTTAGAGCCATTGATGCTTAACAGAACGAGAAAAGTGTTGGTGGCAGCAGCGGCCGTCACCCTTCTATACTACATTTACGCGTGGCTGAACCGCGAGCCACCGGTGCCAGTGGTCAGCCGTGGAGGTACCCCGCCAATACACCACAAGCACAAGCAGTTCGTGGCCAATGTTGAAAACAAAGTAAGCAAGATGGAAAACGCTCGAGAACTGTTGGTGGCACAACACAATGACGAAAAGACCAGAGAAAAGTTGAAGTGCCCCAACTATGTCGACTACTCGCAACAACCGCACCGCCCGCTCTCCAAAGGAAAGTACCAGTACCCCTACATGAGGCCCGCGCCGCAGTGCCGAACATTCACCTCCAGCGCAGTAGAACACCTTATCGAAGACCTCAAGGCCAAGGTGCTCGACGAAGACCTTGCCAGGCTCATTGAAAACTGCTTGCCCAATACCTTGGACACAACCATTCTCTGGCACGATGCCGCCAACATCGCAGACCCCGAGCGCGCGCCCCAGTCGTTCATCGTCACCGGCGACATCCATGCCGAATGGCTCAGAGACTCTGCCCGCCAGCTCTCGGTGTACCAGCCACTAGTGCGCTACGACCCCAAGCTCCGTCAGTTGATCTTGGGCGCCATCGAGACCCAGGCCCGCTATCTCTTGGTGTCACCATACTGTAACGCGTTCCACCCGCCACCGCAATCGCGGGTGAAGAGGGGCGACTCCGCCGTAGACGAAGTGTATCCTAGACCTGACTGGAGGGTGGTGTTTGAATGCAAGTACGAGCTCGATTCGTTGGCGTCGTTCTTGACGCTCACCAACGAGTACATTGAGCACTCGGGCGGTGATCTTTCGTTTATGACCACGACGTGGGTCGATGCGTTCCAAAAGGTGCTTGTAGTGTTGAAGCGCGAGTCGCAGCCGTCGTTTGACAAGGAAACGGGCCAGTTGTTGGCATACTACTACTCGTTCAAGAGAAATACAGACATTGGCAGCGAGACTCTTGCCCTTGGTGGTGTAGGTAACCCTGTGAACTACGATACTGGTCTTGTTAGAAGTGCGTTCCGTCCCAGCGACGATGCCACAATCTTGCAATTCTTCATTCCAGCCAACATCCACATGCAGACCGAGCTTGACAAGATCAGCAAAGCCATTTTCACCCCGGAATTGGTCCAAAAGTTCAATCTCGAGGTCTTGCAAGACTTTACGCTTGAGACGGTCAAAAGCATGAAGAACGGAATCGAGAAATACGGCATCGTAGACCACCCTATATACGGCAAGGTGTATGCTTACGAAGTGGATGGATATGGCGGCTCGATATTTATGGACGACGCCAATATCCCATCGCTTCTCTCGATCCCTGAAACAGGCTACAAGTCCAAGGACGACCCCGTCTACAAAAACACAAGGCGAATGATCTTGGAAAAAAGTGGCAACCCATATTACTTGGTGGGCAACCACTTTGAAGGCATTGGCGGTCCTCATATCGGCCTCCAAAACGCGTGGCCCATGTCGTTGTTGGTGCGGATCCGAACCAGCGACGACGACGCCGAAATCTCGCGCGCCCTAAAGTTTGTAATGGAAAACACCGGCGGACTAGGACTAATGCACGAGAGTGTTCACGTCAACTCCAAGGGCGGCCACGAGTATACGCGTTCGTGGTTTGCATGGTGCAACTCCGAGTTTGGCAAAACCATTTTGCACTTGGCCCGCCACAAACCACACCTAATCTTCAAGAAAGAGTGGGCTACAAAGGGCTACGATATCGACGATGTGTTCAAAAACTTCCTGGATATATACAATTGATTATACGAATACCGACTAAATTCCCCCCCTCTGGATGTAGTTGGCGATGTTTTCCGCTGTCTTGGTGGAAGCCGTCTTGGCGGTAGCCTCGAACGCCGCCTGGTAGCGCGCTTGTAAATCGGGCTCGTTTCTCTCGTTGATCTCGGAATTTCTATCTTCTGGGAACGTGTATTCTCTTTCTGGCTCGTCCTCGTCTCTCAATACTTCGCCCTGATACTCCTTGTCTTCGTCTTCGTAGTCAGACAACACCTCTGAGTCGGGACCCTGCTTGTGCCTGGTCTTGTCCTTGATATCCAAATCTTTCATAAGATTGTTCAAAGAAGCCGTTTGTCTTTTCTTTTCGTCATCTTCTTTCTTCTTGAGAATTCTTTCTCTTTCGGCCTTGTAAAACTCATTGTATTCTTCCACCTTATTGTCAACTGCACTCAAAAAGTCGTCAAACCCTTCACCGGTGTATGCACTGACGCCCACCACATCGAGCTGGGAATAGAACTCTTCCAACATCAACGACATAGAGTTCACTAAAGAGCTCATGTAACCAGAAGAAGTGCCCTCGTCGCCGTTTAAGTCCTGGTCTTGTTTGAGGGCGGTTTGAAATGCTTCAAAGTCGGTCATCCACTCTTTGGCAAAGTCCGCATTTTTAGCATCGGTTTTGTTGAACACAACGATCATCGGCAACTTAGTCTTGTAGAGAATCGAACAAGCATACAACATGTTGGAGATAAATGTGGTGGGAGACGAGTTTCTGGGCGTATCGACGATGTAAGCAATCACGGTAGGGAACGTTGAAGCAAATGCTTCGGTTATTATAGCACCACTGGCCGACCAAATGAAACACTCAATCTGTCCCGGAGTGTCGATAATGATATTCTGCACCTTGTCTGATCTCTTCTCTGCAAGCTTGATGACCTGGTCAATTTTGGTGGAAAACAAGTTAAGCGAGGTGACTATAGCTCCGTTTGGACCCAAGTTGTATTCTTCCATCACCTTTTTGTATTTGACCGAGTCCCTAATGTCTATGTTGGCCCCAAATGGCACTTTGAGCACCGCAGGGTCCAAGTTGATGACATAGGGCGGGGTTTTCTTGGAATGGAGATGCGAGTTGAGTCTTTGCATGAACGTGGTTTTGCCGGATCCGGCCATACCAATACAGATTACTGTTGAAGGTGGCATTGTGATTAGGTGTGGTTGCTTGGGGGTGATTGATTTGAGTGTGATAGATGTGCTTAATAATTTGCGATGAGTTTGCGAAATACAGAGTGCGAAATGTCAAGAACTGAAATACTATGTGGGGAGTAGTATACTAAGTGCGAAGATATACTAGGCTACGTTGACTACGTAAACTACTTGGTATATGAAGAGAACTCCCGTATAATGTGGATGTCAAAAACAATACCGATTTAGTTGTAGCGTGTGTGGAAAATACAAGCACAAAGTAGTATGGAGAGTACCAGTATACAGTAGTCATATTTTTCTAATTGGTACAACGCTATCCTTGGTTTGTGGATCGAGTTTTATGTTCCGTAGTTCGCTAACCTTTTTATTTAGGTAGTTGGCTTCTATAAGACTTCGTTTGATATGTTTATTCGATGCCACTTGTTTTATTTATTGTTTTCTAACACTCTCTCAACAATTCCGTCAAATACAGATTCATGGGACAAGATCTGGATATTCTCCGCTTCGGCCTTGAAAACCTTGTCGACCTTGGGTCCACCAGGGCCTCCAATATTGGGAAGAGCCTGCTGTTGCTGTTGCTGATTGATAAGCTCTTCAGCAGCATCGTCACCCATCAACAAAGCATACACTGGTCTTAACCCAAACAAGTTGACAAAGTACCAAGAGATCGACGAAACGTATCTTACATTCAAGTTGGGAGTATCCACACCTGTTTGAAGCATACCTTTGAACCCGTCAGTCAATGGAAACGGAAGCTTCATGATCACAAACCCAGCAAAGAAGTAATTGACCCACGCCATGATCAAGTACTGTGGGATGTAGTTCATGATATTTCCTTTGGCCATGTTCATCAAGGCATCGTTGTTGGAAGGATCTGTGAATGCAGCAAGCGGATCCACATCTTCGGTCACGGGCTTGGCGTAGAAGTCGGTGGAATTCAACTTGTCGATGAAATACTGTTGTCTTTGTTCAAACTGGTTAGCAGTAAGTATTCCGTTGTTCTGTTTGAAGCTGGTAGCTCGCTTAAGAAATTGTCTAATGTTAGTATAAGTTTTGAAATTGTAATTGGGTCTACTCACTTTTCTCGTAAGCTCTTGTACGGCTCGAGCTTGGGGCCGGGGCGGAGCAAGTATGTGGCATTGGATCGGAGTAATCCAACCAATACCATGGCAAACGATATTGGGAGAAGCACCCAATACTTAAGCGCTGGATCTAGCACAAGATCTGGTGTAAGCATGCTTGCAGTTGAGGATTCTTGTGGAGTGGAAATGTGAAAGTTGGAAGTATAGAGCGGCTGTGTGCAGGAGCGATCTTTTCCAGTCGACCAGTGATCAAGAGATGGGGATGTTGGAGCGTACGATCTGGGATACGCACAGAATTAGACTAGAAAAGAAGGATGGGCTGGTTCGGAGGCGGAGCACCATCGAAGGTGTCTACGGTTAGCGAAGTCAAAAAAGACCAGTATTTGGAAGATCTACCCCCCAAGTTCGAGGACACTCCCCCGGTCAAAACTCGGGAACCTACGTTGGTGGATGCAGCCAGACAGATAAAGTTGAGTGACTTTAATATTGAGCACTTTGTGAGCATGCCATGTTTCAGAGAAGCAATGATCACTGGGTTTCAGGCCATGGGAGTGCTAGGCACGGTGACGTTTTTGATCCACAAGAAGCCTAATAAATCGATCAACTGGGCAGTCTGTGGATTCTTCCTTGGAAATGTAGTAGGGTGGGAACAGTGTCGGTCGTTGCGCAGACGGCAGTTCCAGATGATGGAAAAGGCACGTCAAAAGAACCACGAGAAAAATGCCAAGAAGTGGGAAGAGAAAGACGCCAGTGCCGACAAGCTGATGGAGCAGTTTAACGAGTTTAATTCCAAGAACTCCAAGTAATGTATATAAATAAGAAGAAGAGGGTAAATAGAGACACGGCCACGAATAGAAAGTAGTAGAGAAGTAGAAGGGCGCGAGAAGAGAAAAAGAGAACAAAGATAGAAGACAGTTGCAAATATGAGTTGCAGTGGTATTCTATGGCCTGGCATGCCATTGATGTTAGCCAGAGACAGCCAGTAGTCACCACCGACTTCTAGGTATCAGCATATATGATATGACTATTTGCAGCGTACTATAGGGCTACTTACAAATTGGGTAGTTATGAGTCAGTCAAAAGGTTAGTTATTGTTGAGGTCCGTAGCTGCAACTCACTAACGCGGACTAGAGTTCGTTGGTGGGCTAGGCGGGGGAGACATGAGCTGGCGAGCAGTCGCGCGGGGGAAACCAAGCCCAGCGGAGTTTCTGGTTCCACGGGCTCGGCCGTTAAGGGTCCCCGGCTATTGTAAGTATTGCAAAGGGCTATACTGCTGCATGAGTTTGAGTAGCAAGACCTATATAGAACATCAGGCAAGAGCCTGTAGGTAAAAGAGCCACCTATTCCGATCGCGCTCGTTGTGTCAAACTTTGCATACCATGTTTTCTGCTCTTCCTCGGGGCCCACCCAGCACTCGCGGTAACCCCACAAGTCGTGCCTCGGTCAGCACCAATTTGCAGAATCTGGAGAACCATTTGAATATAAAGAAGGTTAAAGACGGTAAGACGTTGTTCCTCGAAAATCAAGAAGATCATTATGGAAAACGTCAGAGCCTCTATCAAGTACAACTTCAACAAGTCCAATCTTGTGAAGCTCCCGACAGGACTCAACAACCTCTTGCACAATGCCAATATCCATGCCCAGGACGTGGTGGTGGAGCTAGTCAGCAAAGGCACCAACAAATACTATGCGGGGTGGGACGGATTACCATCGTCACATCCTCAGCAGCTTGAAATTGACCCTACTTTTGCGCAAGCCCTTCCGGTTGCCGAAGGCGAAGCAATTGTCATTAACTTGAAGCTCAAATCGTACGAAACGTCCCAATTTAGCTTGGATCCTATGACAAGTTCCGATTGGGAATTAGTGGAGTTGCATGCGGGAAATATTGAAGATAAGCTTTTGAGCCAAACTAGGTGTGTGGCGCTCAACCAGGTCTTGGTAGTTTACCCCACATCGACGACATCGGCCAAGTTGATGGTAACCGATATTGGTTCAAAAGAGCATACGTTTGCAAAGATATCACCTTATTGTGAAGTGGCGATCGCCCCAAAACTTCGTGAGAAAAAGGCTCCGGCAAAAACCAACGGCTCTGCCAAACCAGTTCGTTCGGCTGAGAACTACTCGTTGATGCCAACCGTATTAAAACGTGGTCTTGTTTTGCCCCACGACCTTATAACCAATGAAGAACCTCATGGTTATGAAATCCATGCTAATGCTGATGAGCTATCTCCGGAATTTGACGTAGAGTACCTCGCGGTATCGGTCATACCCGGCCCTGGCAAGAAACCAAAGGCTCCAGCTCAACCCAGCCAATTGAAGGAAAACAAGAGAATAGTGGCTCGTCTAGTGAGAAACTCCAATTGTCCATACAATACGGTGGGGCTTTCGCTTGATTTGGCTGTGGCATTGGGCGTGGAGGCCGAAGTGGGAAGCACCATAGTGATAAATCCGGCGGTGAAAAACGTACACAGAAGACCAACAACAATTACTATACATCCTTACATCACCCAGACCAAAAAAAACACGCAGATCAACTTGGGTGCAGAAAAGAAAGACCAATCTGCCAAACTAGTCGAGCAAATCTCTCTGTATCTTTATGGAGACAAAGGTTTGAACAATACAGCCTTGACCAACTTTACAAAGATCCCTATTATTCCTCATTTGTTGCCAAATGGAGCCCTTTTACGGTTCAAAAAGAATGAAATTAGCACGGCGTGGATCAGGCCGTACAATACAAAGTCCAAGAAACCGATCAAAATAGAGATTGGCGAGGAATTGCTTCGTAATGCTTCTTTTATACAGGAGACACCTACCGAAGATCCTGCTTTGAAAGAGGCTATTGGGCTAGACAATACAATTAATGAAATAGTAGATTCTTTTGTCAACTCCAAGAACTCGGGCTCATTGGTCTATGGCAATTCTGGCAGTGGAAAAACGCTTGTTTTGAAACTTGTGGCTGATAAAATCGCCAAAGAATACGGCTACTACACAAAGTACGTATCGTGTGATGCTTTTATGAACGAAACGTTCTCTTCGTTGTCCAAAAACCACATGGACAGGTGGATCCAAAGCTGTTCGTGGCACAAACCATCCCTTCTTATTTTGGACAATTTGGACAAGATCTTGAGTGCAGAACAAGAACATGGCGACTCGTCCAAGTCAATTCAGCTGACTGAGTACCTTATTTCCCAGTTGGAAAAGGTTCAGAGCCAGCAGAATAGCAACTTTTCGGTGTTGATGTCGTCGTCCAGCAAAGAAGCTTTGAACAAGCTTTTGTTCCAGTGCCATATTATAGAAGACTTTGTTCACCTCAGTGCTCCCAGCAAGGCCTCAAGAGGCGAAATATTGCAGGAATACTTGGTGAACCGACTTGGATGTGAGGTGGACTTTGATATTATGGACATGTCGAGTGAAACAGAAGGGTACTTACCCAATGACTTGAAAACGTTATGTGACCGCTTGTACCATGAAGCTTTATTTAGCACCACTTCGTCTGAACCAATTAAAGCTACTAAGAAGAACTTAGAGAAGTCTCTTGAAGGCTTCACACCTTCCAACTTGAGAGGAGCCAAACTTGAAAAGTCTTCTACAAGCTGGACTGACATTGGAGGGTTGAAAGAGGCCAAGAGCGTGTTGCTTGAAACGTTGGAATGGCCCACCAAATACGCTCCTATTTTCGAAAGCTGTCCATTAAGATTGAGATCAGGTATCTTACTCTATGGATATCCCGGTTGCGGCAAGACTTTATTGGCCAGTGCGGTGGCTGCTCAGTGTGGATTGAACTTTATTTCTATCAAAGGACCCGAGATTTTGAACAAGTATATTGGTGCATCCGAACAGTCTGTGCGTGAGTTGTTTGAACGGGCACAAGCAGCCAAGCCATGTATTCTATTCTTCGATGAGTTCGACTCGATTGCACCCAAAAGAGGACACGATTCTACTGGTGTTACTGACAGAGTTGTCAACCAAATGTTGACTCAAATGGACGGTGCTGAAGGATTGGACGGTGTTTATGTGTTGGCAGCCACTTCGAGACCTGATCTAATCGACTCGGCATTGTTGAGACCAGGTAGATTGGACAAAAGTGTGATTTGCGACATACCCAACTACGAAGACAGGCTCGATATATTGCGTACAATCACCGCCAAGATGGATCTTGCTGGTGATGTCAAATTGGAGGAGCTTGCCGAAAAAACCGGTGGGTTTAGTGGTGCTGATATGCAAGGGTTGGGCTACAATGCCTACTTGAAAGCAGTGCACGTCAAGTTGGCCCAGCAGGAAGAAATGGCCAACCAAGGCACTAGTGAAAAAAACAGCTCACCAGAAGTGATTGAGTTCTTCCAAGTCAACTCGGAAAAGCTCAAGAACTCCAAGTTGAGATCGGCCGACAGAGTCCAGATCATGCAGCAGATCCAGCAAATCATGAACAAAACGGACGTGGACGATAAGAAAACCGCTTCGCAGGATACGATGGTGGTGAATGTGACCCATGCCAATTTCGTGGAGTCATTGGCAGAAACCAAGCCGTCGATTTCGGTAAGTGAAAAGAGAAAGTTGGAGAATGTATATAGCCAGTTTGTTTCTGCCAGAGACGGGAACATGCCAGATGGCAGTGCCAGCAATGAAATAGGGGGAAGAACCACGTTGATGTGAAAACCTTTTGGAAGAGTTGATATCAAATAATCATTACGAACATTTGTGAAGCCAACTGATAGTACGTAGATCTACGGATAACTCCTTAGTAGATTAAGAAAAAATGTTAATTGATACACAATTGTTCACGTAATTAATCTGACGAAAATTGACATCTATCATTAATCAGACGATCTCTTTACCAACATATAGACTACTTAAAATCTACTTTTATACACTACATCGCAATTAGCTTAAAAACTTCTCGAGACTGTTCAGTGATTATGCATCTTAGTTTTAGTTAGAATTTAAATAACGACTCAGAGAAATTGAGTGGATAGTATCGGAATCAGACTACATTTCAATACTGAATTGTAGTATTATCATCATGATTTATAGTAGTAAGATTTCCCCTTCACTTGAAATATGATTAAAGACAAGTCCGATTCTAATAGAGCCTTCAGACTTAATCAAAGCATAACGATGATCTGATTACGTCTCTTTAACTTGCTGTGAATCGGAAGACCACATGCTTGAAAGAAACTATTATTTTAAACCTGCTCCTCTATACGATCATACAACACAGGATCATCAGGAGTCTCAGGCTCAATCAACACCTTAAGCTCGTAGCTTTTTGGGTTGGTCAAGCCAGGATAAAGCCGGAAGTACGACCAGCTAGCAATGACCGATCCAATGATACTTCCAATAATAATATCTACAAAGTGGTGCCTGTAGTCTTCAGTCCTGCTGAGTGCAATAAGGGCAGCACCCAATGTAGGCAATCCACTGACAATTATTCTCCACGCACCTACGAATTGATTGAGCGCAACCAGCTGACCAGCTAAAAAGTATGACAAGTACAATAAACCGGCAAAGCTTATGGAGGAGTGGCCCGAGGGTGTGGTCCTGAACCCGTCCATCAACCGGTCGATGTTGTCAGTAGTGCAAACGTCTTTGGCATACACCATTACGTCCTTGGGGGTATCTGGCTTGAGGACACATCTGGCAATGAAATCAGGACGATGTCTACCAATAAAGTTCTTGAGCACGTCAGTTAAGACACTGGTAGACAAGGTAGATATGCCCAAGCCAAGTATAGTGACGTAGGTGAGGAAGATCTTATTCTTTGGTTTTGTGAAGATCAAGCCTACGGCGAGAATGACGCTTAATGGGATCCAAACGGCATAAATAACTAGCTCGGTGTTGTTGACACGTTGGACCTCGGCGAACGGATGTGAAATGGACGGATCGTTGGCCACGAACTGCCGTTGGAACGGTTGCAAGTCGTAGGCCAAATTGTACAAGACGTACAAAACAGCGAGAAGAACGACATCGGTGGCTTTCCATGCAGTGGCCTTGTACCAAAAGGAATTCTTGTTGCGGGCAAGCCCGAAGGTGGCTCTGTCGAACAGGTCGTCCTTGTGGAAGTAGTTGAGTATGTTGTGTACGTGTTCCCAGGCCATGGTGATGAAGAGTTGAAGATGGTTATTCGTCACGTGGAGTAAATAGAGGAGTAGGGAGAGAACAGCGAGGTTTAGTGGTTACGCGAGTAAGCAGGGAGTGCGCATAACTGATTCTAGCGAGGACAGGGTCGAGTCAATAGTTGGTAGCGCGGGTGGTTACAAACTATCACTGCGCTATCTCAACCGCCCCGCCTTTCGCGCCACGAGCCCACCCAAATACGAACAGACAATTCATCATGGGACCCCTACACTCGGCTCACTACACTTGGACCAATTACACTTCGGATTCTGTACCACTGCATTCCTCTACTACTTCGTCACTTATCTATGCTCCACTCTGCAACTCTCGTTGTCACTGGCGTTCCGTAAAATTCACCTTACCCCTGGATGCGAAACTTTAATTAGCCCGTTTTAGCTTATCTGCCACATTGATCCTTCCACTTTTCAAAAAAAAAACTTATCTTATCAGTACCAAAACAACGACCCTACTACTCGTTCTGAGTGTACCATACCTCTCAGTTTATCTATACAGTGGTTTCATCATGGCACTGAATACTATGGGCCACTCAGTGACAGTGCTGCCTGTACCAACTGCCGCACCTCCAACCATGTCCGCCAAAGCCACCACCAACAGCACTACCGAAACCTCCATCAAAACCAATAAAACGACCAAAACTACTACCGAACCAACAACCTGTACCATCGATACCACCTTCAAATCCACCACTACCACCAATTCAGCCAAATCGGATCATACTTCTGTTATAGCCAGTAGCTCATCCAGTGGCTCTCCTGGCGTGTTGGGTATACTGACTAAACTCCCCGAAACTTCCTGCCTTACCACATGTCCCCATCACAGACCCCACAAACAACACGCGTCTCTTACTGCCTCCCTAACTTCTAGCCCCCCAACCTCAGTGTCGTCCCCCGCTTCTCGTGATGTCGGATTTGTTCGCGCCTCAAAAAGAACCTCATCTTCCTCCAATGACCTTCTTTATGAAAGAGACCGGTTTAGGGCCAGACTCCAGAACTTGAATTCGTCGTACGATCCCCTGCCCCACAAAGACGATCCTCTTTCTTCACATTCTCACCCTAAAATGACCTCGACGCTGCTCCAAAACATGTGGGCAGTGGAAAAGTCTTGCGATGTGTGTGACCGCATAGAGTTGAAAACTACTAAATTGAACATAAAGAGTAACGACACCAAATTCATACTCAAGGAAGACACTGAACCAGACAGTTCCGATTTTTTAAATGACCCAAACTCTCCGTTGAGCCCGTCGTCGACTTTCTACAACACATTAAAAGACTCGTCTATCAATACAAACCACCTCGATATCGTCATCAAGTCGTTGAATCTTGCCCAGCTTAAGCTAGTTTTTGACTGGTACTTCAACAAACCACTTCCAACCACTAGCCAGATGTTCCCTTGGCTTCACGGCCTCAATACAGACAACTTTGCCCAGAAACAGTTCTTTCTCTACCAGCAACAGCAGCTCCAGTTAAATACCAACGTGTCGCTTAGCGACATCTACAACATTGAAAAACCCAGCGATATCCGTTTCTTGATGTGTATCAATGCTAATGAATACAACAAAGAGCCCCAAACCCCCCTCGTATTCAACTCGAATCTCAACAACTCCAAATCGCTTTTCATGGAAATAAAAAGCGAAAAGACGTACGTGTTGAAGAACACGTTAAAATTGAGCGAGATTCTTCGCCGCATAGACGTTTCCAAGCTTGAAATCGCCAATATCATCTCGGAAATTTTCTCGGCCACCTTTCACACCCCAATATCTAGCGAAGTCCTAGAGGTATTCAAGCAAGACTGTATAAATATCAACCATGTACCGATATTCTTGAACTTGGATCCCGATAGAGGCGTGTCACTTCGTAACTTTCACATTCAGGTGGCCAAACTCGCCACTTGCTCGGACTTTTTGCTCTATGGCTCTTCCAACAAAGACTCCAAAACTACCATGGAAAGTTGCGCAAGACTCTTGTGGTTGGCACAACGGTACGAGGCGTCCAAGACCACCAATCCTCTAGAATATAATGTGTTTGTGGCCAACGAAAGTCTTGATATTTTGGCCAATTCTTCTTCAGAAAGTATCAAAAGCTTGAGCAAAAACGAATCAAAAATTATATATGACAAGTACGACCATCCAAGCACCACTAGTGAAGAAGCTGTGCCGGATATACCCAGCTCAAAGCTCTTTTGGGCCAACGATTACCAGATAAAAGAGAAAATAGAAACCACAAGAATGTCCTCAGCAACCCGAATTAGTAAAAATGTCTGGATAGGCAACTACTGGGATTATCAGATAATGATGACGTACTTGAGCGAGGGCAGCATCTCATACCTCAAACACTATAACGAGCAACAAGAGTCTTTTAGCACCAAAGGTCAAGACCTTAAACACTTGTACTGTGATCCCAAAAACTCTATTGTCATGTTGAAGCCCTCCAACGATTCTTCTCTCTTGAACTACCTAAACTTGCCCAAGGCAAACTGGAGACTTTTCGTATACTGTCACAATGGAGGAGCTTTTCCTGACCTCTCCACGTTGTCTGCATTGTTATTCAAGTTCAGTCTTAGCAACCATCGCATGAGTAAAGATTCGGACCAGCCTGAGTACACGGTATTGGAGTTTCCACCCTCCGGGTCGATCGGGATAGGTGATTGCAAGAAAGACAATTTGATATCAATTGTCAATACCTGTAAGCTTATTTACTTGTACTCGTCATCAACCAGTGAAGATTCAGATGTCTTGAGCTCATTGATCTACTGTTCAGATGGATACACCGAGCTGTCTCTTTTGGTGTTGTGCTACTTGATGTACTTGCACAACATCTCACACCAAGATGCCATGCTCAAACTCCACCTAGAATACGGCAGACCTTTCTATATCTTCAACAGCGACGTGACAATTCTCAAGAAATTGTCGGTGTTACTTCGAAAGTTCAGTCCAGCTAATCCTGACAACGACGGTAAGATCGACTGGTCGAGCTTAGAAGTCTTGACAAACGCCGAAATCAACGATACTTTGTTAAGCCCTTCTTCCACCAAGCTTTCAAATAGCGTAAGATTAGGATATATTGAAGATGAAGAAAATTATGACGACGATACGTCTTCTTCATCTTCATCTTCTTCAGACGAGCTGGACTACGAGTCAAATTCGCCGGAAACAGAATGGGTAAAAGACGTGGAAGGGTCGATTCCTTCGCGAGTATTGCCGTACCTCTACCTTGGGTCGCTCAAACACGCAAATTGCTTGCCGTTACTTAACAAGTTGGGCATCAAAAAGATTATTTCTGTAGGCGAACAATTGGACTGGCTTCACGGATATAAATTCGAGACAAACAACGACATTACAGTTGACGAAATCGACAACGGCAACATTGAGGTCTATTCAATTAGTCCTTCCGCCGCCAGATCAGATAGCAAGTATAAAAACCACCATCTGTACCAGTGTTCTATTGACTCAGTGATGAAGGTAAACAATCTCCAGGACGACGGAATTGACGACTTATCCTGTTCGCTTCCAAGTATGCTCAAGTTTATCGATGACGAGCACAATAGAACCAACGGCAATACCAAGATCTTGGTGCATTGCCGGGTTGGAGTCAGTCGGTCGGCCACAGTGGTAATTGCCGAAGTGATGAGAAGGCTCAACGTCACCCTTCCCAATGCCTATTTATTTGTCAGAGTACGAAGACTCAACATCATTATCCAGCCCAACTTGCGGTTTATGTACGAGTTGTTCAAGTGGGAAGAGCAGGAGAAGGCCCGCAAGGAAAAGGAGGGTCAGCTGCAACAGCACCTTCGAGAAATCGACTGGTTTATGATGTGCCGCGAGATCATGAAGCTAAATCTTCCGTACTTGAACAATTAGTGTAAAATGTATTGTAGCATTAATGTATCATAGAGTAGATTAACGTAGAAAAGAGAGGAACAAACACGTAGGTTAGTAGAGGAACAGGCATGGCATACGATAGCGCCAAAACAAATAGAATTCAAGAAGGACAAACAGGTAGAATAGGAGAGGAACAAAAAAAAATGGAATAGGAGTGACAAAGTACATAGAAAATAGGACAATAACAATACGTTTTTGTTCGCACCTACTTCAATTGAATGTAGTGGTCGTTGCTGATAGCATCTTGGATGTAGAGAAGGTTTCAGAAATAATCAAGTTCCCCAAGATTGGAAGGAAGTCAGCAGCGACTTATTCGCAGCCTGAGATTCACTGATTTATTCCCTGAGTACATTTTTATTCCACATTCGCCAAATTTCTGTCGTTTTGATCGCCTCAAATTGTATACAATTATGTCGCTGTTGCTTTAGTCACTGTTTTTTTCCGACTAACTTCTCCACAAATCAGCACCAATAATTGTGCGTTTATATAGAGGGACAACACACAGCAATATTGTAAGTGACCTAACACATGTGTGCTACAACCTAGCTTTTGTAGCATCTGAACGCAAATTTAGTGCAGAATATTTTTACTAAGGATTTCAGCTAGGAATTCTTCTACTGATAATCGTTTTACTCCACTATTGATTCCCGCAACTCTGCTACTTCTTCTTTTCTACTTTCGCAGCCTCCTTGATTCCATGCCTACACTGACCAACTACACACACCATCATACACCGTAGGCATGGGGTACACCCGATGTTCACTACTAAAACCTAGCCACTCTGCCTACTTCGCACCCACTCCCGACTCTCCTCTCTCTCTCTCTCTCTCTCTCTCTCTCTCTCTCTCTCTCTCTCTCTCTCTTTCCCTCTCTTTTCAACTCTTAATCTTTCCCTCACTCCTCTCATTCTCCCTAAAAATTTTCCCACATTGAAAGTTCAACGAATAGAAAAATTTGCTGGACAAGATAGAAGTAAGATAAAAGGTAGATAAGAAATCAATTGAATTACCACTAAGCAAAGAGCTAAGTGCAATCCGATAAGACGCTCAACGTATTCAAAACGATCAAAGTAAAACGATCCAAGTATTCGAACCGATCCGAGCAACTGTAACTCAATTCACACTTACCTCGCTTGACACACCTATCACAGAATAATAATATAACAATAAATGTCTTTTAATCCGTTATTGAATGATCCGTCGATCATTCAAGTCAACACTCCTGATGGCCGTACCGCCAGCAAGGACGCCACCCACGATACCGTGCCTTCATCTAGTTTAGAGCCAGGCAATGCTTTGGCTAAACTATTGGACTCGGCCATTGCCAAAGCCGCCAAAGAAACCACGCCCGATTTGGGACCCAGATCTCACTCAAACAGCCCTTCTATCAACAGTATGACTAGCCACACCAAAAACCCTCACTTGACTTATAGTATTGAGTTTCTCTTGAGTCTTCGCAACTCCCCTCTTGTGGAGAACTACAGAGATTCCGCAAAGCTTCCTAATAAGGAATTCTGGAACCAGAAACCGGTTAAGGCATCAGAATACGAAAGAGGTAGCAAGTCCAAGAACCATAAGAAGAACATGTCGTACAACAAACGTTACCACCAGAATGAGACGTGGGAAAAACCTTCACATAGGGCCAGTGATCTCGACCAATTGTCTTCGGATAAAATATCGCAATTGTTGGGAGAAACTGGCGATGAAGTGGAGCCAGAATGGGACTCGGCCGACTTGGGAGGAAACGAGTCGTTGATAATGGGCGGCCAAACAGTAGAGGATTTCGAAAGATGGAAGCACCAGATGAAAATGCAGGATCTGAAGAGAAATGGAGAGACACCCACCGACGAACTTGCTGGTAATGCTGGCAATGACGTCGACAGCTTTTTTTCGTTTATAACCCCCAAAGCCACCAAACCGGCAGAAAAGGATCCAAATAGTGACTCCAACTCCGAAGTGGGCACTCCAAAAAGCACTGCAACCGAAGTTTCCAGTAAAAGCTCAAGATTCTCGTCATTTTTTAACGTTCCTGCCCGGGAACCCAGCCACAAAGTCGAGGCCCAATCGCCACAACCCCCACAAATACACACCAAAGAGCCAATCCAGGCACAAGGCTTTTCTCGATTCTTTGCCGGGCCTCCTGAATCTACTAATATCCCTAAACCGGCTCCACCACCTGAACAATTCCAGAACTTTGCTCCCCCTGGTGCTCGTCAAGGCACTAGTATCTCCTCAGATTCGGAGCCTGGTATTGTAAATAACTCCAAGACAGAAGACTCGTTCTTTATGTCTCTTATGAACAGAAGAGAAGGATCTGCTCCAAATACTCCAAAAGCAAAACCAAATGATCCAAATGCTCTTTTCAGACAGCAAAGCAACAACCCACTTCCAAATGTTCAAAATAGTCCACAGCAAGGTAAGGAACAACACCAGCCCCCAAGTCACCCAAGACAAGCACAAGCTCTTCAACAAGCACAAGCTTCTCAAAATGGACAAGTTCATCCTCAGGGTCATCCTCAAGGACAAGCATCGCAGCATCAAATACAGGGTCCTCCACAAAACCTTCCTCCATGGATGAAGCAGTTCCCTAATGGAATGCCTCAATATCCTAATATGCCTCCCAATGGTCCTCCTCGCCACATACAAGGTCACCCAGGCCACCCACAGGGACCACAAGGACACAACCAGGGCCAAGCTCCACCAGGACAACCAGGTCAGCCTATAGCTCAACTGCAAGGAAACTCAGGCCCACAAGGAATTCCTGGCCAGGGCCCACCACCACCTCCTCCAGGTATGTTCCCCAATGGGTTCATAGCTCCACCTGGTCAGCCAATGCCTCCTCAGTTCAATGGACGTAACCAGTTCATGGGACCTGGAGGACCACAGTTTATGGGATTTCCTCCAGGAATGCCTCCTCCTCCCCACTTACAGGGCCAACCTCTATACCACCCACAGATGCAGCAACAGTTACAGCAGCAACAGCACCTTCAGCATCTCCAGCAGCTTCAGCAGCGCCAGAGACAAGGACAAAATCAAAACAGATAAGTACACGAACTGACACGCTATCGTTGGTGAGTTGAATACTAGTAGTGTAATACTAACTCACTACTTGTTTGGTGTCAACGCTAGCTTTCAGTCTAATTTTCTGCTATTGTCCAGTATATTCTATTGAGTTGTCTAAAGCTATTATATGGACAGGGCAAACCTGTAGAGCGTTTTAGCACGTGAAGTGGTGGCTGTATAACCTTATAGCTATATATACTTTAATCAATACTGGAGGCCTACAATTTTGAATAGTAAGATAGATCAATCAAGTACTATCTATGGAGAGACACGGGTACTTCATAAGAGAAAATAATCAACACAGTGCATGATCTTTTTAGTGCATATATATACTAGTAATTCATAAAAGGGAGTTATTCTACGTTTTATATTAGCCCGGTAGTACTTAGCTATATAGTATACACACACTATTGGTCTCTGCGGTAGCTAGCCTCTAGTTGATACTGGAAACCTGTAAGCACAAGTTTAAGAGCTGCATATGTTCGTCGGTACCGTTGTTGAGTCTACCGTCGATTTGAAACAAGGTCTGAGCCACTTTACTCTTGGTTATAGAGTTGAGCACATCGTTCAATATGAGCTTATCGTGGAGCTGATCGAGCACTTGTTGAGCACTCCAGCCCATCAAGACAAGATCGCTGACGTTTTGCATAATTTTGTGGTGGTCTCTCGACTGAATTGAGGCTGTCAACTCGTCGATCAAGTCGTCGCCAATCACCCCGGCAATCTCCCGTATGGAGCCTACAGTGATGGAAGTTTGCGTGTTTTCGGTGTTTAGCGAGTTATTGAGTTTAGTGGCAGACTGCAAGTAAGTAATAGCCTTTCTCAAGTCACCGTTGGAGATCCTCAACACCTCCTCAAGCACCCGCTCGTTTTGGTCGAGGTTAATATGTTCTTGGGCTGCAATGTACTGAAGTCTATTCAAAGCGTTTTGATTATCCAAAAGACGGAATCTGAACTTGGAGCATCTGGATGCTAACGGGTCGATAATACGGGTAATATAGTTACAAATCAAGCAGAACCGAGTCACTCCGGAGTAGTTTTCCATGGTTCTTCTGAGCGCAGACTGGGCGTCGTTGGTCATGGAATCGGCCTCGTCCAAGATGATGATCTTATATGGAGGACAGGGGTACTTCGCAAGGTCGTCTTTGCTTGGGTTCGACACCGTCAACCGGGCAAAGTTCTTGATCTTCTGCCTTACTATGGAGATTCCTCTTTCGTCAGACGCATTGAGCTCCAACACTCTGGTTTTGTAGAGCAGCGGGCCGTACAATTGCTTCGCCAATGCTAGAATCGTGGATGTCTTACCAGTCCCTGGTGGACCGTAGAACAACATATGTGGTAAGTTGGCGGAGTTGAGTGTTCTCTTGAGCACATTCACCGCATGGTCTTGAGAAGCAACGTCGTCCAAGCTTTTGGGCCGGTACTTTTCCACCCATGGTGTGTGCTCGAGTTTTTCTCGCTCGTACTGCTCGAGCTTGTTATTTTTCATTATCACCGAAGTCATCGTATAGTGGTTGTGTTGTGCTGTGTGGTATAATTGATGTACCGTGTGGTGTGTGTGGTGTAGGGATGGCTGATTAGATTTTTCACGACGCGTAGAAAATCGCGAAATGGATTCATAAATCTCATTGAGCTATATCATGAATAGTAGGTGCACCTACAGATTCGTGTAAGTGTAATGCATTTAAAGGTATACTTACATAACAAATTATACTAATATGTAATACCCTATTACGAATAATCTCTTCTCCTAAGACGATCATGCTCGTCTCAGCACCAAAGACTATGCTGAAAAATGTAGAGACAACTAAAGTATTATCTCACTTACTCGGAGCATAGATGAGAATTAGGTTCATTATAGATGACTGCTTAAGTCTCAAACTTGTAATATTGCTATATTTGCTATTAAGTAGAAGTTTATTGCACGCCAATTACGGACAACTCAAGGGTCCACACTCTTCTAATATGAACTCTTACATTCATAGTATCACTCCCAACCTTAGAAAACATCCCATCGACCTTGACTGGAACATCGATGACCTGGTTAGACCACCAGCACTTTCTTGCTGGTTTTCTCCAAAACAACAACAATTTCGACTGGTTGGTGTCGACTTTGCTTCTAGTCTTTGATAACGATCTAGAGGCAGCGCGCGAAGCACTATTGGCCAACGAAGCTATACGAGACCGCGATCTTGATCTGGTCGAGTTTATGCTGACATTGGAGGTGACGGGGTTCAAAGAGGGGGAGTCAGGTGGAGTGGGCAGGGTATTGCGAAGACGTACTAACAGCAAAGACAGAATGACACACTTGGAAGGTTCAAGCGATCTGCGACCCCATTGTCCTTTGGAATCAAACCCAGACGTGCACAACATATCGAACAAGTGTTGTTCTGCAGGACCGATGGATTGCTGAGCTTGTGGTGGTAAATCGGGGTTATACCCTAACCCACTGAATATCAACTTATTCTCTAACAATACGTCGGCAACCTGTAGCTTAAGATACCTCATTTCATCTACATTCAAGCCTGCTACTGACGGAATCACGTAATAGTCCAAATCTTCCCTCAATACTATGATAGCTGGTTTGTTCAGTAGCACATTTTCGTTGTGTGATTGCGTTTGGCTGGCATTACTGTGCTGAGGCAACAACGTGGACATGCCCAAGAGATCAGACTGGGCCTCGCCAAACACATTCATAATATACTCAAAACACGCTGGCTCAAAATTGACATGCACCACGTCGTCCTCCGTCAAGTTGGTGATGACCTGACCGTTGCCATCCAAGAACACTCCGTTGGGAAAAAGGCACAACAAAATGCTTTCAGGCAATCCCATGAGCTCATCTCGCGTTATGGTGAAATTAGTTCCACGAATATTCAATTGGATTTTCGAGTTGTAGTCTATATTGCTCTTGGATTCATCATATTGGTTAACGTTATAGGTGGATTCCTGACTAACTTGGGTCACCAATTGTTCAGCCATATTGTTGGATCAATTTATAGTTGATTTTCGGTTACCAGCACCTTCTTTTTAATGAGACTATGAGTTTACTTTTGTTTTTACCTCTGGCGGCAAGGGGCGGGTAAGCTGCTAGTTGAAGCGGGTTCTGCGGAATTTGCAGGTTTTTTCGAAGCTTGTGTGGGGGCCGGGGAGCTCTCGTGGTCTGTTGGCGTGTTTCTATTATGATATATCAATCTAGCTGCGATATCCTCACGTAGTGTTTGATAGGTTCTGCAATTGTGTAGGCAATTTTCCGATTGGTGATTTTAAGACAGTCGTGCGAAAACCTCGGTGGGTCTTCCGATAGCAAGCGCGCACGCATCGCTTAAAGTAGAGATGAGTAGACATTAGTAAAGCGCATATTACCAGTATATATAGGGGGTTAGTATAGTAGATATGGGCTGTGCGTGTTCTGAGGCCAAGGTAGGTGCCGAGGAAAGGTTGGTGGTACAAGACAGTAGTGTTGATGATGTATGGGGCGACGAAGAGATTCTCAACGCATCGACCGCGGATATCAAAAGGAACCACGAGCAACAAGGCTACTTGGAGGGGTTGACCAGTGCCAACGAATCCAATCTACAACACGGGTTCGACGTGGCGTACCCATTAGGTGCAAAAATAGGTATATTAGTGGGAAGAATCCTTGCAAATATAAAATGTAATGGAGACGATGCGGTCTTCAAGCAGGCAACCGAAGAGTTGAATATTACCAAGGTGTTGAGCAAAAAGTATTTTGACGACAACTTGGATCGCCAAAGCAATCACGGGGTGCTCGAAAAATGGGCCGCGATCGCCAATATTTCTATAGACTAGTCAATACAGGTAGAGTAGGGTTACTTGCGATTATATGGTGGAGTGGAGTGATCTCAGTTATCTTTCCGTTGGCATTTCGTGCTCGATATCGCCAAAGAGCGTTTCGTGCAACCCGGTCAACTTCTCCAGGCATCTCAATCTGCCCTTGGCCCACTCCGTCCACAACTCACTGATAAGATACTGTGTTTCCTGAAACATGGTGTACTCCTCAAAGCAGCAGTTTTTGATGAGCCAGTCGCGGTTGAGCTGCTGGAAGATCTCCTGCTTGTCATTAACGATGCTCTGGCGCAAGCGGGCCAAATCAGATGCCTTGACGTCGGCCTCTTCGGTGCTGAGCTTGTTGTAACGAGCCTCGTTTTCTTTGATTCTGGCCTCAAGCTGCTCGATGTTATTGGCTGATAATCGTTTGCTTCTCTCAAAGAGCTCTTGGAGCGAGTACAAATAGTCGAGGTAGTTCTTGAACTTGTCCAAGATGCTGGTATTTATGGTATAGCTCTCGTCAATGAGCACCTGGCTGGACTTGTTGAAGAACCCGCTGATATTACCGAGCGACTCGTTGATCGACGCCATGTCATCTCTATTTCCCTCTCCAAACGCAGAGTTCTTATCAGTAGGATAAATAGTAGAGTTTCCGGCCTTGAACAAATTGATCATCTCCACAAACTTGCTGTTGTCGTAGCTGATTTGCTGCTGTCTCTTTTCGTAGCGTTCTACAAGTAGCACTGTTTTGGTCCAGATCTCAATAAGTTTGGGTATGGCCGCTTCAGAACGTGCCCAGTTTTGTAGAAACTCTTGGCCCACTGCAGGCCAGATGGAATTGATAAAGTTGGTCTGTATCTTTTGGCCCTTGAACTCAATGGAATAGTCGATTTTGGCCTGCTTTTTCCACGTCAGTATATCGGTGGGAACACTCAAAAAGGTCACCACCACAGGCTCCTGCTTCAACACGGGGTGCTTGATGAGCTGATTGAGAAACCGGTGCAATCCCCGGCGACGTCTCTGTAAAAACTGCGAATCTGGTGAAGATCCTACTATATTTCATTAGTATGTGTGCGTGGAAAAGGGTTTACTTGTACGTACCAGAAAACTTCTTGGGAGGCAACCCCGGAATGACTCTGAATGGATACTTTTGAAGAAGAAACTCCAACAACCTAAAAGTTAGTACTCTCTCTAATACTAAAAGAATATTTTTTTACTTACCATACGAAATCTGAGTAGCGGCGTATAACTTTCTTTGTCCCGGCGTGACCATTCATGCCTAGATTGAGATCAAAAGTGATAAAGTAGTTGATGTGTTTGAACAAAAGGCCCTCTTTTTCAGGCACTTCTTTGATTTTGATGGTGTCTGCAGTGTTAATCAATGGCTTAAATGTGTCTCTGATTTCGCTGATATGCTTGATAATCAGTTGGTCGTACGGAACAGAGTCTTCGCTCGGCTTTGTGGCGAGCGGATCCTCCAAAATGGACTTGACAGCCTTCTTGGAATCGTCTTCGTTATTCCACTCAATATCACTGCTTTCATTTTCGTTGATTGAAGTATTGGCCAACTGGGCACCGAGCGGATCTTCAAAGTCTTTGCTCACAAGTTTGTCCACCAAATCGGAGGGCAACTCAGGCAAGTTCCCAAGCCTGAATTGAAGCGTCACATAATCTCCAGCACCTGTAACGTCGATTTCCAACGCAATCAATCCCAAGATCTGGACAAGATTATTGGGTACTGATGGCGTCAACAAGTTATGGTCGTATAAAGTGTCGATAATTTTGGTTCTCTGGTTATTTTTGAGGTACCCAAGCTCGACCACCTTTGCGAAAATGATGTTTTCAACGTCTTCTAATGTGTTAAGCTGGCTTCCTAATGCATTCTGCACTCTCTTGTACGACTCAGGCACTTTTGATGTGTTTATACTTTGTCCTTGCGTATCTGGCTCGTTGGTGTGCAAGAGCTGGGAAGAAGTCAAGAAGGTGGACGCACCCATTTCGCCGAAACGTGGGATCAATGGTGTAGTCTGACTGGGCTTGTCGTCGCTGCTGGCCCAGCCGTTTTCCCATACGTCTTCCGACTGGTATACTCCACTGTTCATGGTGCTTTAGATAAGGTGTCTTTAAAAATATGCAGTACAAAATAGCCCTGGAAAAGACGATTTCTACAATCAGCGAAACAAAACTAAGGTAAACCAAGGGCAGTAAAAACACCGCAAAATGTGCGGTGTTTGAATGCAGACTCTTCGAGTAATAACAAGCGATCAACTAGCCTACTGAACTACAATGTTAGACAATGTCCCGAAACCATAATATACTTTACTTATTGCTATAACCAGTCTGTCACGTGTCGTGCATGCCAATTACGCCTAGTTGGTGTATAACCTAAGGGAACTGGTAGAATCCAGGGGTAATGTGGACTTTTTATGCAGTGTACTTGGTAAGCAACTTGGCGGCTTCCTCCTTCAAGTCTTCTTGGTCACTTTGGCTCATGTCTCTGAGTATATTAATACATGCTTCCTTCACTGGTGGACGATACATGATTAAAAACTGTAAGGAAAGAAACCCAATTTTGGACCGGCCAGGATCCAAGCAGAGCGACTTGATTCTGCTCACCAAGTCTTCGTTTAGTGACGGCAAGTCACTCAATAACCTAATAAAGATTTTTCTATCGTTGGGCTCCAAGAATGGGATCATGGCATCCAACACCTTTCCAGCCCATTTGTTATATATTGGAGTCTCGATAACAGCCTTAGGTTTGTTGATTAATGCCTGTTCATCAGGGTCTTCTACTTTTACTCTTTTTGTTTTACGAATGTAGATTTCTTCGTTGAACACCTTTTCGCTGTACCACTCTTCGTTCAACCATTCGATGATAAGATCAATACGTGAGTGAATATTGTCGAGAAAAAAATCAAAAATGGCATTTCGGATCATATCGCTCATTTCTTCGTTGTTCTTTGTATCGGGAGACTTTGTATCTTCGTCTTTCTCTGCCAAAACAGACGATCTCATGCCTCGAGTGGCTATTCTGGTCAATAGTATGAGCCAGCTGTCTTTTTTCCAAGAATTGATGGCAATTTTAGTGAGTTCTTTATTGAAGGTGCTGCCTTCTTCGGTGCTGGGCTCTTCGTCTATGGTCACCGAGCTGGGGTTGGATGCAATCTTGAAGAAGTTTTTGATAATAATACTGATATGTTCTTTCTTTTCTTGAAAAGACAAGTCTTTGGGTGGGGGTAACGTGTAGACCGTTTCGGAATTGTAGTCGTCAGCCAAGTCGTCTTCGTCTTCTTCGTCGTCCTCTTCTTTTTTGGGCGAGCCGTTTTCGATAGAAGTGTTAGTGTTATTAATTATTGTGCTGCCAGTGTGGTTCATTATCACATCAGTATACCTGTCACCAATAATATCAAGAGCCTTGAGAACTTTACTGGTACTAGCTCTCTGCAAAGCGATTAGCACCATTTGAGTTAAAATGTTTTGGGGTACTGTGGTCAAGTCGAAATTATTCATATCGCTATTTACATCAGTCAAACAGTACAAGTTTTTGTAGTCGAAGGTCTTGAGTTTTCTGGCAGGATTGACAAACCCTTCGAACTTCTTTTTCTTGATGTTGGGTTCGTCCAACAAAAAGATGTTCTTTTTTCTTATTTCGTTTCCTCTTTCCGTCAACATGCTGAGCTTTTTGTTAAGACTAGATTGGAAGTTGGTAGGAACCAAGTTGTTTCTCAACAAGTGATACAAAAACACCTTGATGTTTCTATCGACGTATTTCTTTACAAGCTTAAATTCCTCCAACGTCTGATAATTGGACTGGTACTTTGCATTGGAATCGAACGCATCCACCACTTGAAGGATCTTGGTTACGTACTGAGGTTTTCTTTTCATTATTATGATGAAGTGGTTGAGGGTGGCAGTAATCAACGAAGGCACCATGACGTCGCGTGTCAACGGCTTTATCAAGAGATCCAACAACGTCACTGCTTCGTACTCCATGTTGGCATATTTAATCAAGGTGTGGTTCTGGCTGACGTTGCTGAGTGAAAAGGTGATGGGCGGAGGTGTGGAATTGCTCGAGGAGCCGCCTATGGGGGTGGATTTGGACTGGTAGTCGATAACAAGCATGATGAACTTGACCAATTCCAACTTTGTGTCGATGTTTCTGAACAAGTCATGCTCTTCGTTGTCGGAAGGCTCGAGAGGGAAGTTGGTCTGGTACTTGTTTACTAGCGAATTCTTCAATTCGGTCAATTTACTCCAGATGGGATTACATCCATCGTTGTCGGCCACGTACCTAAAAACAAGGCGGTAAATGACACACGCAATAGAAACGACATTTTTGAAGATCTTTATGTCTTTGTAGTTAGATAGGAAAATAAGGGCATCGAGAGAATCCATCGCCAAATCGACTTTGTCGGCGTGCTTGAGAACATTGTTATCCACAAAGGACTCTTTGAGAAACGTCACACACCAGGATATAATCGCCGGTTCGGGATTGGGAATAAAGTTTAATATTTGTCTAAGTACTTGTGGATACGTCGAGTTATCGGATAACGCAAGATTACGAGCTTGATCAAGCTGTTCAATGATTTGGATTGGGGCAAACGACATGGTGGGCCGTGGCGTGTGTGCAGATTAAAAATATTGAATTACACTAAAGAGCACATACAATGGGAATCCCTGAGTCTGATGTGATGATATTGTTCTATTACTTGCGACGTCTTACCCAATGCCTATTGCCTTTGCTGCTATGCTACTAGACATTCTGTTGGAGTTTTGAATTTTTTCGTCTCAGTTACCCGGATATGGCCCGAGTAGTCTATCGCGCAGTGATATACTGCAAGGGCAAAAAGCTGTAGTGCGAGATTCCACGAGAGTGTAGCGAAAAATTCGCGGGGACCACAGCGAGACAAAGACCAGAGGCACTAAATTAAGATTACAAGATTGCCAGTAACAGATTGATTACAAAACCACTAGGTGAGAACCAAACGCCATTTATGTCAAAGAGTGTATCGTATTAAATCAGTTTCGCAAGTGTAAGACTGTGATAGCGCAGCGCAGCTAGTTTCTTGTTATGGTTATACTTGATATAGTTAACTTTCCATTTCCAACTCTTTTGGTTCTATTGGCCCTTTTCACATCTACAAACTCTATATTTATCGATACTAATTGTCCGCTCTTCTGGGGCCATTTTGTTTCGTACCCGTTTCGTAACGGTTTCACGTCTGCGCGTCACACGAACTTTAGCTATTAATAAATTACTGTTTACGATCTTATCATCAACGCTCCACTGTCTCTACCAACCATCTTTCTTTTCAAAATACACTTTTCTCCTGGCCCCAAGCTATGTTCATAAGGCTCTAGACAGATACCAGATTAGACGTATCCTAGCATACATTTCCGTACCAACTACACGTCTGAAACCACCGTTTTCAGCTATTGGCTGTCATACTCGGAGCTTTACAGAATAGGGAACAACCAACTGATCCCAAAAAGTACAACAAAGCCAGCCAGATACACTCTGATAAGCTAACCAAATACCCTTCAGTTTTTTTTTTTTTTTTCAACCACCTTTTCCACCTTTCTGGCACCACTACTTGACAGTTTAAGATGGCTATTGATTCGAACCATTTCAACGCCAAGTCGGAGATCAAAAAGTATAAGCTTAACGAGTCGACCTTTGACATCATAGACGTCGATTCGTTCCACAACGTCCGCTTTGCTACCGTCTCAGGCTACCTATTTGCATGGTTTCTCATGCTCTTGTCGTGTGCGTTGTTGGGAACCGATATCTACACATGTCTTTCGATTCTTGTGTTCCACCACTGGTCCAACGGTGACTACCAGGTCTATGAGTATCTGGTAGCCAAGTGGATCTTCACCGGGTGTATTATCTTCCAGTTCTGTCTCTTGTTGTACCATTGGGTGTGGGCCATCCATACTTATCGGACCAAGAACATCGCCTTGACTTATATCAATACTATTGCCCGAAACTTGTACATCATTCGCTCTTACAACTACTACTGCTTGTTTGCCTCGATCGAAACCAAGGATTTCCTCGACTGGTCTTGTTTCTACTGCTACGAGCAACTTGGCCAAGCGTTGCAAATCTTAATCGCTGATGCACCTAGACAGGTAATCAATTTCATGACCATTCGCTTCTATGCCACTGGAGGAGAACTCAACAATGATATTATATCCAATATCAAGGATATTGCCACTACCAACATCACACTTTCGGTCATTCTTTCACTCATGTGTGCTTCAGTGGTGATTTTTGCATTCTTCTTCTTCAAGTTTTTGTTTGGGGTTCTCATGTACATTCCCATCAAAATCAAGCTTAACAAAAGAGAATACAGCTCAATCAAAAAATATTGTTGTGACGTTGTCAACAACACCATCAGACTTGTTGTACTAAAGCACCACAAATCGAAGCGTGAATTACTCGATAGAGGCATATTGAACAAGCACGATATCAAGATGAACCCTCTTCTTAACTCTTCCACTACCTCATTTGCTTCTTACAAAAATACTAGCCAGGTATTCAACGAGGACGAAGAATCTACTTTCGGGTCGATCAGTACCTTTCCTCATAATCTTAAAAAGCCAGTACCTTCTCACGGCCACAATGATAACAAAAAACTATATAATCTTGTTAGTCGTGAGGAAACCTACGAATCGTTGCCTATGTCGAATTTTGGACAAAACACTTCGAACCCATTTTCCGATAAATTTGGTGTCAGGTCCGAATCCTTGGCATCGCTCCTTCCGGCATCGTCTTCTTCTGCTCCAAGAAAAGTAAGGAAAGCCCCAAGTAACTTTAATGACTCTTTCAGCCAAAGAAACCAATCCCAGACCATGGACCAATCCACCCTTGTCAATCCATTCGAATCTACAGACTCAATTCCAAAGACCAATCCAAATAATATCCCTTACAATCAGCAAACATTACCAAGATCGGAATCTAAAAGCTCGCTTACTTACACAAATGCACCTGTCGGCACCCACAGATTTCAAACTTACCAGCCTCCTCAAAGTTCGTCTCTAGCTCATGAAACCACTACGTCATTGAACTCGTATGTCTCGCAAGGACCATTTTCTGAGTCTCCACATACTGATATACCCTATCATCTGCCATCCCCCCAACCTTATAACTATAGCCAAGAGTCTTTACATTCTACACAGCATAGATCAGATGAGTCCAATGATTTTAACCCTCAGGTGTCATCTTCAAGGCTATTTATGGACGAATACAAACCTTCAGATCTTTCTACGACCACTGAAAGTACACCTTACCCTGTGAATTACGACGACCAATCGAGTGAAGCCAGTGACTCCACGCCGTATCCAGTTCGTGGAATATCCACGTATGCTCCCGATTATAAATCCTATAGACCTAGTATATAATGTGTAATAGACGAAATGAAAAATATTGAGTTGTTTTGTATAGATTTTTCATACAAATTATTTAATTTTTTACAATTACGCAACAGAATTGAAATATTACACAAGTATATGTATGCTTGGAATTAATTACATCTCAGCATATCCGAACTGTTGGTTTGCAATAGCAGGCATCCAATCTCTAATAGTTATAGAGATGAAAACTTGACACGTCCTCTAATGTACCAGGGAAACCAGTAGACACTCAGATGATGAGTAAAACCAAAGTACAAGTTCACTAGCTGATCTGGCTGAAGCTCTGTATATCGTTTCTAGTAGATAATATCAGTATACCACGAAAAACGTCCATGTGTTTGGATGTGAACGCTATCAAGTTCTACCTTCGTCACTTCTCTCTTACTCTCCCAACTCTTCTACATTGCATTTCTAGTGACTACTCAAATATACATTCATACTATTTACATAACTATCAACTCAGTTGGCCGGGCTCTAGACCTCTCAATACCAGATCTATCTAGTTCTTTCGGCCAGTGCCTGGTGTACTAGTTCTTCCTACTTTCGTACTCCTTCTTTAATTTGGCAAGCTCATTTTCGTCAATAGGTGGAATAGGAATATCACTGAACTCGTCTTTGCTTAAGGTGTACCATGTGTAGCCGTAGACAGCCACTGGAATAATCCCAAATATGGCCAACCCTACCATGTTCCTTTTGAAGTATGGAGCTCTGACTCTGTACAAAGCAGGCGTCATCAAATGTGTTCTTGGATCTCTGTAACGATCGTGGCCCTTTCTTTCGGTTAGTACGTTCTACCACTATCTACCCATCATACTTACGGGGCCCCAATAACTTTACCCATGTCGATGTCTTCTTGTCTTCTCGGATTTCCAGAGACTCAAATATCAACGCAGCCCCACGTGACCAAATGGTGCGTTTTGTACTGCATACAAGTATTTTGCACCCAATATATTCAATCTATATCTATATACCAGTACTAGTAGTGGTCGAGTCTCCACAAGGTGACTTTTCCTGCTTCGTTTCCGACAGCAAGCATCTCGTTATTGAGCGAGAAGTTGACTGCGGTAACACGGCCGAGCGGGGTTCCGCTGGTGGGCCAGTTGGAGTAGACAGAACCCGATGGTAAGTGAACCAAACGGAGGGCATCTCTCTTTGCCCGCGATGCTATACACAAGACCTGTCCATCAGGATTAAATTTAAGGGATGAAATTGAGGTGACCAAGTTGTCGATAGTAGCAAATGGTTTTTGTGTAGGCGAGGTACGGTCGTAGATGTTGACCCAACCGTTATTGGTACCGATAGCCAACCAGCGGTCGTGGAGACCACCTAGGGCGATCTTCGTTATGCCAACCCCTCCGTCATCTTGCCATCTTCTTATTATCTTGTTGAGTACCTTAGGAGGATCCAAGTTCTTCCTTCTACCGAACCCGTACTCTTCTTCCTTGGCCTCAGCCTTTTGAGTTTCGGCCCCCAACTCGTACTCCCACACTTCTCCAGCAGTATTTATAATGATCACATACGACTCGTCGTGACCAAATACAAAGTCCACAACGGTTCCTTCGATCTTGAAGCCCCGAATCCACTGGCCTGTCAATCCGTTCAATATGTTGCACCATCCACCAGATCCAATTAATCCGATATATGTACCTTTAGGTGACACTTTGAAGGACTCGAACGATCTCTGTGTGTGCTCATGGCCGTACATTCTCGATATTTTCTCCACTTCTCCGGTATTCAAGTCCCATTTGTTCATGTATTTTCTTCTACCGGCCGCGTAAATCAAGTTCTTATCGTTTCCCACCGGCGAAAATTCCACAGAGCTAATAGGACTGTCACGTAAGTGAAGCGATGTTATAAATGTATTAGTTTTGCCGTCGATGTTGTAGATTCTTATGGTCTTGTCGAATCCACCAGTAAGCAATAACGGATGACTGTGGTGGAATTGTACTGACTGAATAGCCGATCGAGATGTCTTTTGGTGGTTTGCGTCTTTGAGACGAGTAATGCTGATTCTGTTGGGCGAAATGAGTTTCATATGCTTGTTCAATATGAATTTTTGGCTGGTGTTCAAAATGTTCAATACAGCGTTGGTGTCGTTGTTTCTGACTGCTGATGGTTCTTTATTGTCGTCGTCGCTTCCTGCTTCGCCCTCCTCTTCAAACTTGTCGATCCATTCGGGTCTGGGGTATATCTTTTCGAATTGTGATCTCAACCTAATGATGTATGATTTACCGGATATGTGAGAATCAGTGGGGCTTTTTCTTAATTTTTTGAGTTTATCCGAGCTCAAGAGTGAGAAATTGATCTTTTCGTCATCACTATCCTCCCATGCCGCGTCCTCGTCGTCTTCTTCCTCTTCACTGTTGCCCTCTTCTTCGTCCCCGTCTATGTCCATTCGGTCGTCTTTTTGGTCTCCTTCATTGTCAATGAAGAACAAGTCTTCGTCTTGGACATTTTCATCGTCTGACGACTCATCAGAGCTGTTATCGAAGAATTTATCGCTGCCTCTGTCTTCCTCATCGGAAGAATAATCATAAAGATTGTCGAGCTTTTTAAGACTGTTTTCGAAACCTTCAATGTCTCCAAAAACAAGCTTTTCCAATAATAATTCTTCTTCGTCCTTAGGTGGAAGCTCTACTTCTTCGCCATCAAGATTCTTCACCATCATGCCTCTATATTCTATACTCTTTAACGCAGTTGTCTTTTGTCTCATCGCCAATATAAATTTTTTCAAACGCATCGGTACTGCATAGAGACACATATAACCATCATATCTACATACTCTACTGTAGGTTCTGAGAGAGTGGTAATATATGTTTAAGGAATATTATTAAATATGCAGCTATAAATTATTTTGTAAATACATGAATATCTCAAGATATGAATCTCTATAATGCTTAATTTTTGGTGGTAAGCCTTTTGGTGCTTACTTCTTAAATTTGGTCAGCCTTTGGTGCCTACTTCTTGAGTTCGGTCACGAACTGAATAAAGTACTTTTTGAACGCTCTGGAATCAGACTTGACTAAATTAGACCCGAAGTCATTCATCAAGTCTTGAGATAATCCCATGGTAGTTAAGTAGCTACTCAAGTAACTCAAGTAATCACTACCATTAACTTGTTGGTATGTTTTCAATAGTAAGGACAACTCCTGGGCAATTAATCTGTACTGCGCATCTTTCAAGTCAAACTCTTGGTACTTGAAAGGCAATTCAAATGTCAATTGAGTGACCTTGTCTCTTAAATACTCGTTAATTCCTTCGATGGGTGGTAAAGTTTCGGAGTATTTATCTTCGTCATCGTTGATTTTATCTCCATTACCAAATATGCTCACAATATTGATCAATTGGGTAATTGCCAACTTAGACACCGATGTTTCTGTCAAGTCGTACGCATATTCGATCAAATTGGTCAATATGATTGGGAATTTTTGCTTGTTGGTTTCCGTGACTAACAAACTAGTGACGTGATTTATGACTATGGAGCTTATGAAGTTCATCATTGATTTTTTCAACTGGTTTTTGTCTCTTTTTAAGTCAGGATATGCTTCGTCTTCCTGGCCGTTTGAAGACAACAACATCTCAAAAATCTTGTCAAATAAAGGACTTATTAAATTGTTCAATAACTGATAAATATTGTCATCCGTTTTGAAGTTGTGGACGATTTGTCCCAAGAAACTTAAAAAGTCTCCAAGTTCTCCAATTTTCAAGTTGGGAGCAGCCAAAATCAAGGTTATTAATTTGGTCAAGTGAATATTGATCTGGTTTCTCAATATTGGAATAAATCTGGAAAACGCAAATCTCGAGGCTTCACGAATGATTTCCGATTTAGGGAAGTTTTCGAGAGAAATCAATACCACTTGCGATGCATTGTTGATCTTTCCGATGATTTCTTGGTTGCTTGGCTGCTGAATTGAAGAATCTTCGAACCCTCTCACAAACGTTCCAATGGCCATTAATGAATGGTGTACTTGTAATGTAATTAGTGGCTCATTAGATACGTCGCCAGAGTTTGCAATACATGTCTCTAATGAAGAGAATAATGGTTGGAATACCAAATCAATTAATTTTAGTTTGTGTGGTAATAATTCAGGAGCAATCAACGAGATCAATAAACCGATTGTTTCGAACAAGTAGAGTTGGTAGTTGAAGTTGCCTTCCTCTACCAAGTTGTCATCTTCGTCTTTTACTGGAAGTTCTGCTTTTATGACAAGGAGTGGTTGTAATTTGACAACAAGGGTCTCGATCGAAGATTCATCTGTTAATGCAGGCTTGGTTAATTTAATAAACCTAAAAAATAGATACCAGCATCTTAATCTGACTTTTTCGCTCTGATTGAGAAGACCAATTGGACTAGTAAAAATTTCAATGATCTTATAAATGATGGGATTAACTTGTCCCGATACCCCAGAAGCTTCTTTTCTGACAAACAAACTGTAGTTTCTTACAATGATCTCAAAGAAATCCAGTTGAATCTTTGGGTGATCGATCTTAGCAATGAAGTTTGAATTAATCAATAACGTTAAAAGGTTATGAACGACCTTTTGTTGCTCGGCAATTTCTGGTTTTGAAAGAAACCCATTTCTCAAACTTTCAGAAAAGTTATTCAATTCAAACAATCCGAGTTCTATCTTCCTCCAATCGACTTTTTCATCATTGATGGAGCCCAAAGATTCTTCGATAATCATAGGCAATACCTTCAAATACAAGGAAGGGTTTAAGTTTGAAATTGCATCTTGAAAAGTTTTCAATTTCGATCTGATCTCATTGAATTGTTCATTTTCTTCATCGTTTAAACCGTCTGTATCGTCATCAAACTTCATTTTCAAAATAATTTTGTTCAAGAGGGTGGAAATTAAATCCGGAGAGTTCAAGCCTGCGTTTTTCTTACTCAATAGCAAGTACTGTTGAATGAAAGGGAAAACGTGTTGACTAATATCGTCGTACTCATGGCCCAACAAATCGAAAATTATTGGCCATAACTTGAAGAATTGTTCATTAACTTGGTTCAAAATCGATTCTGGTTCAAGTTCAAGAATGATGAGCAATTCACCTCCGATTGCATTCGCCAATTTAGAAATGTTTTCCAAAAACTCGATATCCTCGTCATCTTGGCCAAAGTTAACGTTGTTTCTGATGATATTGGTCAAGTCCAACAAGGAAATTAGCTCCAATTTGTTAAAGGGCTTCATTTTCTTGGAGATGATCTCGATCAATGCTACACAGCACTCGTTTCTCTGGTCTTCTTTATTTAAGTACTGTAGTATTAAGTTGATACAGTCGTTGGAGATAAACAAGCTGATCTCCATCCAGCTTATGTATTGCCCGATGATCTTCAAGACGTTATTTAAGATTTCGTTACTGTGGTTGGAGTTTTCCAAGATCTTGAACCACGAAGATACAAGTTCGTTCATGTCGTTCAATCTGATGGCATCTTTCAATAGGATATTACGATCTTGAAACTCTTTGGATCTGGCGATGAACTTGTCTCCGATTTCATAGTGGATAGAGATGATGATTCTGGTGTAGTAGTCGATGGCCAACTCCGAGGAGAAGCTGTGGGAAAACAAATCCTTGATGAAGTTGGGGTGAATGGACAAGTAGACGTAGCAGAACAATTTGCCCAAAATCGATGCAAATTTGTTCCGGAGATAGATGGGATCGGTGGCATTATTGGATATACTGTTGGCGAGGACTTTGAAAAGCAGGGAGTTCAATGCAAATAATTGTTCGGAGTCGAGTTTTTCGATGTTTTCGTCAAGCACCTGAAAAATGAAGAACTTGAGACCTTCGTTGAGAGGCGGATTGGCAGAATCTGAAGCTGAAGAGCCTAGGGATACGGCGGCAGACGATTTGGTCAAAATGTCCAAGCATGATTTGTAGCCTTCTTCGGTGCCTTTTATTTGGTTGATGAACTCAAAAGCCTGGTTCTTCAAGTTGGCATCAGCAGTTCCACTGAGTGCTATCTCGACTGCTTGATGGATCTGTTGTTCCATGGATTTAGGGATCTAAAGAGTGTTGAACTGATGGATCCGTGTAGGTTATCAGTTGTAGTTACGGTGGCTTCTGTGGTGTTGAAAGTAGGGGATTTCTATTGGTTCCTTCTTTGTTGACGTAGCCGGCTGTGGTGTTTATATCACTGTGTATGCTTTCTATTATAATCTTGTCTGATCACCTAGTATTGATGCCGCTGTGGTGTCTCACAAACGCTACGTTTCTGCCTAGTTTGATCTCACCACTCAAAATTTTATTTGCGCTCACACGACGTTTGAAAAATTTTTAAGCTGCAAAAGGGTAAGAAGGCATGGTTGTGGAAAGGAGAAGGGGTAGAAGGGGCTAAGAGTGAGAATAGGTGTTGTAGAGAAGATCGGAAGATAGCTAGGATGTTGAAAAATTTGGAGAAAATAGAGAAAGCCGCTGATTAGCCTTAGTGTTTTGTAGACGAGACAGGTAAAGTCGCATTAACACACATAACAAGTGTACAAGTATGAGTACGAGTAGTCATATGTATTAAGTGTAAATCTATGAAGAGTCGTTTAACTTGCATAAGCAGGTGGTCAAGTTACTCCAAAATAACATACTTCTTCAAATGCTCCGGAATAGCATCGTACAAGCCCTTGGTTTTCAACCATTTCTTGGAAAAGAGTCTTTCACTGTACTTGTGAGCAGAATCGGCCAAGACCGTCACCACGTTACTTCCTTCAGGTAAGGATTCGGCTACTTTTACGGCAGCGACCACATTGAGGGCACTGGTACCCCCGACATAGATTCCTTCTTCGTCCAAAAGACGGTACAACATAGCAATAGAATCTTCATCAGGGATCTTAAGAGCCTCGTCTACGAGTTCTAAATCAGGTTGCAAGTTGCCGGTGATTCTTCCCTGACCAATTCCTTCGGTGAAAGAGGACCCGCTGTTATCCAAATTCTGGCCATTGCTCTTGACATACGAGTAAATTACACTTCCTGGAGGATCAGCTACAACAGACTTGACTCTGTTGTTGGAAATGGTCTTCAAGTAACGGGTAATTCCAGCAAAAGTACCTCCGGTACCGGTAGAACAGGTGAAAGCATCGACCTGACCGTCCAATTGAGCCCAGATTTCTGGACCTGTGGTCTCGATATGTGCTTGACGATTGGCTATATTGTCGAACTGATTGGTCCACACAGCGTTCTCCAAGCTCTCGGCGTGTCTTTTGGCCTGATGGTTGTAGTTTTCAGGGTTGGCATACGCAACGGCAGGTACTGGGTAAACCTCGGCGCCAAGCAACCTGAGCGTATCAATTTTGTTTTGTGCTTGAGTGTTAGGCATGTAGATCACACATTTGTATCCTTTGGCTCTGCATGCATGCGCCAAACCTATCCCAGTGTTGCCGGCAGTTCCTTCGACGATTGTTCCGCCAGGCTTAATTAAACCTTTCTTTTCGGCATCATTGATGATGAACAATGCAGCTCTATCCTTAATAGAGCCTCCTGGATTCATCCATTCAGCCTTTGCGTAGATATTGCGTCCAATACCTTCCGAAATCTTGGGCAACATGATCAATGGAGTATTTCCAATGGCGCCTGGAAACCCATTTTCAGAAGTAAGGGGTATGAAGGGAGGACGAAAATCGCTGTTTGCCGTGATAGAAATGTTTCTTCTTGCACAAACACCAGCCAATAGACGCAAATTGCTTGTTTTACTCATCATGGTTGATTCAGTTGGCTGCTAACTTGATCTTTGGGCGAACTTGGCCTTTGTAATTTCACGTGATCAGCTCATGAAACAAACTCACGTGAGGTGGACCATCACGTGTTTTGTGTCATGCTCTGATGATTCGATTTTGACAATATGCCTCGGCGACGAGCTGCGTGGCTTTTCGTGCCTTATTTTGTTGCAACCAAATCTCCAATGCCGTAACTTTCGTTTCAGTGCGGACTTTGTCGTTGCGGACTCTGGTACTTCAAAGTCTGGAATGATGCTTTTACGTTGACGAAGTAGTGTGTTTAGAGCCACTACCTATGATTGGGGTTACGAACCATCCGGCTTTTTCAATTTCCTGAATTCCCGGCTCTTATGAAATATGTAGGTTCCTTCGGGCCCTTTGCCGAAAACTAGATGATTTGTTTTATTCGTGCGTATCAGCATGCAGCGCCGCGTTAAAATAGGGTCTCTTGTAGCCAGCGCTACCTACCCTATTCGCGCGGGGCACAATAAAAAAAAAGCTGTCAAAAATCAAATCATGCATCTAAATGATTCAGGTTCTCATTTATCCTATATGCGGTCCTCCTACCAGCTTTCAGTCGAATTTGAACTTTGCATGTCTAAATGAATAAATCGTATAGAAGCCTCGGCGGCGCATCACTATTAGGTCGGTTGATTTTGAGCTTGAGAGCGCAAGCTCTTCGTAGAAACAGGATTTGCTTCTACTGATCTAATGCGCCCTCTTCAGATTTGATAGAAAATTTTCTCGGGTTGTGAAATTACACAAGTTGAAAAGAACGATTATACATCTCTTGAAAGAGCAAATACGAAATTGATCTGGCGTGTATTTTACTCGTTATGTTATTATTTCAGATATCTTTTTCGTTCCTTTTTTATTTTGTGACCAAAGAAGAATCGCATTGAGCACTACAATTAAATTAATCCTGTGACGTATTTTTATCGGTCAAGTCATGTATTGCGACTGGTCCTTAATCCCTTGTTCTTCGTATTGTTTGCGATTAGTTCCTTGTTTCTCTAAAAATAACAGAATAAGCTCCGAGCTTCGTTCTTGATTCATCTCTATTATTAGACACTTACTGATTTGATAGCAACCCTAGCACTCTATCAGGTCTATCTTGTATCGGGGTGCAATCCTACATACAGCAATGCCGAGGGACCTTTGCCGAGGACTGCGCCAAGCGTCCAGATCCGCACCCCATCATTATTCGATTTTGGCGGCTAAGCTGCATGTATACGGCCAAACAATCGGATGTGAAGAACAAACTTTATCCCTATGGTTACTAAGCATGATTAATTATACATGCAGAATTTAGGTAGAATAAAACTTGTGGATGGTAGTACATTAGTGCAACTTTGCCTAAAATGTTGCTAACCTAACAAGCTACAAATAAAGCGGCGTTCTCGTTGCACCCCTCAATCAGCGAAAGATTGATTTCGGTAGACAAAGGGTTTTTAGCGACCTTCTTTCTTTCCCTGAGCGAAACAAACTTCTTTAGTCCTCGATTTTTCTGCGTGCCTCGGTTTTAGCGGTGCCACCCGAAAAAAGAAATACCTGATAAAAAAAATGGAAGTTAGAAAAAGACTCGAAAATAATCCTTTTGAATTGGTTTGTAGTGATGCTTTCTGTCAAGGTCTTGTCAAGGTACCAATAACTAAAGCCCGATGGCTAATGGTTCTGTCTATTTCAGTTTATATTTTCTTGTTAGGCACTAACACAAAACCTAAATTTACTATTTAAGTTCCTCGGCTCAAGAACGCAACTATTATCACTATCAAGACGAAATAAAGGTTCCATATTGATAACAAACCAATTTATTGCTCTGATGCAGTTGGGCTAAACACTTGATGGTACCACCGCTTTGTTCTCTTACTTTTAAACCAGATCGCTTATAGTTGCCCGGTGAATCTGAAGTGTCTCTTTCGTAGAGGCTTTGTTCAATTCACACCGTTTGCAAAATAAAACTAGAAACTTAATGTGTGAAATGTTTATGCACGCTACGCAAACTTTTGACGCACCCAGTGCAACTTACCCTTTAAGACCTCAAACTCATGTAATGCGACCACTCTTATTCTGTTCCATGCGTCAGTGCTCATATTTTATTGTAATTCTGTGGCCTGTGATACTTATATTTTACCGCGTTTCGATATCTATTTGAATTGCTTTGTTTAATTTGGACTCTCTTCCAAAGTTAATCTGTAACATTATGCAGGATATACAAATCTGTTCGGAGATTTTATATGATTTCCACTACATATTCCCGTTATATAATCCCATTTACATTTAAAACGAAATTGATTACAGCCGATATATAGGGTAGCCAATTTCTCTCAAACCAATGCTAGTTGAATAATTGGAATCAGGTCTTACACATTAATCGGTTTATATTTCCATACTAGCGAAATTAAATCTTCATCCCGATATATTATACTATTAATTAACCAAGTTTGGTTAATGATTTGAAATGTTTTACAATCAGGGCCAGCTCTTAAATAACGAAATTAACAAGTCGCCTGGAAGTAGCACTTCAACTCCTGCCAACACCAGAATGCCGAACCCATTACCTTCGTTTTCGGAGTTATTGACTTCAATTCCGTTGAGACATAACCAAAAGCAGAAACCTCACGTCCCGTCTTTCCCAAACTCACTTTCTCCCAATTCCTCCATGTCTTCTGGCACCCCGTCTCCTACAAACTACTACTCGCAACCACATCTTCAATCCAGAACTACAACAACCTCACCCTCAAATTCAATCTTTCAACCTTTGCGATCACCAAGACCGTTGGTATCATCATTGGGTTCAGAGTCCAAACTCAATCATTCTCGTCTAGTGGCTGCGCCTAGACCTAATGACATGACTGATCATTATCAGTACCAAGCTCCGCATGCCCCGCAACCTGCTGCTACTTATGAACCTGTACATTTCCAAAACGTCGCCAAATCAGCCTCTCCCGCCGATGAACCTGTCATAGCAAAAACCATAGTTTCGTCTCCAAATGGCTCTGTTCAAAGTGAGGGTTCATCGCCAAGATCGCCACATTCACCTGCATCCCAATCTTACATAGTCAATGATAAATCTGTCAAGGAAGTCAAGAGGAAACATGTCTGCAAAGTATGTTCGAGGTCTTTCACTACTTCCGGTCATTTGGCTAGACATTACCGGGTTCATACCGGAGAGAAGAAACACCTGTGTCCTTGGCCCACTTGTGATGCTAGGTTTGCCAGACAGGACAACTGTATGCAACATTATAAAACGCATACCAAGAAGAAGAGAGCAAGAAATCTAAAATGAACTACAAAAACAACGTTTCGAATTCTTCTGCATTGCACCAAACTTAGAAAATTACAGAGAGCCACAACTGCTCCACTTCATGAATTAATTCTTTATTTCATAAAACATTCAAAAAAAGACACATTGGATAAACCTGTCACTAGTATGTTAAGACCGTACTATTCTGTTTTGTTGGAGGGGTACTCGTTCGTTTCATATTTCAATTCAATTCTTCCGGTTCCCGGCCTGCGGGATTTGCCGCTACGTGTATTATATAAGCTGACTTGTATATCGATCCACTGGTAGTCAACAAGGTATAATAAATTAAGGACTCTCACTATTTTAGACCGATTTTTAAATCCAGCCCTTCTCACGAAATGTAGATACGTAAGCTCAACGAAAACGTGTCAGCCTGTGATGAAGTAAAAATCGCGTAAAATGCTCGTCCAATTTGTCACCAGTGATTGCTGATCTTCGGGCGACCTTTGGATGACCTCCCCACCGCCTCTTTTACATACCCTCCATCGTCGTACACGGGGTATGCTCAACGAATTTCTTTTTTTTTTGGAAATCCCGATTATCTGGCCGGCTTCTAACCATGTAATCAACAAAAAAAGAAACCTAATCATCTACAGGAACGCCATATTTTGGCGTAAAAAGCTATGGTAGGCAATTGTGGGGACCATACAAACTACATTATGCGAATCACTTCACAATAGCCTATGGTCGCGGTGAAGTGGATGAACCGAATGGCTGAATAGGTGTATCTTGAGAGCATCTTCAATTAACCGCCGCGCATGAGCTCAAACAAGCGCAAAAATGGTTGCGAGCTATCCCCAGCTTTTGACTAGTCAGTGGGGTGTAAAAAAAAAAAACAGAATCATATATCAATCGTAAATAATGTAAATACTGGACAAGGTGCGCATAATAAAGTGCCTATTCATGTGGCAGATGTTGTCCTTTCTGCTGGTTGTGTTAACTATGATGGCTTGTATTCAAATAAGATTCGTTCTCGATAGTCAACCGCCGTATTTTTGACTCCTTACGATTGCCTCAAAAATAGTAGACTAAAATCTTTGTATCAATGCTTTTAACTAACTAGAAGCTTTATTTGTGCATATGGATCTCTTCATAGGGTAAGCGAGTCCTCCTCTAATTTAGTTCAAAGGAAAAATTGATTAACGTGGGGTCCCTACATGGGCCGTCGTGTAACTGGGCTCTAATTGGCGACCGCTTTATGAATAAAGACGTTGCACAGTCTATCCTATTGTTCTTGATTGGACACACAAGAAGGCTAAGACCTTGCCCTACCACAACAATGTTCTGTGCCCTTAATCAAACCCTGCTGGCCAACTTCCTGCAGATCCTGCACGAATCTCAACGGCTATTATTTTTTCCAACTATACAGATTCATCTGTGGTTGTGAACTTCGGCCGAAGTACCCGAACAATTCCCACAACCTAAAATTTTTTAGAGGAATGAACGCGAATCTTTCCTCGCAGCCCCTGTACCTTTCCCACAATATTTCGAAAACATTTGAACATGAAACGGTCTCCGTTTTCTATGTAAGTTCCGGAGATAAGTACAAGTCTAGCCTAGCTCAATTTCTTTTCTACAACCAAACACTAAATTTCGAAATAAAGTTTAGACCCATTTTTGTTGTTCTTGGAGGCATTACCTTAATAATAATTGTATTACCAGAACAATGCATTCGGACTTTATCGCAAATCTTCCAAGTTTCGTGCGGTGGTTCAAGAACAATTACGCGGGTATAGGGCCTCCTGCAAATAGTCGCGATGGATAGCGAGGATTGTTTCAAAGTGACTATTTTGCCTACCCCAACTGCACTGTTCGCATGTTACAAGCCTACATTTTGAACTCACATCAAAATTTATTTATTATCCAAGGCATTGGAGTATCGTGCAGTGTATTTGTCCATCTCGAGATACCCTTCTAACAAAGCGAAAGCACCATAAAAAAACCATTATACAGGAACCTTTGACTCTAGAACATAGATAATCTAAAAAGCCCAGGCATCGATTGTCATTCTTGTCTCTTGTAAATCCAAATGAATTAATCATGTTAAAACTAGGTCTGCGCCTGGTCATGTGGTCACTTTTGTTGAGTCGACATCTCACAGTCGTCAAGGCTGCATTCTGGCGATGCGCAGAACAAATTTCATGTAATATTCATGTAATATGAAGCCTTGCAACTTGCATTAAAGTTCAGCGGTGGGGTCTTTGCAACTCATACATTTTTACGTGAAGCGGGGTAGTATTTAAGCAAGGGAAAGAATGATATACGGTTGTCTGGGTTATCATGTGTACCATTAAGGGCTCGTTTTCTTGTAAATTTTTCTTCAATTTAGGTGATCAGCGAGTACAAAATCCGTAAACCATACGATTGGCCGCCTTTCTGATAAATTGTAGGGTCTATACATCGTATACTATTTGAAAAAAGTTGGTTCCATTTAGTTCCTTGCCCAAATTGTAGCTGATCCCATTAACCATGAGTCGCTGAATGGACAATCTAACCTCATCGTCTCCACCGTCTTTGAAGACCTCGCCAAGCACCACTTCCTCTGCATTACCGCGGTTCAAGTTTGTCATCTTTAAAACCAAGTCGTTCAAAAAATGAGAAATGCTTTTGGGAATGCCACGCGCAAAAGCTTGATTGAATTTACATGGAACCAAGCTGGCATTGGAATCGAAAAACTCATCATTATTCTCGTCAAACTCCCCTTGATCTACAACCTCTACGTCGTAGCATCGAAAAGGAACCCCAAACCCAGTCTCGTGAAAGTTCCACAGACGATTTATCAATGGCTCTTCGGTGTGGTCCAAGCTTGTATGTAAGCTTCTCATACGTTCACTCATGAACTTTCCTATGGTGAACAACATTAAACTACAGTTGATATCTCTCCACGCTTCCATTTTCTTGTTATAATATTTGTGGTATAGGAGAAACTCATCGACTTTGCCTAGATAGTCTTGGCAATGAGCACATTTGCAACCATTCCACATAACCGTATTCATAGATTGCTCGTAGCATGCAAGGGTCTGGAACAAGTTCGGAAGCACTAAGTCGATTTTGCGCACCGAGTTGTTTAGCGTTTTTGGCAAAAGTTCACAGTATATCTGTTCTCTTCTCAAGAAATTGCCTTCTACGCCATCAGGAAAGTTGGCGAGTTCTGGCAAATTGTGGGTTATGCATATGTAGCTAAGCTTGGGACTTTCTTTCTGGAGCGAAAGAATCTGCCCTGCAAAATCTATAATGCAAATATCGTACAACTCGTTTTTACGGTGGGTATTGTATTCAGTCAGCTGTACGATGGATAGTTTCCGTAGATTAGTTAGCCTTGTAGTAGGAATAGTATTGATGCAATCGATAACATGGTCATCGCTCTCAAGTTCAGTTGGCGAGCCCACCAAAATCTCCAATTCTCGGAGGTTCTCCCACGGAATTTGCTGCAGAAGAAGCTGATTCCATGGATGTGACTGAGGATCGGAACAGAATACCAATTTGAACTTTTCAAGTCTTGTGAAATGTGAATTGGCCTGCAACAATGGCTTCATGGTTTTCCAGTACAGTTGTTCGCAGCTTGGCAATATAAGCTCTCTAAGGCTTTTTAGCCGCTGCAAGGTCCCTTTAGTTGCATGCCCAATCTCGTTTGCCATCAATATTACCAGATCTACTTTATTTGAGACTTTGTCTTCTGACGATTGAGATGCATCTAGCTTGGAATTGGGATCAGCACCAAGTTTTAGTGACAGAATCTCGTCAAAGTCGTCTACAATAATCGACTTGAAAAGTATTCCTGCCTCGTTAACTCGCAAAGCCTTGCGCAATTCAAAATCCTCAATGTAGAATAGCTCCATTTGATGGCCCCGCAAGATCAGAATTAGGCAGCGTATACTTTGGAGTATCTCTTTATCTAAACGGAACTTGAGATTTGTAGTGTAATCTGTGCCATTGGTGATACGTATTTGTTTGATATACAGCACTAGCTCCGGATTTACCTCCAACGATTGATTCAATACAGCAAGTCTAACTTGTAGCAATTTCATTTGAACGTCTGCTGAATAGATAGTTCCATTTTCAAAAGAGTGGTTTAGTCCGTAGATAATTGTTTGGTTGCAATTCAAAAAATCAATTACAGATCTTCTTTGGCTGCTGCCCCTTTCTGCAACGTGCGAGTCGCCTAAAATGGGATCGCATTGAATGGTTAGCCGCCGGTACAACTTGGCCAAACAGGGTTTGTAAAACTTGTAGTTGGTTAATGCGAGGTTTATGAGTGCCTGCTGAGGTAGATACTCCGTGATTTCACATATTATCGACTCGGGCAATTGAAGCAACAGACTCATTGTTAGCCACCTGAGCCACTCGAGCTCTCTGTTCAAAAGTTTGGCGCTGGCGTGTGCGATTCGGTGTGCGATTCGGTGTGCGCACGTAGTTGCAATTAGATCAATGCGAATGTTCAGCGACGACCAGGCATATGCAGCGCCCGTAATCAAGTAGGCTTTCGGTTTTGGAAAGAGGCTTGGAACTGCGGGGCGACCACTAACCGTGGCCTTGCGTGACCAAAGCCTATTCACGCATCGGGTATCTCAGCTCCAGACTTAACAAGTTTCATGCTTATTTTCTACCACTAGACCCTTGACGATGCTCTTAAATGCGATGCTCTTAAATGCGACCAAATCGCCGCATAAAAAAAATATACCCAAAATTCCATCACAGGGTTCATGTGACAGGTCTTTTAATGCTGCAAAATTGCTATCTTGGCGAAATGAATCTAATCACTTTCTTGAGGCTCAAACATGTGCTATCGGCTAATGCCACGGCATTGCAGATCCCCTCTTCTTCCAAAAATAAACCCCTAACTACGGGCTTACGACTACGCATTTCACCTAGATTTATTACACTCTACATCTTATCTCCGCACTAGAAGCCAAACAGTAATAAAAAGGCTTAGGTGAACCCTGTTGCCCAACATGTGAACTTCTAATCGGAATAGTTCAACTTTTTCCGATTGTACGCAAGTAATAATGTGCAGGCAAAGATTGCAATCAAACAAACTCATAATCCACAAGAATAAGCCGGAGTTATTGTAATTTTAGCCACGTTCAGCATCGACGACCCTTCGAGCTCTCACATGGTTCTATAAACCCTTTATAGAACGCTTCTTTCATTTATTTTTGCGATTAAAGTTGTAGGTTGGATTGTTGCGCCAGCCATGTATGCACCATTCATCACATATCAAGCTGGCAAGGGTAAGAACCACTGTCATGCTGGTTTTCGATATGTACCACTTTTCAGTTTCATAATGCCCAAATCGAAAGATGTCAATCCCCGATCATTCACTTCTTTGCTATGCCGTTGCATCCTTTTGTAACCTTTTCGGGCGTCCCTGACAAGCGATGTTGACGTTTTTCCTCGCTTTGGGTTACACAAGTTTCAACATGCGCCCTGATTAGTCAGCATTATAATTCTTTTTTGGCTACGTCGGGAGTTTATGCCGCGAATAATCTACATATTAAGATGCAGGCTTACGCAAACCAAATTCTAGCTTCGAATTAGCCGCCATGGCTGCAGCACTGTAGATATTATTTAACTCGGAATGAAACTGCACCACTTGTTTATGAATCCTCTATGCTTACACATAGCAATCGTCCGCGATTAAGCGTTCTTAAGTCGCTAGCAGGATAATCTTGATCAAGAGATACGCATTTTCTAAATATATGCACCATGCGCAACTTCTTAGATATGCAGAAAATTACTGCATATACAATACAAGTGTCACAAATTCAATCGACAGAATATTAAATAAGGGAACTAGTTGATTTAGCACCGCCAGCTTTTATAGTGTAAATTCGTGACATCCACCCGAATGCGCTCAGAAGCTCGAGCTCAATTTCAGTTACACGGAGTTTGATTCCCACTCTTGCGCTACGACAAATCGAAGACAACTACCTTACCCCGAACAATAGATCAAGATATATACGATGATCAAATTTTTTCAAATTCTGGACAACCGCTAATTGTAAATATGCTAGAATAGTGGTATATACTTAAGAAGTGCCTAAAAGGTATGAAACAGGGTACTAAACTAAAAGTAAGGGCCTTGCAGTTAGGGCGCTGCATCCACAAGAGCCACGTCAACCCAAACTTCGTCGTCCTCAATCGGTTATTTTTTGAAATGAGACAAACACAGACGGATCAACCTCCGAAACAGCCGACACATACTATTAACCAAATTCTGAAGATACGGCCACCATCAGATGCAATGTGATAACGCATAAAGTGCATGTTGCCTAGTCATGGAAGTTTTAAAATATGCTCGCTTATTTTGAAATCGGTTGCAAAGATGCAAAGCGCTTCTTTTAGTTGGACAGGTTTTTCTGCTATGTGAGCGACGGAATACCGGCCCAACCTTAACTCGTGCTTTCAAGAGGCGTCATAGTTTCTCACGATTTCGTTACACACAAACAAGTAGTGCTTCGGTTACTGAGTATAGGCAACTAAAGAGCAAATCGTTTGGCATTACTAATAGACCAAATCGTTCGTTAATTCTATCATTCTACACTCAAAGTAAAATTATTTCCAGAAAACAACAACTGCTTTGTTCAAGAAGAACCAGTAGGATCACCAGTAGAGTGGAATTTCAAAAGATCAAAGACTCCTGCATATATGCACTGCTTTAAATTGGTACGGCTCATTAGAATATGTTTAAACTACGAATTATCTTATAGTTACAATACTTGACTAATGATTGAACTATCGAGAACTGTAAAACCACACTAGCCTAAATATCCTTGGGACCACCATTGGTGCCATGTAATTAATATTAAAGCCCGGCTACGGAGCCATAATTTGAACGACGCCCTAACTCTACTGTTCCAAGGAGTACGGGATGGTAGCAAACTAATGGACATGGCGAATAAATAGGAGTATATTTCCTGAGAATAGTTAACTAAACAAATTGCTCTATATTCAAGGAAGTAGGCCAGACGAGGATTCATGAAGTGATAGATGCTGATATCGATAACTTTTCAAGGTCTATTTTTCCAAAAAAATTACACATCAATCACAAATCCTGGATTTTAGCAGCATCTCACTTTTACGACAAATCCGAATGGAAGGCGGAATAAGACTCAGCAAGAGGTAGGGAAGTCTTAGTCCAGATGTTTGCTTCCGCCTAAGTCTTTTTCTGAATCACTTCTTTTTTCCTCTTGTCCGTCTGGCCGAAATGAGATCAATCGTAGTGAGAAGATATGGGGTTTTCTGCGACTTATGAGATAAACTACTGTCACTAGACCGTTTGCCAGTGCAAGTACTGAATGTGTCTAGGAAGAGCTTGCCTATGGTAAGTGCGTTTGCTTTTGAAGCCTCGTAAAGTACCAGTCCAGCCAGGATCAGTCCAGCCAGGGAAGGCTGCTTCAAATCTTGGCCACGTTTATATGGGGTTTGAGGTTAACCCCGGAATGACGCACTGGTTCGAAGCCACGGCAAAGCTATTCCTAAAGAAGGTTTATCGCCGACGATTATTTTAGACAGCTCGATATGCAGTTAATCTTTAGATTGTACCTAAACTTGGCATAGCCCGCTTCCATTGGCATTATTTTCGCGATTTTACAATTATGGCGGCCAACACTGTTTCTAGATCCTTATTCGGTGCTTTTTCTTATAGATTGCGCTCTCTCGCTAACTCACATCGTATTGAATTACATGTGATTACAAACTTTACTACAACAAGATGCTTAAAAACTCTGAAACCCACCTCTTGAACCACTTCATGACGATGGGTAGATACTGTGTGCCAGGCATCAGTCGTTACTAAACTGCCCTGGTAGGATTTCAGATATTAGTAAGTCAAAACGATCTGTCAATTAATCTTGGCACATAATTCACAGAATCGTAAATGTTGAATTTCCTCAATAAAGAAGCATGTTTGAGAATGGGGAAGTCTAGAATAATATTATTGTCATAATAAAATACAAACACATTATATCATTAGAGTTATCGTGCTGGTGAAACTCACATATACTAAGCTCGCTGTGTTTACACGTCGTGACCCTTGTGGTTAAACTTCAACACTGAGACTAAGCGATCATCGTACCCAATTGTCGTTAGCTTTCAATGGTTGGTAGGTCGTCAAACTAACCGATACACGGCTCGCGCGGGTAATACGAATTTATAACAAATACAGAGTGTCTATTTTTCGGTTAGAAGGCAGTGCTGCTCTTCGGCCGAATGTAACGGGCGAGCTATTGTGGCCCGGCATGCTGTGCAATATTATGAACCGTCGGTCTATATGCAGTAGTGAGATACGGCTATAAGCTTCCAAAGTATCCCATAGCTCTCCGCCAGCGAAACAATCAGTGCCCCGCTCCATTCATTCCAAGCGGCCTTTGTTAGACTACACCTACTAAGGATACTGTTGACCACAAGTGAATTTCCCGCTTTTTCAATCCCCTCTTGTCGCACCGGGATCTTTCGGAGACTATTGCTACTCACAGCCTTTCTGCAGGGTCTGCTGGTAATTGTTTTTTCAGATTTCCTAAAAGGTAATAATACCGAGCATCAGCCACGGCTTTACCAAAGTCCGAATTAGCTCATCTAAAATTCTGGAAAAGTATAGGCATTGTATGCGTTTTGAAAATTAAAATATCATCTTTATAAATAGCCCGTTCCGCCACATTGTAGGCCTCAATCGAGTTTACCAAGTTACTTCAACACGGAATAGATAACATAATTTATCCTTCAATCTCATAGAATAGGTTACTTCATCATGCCTGCTCCTGATAACATCGTAGAGAGCCAACCTGGACTTGATCCTACCGCGTCATTAGCAACCACCCATACCGATAGCACCCCTAATATTAACAAAGACACAGACTCTTTCAATGAAAGTGGTGATCCTCAGGCATTCACAGGAGCTGGGGAACAGGTGATTGATGCCGAAGGCAATGTCCGTATAGAACATGCCGATCTTACTCGATATGAAAGCAATTTTGAAACTGCTAGAACCATGAGCAGAAGATTGACTGGTACAGAAAAGTTGATTGTAAACGCCAATGATACCGATGAGCCATTGCCTGTAATGGGACTAGGCAAACCATACCCCCCTGCCTTGCCTGATAGAGAGCCTTACGCCGTTGCATTTGATATGCCCAATGATCCAGATCACCCCTTCAACTTCCCAATGTGGAAAAAAGTGCTTTATACGACTATTGCAGGATACGCCGCGTTAATTCTTACAGTTGGATCTGCCATTTTCTCGCAAACTATGGAAGATTTGGTCCATATATACCATATCGGTAAGGCCACCGCCACGTTAGGAACCTCATTATTCGTTCTAGGATTTGGTGGTGGACCCATTATCTATGGTCCAATGTCTGAATTATTCGGAAGAAAACCGATCTTACTTTTGTCCGTTTTCGGTTACATGGTCTTCTCCTTTGCCGTAGCCACAGCCAAAGATATTCAAACTATCATGATCTGTCGGTTTTTCGCCGGTTTTATAGGATCAGCTTCATTGGTGGTTGCACCTGCAGTGATGGCGGATTTATTTCCAGCCAAGCAAAGAGGTATTGCTATTGCTTCGTTCGCAGGTGTTTTGTTTGGTGGTCCTATGTTGGCCCCAATCATGGGTGGTTTTACAGTAAAGAACCTGAGTTTGGGTTGGAGATGGACAGAGTACTTTTGCGGTATCATCTCGGTCGGAGCATTGGCTCTTGTAGCGTTTGTATTACCCGAGACCCATCATCCATTGATTTTGGTGAAAAGAGCAGAAACTCTTAGAAGAAGAACCGGTAACTGGGGAATTTTTGCTCCTCATGAGGAGATCTCGTTGTCTATAAAGGAAATTGCTGAAAAGAACATTACCAGACCTCTTTATATGTTGGTGACCGAGCCCATTTTGCTTTTGATCACCATCTATAATGCTTTTATCTACGGTATGCTTTATACATTTTTGACCGCCATTCCCATGATCTTTGGAGGAAAATACCACTTTATTGCTGGAGTGGCCGAGTTGCCATACGTTTCCATGTTCATTGGTATCGTCTTGGGTATTGTGGTGATCATTTTCTTCGAGAGGCAGTACGCTATCGTACTTGATGCAAACGATGGTAAGCCTGTACCCGAAGAAAGATTGAAGCCAATGATGATAGGAGCGTTTTTCTTCACCATTGGGTTATTCTGGATGGGATGGACCGGCCAGTATGCCGAACACATCCACTGGATTGTGCCTACTATCTCCGAAGCCTTTGTCGGGTTCGGGTTGATTTTGGTGTTCTTACCATGTTTGACCTACATTATTGATTGCTACTTGTTGCTTGCCGCCTCTGCATTGGCTGGAAACACCTTTTTGAGATCTACTTTTGGTGCTGCTTTCCCCATGTTTTGTAGACAGATGTTCGAACACATTGGTATAAACTGGGGATTGACCTTGGTTGGATGCGTATCGTTGATCATGATTCCAGTGCCCTTCATGTTCTACAAGTATGGAAAAGGTTTCAGACAAAGATCCAAATTTGCGTTTGTCTTATAAGTTTTCTTGGATAGATATGCGAGATTTGCAGCTAGAGTTTTTTAGAGAACGTTTTCTTGGGCCTGCCGTCTAATAATAATACCAACTTGGCCGAGATGTTAATAGTCAATAAACCATTTAATGAATGTGCATAATAAGAACAAACTTTCATATAATATGTTATTATTCATATTGTCTGTATTGTCTTGATTGTTATTATTTTTCTGCTGCTGAAATTCAACTCATCAAAAAATTCAAGACAAGAACGGCAGTGGGATCAAACTTGAGATAAGAAACCGCATTCGGATGTTTGTGCGCAGATTTGTTACCAGCACAGCCAAACATGCCAAAAAGGCTTCTGCAGTAGATACTGCTAGTCCTAAGTACTTCGGAAGACCCAGCAACAATCTTTCGCTGGGGTTGGTGGGGCTAGCCAACGTTGGAAAAAGTACGTTTTTTCAGGCCATCACCAACTCCAAGTTGGGCAATCCCGCCAACTATCCGTTCGCTACCATCGAGCCGGAAAAGTCACTTATACTCGTCAAGCTGGCCAAACTTGACCACTACCATAAGTTGTTTGGGTCAGAAAAAAAGTTAAGCTCCAACCTCACCATCTACGATATCGCCGGTCTTACCAGAAATGCACTGAGCGGTGAAGGTATGGGCAACAAGTTCTTGGCCGAGATTAGACAAGTGGATGGGCTCTTTCAGATGGTGCGCGGGTTCAGAAGTGACGAAATCATACATATAGAGAACGACGTCAATCCTATCAGGGATATGGAGATTGTCAACGACGAGCTTATACTCAAAGACTTGGAGTATATAGAGACCGAGATTGAGCACGTGAATAAGGCTTTCAAAAAGCCTAACGTCAACCGCGCCACCGCGGAGTTCGAAAAGGCCACCCTCGAAAAAGTGCAGGACCTTCTTTACGAGGGCCGCAAAGTCACCTCTGGCGAATGGACCGATGACGAAGTCGACTTGATCAACGGCTACAACTTGCTCACAGCCAAACCCACCGTGTACTTGCTCAACGTGAGCGAGCAAGATTACCTCAACAACACCAACGAGTTCCGTGAACTGGTCCAGCAATGGATCGACAACAACTGTGCTGGCGATCGCTTGGTGGTGGTCAGTGTAGAGATGGAATCCAAAGTGGCCAACGACCCCGAGGAAAATCTGGCCGTAGCGCGGGAAAGCGCACTTACCACCGTGGTGGACGAAATGCGTCGCGCGCTCCACCTAGTGTCGTTTTACACGTGCGGCCCCAAGGAGGCTCGCCAGTGGACGGTGCGCGAGGGCTCCACGGCGCCGGAGTGCGCAGGTGTGATCCACACCGACTTGCAGAAGACGTTTATTTCGGCCACGGTCTACAAGTGGGACGATTTGAAGAACGAGAACACTTTCAACGAGGCGTCACTCAAGGCCAGCGGCAAACAAAACCGGTGCGGCAAAAAGTATGCCGTGGAGGACGGTGACGTTTTGATCGTGAAGGCTGCTGGAGGTCGCACGAGGTAGCGCGGAAACATCGAACCATATGTACATACACACGAACGCATTTAAATAGGCAAATATAGACTCATCCTGTCTACGTCATAGACTCTATTGTGCACCGCACCGCAGCCCCCAGATAACACCTATGGGAAACCGGTTAGGAACCCAGGGCCCACCAAACGTCTCGTTTTCATGTGACCATAAGTCTTGGCCCACCGGAGCAATCTCTGCTGTCTCCGCTTAGTACATTCTCCTCACTTCGTAAAATATAGACTGATCTTGATGCTGCGGCACCTCCACTATTGATTCCTTTTCTTACCCTAATTGGTAACTCCCCTCTTGCTACTTAGTCTACTTTGTATTTCCCCCTCTTGATACTTTCCCTTCTTGCTCTGCTTGTTGCATTTCCCTGCGCTCACTTCCTCAAGACTCGCACTACGTTAACGCTAGGTGAAATAGTCGTGCGCAGCCCCCGACCCACCGCGCCCGATCTTTTGGCCCTTATCTCTGGGTGTGGTATTCACGTCTTTATATAACCGCTCCAAAATCTATATGTTTATTTCGATAGCTAAACGTCCAAGTCAACCTATTAGAAAAAGTATGCGGGGTATTTTTAACTACTTGTTTTCAGCAACTGATCCTCCTAGAAGAACATACTCGACCCAGAACCCCATATTACCACCTTCTACAGAGCAAAAATTTCATCCCAAGCTTGTTACTGTTATAAGGCAGTTGGATGCCATAGCTCCGAGATTTTTGATCAAAAGCGGCGAAATAGAAATACTTAACCAACCATGTCAGTTCTATGATATGCTAAAGGCCAAGATCTTAGCCGCCAAATCCCGGGTATTTTTGTCGTCGCTTTATGTTGGAACGGCCCAAAGTGAGCTTATTGATTGTATTGATACCGCCCTTTCAAACTCACAAGAACTACAAGTATACATCTTATTAGACTCGCTTAGAGGTACCCGCGAAGCTCCTGAAAATCCATGTTCGGCATCGTTGTTTATGCCGTTGATATCCAAACATGGAAAGCATCGAATCGACGTCAGAATGTACCACACGCCAAACTTGTCGGGATTGACCAAATACTTTGCTCCAAAACGTCTCAATGAAACGTACGGATTACAACACATGAAGCTCTATGGTTTTGACAACGAAATCATCTTGACTGGCGCCAACTTATCCCAAGACTACTTCACCGATAGACAAGACAGATACTATTTATTTAAAAACGCCGGCCTCACAGACTACTACTTCAAGATCCAGTCACTTATTCTGTCTCTTTCCTACCAGGTATTGCCTTCAACACAACTCAAACAGGGCTTCCGCTTGACGTGGCCCACCTCCAACAACTCTTGTGAACCTCATCTCAATTTTGACCGTTTTATTAGCGACGCTTCGTTCGTTCTTGATCCAGTGTTGAAGCAACACAATTTGTCTTCATTTGAAGAGTTTGATGACACAAACGATCACGATACTATAGTGTATCCGGTGTCACAATTCACGCCACTTTTCCCCAAAAACATCGATAATTCTACCGAAAGACCGGCTATATCGCGTCTTTTATCGTACCTTGACTCGCCTTCCATCAAATGGTGGTTCACAGCGGGATATTTCAACATGTTGCCCGAATATCAGGACAGATTAATTAATGGAAGATCGCTGGGAACTGTCATAACCGCGTCGCCAAAAGCAAACTCCTTCTACAAGTCATCAGGACTCTCATACTATGTTCCTGAAGCATACTTATTGTTTGCAAAGCGTTTTTTGTGCGAAGTATACCGAGTAGGAAAATCGTCACTTATCTCAGTTTATGAATGGCAGAACGGAATTGTTAACACGGAAGGTGGTTGGTCGTACCACGCCAAGGGAATATGGATAACTGTTCCCGAAGAAGAATCCCCCAGTATTACCGTCATTGGCTCGTCTAATTACACCAAAAGAGCATACTCCTTAGACTTAGAAAGTAATGCTGTAATTGTCACCAAAGACGAAAAACTCAAGCAAAAAATGAAGGACGAAATCAGTAACTTGATGGTACATGCCCACAAGCTCGAATTGAGCGATTTTGATCCTAAACCAGCTGGCCAACCAGCTCCTATCAACAAATCCTCTTCTCCCCATGTCGATATATCCGAAAACGCATTACGTGCCGTTGATACCATTGCTACAATGGACGAGGATCCACCCAAAGGAACTGAGCATGATCTGGAATCAAAGGATGATGACCGCAAAATCAGCTACGCTGTTCATTTGGCCGTCAAGTTGTTGGGTGGCAAATTATAGACTTGTACTAAACGGTAATCACGTCTAGTGACGGGTGGTTTCCTCGGAAAAACCACTCTTTTTGAAGTATAATAATCACAATACACAAGATAGATACAATTAGAATTGGCCACGAACGGAAGTTGACGGGAATACTGTACCACGAGTAGTCTGCCAGTAATCTGACTTTACCTACCAATAAAGCTATTACTGATATTGACTGTAGTTTAATAAACTGATCGTGTAGTCCCACCACGCATTCCCCAAACAAATTGGTTTGCACCTGTGGTATAAGCCGGATGGTCCCCGCGATTTGCGATACCAACCATATGTAGTCGACCAAGTCTAGAGCAGATATAGAGCTTTGTCTTGTGCACATAATCACCCACACCAATATCAATGTTTCTATAGCCAATATTCCTTTTGCAAGCGTACTGAATCCCTGGTCGGTGCTTCTTGTGCGGTGATAAATGAATTTGATCTGCCAGAATAGGGCTGAAACAACTATCCAGTTGAATAAATTGAGTGTTAAAATCACAGTATTGACATTCACCTCCGGATGTATTGGGTATCGTTTGTTGTATTGGTTATGTATATGTTTGTTTAACTGGTAGAACGCTGAGCTTATGAATTCCGTAGCGCACGAGACCGTACTGAACAAGATATAATCGTACGACAACCCATAAACACTATGTTTGTTTTTGTTGTGGCGGATCTGTAGGTAGTTTGAGACAAGGTCTGCACCCACAGCCACAGCCATCAACGCGTCTACAGCTTTCATGAACAAGATCCTCTCCACTCTTCTCCTTGCTAATCGGTGGAGTGGGGAGAAGTTTGGGTCGCGCGCACCTGCTACAAAAGAAAGTTAAAGATACCAGCGGACTTTGTGACTAGTAGGTACCCACTTCTACGTAATGCAGGCCCAGGAAATAGAAGGAAACTGGGACGTGGTGATCACGTCGTTGCAGGATATCTGCAACACCAACGAGTCCCTCACATTTGACAACATATACAGCAAACACCTCAAAGATGTTTCTGTCAAAGAGCTTCTGGAGGACGAGCTCAATAAGTTGAAGGAAGACGTTACCGACCACAAAGCCAACATCGGCACCGCCAAAAGACTTATAGATACCTCGCAGCAGAGTCTCCAGATGATCATCGAGTACTATGTGAAAAAAGCAGCTGACGAGGGTTCCTCGTCCAAGAACACTACGCAGAAGAAGTCGCTTGGGTCCGGTATGGGGAGCGGGAAAGGAACGCAAAGCAAGGCCAATGCTGCAAATGGGTATCAAGTCAACAAGAAAAACACCCGCAAGGTGGGAAGACTGTACTATACATCGAAATATAACCCGCTGGAGCCTATCTATGTTGGGTCCGAGGTGGCTTATAAGCTTCGAAACAGGCACTTTGAGGAGTGGATTCAGTGCGAGGTGATGAAAGTGATTGGCGACGGGATAAAATTCGAAATAAGAGACCCGGAGCCCGACGAGAACAACAATCCTGGCCAGACTTTCAAGGCAAACTACAAAGAATTGCTCCTTATCCCACCTTTAGCGGAGGTAAAGGAGTTGGCTAATTATCAGTACGGAACCAAGGTGTTGGCGCGGTACCCTGAAACCACCACGTTTTATCCCGCAATAGTGGTGGGGAATCGCAAGGATGGAAATGTAAGGTTGAAGTTCGATGGAGAGGAAGAGGTCAACAAGGAAACAGAGGTGGAAAGACGGTTAGTGTTACCTTTTCCCGAAAAGTAATATACGCATAGCACGGTGCCTCGCGGCGTCGGTGGTAAAACACACACCGTAGGAACACAACATCACGTGACGTAATGAAATCCGGCTGCGGACCATCTTGTAGTGCCTTGTGTGCCAGTACTAGGGCTCGAGGCGATGTAGAAAGTAAGTGGGTGTGATATCTGAGATGCATTATTTGTGCATTTCAAGTCGAATCTTTGTTTCCAGAGAGTTGGAGCCGGTCCTCTGAGGGCTATTTGTGCTGACCCAGCCAGGTCGGAATTCGATTAGCACGTGAGTACACTTGACGAACCCAGGCTTCCCTACAGCACCCCAGCGGTAGCGAGAGCACTACCGCGAAAGAAACGTTCGTCCACGTTAGCGAGAGTACTCGTTTCCCCGGGGTCGTGCCCTCCTATTTTTCACCAACATCACAAATCGTCGGCATACAAAAAGAACCACCAGCAGACCTCATACGACGGTTCACGAGACAAAATGGAGGAAATGGATATAGATGATTATTCGAGGGTATGTTGAAATCGGTACTTGGCACCGGGCCACTATTTTCAGCCCGATATACATAGGTATGGTGCAGGACGGTGGCCAGCTAGAGTTAAGAATATTGCTAATACATTAGGATCGTTCTAGGTCACCTATAAGAGAAAGATCGAGGTCACCCGCAAGAGATGGAGCCAGTCGAGACAATGGAGAATCCAGAAACTATAAAGATAAAGATTATTCCCGGAGAGACTACGGGTATTCTCGCGGGTCGTACGACCGAGGCGACAGAGGAAGAAGAGAATACGACAGCGGACGAGGAAGCAGAGGTGGTAGAGGCGGTAGAGGTGGAAGAGGTAGAAACACCAGAGACTTTTCGTCGCGCCGAGACTACGATTCTGGCGCCAGCAGCTCCACCGCCCCCAGCACGGCCAACTCGGACGAAGCATACCGAGCCAAAACCGAACGTAACTACGACAATTCCATCTTCATCGGCAACATTCCGTTTGACTGCTCATCCAAAGACGTCGAGGACATGTTTGGCAGCGAGTTTACCATAGTCCGGGCCGACATCGTCACCAACAAAGGCCGTTCGCGAGGCATGGCCACCGTCGAATTCTCCAACAAAGACGATGTGCGTGAAGCCATTGGCAAATTCGATCACTACGAGTATCGCGGGAGAGAGATTTTCGTCAGACAGGATTATCCTCCGCCCCAGAAGAAGCAATTGCCGCCCCGCGCAGAGAGAAAACCCCGTCCCGAAACCACTTCAAGCGTGCCGCAAACCGGTACCGAGATCTTTGTGGGAAATTTGCCGTTTTCGGTCAACTGGCAAGCATTGAAGGACTTGATGAGAGGGGCCGGTGTTGTTGAAAGGGCCGATGTCCGTTTGGACGACTGGGGAAAATCTCGGGGGTTCGGTACTGTAGTGTTCCAAACGGCCGAAGAGGCTGCCAAGGCAGTGGATATGTTCCAGGGATACGAAATCGAGGGCCGCAAGCTCGATACCAGACCCGGCCGTGGCGCGAACCCGCAATTTGCCCGCAATAGAGACACCTACGATACCTCTCTACGAGAATCACCAGCATCGAGCAAAAATACCGAATTTACTGCCAATGTCACCGGAGGAGGAGAACGTTCTGACACGGTGTTTGTGTCCAACTTGCCGTATGTGACCAGCGACGATGATTTGTACGAGTTATTCGAGACGGTCGGCAGAACCACCAAGGCTGAGATCCAATACAACGACAACGACAAGCCTTCGGGAAATGCCGTGGTCCAATTCGAACTTGCTGAGTTGTCGGACACCGCGATCCAGAACCTCGATAACTACTTGTATGGAGGACGCAACATTCTGATCACCTACGCCAAGCGCCCATCCCCACCTAACTAAATGTACCATTACTCCTGTAATAAATTGTCACAGTAATTTGAATCCGCACTAGGTAATTCGGAAGTGGATGTCTAAAATAGTAGACGATTGTAAAGCGCGCAAAAATACAGTAAGTCAATCACTATTACTGTCCAGAGAAACACCTCACAAACTCTCAATAACACCTTATACCAGCAATTAGTAACCACCACATATCACCACTAATCTTAACCACCATCTACCTCTACATTGATCGATAATCTGACTAACAGAGTAAAGCAATGAGGAGGGACGCAACCGTGACGGTAGATGTGCATGGCGATATTCAGGGCGACGCAATCGAATCCTACCATGGCGAATACACCGCCACCACTGACAATACAGGTACCTGGAGACACTACTACACCGATTCCAACGGGCAGCTGATCATCAAGAGCCACCACGTGCTTATAGCAGGATTGATTGTAGCTGCTTTACTAGTGTTTCATTTCAGGCACAGGATAGCTGAGGCCCACGACAGGTACCGCACCCGTCGAAGAGAGCGATATATGGGGCTTGGAGGGTTCGAAGGCGATCTTGAGAGGGGTCTCCACAGCGATACCTTTGATATTCAGTCCAATATCAGCAGTGGCGATGCGCGCGAAGGACTACTGGAGCAGGCATCTCAAGAAATTAAGAGGATAATGAGTAATGAGCACCTTGGTTTCGATGAAGCCAGGCTCAAGTATACGCAAAGCCAGCTTTCAAAGAATGGGATTGAGAGGGATGGGCTTCCTCGGGATCCGAAACTAGTCACATTTGACTAAACACAGGTAACAATAACAAACAAAACGAGCGAAAGAGGAATTAAGAATGCAATGAACAAAATAAACGAGCAGAATATTGGAAAGAAGAATGAAACGATTGAAATGAACAGAATGGAAATTACCCACGAAAGAAAATAGTGAAATATGACAACAATTAGAAAGATAGTAAGAAAGATAGTGAATATAGTGAATTTTAGATCCGTGATATGCAGAATACTTAGATACTCAGTGATATGCAGTATATATAGAATAGTGTGAAAATAGCGAGAAAACAGTAGTGAGTACAGAATGCAATTCAGTACATCAACTTAGATTTCACTCTGTGTCCCGCCCTGGTCGGTGGCTGGCCGAACTTTCGTGCTGAATGATCTATTTACTGTTCTGGCAAACATGTTTGATGTTTATGGCTTAAGACACGGCTTAGGACTGCTCTCGCCCTCCTCTTGCCCCTCCAGGCACGATCTGTCTTCTTACGCCGTTTACGCGCTTGTGCTTGCGCCCCAAATTTCGCGGCGGGGCGCTAAAATACACGTGATGTTTGTTTATGTTTGCGTTTAATCAAGAATCATCTCTACTTTAGCCTACGCTGGTCAATTGGTTAAGAGGAGAATACCAGCTTCTCGTTTTGCAAGTGCACCGACACCAGCACACCATGAGCATCTACCATCGCTTCGCGTCGATGGAACACGACGAAGCGTTTTTCAAGCGCCAGTCGCCCGAGGCCCTGGCTTCCAAGAAGCGATCCAACCGAAAATCTTCCAAACACAAACTGAAACTGACCCGATCGGTATCGAACGACTCATCTACCTCAGACTATGGCTCCGCACTGATCGAAATCCCTCCACTAGGCGGTCAATTCCGGGTCTCCAAAACTACCGGTAACTGGAAGAACAAGCGTCGTGACGAGTATGTAAACAACGACCATACAATGATTGAGGGTGACCTTGGAATCACCCGCCAGTCTTCTACAGCATACCTCAAAGAAATCACACTTCAAGAATGGGCCTCGATTTTCCCGAGATCCGCCTACTTTACCGGCCACGACAAAGCCCTCTTTGGCGATATCATCATCTTTATCTATGAAAACCCCGAAACCGGCCGCATCAACACAAAGTCTATAACCAAGTTCGGCATAACCACTTATGAAAACTTGATTCTCGATTCTCGTTCCCGATTTTGGCCCAGTTGTGAGAACTTATTGCCCGAATACCGTCGCTCCAACGTAAGAAGAGCCATGGCAATTACCAACTTGAAGAACTATAACAAGCTTTCCAACAACCACTACGAGTACCTAGAGCTCAAAGAGCCGTGGGATGAAACCAATGCCGGAAGTTTGGCCAACGAAATGTACCTTTTGACCGACAAACCGCCGCTAGATCTTGGCCAGAAACTTCTCCAACTAGGCTTGATCCAGTGCCATTCCGTCAAATCCGTCTTGGTCGACACGGTCTATGACAACTATTCTGACCAGACCACTGAAAAGATCATCGAAGACAACAACAGAATGGTGTACTTGTTGGGAGACCAGCTCGACCAATTGTTCGACCCTTTGATGGAATATTCTCCTGAACAAATGCAAATCAACTACAACGTGCTGGCTTCCGACTTCAAAACTCCGCCCATGCTTTTGGAAAACGAAAACATTTCGTCCATTGTAGCTGAATTGATCTCCATCCAGACTAATTATACCATGGGTTTGGTCAACTTACTTCAAAACTTCATCATACCGTTAAGAATCCACGTATTATCCAATGCCTCCTCTACCTCTGCATCTACCCAAAAGAATTCGGGTATCTTCAAAATCAACCAGGTATTTCCTCCCACTATAGACGAAATCACCAGAATCAACTGTATATTGCATGACTCGCTCAACAAAGCCAAGTATTACGGCTACTTGGAGATTTTCAAATGCTTGGGTATGATCTTGCCGTATTTCTACAAGGCATTCATCAGACACGAAGCCAACCTCAAAAACTTCTCGCCTCGTCTCAATAAGTTCAGCCAAAAGAATCACAAGAGAGCCTTTGAAAACAAAAAGTTAAACAAGGGGGAATATTCTGTAAGAGAGATCGAAAGTGTGGTTTCGGGCTCCTTGTTTGAGTTGCCAAGACTAAAGTTGATATTGAAAAGACTCTACGATACTATTCGCTCCGAAATGAGCGCTGTAAGAGACTCAAAGACATACAGTAGTGTAAGAGAAAAGGAGGAAATTTGCCATATTGATCATTACTACCACACAGCGTTGGATGTCATCGATGCATTTGGTGGGATCTTGCCTGATGAAAATGGCGACAATCCAATCCAGAAAATTGACTTGAAGCAAAGGTTTTTCACTCCAACCGGCAAGATCTTAACTGAATTAGCGTCAAAATGGCCTGAAGAGCTCCAATATGACTGGTTAACAAGGAAAGTGGTGGGCGTATTTGAGCTCAAGAACTTGAAGCCGTTACCAGACAGTATCTTTGACACCGACATTCTTATTATATTCTCGGACTATTTGTTATTCTTAACCATCAAGGATACCAAATACTACCTCAAGAAGTACGACGATCCCCAAAAGTCCATCTCTGTGTCTGATATTTTGATGCATTCCCTCATCAATGAAAAACCATTGCCAAGCTTGGATATATTTCCTACCATGGAAGTCAATGGATGGTGTGAGATCAACAACGTTATTGCCAGCTGCTACAAAGCAACTTCAACTGTGAATACCGAAGTTCAGGGAGATTTCTTAAGATTTTTAAGTACTAAAAAGTATGGCTTTAATTCGGCTTGCAAATACTCAAACTTCTCCAAGAATTACGAGATTTTAAACTCTTGTGAACAGGATAATGGTAACAAGATCGTAGAAATGATCACCAAGTCAAAGGTGCTACAAAAAACACAGTCGTTTCATTTATTCAAGTCTTCGGCTAATGAAGATTCCGAACTCACTTTATACTCGACGGCTCACAATATCGATGCTTACGAAGTGGAGACCTGTAAGTCAGCCTTTGCGTTGTTCCTTAATATTACTATCGATGTACCCAAGAAGTATTTCGATACCCATCCCGACCTTTACTTGATTGTCAATGCATCGTTTGTTAGTGACGAAACTATTCAGCTTGTTGGATTCACAAGAGACGGCAACTATGAACTTGATGAAATAATTCCTGCGCAAGACTTGCAGAAAACCCTAAAGAAAATTATCTCATCTAACTACGAGATCTTGTTCAAATCCCACAACGCTATAACCAAATCGCTTGGCAATGGTTATAAAAATGATTTGGACTACTACCTTAATGTTTTTACATCATACAATAGTGAACGTTTGAAGATGAAAGAGAAGCAAATTGAAGCCGACAGAATTGCTGAAGATAATAAGAGGTTGCAAGCTGAAGAAAAATTCAATGTTGCATCCAAAAATAATACTGCAGCTGCCGAAAATCCAAAGTTGAACAAAAAGAAGTCAATAATATCCAAGATATTTCGCTCTTTCAAGAAGTCAAATGTAGAAACAAAGGCGAAAACAGCTCCAGCCCAAGTCCCAATTACTAAGAAAATCTCCAACACCACCATTCCAAAGGGTTCTGAAGTTGAATACACCCATATTTACAAGCCAATTCCCGAACTTCAACCTCACGAGCATGAGAAGCAGACCAACGATCGAGTTCAAAGACCTGTACAGCTTGTAAACCCTAAAAGCAGAAGCCCGAAATCTCCAGCTGAGCCCTCGTTCAACGAGCGTACCCGAACTGAATCCAGGGCTGTAAGTATTCCTCAATATTCTACGGAAACTCGCTACGACCTGGCTAATCTAAGTCAGGAAGACTTGCAAAGATTGGATGAACATGGAGTAAGAAGATTTAGTCAAGAGGGCTTGTCAAGGACTACTAAAACCAGGGTCATTAGCTTCAAGCCACAGCCAGAAGAAAAGGAGGAACAAAGACCGGAAGGAGAGCATCTGGGGTTGGGCTTTGAATTTGATAATGAACACAACATGTATAACACCTATCTGACACCGAAACTATCTACACAAGCCAGACCAGCCCAACATCAACGAACTATTTCTCTGGACTATTCCAAATCAGCCATCCAGCACCATTCTATCAATGCCATACGTGACTACACCAGGCAGTTTTCGGTTGCGTCGAAGTACACCGATAACTCTTCGTATGGCCAAGTGAACTACTCGCCTATTATCTACGACAAGAATCTTACGAGGTCTACCACACAAGATAACGTAGCTGCCTTGGATTCGATTGAAAAGACAAGGAAAAAGAGCCAAAGCCCCTCGTCAATTCCTCTTATGGACTTGGATTTGCCTACTGAAGAGTTTTACATTGATGGCGAATCCAACTGGACGCTACTTGCCAGCAGAGACAATTCGAACTTGTCTCAAGAGTTGCAGAAATTGAAAGAGGAGCAACAAATGGATCCAGTTGCATACTTTCCTGCAGTTGATCAAACAAGAAGCACCATCAGTTTTCGGAGTGTACTGGAAGGCCAAAGCACGCTTGATTTTGGAAGAAGCAGTACTTCTGTTAACCGTACTGGTGACTTGATGGATCAGTTTATGGCTGAGTTTGGTCCCGATGATAGAAAGTCGTTGAACGAGATTTTCAAGGCACGCCACGAATCGTCGTCTACTTTTGAGATTCCTTCAAACTATTTTGTCAGGGAAAACAGAGAAGAATCAATGCAATCTTTGACATCTACTCAAATTATTGAAGAGTTCAAAAACACAATTGACTTCGATTCGGGACTCGAATTGAACGGTCCGGACGCCCCAGACACCTGTAACATCAGCAGAAATACGTCAAAGGGATCAAATTCGAGTAACTCCAAGAACAGCTATATCTCCAGTATTTCCGATCGTACAAAAGATAGCTCCGATAGTTTTCGGTCCAACAAAAACAGTTCCAGGCCAAGTTTTGGAGGCTTCGGGTCTAGAGCCAATCCCAGCAATGCTACGTTGAACAGTTCAGATGAAGAATATTATTCGCCAAACGAATTTGACTTCGGCAATAGTATCTACCAGATGATCAACGATGTGCAGGCGCGTTCCAAGCAATCGCTCTTGTTATCACAGAAGAAACAAGCCCTAGCAAACCATGACAATTTGTCCAGTCGGTCGCTTGCACCACCCACATCTTCCCCCAATTCTTCTTCTCCCAACACCATTGGGTCGAACTCAAGCGAAGCTACGGTTACCAATGATTACAATGTCTCGAAACCCAAGATGGACTCGGAAATTAGTGAGCCATATTTCACTAGATTGAATAGAACGAATGATGAATCGATTGCGTTCTTATCAGATTTGTTGAATGGATCAATCAACTTATAGGAAGTAAAATGAATATTTCGACCATCTGTCTTTTTAGCGAATATATATTTACATTACTGACGACTTATTTATAGGTCCTACAAATTTCGATACTTAGACTTGTAGTATCAATCATAGTTCATCTTCGTAATATTAATCATACTTTATTCTCGGGTATACTCGAACCATTTAAGCAGACTCCTTCAAGATCTTAGAGACGGCTTCAGCAATGGCATCACCGACTTCAGTAGTCGAAGAGTTACCGTTCAAATCGGCAGTTCTGATTCCAGAATCGATAACTTGACCGACCGCTTTTTCCAAAGCCTCAGCTTCTTTGAGTGAGTCCAAAGATAATCTCAACATCATGGCGACTGACAAAATGGTAGCGACTGGGTTGACTTTGTTTGCTGGCAAGTCAGGAGCAGAACCGTGGCATGGTTCGTACAAACCAAAAGCTGAATTGGTGTCTGGTAAGGAAGCTAAAGAAGCAGATGGTAAAAGACCCAAGGATCCTGGAATCACCGAAGCTTCATCGGAGATAATGTCACCGAACATGTTGGAAGTGATGATGATACCGTTCAATTTGGTAGGCGATTGGATCATGATCATGGCAGCTGAATCGATCAACTGGTGTTGGACTTTGAGTTGAGGAAACTCAGTGCTGATGACATGGTCGACTGTTTTTCTCCACAATCTAGAGGAAGCAAGAACATTAGCCTTGTCCAAAGACCAGATTGGCAATGGTGGGTTGTGTTGCAAGGCCATGAAAGCGGCCATTCTGGTGATTCTGGTGACTTCTTCAACCGAGTATTTTTCGGTATCCCAGGCACTTTGCTTGTCAGCGGACTGCTCTTGTTCTTCTCTTTCACCAAAGTAGATACCGCCAACCAATTCACGGACCACAGTGAAGTTAGTACCCTTGACTCTGTCGGCCTTGATTGGAGAAAAGTCCAAAAGTGCTTCAGAAACAAAGTTGCATGGTCTCAAGTTAGCATACAAGTTTAATTCCTTTCTGATTTTTAACAAACCTTGTTCTGGTCTGACGCTTCCAGTTCCCCATTTAGGTCCTCCAACAGCACCTAACAAGACAGCGTGTGATTCCTTGGCTGCTTTTAATGCTTCGTCCGGTAATGGAACACCAGTAGCATCTATGGCTGCACCACCTATCAAGTGGTGTTTGAATTCATACTTGACGTTTTGATGTGGGGTGGATTCTTCAATTGCTTTGAGCACCTTGATGGCTTCGTTACACACCTCGGTACCAACATGGTCACCAGGCAAGACGGTAATGGTTTTAGTAGTAGTCATTTTAGTATAGTTGAAAAACAATAGAGAGGTGAAGCTTCTTTTATATGGTGTAATTTTTCACTCGACATGACCGGTGCCGGAAACGCGACCGGTACCGGCAAATGGAACGTGGAGAAAAATGATCTTAAAAGTACGCTTTCTACATAGATGACAGGTTACAGGACGAGTCCAGAGAAACTATTATTCAATACTATAAACACGATGTAACACACTAAACTAACTATACACTAGATTAATGACCACTCCATTCGATGGAGTCCAAGTCGATACCTTCCTGGACCATTTCCCACAATGGGGACATTTTTCTCAAGAAGTCGACTCTCTCATGGATGGCAGCAATCACGTAGTCGATTTCGGCCTCGGTGGTAAATCTACCAATACCAAATCTGATAGAGGAGTGGGCTAAGGCATCGTCGGCACCTAAAGCATGCAAAACATAGGAAGGTTCTAACGAAGCGGAAGTACAGGCCGAACCGGAAGACAAAGCAATGTCCTTTAAGGCCATCAATAACGACTCACCTTCGATGTAAGCAAACGAAACATTGACACATCCTGGGTATTGCTTAGCAGGATCAGAAGATCCGTTCAACTGGGTCGAAGGAATCGACAACAAGCCAGCCTTCAATTTGTCCGAAAGCTTTTTAATATAAGCCTGGTCGTACTACAATAGTTAGTATATGTTAGTGGGAAACATCATCAGCTCCTTGCATAATCAACTCTCCTCAAGCCACACGAGCAGAGATAGGCTCAAGTGCAGTCGGATTGCAAATTTCATCCTCTGATATCAAAATATACATACCTCTTTCTCTTCGGTAATCAATCTGGCGGCTTCTCCGAATCCAGCCACCAAAGGTGGGGCCAAAGTTCCTGATCTCAAACCTCTTTCTTGGCCACCTCCAGTAATTATAGGGTCCAATCTGACTCTAGGACGTCTTCTCATGTAGAGGGCACCAATTCCCATTGGTCCGTAGATCTTGTGGGATGAAATCGACAATAAGTCGATGTTCATTTCGTTGACGTCGATATCGATTTTACCGTAGCCTTGGGCGGCATCGGTATGGAAGAAGATCTTGTTTTCTCTACAGATTTGGCCGATTTCCTTCAAAGGTTGAATGACTCCGATTTCGTTGTTGACGGACATCACCGATACCAAAATGGTATCTTTACGGATAGCTTTGCGCAATTCATCGAGGTTTATCAAACCTTCTTCGTTGACTGGCAAGTATGTAACGTCGAACCCTTCGTCTTGCATGTGTCTGGCGGAATCCAACACACACTTGTGTTCTGTTTGAAGGGTGATGATGTGTTTTTTGGTCTTCTTGTAGAAGCGGGGCACACCTTTGATGGCCATATTGTTGGATTCAGTAGCACCCGAGGTGAAAATAATTTCTTTTGGATCTGCATTGATGCCTCTGGCAATATGGGCACGAGCTTTCTCGACCTCTTTCTCGGTTTCCCATCCATAAGCATGGGTAGAAGAATGAGGGTTACCGTACAATCCGGTGAAGAACTCCAACATCTTGTCGACAACTCTTGGATCAGTTGGTGAGGTGGCTTGAACATCCAAGTAGATTGGTCTGGTTCCGAACTTGGAATCATCACGGGTAGCACTCTTTAAAGTGATGGCCGATCCTTCAGGTGGCGTAACAGTGGAGGTTTCCGTAGGGGTGGATTTGTGGACAGTGCCGGCAGTCGTGGCCAAGGTCCGTTGGAATCTGAAAGCAGCAGCACCGGCTACACGCCTAGCTACTCCGGCAACGCTGGTTCTACTCATTGGTTGCATCATGGTGTTGCTTTCTAATTATTAATACAGCGCACTCGCTTCAACTGAAAAATGACTGGGGAGAGGGGGGGAAGTAGTCGTGCGCGGTCCAATTGGTCTCTATATTATTTACTTACGTATGGAGACAAGTTCTTACTGACGACCTCGTAGCAGCCGAGGAATATGGCGCCGCCGGCACTGATCCAAGCAGTACGCGGGCCAATACCTTTGAAGAACGCCGTGTAGCCTTCTTCACGCACCAACGACGAGATCACCGAGGTGAGCGGGACTCGCGTGGTGTTGAGCATAATTCGCGTTTTTATTACGTCGAGCGGCGTGGTGGCTGCTGCCGCGACACCGCCAGCAATTGACCCACACACCGCTGCTTTCGGCGCCGAGAGGGCATCGGAGGTCGCACCAGCACCGGAGCGCAAGGCCCATGTTTTCTTCAACCATTCGTACAACGGGAATTGTATGACGGTGAAGGGGATCTCACGCATGATAGTAGTGTTCCATCCTCGGTATAACCCCCTAAACAAGCCTTCGCCAGACCGGTTCTGTATCAAGTAGAGGAAGTTGGCCCACGAGGATGTTTTTCCGCCCACGCCCGCGATGCCTGCCTGGGTCCGCTGCTTGATGATCTCGGCCGGGACTCGCACCAAACACGCCGCGACCTCACCGCACGAGGCAGATATCATATGGCTCTTGGTGGGCAGGTAGTCCTTGGTATATATCTTCATGGAATCATAGGTGATGAAGAAAAGCGATGCCGATGGTGCGGACGCAACCACACACGAGCCCAATCCCTTGTAGATGCCCTTCCAACCACCGTTATGGAAGAACCCACCCTTGGCCTGGATCCGGGTTTTGATGGTATCTATAGGAAAGAACGCCAAGTCAGTGGACGTACCTGCGCATCCTCCGCTCTAATGTTAGTCATGTTGTAAATTGAGCATCCACTCTGCTCTACGTACTATCAATGATACCAAAAACGTCAGGTTATCCATGCTAACGGAGTAATAGTGTAGTGGACTTTTCACTAGTGTAATTTTCACTTTTTCAGTCTCGTGAGCATTGGCAAGTCACCGCGAAAATTTAGACCCGGTGACTACTAGTGACTACTTGCGAGGACTCACCACGTAACTCTTGCCTACTCTCCTCTTCTTCGCGTATTTAAGAATGAGCGAGTCCACTTTTTTGGAAGCAGGCACAAACTCGCTGATAAACGGAATGAAATCGTCGTAGTTCCAGTTCTGGTCCACAGTGAACAACTGCTCGAATCGCGCCGCCACATTGCTAGAGAGCAATTCTCTCTCCACATACCGCAACACGTTGCCGCTGCGATTGAAATGGCCCTTGAGGTTTTCAATATCAAGTGATACGTTGTAGAATTCCGGGAGCGTCGCTTTCCATTGGACCAAGAAATCGTCTTGGCCCACCGTCCTGGTGCGCGCCAAAGTCCGCACCCCAAACCACTCGGCGATCTGCGCGTTATTTAGGCGGAAAGCGTCCCCATCAACCTCGCTAAATCTATACACCACGGCGCGCACGATCCCTGCGTCGATGTGATGCTGGGAGTGGGCTTCACGGCACACGGCGTCAACACTCCCGCGCTGGCTTCTGTAGTCGAACTGCTGGCTGATGAGCATCGTCACCACGAGCGATATCACCTCACTGGTGCACTCGACCCCCAAAATGTACGCGTTCCCGCCCACTTCGCACCCTCCGACCGCATACCACTGCTGATAGAACTGGCGCTCCAGCACCGGCGAATCTTGTAGTAACTGCTCCAATGTAACACTAGATAGGGTGTCAGATCTGGTGAGCGCGTTTTTGATGACAGGAAGCCCGAATGTGTCGATCTTACCGGTGGTGGGCGTTATTTCGTACTCGTATCTGCCCTGGGCCAATCCCACAAATCGGTTCCCGCTGGACTCACTTTGCGGCACAAGTTCTTCCACACTGGTTCCCAAACCGTTGACATTCATGTTGTTGAGAAGCAATACGGTGTTGGAGTGGTTGATCTGGCGCAACTTCCATGACTTGTCTTCAGTGCAAACCACAAGATGACTTTCGTGGTTACCGTTGGCGCGGTCGTGGTCTAAAGGTGATGACTTGATCAAAAGCTGTCCATCCTTGTTATTTTTTATGTATTCTAGCACCGACGGTTCCAATTGAAGAAACTTGTATGTGTGGTCCTTCGGGTACGTTATCTGTTGGTAGATGGAGTACTTCATCGTTATCCTTCTTTCCAATTGCTTCTTCCTATCGCGTATTTCCTGTCGCGCTCCGATCTCTAGTGGAAAAATCATGAGTGAAAAATAAAAGATAGAATGAACACTACGTCAGTCTAACCACTTATTCATTCTGTCAGTCTTACCCGAACTACTTCTATATCTACACTTGCTCAATTCTACCTTTATGTTTATAAATTCTAGTATTAATTTTGCTGGTCAATGACACTGTCGATATCTTCAACTTCTTGAAGCATGAAGTCACGATTCATACTGATGGCTTTCTTGTTGTCGTTTTGGTAAAGCAAACGAGCCAACTTGGCTTGTGGACCCCATCCGTTGACTGGAGCATTGAGCTTGAATGGCAACAACCACGAAGTAATGCTAACAAAGTTGTCCGATAACGTGACGAGCTCATGGATAATGTCTTCGATACAGAGTAATCCCAACGAGTCTCCAAACTTGTCTTCGACCAATTGATTGTTGTCCAAACGAATAGGTCTGACATCTTTTTCTTTGTCTTCTTCGTTTTGCTCTTGTTCTTCTTCCTCTACTGGGGCTCTTATACGGGCTCTCTTTTGGAAAAGCTTACGGATAGAGCTCATCGATGGGCGTCCGATTATGATGTATGGGGCAATCAAGTTCAACAAAGCCATGGTGTTGGCGGTAACCTTGACAAAAACACCGGTGTTGACTTCATCGAGCTTCAATACCTTCAAGATCTGACGGGCTTTGGTGGGTATGGTGCTCTTTTTCATTTGGTTTTGAATACGAATGACAAACAACAACTTAGGTTCTTGTTCTTCTTCTTTTTTGGAGAGCCCTTGCTCTTCGTGCTTGGCAGTTATGCTTCTGATACGCTTGTTTTCCAACTCATTGGTCTTGTACTTGCTGACCAAAATCTCTGCTCTTATGAATTTGTTCTTCTTGGCATTCTTTAACTGCTTGTTTTTTATGGCTCTTTCTTGTGCTTCTTCTTGTTTCTGTAATCTCTTTCTGTCCTTGTCCTTTCTCTTACGCAAGAGAATCTCTGGGTTTGAGTTTAATACAGCCATATTGCTAGTTGTGCTTTGAAAGAAACGCTCTGCTCATCTCTTCGAATCGTTTTTTTACGGGATGAGTTGAAAAATCTTGTGTCCTGCACATAACCGGCTTACCGCGAGCTCGATAAGCGACAAGGATAAATATCCTACCATTCACACAGAAGCCGGTGGCTTATACAGAGAGACACCGAGACTCATCCCGGTCGTGAAGATAAGTTGGGGCCAGTCAAGCATTTTGGGCTGTTTCTGATGCTCGGATTTATTTTACAGTAATTTTCACCCACAGCAGTAGGTTACGGCGAGGCTTTCAGAACAGGTCACTCCGTGTGTCACTCTATATCAAAACAGGTAGGTATTACCCCCGGCATTTTTCCTTAAAGGATGGCGCAGAACCCCAACTGCGTAAAAATGGGTTGAGATTGCTACCAGTAAGCTTAAACAAGCGAGAGGCTTGCGAGCTTCGGTGGGGTAATTACAGTTTGAGACCAGTATTATTTGATCAAAAAGAACAATCCGTAGTCACCCAGGAAAATAATCTCCTTCTGTATCACCATGTGAAGTTTAGCAAATATCCGACGGTTGAAGTACATGTTTTGGCAGATGTTTCACCGGTTTCAGGCAAAACAATATCCCCTGAAACGTAACATGCAACACCTTTCACCTCTACACAGCATCTACTCAGTACTCTCGAAAGTAATCCACTCAGTAATATAAGAAACTAGTCAGAGCTCACTGTGGGTGCGCACTAATCAAACAGCGATCTCGATTTTGATGGCTTAGCCTGCGAACAATAAGGATTCACATCGCATTAGAAAGTGGAAGATGGCTCGAATTCTACACTGTACCAATTAGCCTTGGCTCGTGCTGCTACTTTAGAGCACCGTAACCGAAATTTTCAAATACCAACCTTGTCGCAACTTTGTGGCTTAGTCAACCCGGGATTGTTTAAGCCCTAAAGTCCATCCGACACAAAATTGAACAAGTGTATGGTTCAAACTTTTTTCTCCTGTGGTGGATCGGATTTTGCTCATCACTATAGATTTTCTTTTATTCGGAGGAATCGCTAGGGGACAGAGTAGACTACTACCAGGTTTCAGAGAGGGCGTATGCATTTTTTTATCGGCGCCCATAGTACAATTCGCTTATAGACGTCAGACCTGAGCCTCAGCAGTTTCACCCAGATCTCCATTCATATTATAGGTCTTGGTCATTTCCCCCCATCATAATCAATTAAGAGGCTTGCACTATTTACAGAAAATAATTTTAGAAGCACTCTTGAATTGCACATTCACATATTATCCGTGACACCCGTCCTGTTGGTCCTACTCTCTTCAATTGATATTACCTGTCATTTCGCGTTTCAAATTCTGGTACGATCTCCAGCACATTGAGCGTCCCTTGATGGATCACACCCCCATATTGCATTTATCTCATTACTTTCAGCATAATAGACTTTTTTTATACACCTATGGATCCTACCCATCATAATCAGCATCAAAAAATCGACGATCCTTATGCCTTACAGGGGCAACCAACCGTTCCCAGTCAGAACTCCACCCCGACATTGCAAGATCACGCCCAGCATGGTTTCGTCAAACAAGAGCCAAACGATATGACCTTCATACCCAACCAGGCATCCTACGCCCAATTCAAGCCCCTTTTCATTCAACAACCTTTGCATCATGACCCTCACAACCACCCGCGGCATCAAATGTACCAGGTGGACTACTCCGGACAGCCGTCACAAAATCAGGCCATCCTGCATTACCCCATGGCCCCTGTTGCCGGCACCGCCCAGTTTTACCAGCAGCAGATGATGTCCCAGCACGACCAGACCCAGCCTATAGCGGCACCTCCGCACCCCCAGCGCCCTACGATCGCTCTGAGCCTGTCGTTCCCGCCTATTTCCTCGGGAATGGCCCTGCATACTCCTCCATTGGTGGCCGCCCAGCAGCTAAACCATAGAAAAAGACCTAGAAAAAATGAAACATATATATCCGGAGACAATGGCGGCGATACTGAGTTGAAGCAAATGGCCGCCAAGGCGTCCACAGTGCCGCTTTCGCAACTAGCATTACGAATCAAGCAGTTGGAAAATGAGTATCCAAACTCCTCCAATCCAGAAGGCGCTCCTGAAATCGATCCGTCGGACTCCCAAAAGTTTAAAGAGCACAAGGAAAGGCAAAGACAGTTGTTTGGAATGGTATGGTTGATCAACTCGTGTGAACCGTCGCCTACAGCAGTAGTGCCCAGAAATAGAATCTACGCTAGGTACGTCCAGATCTGTGCGGATAATAGCCTCGCGCCGTTGTCGCCAGCCAGTTTTGGTAAATTGGTCAGAATCCTCTTCCCTAATCTCACCACTAGAAGATTAGGGATGAGGGGTCAGTCCAAGTATCATTATTGTGGGATAAAGTTGATAGGCGACCAAAACCTCCAGCTGCTGCAACACCAGCAACTGCATCTGCATCTGCATCTGCGCTCGCAGCACCATGTCAGCGGCCTCGGCATCTCCAACTTTGCCAGTTCGCACCAAATCCAGTCGCCCATTTCGTCCACCAACTCGTCCATATCACTTGACGATTCGCCCATCACCGCCTCCCAAATCCATACCCCTTCATACACCCCGATCAACTCGCCGGCCATTGCCAACTCCAACTCGATTTCCGACCAGTTGCCGCTGGTATCTCACTTGAAGTACGTGCCCAACTTGGACGAGTTGTTGAACAGTAATCTCGGGCAAAACTCCAATCCAAATGTCAGCTTGGAGTTGCCTTCTATCTACCCATACCTTCAAAGAGACATTGATTACGATATTGCAGATACTTTGTATTCGCTCTACAAAGTACATGTCAACTCATTGTTCGAATCCCTTAGGTACATGCAGATGAAAAGCTTGTTTGCCAGCTTTAATAACTTCAACAGCACCTTGACAGCTCCAGTATTCAAGCTTTATACCCATGAGAGCATCATTGAATGGGTAAAACAGTGTGATTTGGTAATGTACAAAAGAATGATCAGAATGTTGAGTAAGTTGCAATTACAACTCCTGATTCCTCCCGAGGTCTTGAGTCAATTGAAACAGATATCGAGCGGGTACGTAAAGACCTTGTCCAGCAACTTGGTCAACAATAAGGTGACCAAGAACTTCTTCATCATGAAGTTGAAACTCGCAAAGAACTTTGTCAATTTTTTGAACAGATTAATCAAAATTATTGAAACTGGTCAGTCTGCTGCCCGGATCTTGAATGATCCTATGGAAAAGAAAGCCATGGTGCATGATTGGTTGCAGCTCGATATCTACGAAATCGTTGCTCGAGAAATACCTTGTGGCGAAAAGAATATCGAGGTGTTGTTGTACATATTGAACAACGATCTTTTGAACATGTTGACGTCCAACGATTCATCCAACTCGTCAGATTCTTCAGAAAGTGACGGCAACGAAATCATAATCCAAATCTCCAACTGCATATCTGAATTACCCGGCAAGTTCACCAACATCAACCCTCGGCTCTTCATCTTGTTGACCAGTAACCTTCTAACCACCTGCTTGAGAGAAATCAGTTTGGCGAGCGGCCAAGGATTTGGAGCATGGTGGATTGTCAGATGCTGGATAGACGAGTACTTGTCATGGAGATTTGAGCTTGGTGGTTTATTCCAGGAAGATTTCGGCGTCGATAACCAAAACGCTGACAAGGAATCGTTAGTAGGAAACTTGAACCAAGCCAGAAATCGTGGCGACACCAGCACGGGCCATAATCCCAACTTGGAGATTGAAGCAGCCAATGTTTCGGCCAATACTTCGTTAAATATCCTGGGATCCAACTTCGACCTCACGTCAAATTTAAGCAACAATTCCGACATCAACCAGGACTCCAATGCAGGTAACACATCGTTGGGTGCGGTAGATTTGTTGGGAGCTTCTTACGGATTTGACAGAGGTGGCCAGCAAACCAACTCGGCCACTTCGTCCAACCAAGTTCACAACAACGCCGAGGACATTTTGCTGAACTATGACAGCAACGACAACTTTCAATAGATACTATCAAAAGTAAAAAAATAAGACAAAAAAATTATACTAGCCCATGGGGCACATCAGTCATCTGATTTAGCATTATACACAATACAAATTACGTACTATTAGTCTATTGTAGTGAATGACACCTAACGCTTGAAAGTAGGCACCATTTCTATATTATGTCATGTTGGACAGTCAAATAAACAATCGGGGAAGAGCTCATGTATAATAATATACAACTATAAAATACAAAATATAATCCACTCATAAAGTTGAATATATGGCTTTTATTATCTGATAATTTCCACTCAAGATAATTAATTCAAGAGTTGAAATCGGGCTGAATTATGGCATATATTATATGTGGAACGACTCATTCATTAGATAATTACTACTTTGACTATCATTATACTATAAACTCGGCAACTCTAGCTGGATACTGTCGTGTTTTCGAATCTTACACATCATTTAATGCAACACACACGGCACCTTTATGGTGTCCATTGTACTGCCTTACCGTTTCACTATTTGATAAATCCCACAATCGCACGTAGTGATCCGAGCATGCCGTCACCAAGTAGGCACTGTCAGCACTGAAAGCACAGTCCCACACCCATCTTTGGTGGCCCTGAAGCGTCGTTTCCAAGTTGAAGTTGTTTTCGGTGGACCAGATACGCGCGGTGTGGTCTGCAGAGCATGTGGCTAGGTGTTTCATGTCTGTGGACAACAACACCCGTGTGATGTATTTCAGGTGGGACCTGAACTTGGTGATGGGCGTCAATGACGTAAGGTCGCGCTGGTTCTGCATTTTCCACACATAGCAATTTCCTTTGTTGTTTCCGGCCACCAACATCGACCCGTCGCTGGCTACACTTAACGAGTTGATAGGAACATCGTCTTCGGGGATAAGGTGGTGCGTGCACTGGTTTTCGCCCAAGTCCCAGATCCGAATGTTGCCGTCTTGATCACAACTGATCAACTCGCCTTGATTGGGGTGGATCACTACCTCGTTAACCGGACAGTGATGCTTGTAGTTTCTCTGTACCGACGGCGACCTCACATCCCACACCTTGACCATGCCGTCCTCCAGCGACGTGACCATCCACTTATTTTCTATCTGGAATGCCAACGACGTCACGTTGTTGGTGTGGCCCTCAAATGTCATCACTGGGTTGTTGTTGCTGTTATTACTGTGGGCAGCGCCGTTGGTGCCACCATTATTGGCAGCCGAGGCATTGGTCGAGTTGTTTCCCGAGCTGCCTGTCTGCCTTATATCGTAGAGTCTGACGTAGAGGGTTCCCGCGGCTGCTAGGAACCGTTTGTCTGAAGTGATTTCCAACCTGTTGACTTGAGAGTCGGTATGTTGGATTGTTCTGGAACACACGCCTGTAAGAGCATCCCAGAACCTAATCGTATGGTCGTATCCTGCCGAAGCAAGTATCACCGACATTCTGTGTGTATTTGATCTGGTGGGTTGCTTGTGGGTTCAATGAGTTCTAATGAGTTTTAATGAGTTCGCACGATTTAACCTGAGATAAGGCAGAAAATATGAAGAATAGAAATGAGTGACTACTGATTATTGAGCGACAAACTAGGCACTTCCTATCAAATACGTTGGGACACTTCAACAGCAAACTACTTCTACTAACAACCATAACTTTCCTCAACATGATTTTGATGGTATACTTTATATGATAGCACGTTAATTGTAGAAAAGTACCAAAAAATTGATCAATTGTACGAGATAAGATTCAAATTATTGCTCAGCTGGAGTACCTCCATGCCTTTAGGCTTATCGATAAAGAGACTTTATTTAAATTACATCTATTCAACATATTTAGAAAGTGATTGGCCTATTAAGTGAATTATTAACTATATAGGCTCAACTTTGATCGGAATTGTATTTGTTAATAAAGTTTTTACTGAAAAGGTCTGGAATTTGTCAATTAATTTGACTATTTTGATTATATAGAAGGATATAGTTCAAACGGGGCTTGTTACGATTGGAAGGCCGTCTATGTTTTGTACGAAGTGTACTAGTCTACGAGGTGAAATACGATTCTTCCCTTTGGTTCCATAAAAAATATTTATTAAGGTGGAATGAATGATAACCTAGTCATAGGATGAATAATTAGATTCACTTATTGAGTAGAAAAAACAAAAAAACCCCTGCTGAATTTAGTATTTGAACGAATAATTAATGTAAATACTTAAATAGCATATGTGCCTCTAGAATTTCAATAAGAAGGCTCTTTTGTACTCTTTCTTGAATGCGCTTGTCTTAACGTAAAAACGTAAATTTATATTATGGTAATTATACAGAATATAGGCTTATGTACTTAGTAGTAAGATACAAGCCCTAAAATGATTTTCAATAGTCTTATGATTGTATTCTTCTTTAGCGTCTTCGAAGTCCTATATGATCGATGAATACACCTAAACTCAATAGGCAAGCAAATTGTTTTCTGTAGCATTGGTTCCGTAGTTAGATCAATGTTATTTTTTCTTCTTGATTTCTATAATTGTACTTTTAATTAATTATAGACACTAACTACCCCAGGTAATGTGAATTAATCTATAATTGTGGCTATATAAACAGTTGCTGTGTGTCAAAGGTCATAAAGGCATGGGCGTTTAGAAGTTCTCGTTAATGACTTGCTTCTGTTGTGGAGTCAAGGAGATTGGATAGTCTACCTTGAACACAATATGCAAATCACCTCTTTGTCCTGTTTTGCTGCTTGGCATTCCCAATCCTGGGTAGGTAGTTTCATTACCAGGTTGCACAGGCGACGATCTGCTGAGCGAGATTCTTCTGCCATCAATAGTGTTGATTTCTTTGTCGAATCCACACAACGATTCTTTGAAGGTCAATGGGAGAGTCATGATCAAGTTGTTATCTTCTCTCTTGAAAATTGGATGTGGTTTTTGCTCAATCACAAACACTATGGTTTGTCTGGCATGACATTCAGGTTGGTAGTCACCTTCGTTCTTGAAGGTGATTCTGGTTCCGGATTTCCAACCAGCTTTGATGTTGACTTCGATGATTTTAGGTTCTTGGGCGCCGGAAAGTCCCTTTCTGTTTAATTTCATTTTCTTGGTGCATCCATTGAACAAGTCTTCCAACGATACGTTCAATGGGATAGTGATAGTATCAGGTTCTGGACGACGCTGTTGGCGCGAACCTCCGCCAAAACCACCGGGCATTCCTCCCATACCGCCGCCAAAACCGCCGTGGCCACCAAAACCGCCAAAGTCGTCATGGCCTCCTCCCATGCCAAATCCTCCCATTTGAGAGAAAATATTGAATGCATCGGCTTGTGAGAATGAAGCTCCTCCAGTGGAAAATCCACCAGCACCGCCAAACGGACTACCGCCGGCACCGCCAAATGGATTGCCACCAGCACTGCCACCTGCTGGAGCATTGCCGCGGGCAGCTTCTATACCGTAGTCATCGTACACTTGTCTTTTGTCGGCATTGGATAAAATATCAAATGCTTCTGAAATCTCCTTGAACTTCTCGGTGTCACCGGTTGGTTTGTCTGGATGGTATTTCAAGGCAGACTTTCTGTATGCTTTCTTTATTTCTGTCTCTGAAGCAGATGGACTAACGCCCAAAAGGTCGTAAAGTTTAGTTTCTCTAACCATTATTGTTTACTTGCAGCTACAAGGATAAAGAGATTCACCGCATTATATTAGGCCGCATTGGCTATATACTTGATCGCAACTGAACAATCTTCGAGGGCATTCTAGAAGGTTCCGCGCACGTGCCGCAACCCTAAACCTCACGCTATATTCTGATCTCACGCGCACTACGTTTACTCGCCCTTCTGCTGTTTGGCAATACGGGCAGCCTTTTTGAGGGCACGGACTCTGATACTCTTGTGCATGTCGAGATTGAGCTTGTTGGCGATGCTGGAGTAGACGCCCACAGTATTCTCAATACCGAAATGCATCAAGGCGTGGGTCCAGTATGGCGTGCTGGTTGCAAATCTCTCCTGTGCACCGCCGCGACGGCCCACACCATGTAAAACAGATTTGACAAAGTTCTTGGGGTTTGGAATCATGGCCGAAGGTCTCTTGATCTTGGACATGGCCGAGGTCACCAAGTACGAAATCACAAGTTCCACATCAATGCCCTGTGGCTTCAACTCGCCTGCCAATGCGCTGGACCATGCCTGTAAGAAAGCTTTGGTTCCCGAGTAGGTGGCCAAGTAAGGCGTAGGAAGTAAACCTCCAAACGACCCCATGTTGAGAATAAGACCGCGCACACCCTTGCTTTTGGCAACGGTTGTGGAAATCACGGGCGCGACAATCTGGGTGATTTTCAAGGTCGCAGTGGTGTTGATGGTGATGATGTCTCTCAACTCCTTGTCTTCAGTTTCCAAAAATGGAACAGGGATCGAGTGCGATTGACCCACGTTATTGATCAAAACAGTGACAGGAAGGTCATTGATAGCATCCCCAAGTGTAATGTAGTTGGTTGGCTTATCAGTAGACGCGTCAAATGCAACCACCTTGGTGCTGACATTGTACTTGGCTTCGATTTCCTCAGCAAGTGCTTCCAATTTCGACAACGTTCTAGAAACTAACACAACATTCAAGCCCTTGCCGGCCAACTGGAAAGCATACTCTTTACCAATTCCATCCGAAGCACCCGTGATGACTGCCCAGTTGCCTTTTTTGGCTCCGTACTTGGAAAAGTTGACCGAAGGCAACACAAAGGAGTCGAACACGAGACTGATCAACCCCAAACCAACGGTGGTCAACTTGTACACTCCGACCAACAAGGCCCCGTAGACGAGACCTTGTACCCACTTGCAACTACTTATGGATTCAACTACTTGAGACACCATTGTTGTATAGCTCACCACCACTGAGATATCGACAACATTTAAAACTGTTGGGAGTCGTGTACAGCACAAAACATAGTTGAGCTTTTTCAATATATTACATTACTATACATATGGTACAAGTAGCTAGGTGAATTCACTTTTTCGCTGGTAGTTCGTCGTTAGAGGTTAGATATACGTGAACTCGTCTAGCTTTTCGGTGGCCACTTGCACATGCGCCTCTTCTCGCATGCCCTGGGCCTCAAGACTGGCAAGAGACCGCTCGAGCTTTAGTTTGGATACTTGTAGATCCGCAATCTCCTTGTTGGTATTTTGCAACTCATTGTAGCGACTCTCAAGCGTTTCGATGGTGGCCTCGTTTTCGATTCCGAGCGTTTCTATCCACGGATTATTGTACAGTTTTGCCTTTGAAATGCTAGGTCGCGACTTCACGGGCTGATCGTTATTGGAGTGGCTACTTTGATGGCTGTAATGGCCACGACCCCGTCCTCCTCGGTATGACGAACCACGGTAGCTGCTGCCTCTATACCCTGAACCGCGATATGAATCGTAGCCAGCGCTGGATCGAAAGCTTTGCTCCTCGTACTCAGTGTCTGGGCCGTTTTCTGGTCTTGGTTCGGTTGATCCTTCGAACGCATCTTGGGATCTATAACTCAGACCTCCCCATCCTTTATTGTATGATTTGTAACGTCCTCGATATCCATCCCTTGGAGGCCCATAACTGTCGTAATACTTGCCTCGTCCCCTGTAACGCGAGCCTTCGCCTCCCCGGCCACGACGGGTGCCGCTATAAGAGCTGGAATAATAGCTTGAGTCGTAGTCATTCACGTTCTCGTCCCCGTAGTATCGGTCATGATGATTTTCGCCGTTGCGGCCTCCATTATCACTAGCCATTCTAACGCTTTTTGGATTTAGTTGAAGTTCGAATAAATGTTTTGAAAACCTGCGAATGTGCAAGTGTAATCTGCAAAGTGAAACCCACAAACGTCTTAAAAAACCCAACCTCGTAAACTGCACAAAGACACGCCATTACACATCCTGATCGGGTAAGTAAATAGTCGTGCGCACCACTAAAGTACAATACCAATTTTGCTAATGATCTAGTCATTGCAACTGGGTTAGCATCAAGAGCACAATTGCTCAAGGTCAACAGAAACATATATAAAATCGTTCAGCGGAGTCTCATCAAATTAGCACAAACCAGCATAAATTATAACAAAATACCATAAGTTGTCATCACAGCTGAATTGAGTTGAATAATGGAGGCTGCAACCCAACATTCATCAGAGAGTCAATTATCGATATTCAACTTAGCATGGAAAAAATTGAATACCACAGAACCAGATCGGGTAGAGCTCTACAAGATATATGACCTTCTCCGGCTCATTGAAATCGAGTTATTGGGCACAGAGAATGGGGCCCAACAAAATGATTTATTCTTCCTTTCGAAAGATCCAATCATCAGCAGGAACATAAATCTGGTTGTTAGAGAGTTGGAACATAATTTTGATCGATTTGGAAACGAGCTCCTCGTAAGTAAAGCTGATATGCTTCAGCTTATTATCAATACCCTCGAAGACATCAAGATCTTTGACTACGATACCATGAAAGTCTATGGTGATTTCAACGACTATACCAGCAAAGGACACGTCAAATACTATCAGGATAACTTCAACCTTTTAATTGAAAAAGAGCAAGAGAACACACTTTTACGTCCAGAAACACCAAACATATTATTCAAAGAATATCAGCAAGATACTGACAGAAAAGAAGAAGAGGAATCAATGCGGGACGATTCAGACGATACTAGTTCTATCATGGAAGATGCTTTTGATATGGTAAAAGGATCACCACTTAGTTTATTGGACTCAGCAACTGAAAGCCTTGATGGTTTGGCAAAGTCCATAAAGAAAAGTGTTTCTATAGACTCCGATTTCGATCTCAATTTGCTGAACACCAGATTTCAACTTAAAAGGTCTTTGGATGATCTTCAGCAATTTCACAATAATCTCGAGGGCAAGTTTGCTGCATTTGAAATGGGGCTAAACGAGTTGAGTTATCAAAACAGTCATGACTTCAAAAGTCTAATAACGCTTAACCAAAATAATAATCGCATGCTAAAGAAAGTCAGGTCGATCAGATCGGAAATGGTGTCGGTGAGCTGCCAATTACAAGAAGTCAAGCATCCTGGAAGCATGGAAGTGATTGAGAATTTTATGGATCCAAAAAAAGCCCAACCCGTGCCGACTACTTCAGTAAAGCATGCTAAACTGACCCAAACCGGCATTGATGCCACGCATGCTCCTTTAATGAAGAGTATGCATGGTAAACTGACACAAACTGAACTAATCGATACTACATACCCTACTTCAAAAACCGGTAAGCTTACTGAACTGACCCAAACTGACCCGACTGGAATTGATACAATCAGTAGATCTAAAATACGATCGGATGTTGCTGTACAAACAACTTCTGTTATAGAAGGGTCAGGGCAATCCAACTTGTTTGCTAAAGCAGTCTGCGTGGGTATACTTTTAATGGTGTATTCTTACTATTTTAATACATAGTTATATATCCAATCTAAAGTTAGCCCATATTGACCGAACGGGAGTAGCCATCAAAGTTTTCGCCCTCGTCTTCGTGGAAGTAAGGATGAATTAATGCCCTCTTGGCACTGATTCTTCCGCTAGGATCATAAACCAACATTTGCAGCAAAAGATCAACGCCATCAGCATCCAAACTAGGCACAAACTCGGCCAAGTTCTTTTTGGACCATTTGGGGAAAGTGGGTTTAAAGTCCGGCAAGTAGCACACGTCGGGCCAGGTCTCTTCTGTAGGGGTTCCCAATATTCTAAAGATCCTAAATATTTCGTCAATTTCAGAGTCCCCTGGGAATAATGGCTTTCTGTTGCACATCTCGGCAAATATACATCCTACAGACCAGATATCAACCCCAGTAGAATACTGCTTACCACCAAGTAAAATTTCTGGTGCTCTGTACCATAAAGTGACGACTTCGTGGGTGTAGGCTCTCAAAGGAACTCCGAATGCTCTGGCCAATCCGAAATCAGCAAGCTTCAAGTTACCCTCTTTGTCGATCAAAAGATTCTGAGGCTTCAAATCTCGGTGTAATACTCGATGACTATGACAATGCTTGATACCTTTGACCAACTGGTTCATGAACCGCTTCACCATGTTGGCTCCTAAACCCACTCCCTGTGGAATGGACTCCATATACTTCTTTAAATCCAAGTCCAAAAATTCAAACACGAGGTACAATTTATGGGAATCCGAATGGATGATATCATAAAGTCTGACAATATTTTGGTCTCTCATTTCCTTAAGAAGCGAGATCTCACGAATGGCAGTGGATGGAACACCCTCGTCCTCAGATTCCAACCTAATTTTCTTCAATGCTACCACCCTATTATTATGCCTGGTGTCAAGGGCTTTGTAAACAACACCATACGTCCCCTCGCCGACTTTCTCCTGGCGCTGGTAGTCCGATAACTCTACCATGATACTTTGTAATATGAGTCAACTAACCTGTAGCTAGCCCAATACTTATGGAAGATGATACTTCTGCTATTTACAATTCACGTCTTTATTCTACACGTCTAGGTGCGTCAAGCGCACGACCGACTCCGAAATACAAACAAACCTCACGGGGAAACCCACGTGAGAACAAACGGCCCATTTTAGTCTATCTTAGGGCTACTCCACTCCACTTTACAACACCACCTGCACCTCACGTTTTACAGCACTAACCACCTCATTATTGTTATATTTATCATTAGTCATTAATTGCTATTGCTACGTGCTATATGTTAATTCAATACTCATTGCATGTCTTATACTCTACGGTTACTGACAAAAGCTCTATTGAAATATTAAACAGCGTGGCCCTCTCCGGCTTCACACACCTTGATTTCTCTGCCCCATTCACTGTTGAGAATTTGTTTACCTGTGATCCTCCTTTCTGGCTTGGGGTCCAAGATTGAATAAATAACGTTACGACATCTGGCTCTTTTCAAGCTCTCAATCGGGTCATAACCGGTGGCGGCTTTTCTTTTGACAAGATACTCTTCGAAAAACTCGTCCTTTTTAGGGTTGGCCAACTTCCAAAGTTGGCGGCCTGTTCTCATGGCCATGTAGATGACCCCACATGCCCAAATATCCACTCCTCTAGGATCAAATGAGCTTTGCGTAAACTCTTCGGGCGCAATGTATGGCGACGATCCACAAATACCTTCACTTAACTGTACTTCGTCTTCCCAGGCCATTTTGAAACATTCTCCATTACCGAAATCCGTAATTTTGATAATACCGTTTTGAGTAAGCAAGATGTTTTCGGGTTTCAAGTCTCGATGACTGACTCCCATATCATGCATGTAGTTGACACCACGTATCAACTGCTTGAAGAAACAGTCGGCTTCGGCGTATTCCAACTTGGTTGATGCAATAATTAACGTGTACAAATCACCACCAGAACAAAATTCCATCACTTCACAATAGTCTCCTTTGGCATCTTTCAACAAGTCCAAAGTTTCTATGATATTGATGTTCTTTAATGACGACGAAATACAGAACTCCAGCGTCAATCTACGATTATACTTTTGGTCCGACTCGTTAGGTTTGCGCTTGAATTCTTTGACGGCATAAAGCATTTCTTCCCGTGAATTCAGATCCGGTTTCTTGTGGCAAATTCTTACTACTCCAAAAGAGCCTCTTCCAATGACTTCCTGACAACGGCCGTACTTTTGAACAAACGACCGTGAATCTTGAGCAGTAGAGTTGGCATTGGTTGGAAGAAAAGGTACCGTTTCAAGTATAGTGCCAGGTTCCGCGCCCACGATGGAGTTTTGTGAATCATCGACTTGAGTACCGGCATGATATGGCGACGTATTGTTCTTTATATGGTTGACCAATCCGGCAAACAACGTAGGAGGTTTATCAGCAGCCTTGGGGTTTGCAGGCGCCTGTGCCAACTGACCTTTTAGGATATTGGGAACAGCACTTTTGGCTTCGTCTCTCAATTTCTTAGCACCCAACAAGTCTTTTAACATATTAGACAACTTTTCCTGTCTCTTCGCCGACCTCAAATTGTGCTCGTGGCTTCCGTTTTCCAACATTCGGAATCTTGGCTTTGCAGCAGCTTGGTTGGCCATTGATGGGATGCTAGTAGAAGATGCATGGGAGGTTATATTTGGATTCGATGACCCGGCAGTTTTTGCCTTGGTAGACGAAGCTCTCGACACTGGGGTCGATTTAGTGACTGGTGGTGCCATTTGTTTGCGTGGGATGTGGACTGACGAGTTTCTTGACACCGAAGGAGACGGATGGGCGTTGGAGGCGGCCAACGGCGTAGTTGACAGGTTAAGAAGCGACGAGTTGATTTTTTGAAGATTGGCTTCTGTTACTGAGGCACTAGGCTTGGGATGTTGTAAATCTTCGAACGAAAGGTATCCATTGCCCTCGTTGGAGGTTGCCAGATCAGGTGAGGCATGGCCTGAAAGATTGTGATTGGGAGATCTAGTGCCAGGAGTATTGGCTCTTGACGAGACTGTGGGAGTGAGCGTTTCGTTGGGTAGAGGTGATACCAGGTCGTTTTCTTGCTGGGATATTATAAAGTCCTCGTTGCTGCTTATAGCGTGAGCAGAAGTGCTATGGTTTTTTGTGGAGGGAAGGTCGGGCGATGAAGCATTAATCTTTGGTGACTCCAGGACCCCAAAGAGCTTGCCTATCTTAGATATAGTTTTCTTGGACTTGGAGTCCAGTTTATCCTTGTCGCCCATGTATTATAACAAGAAAAAGAATGCAGTAAATTTTATTAATAATCGGTGCTGGGTGCCACTAGCGGCTCAATTTTTAGCGGGCTAATTTAGAAAAAATCTCTCACTCTTAGGTAGAGCATGAGAGCAATGGGAGCCGTGCAATTAAATAGACAAAGATCAGTCTATTTTATGGTGCCTGCACTATCTACTGCGAGCCAAAGATATGCTGCTGTATGTCAGAATACTAAGGATAGTGAGTCAGCAGCAAATATAGCAGAATACCAAGCCTCCTCTTTAGCGAAATATAGCCTTGTAGCAGTATTTTTTTTTACCTGCTCGCTGCCAGTAGTCAACTGGCATCATGCTAAAAAAAATTTACTGCGCAGGGAATTGGGGTCGTGCCACGACAGGCACCGCTTTGATGTGAGAATACAAAGAGTTGGTGACAAGACGCGAGACCAGGCCAATACCCGATTGAGGCACAGCTGATACCAAGAAATCACAGTTTTTCTTGACCTTTTGACGGCACTTAGTCGCCACCGTAGTAAGGTGGTTACCATAAAATATTGGGCAATGTAGGGAAACCGTCTCTCGGTGCCCCATAAAAGAGAGTCGACATTATTGTCGTTAGCCCACTGTTGTACTGTTCCAATCGTGGCTGTGGATATGTCATGTTGTTCAGCAGCACGAGACCCGCTGTCACGTGGACTGTCAATCTGATCAATCTGTAGCTGGGGGTTCACGTGAATTGTCACCCTGATAGTCACTCTCTCCTCGTCATGTGCGCCGTCACTTCTTCGTAGTACCTCGCGGCCTAGCCGAAAATCAACTGCAAAGCATTTGTCGTATATTCTTCGCCAACGCAATGGCATCTTAGCTATATACTATGACATCTCTTCCCCTGCTTTCGTGCGATGTGCTTTCCACTATCATTGAAAAAGGTGGATTGACTAGCCAAGACGTGGTGCGATTGTCGATGACAAATAGCAGGTTGGCTCGCCTAGCTCAAAACAAACATATTTGGCAATACTTGTACCAACGCGAGTGGGGCCAATACGTAGATGCAATCGACTATGAGTCTCGACTTCCGCGAAATGACTTGGAAAAAATTAAGATATTGGTGCAATCTCAACGGGCATTTGATGCGTACATTCAATCAGCCAACAGCCACCCAGAAGAGCTCGATGATCCTATATTTTGGATACTGGCTGCCAAAGCATTGCCGAGGGTCAAGAACCAGTTGAAGGCTCAAGTCAATCTGAAATCCCCCAATTGTTTGCTCCGGCCCGTCTGCACTACCATAACGGTGCTACAAAGAGTATGCTGCAAAATAGCTTTGAAGTGGCACATGGACCACTTTCACGATACAAAGTTGGACCATGAACTTTTTTGGTTCAAAGCAAGTCATTTTGATCCCGATTTTGCTACAATCTCGTGCATGCGACAACTCAAACTTGACGCCATACGATCCACCTTGAAGAAACATGTGTACGACAGCATATTACTTCGAAACATCGACTATCGTATACTTTTAATTGATTCAGGAAAGACTTTATGGTTCGAAAGCGAAGCGGTCTACGTTTATTTTGTCAAGAATATCATCGAACTAGTGCTCACTACTTTGGATCTGACCAAAATTGCCAAGTATGTCCAACCAAATCATCTTGATCAGTTCTACAGTGGTTCAACTTGGGAAGACTTGAGTATAGTCAGGATATACTCGGGACATTGTAGAGGGGATGCTTCGATAGTAATGAGTATCCTCATCAAAGTACTACGGGAGTTTTTCAAAGACTTCGACATAAAAGTTGGCTCGAAACCGGCCCAGAAATTTAAAGTGGACATGTCGAAATCATTTCTTCATGTCGGGTTCACCAACACCTACTACCTATATCTTGACCCTAAGAAAAGAGCCAAGAAATCATACAATTGTGCCATCTTGAGTTATCCCAATGCTGTCAGGTTTCTCAGGAGCTTGAACTTCAAATCAAGCCAAATTAACAATCATATCAAGCCCATTGACTACAGCTTCTGGGTGCAGAAATTTTTGACCTTTGGACAACTGCCAACCACATACAAACTAAGCGATATTCTATTGAAATCACACAATAATATCCCGCTATCTTCTACTGGACTATTCAGCGATAAGCACATACAATTCATAGAGCTTTTTTTCAAATTTGTGGGTGAGCGGCTGAAATCAAACTGTTATAACCTCTGTAGCTTTGTGGCACAACTTGGCAAAACCAACTCTTATTTTGTGGTAATAGATACTTTGAGGAAAGATCCCGAATACCACGGCCACATTCTGTGCTTCCTATCACTGAATCCATTTCGAGAGCACCCAGTGCAACGTGTGGGTAAAATCAAGGGTAAAGTGTGCCATGTGTCTAACAATAACCGGATTGCAATATTGATCTGCGACGATGTCGATGTCACATCTACCGAACATCTGCTAACCCACAATCTCGCAATAATCGGGGCTAGAAATGCCAAAGTTGTAGAGCCATCTCCCGCAGAAATGATGCAATTCTTTACTCATTTTGGTTATGAGAACGTAGGCACTCTATTTGACTACCTCAATATGGAGCAGTGTACTTTTAGTTAACATACCCATGTGCCCTAATATTAGAAGAGCCCATGTAGATAGCGCACTGAATAGTTGTGTAAACAACGCTTCACGTGGGTAATTTCAGGCCCCAAATTGAACTCGGAGAACAATAAACTATTTTGGGCAAATTGTCTGAAGAATGTTGTTGACGCTTAATCGAATGCTAGCATAGAAGATAGGATGCTTCAACGAGCGAGTAAATTCTGCTAGTATTTGACGCTGCTCGGGTACACACTGTAATCAAGATATAATCAGTATGTAGGACGTAAGTAGGACGTGAGTAGAGATTAGCAGCGTACTCAGTATGGGGTGAGTGAGGTTGCAACGCGTACGTGGCAACCCGGGAACCGAGCACTTAACCGAATGCACGTTTTTTTTGCAGTCTACGCTCGGAAGCTCTAATAATATTTTTGGGCGCAAATTCCAGCTAAGCAGCCTACAAGATTGACAAGTGGTGCTAGTGCTAGCACGAGATCCTAATAATAGGACATTCCACTATTCATCATATAAATAAGTATGATGCGTATTACCACTTTTTTTGCTTATGTTCATCAATGATGTCTCTCGTCTTTCTCGTCCTGTTACTAGTATTGGCGTTGACACCTTTACCCGTTTCGCTGGCTCCAATGAGAAGGGACACAAATAGCGTGGTACAGAATCCCTTAGACTATGTTGACCTTTTTTATGGCACCGAGAATGGGGGGCATATGTTTCCAGGAGCATCCAGGCCCTTTGGAATGGCCAAATTGGGCATTGATGCTGTTGACCCCAAGTTCGGTGATGCCTACTCAGGGTATGCTCCCGGAGGAGTGGTAACGGGAATTTCTATGATGCACGAGTCAGGTACCGGAGGTGCATCGGAATATGGCGTAGTTTCGCAGCTTCCTTTTTTGGGTGATTTCGATCCACTGGTCGAAACCAACCTAACCAGAGCCACACACGATATTGCCAATGTGGGATACTACAACTTCAACTCATCTGACGGAATAGTGGCGAAATTCGCAGCTGGTGAAAGGCTGGGCCTTCTAAAATATAGCTTTCCCTCCCACTCTTCACCTCAACTCCTCGTCAATGCTTCGCATCACTTATCTTCACCTAGCAGGCCATGGTGGACACAATATTTTGTCAATGGAAGTATCGAGGCTAACGACGACTTGTCTGGCTACTCTGGATACACTACTTTGAAAGGAGGATGGGGCCAGCAGCAGGCATGGACACTATACTATTGTGCTGAGTTTGAAACTAACGCCGACTCTGTAACAAGCTTCCACGGCCTAGACGTAAATTCGGGTTCGAAGTCAGTCAGCTCAACCACTCAGGACGACTCTCTTGGCTTGGTGTTTCTGTGGAAACCTGCAACAACAGTGCAATCGAAAGTTGGGATTTCGTTCATATCGGTAGATCAAGCTTGCAAGAACTGGCAAACCGACTTGGGTGACAAGTATGATTTGTCTGAGTTGGTAGAGAACACTCAGAAAATATGGAACGATGAAGTTTTCAGTAAAATTACCATTACCAATGCCGATAAAGCCACCTCAAAGAGTCTTTACACCAGCTTATATGGAGCTCACCTCTTGCCTAGCAATCGGACGGGAGAAAATCCATACTGGCATGATCCCGAGCCAGTGACGTATTACGACGACTGGTTTACCTTATGGGACACTTTTAGATCTCTCAATCCTCTTTTCAACATCATAAATCCCAGCCGGGGCTCGGAGTTGGTCCAGAGTCTAGTTGAGATTTACAAGCACGACGGATTCACACCCGATGGAAGAAGCGCCAACCAAAACGGAATGACACAAGGTGGCTCAAATTCGGATATTGTCATTGCCGATGCATATGCAAAAGGGATCCAAGGAGTTAATTGGGAAAATGCCTTTGCATCGATGGTAAAAAATGCTGAGGTTGCACCTCCATACGTTTATGACAAATTTGCACCCGATGCATCTAATCAGGAAGGTAGAGGTGCTTTGCCAGACTGGCTCAAGTACGGCTACGTGACTAGACACTACACGAGATCACTAACTCGCACAATCGAATACTCGTACGACGACTTTGCATTGTCGGTGGTGGCCAAGGGCCTCAACAACCAACCTGCCTACGAAAAGTACCTTAAAAGGTCATCCAATTGGCAAAATGTTTGGAATTTCAATGCTACGGCCAAAGATTACGATTACAAGGGATTTATTCAGCCCAGAAATGCAGATGGGCTGTTCAACTATACAAACTACGACCCTTTCGATTGCGGAAAATGTTACTGGGGTGATGACACGTACGAAGGGAAAGCGGTAGAATATGGTTGGGCGGTTCCGTTTGATATCAGGACGTTGATTGAGTTTATCGGAGACAACGACACATTCGTCAAGCGATTAGATGATATGTACTCATTGCACGGAAAGACAGAAGTGGCGGATGTTGGCAACGAGCCAAGCTTCTTAACACCTTACTTGTACAACTATGTCAACAAACAGTCCAAAACTGTAGAAACCACCAAATGGATCATGGACAAATACTTCAAGTCCGGTGCAGGTGGATTGCCCGGCAACTCTGATGCCGGGGCAATGCAATCATGGCTAATCTTTGGACTACTTGGCTTTTATCCGGTGGCTGGCACACCAAACTATTTGATTTCATCACCATCGTCGACATATTTATCCATCAACTTGGAGAACGGCAACAAGGTGGAAATATCTGCGCCCAACTACTCTCCCAAGAACATATACGTAAAGGGCATCACCATCAATGGCAACCCGCATACCCAAAATTGGGTTGACCATGATACTCTTTTCAAAAATGGGGCGACTATTGTGTTTGACCTTACAGACACAGCCGTGGACTGGGAAACCGGGCCCTCCCCACCTAGTCCTGGCCACTACACTCGCAAATAAATCATAGATTTTAATATAATTCTATTTTTCGCAGCCATTGAAAAATAATACCCCGCGCTCATACTCAGAGCTCCAACTGCAAACCGGCAACATAACAAGTCAACTCCACCAACCGCATGGTGGACTCTATCTTTTTTTCGAGAGCATTGAACTCAGCAGCAGTGCAGTGCGTGGCATGACGAAACACCAACTTATCTTTCAAATAGTTTGTGAGCTGTTCGCCCGATACATACAACGAAGGGTGGCGCGGATACCCCGTTGGCACGAGGTGGTACGTTAAATTTAGCTCAACCAAGATTGTTTGGTTGGCATGTTCGAGCGCGAACTTCACTTCACAGGCGTACCTGCTTTGCAGGCTCGCGGCGGAAGGCAATCTGGTGTCATTGCTCACCAAAGTAGAATCAGTGAATCCTAGCTCATTCAAGTACCTAACAATATTCCTGGCAAGCCTAGAAATCGGGCCCGACGCCTCGAATTTGTTGTTATCAAGAGGTTTGCGAAGCCGTGGCCACGCGAGTGTAGTTTGGTGGCTGAGAAAAGAGTCAACAAACCCAATGCTTTTGGTGTATGCATCGGCATCTCGATGCATTTGGGAAGCTACATCGCCGCTAGAGGCAGTCCGGCTTGCGAGTCTCTGGCGCAGGCACCCCTGAATCACCTTGACTCTCTTGACTATACTTGCAGGTTTGCGAAAACCTCTAAAGTCATCTGCCTTGAGAAGAGTTCTACACCGCTTGGCAGGAACAGCTGCTGGGTGGTTTAAAGTGCCCATTGTAGTTTATATGCTTTACCCCGGTCTGCTTGTTGTTCGCTTGGTTGTGGAGATCTGCCTATTTAAATCCTGGCTTAGCGCTGAAATTGGGTGCGCCAGGATGTGGTAAGGGATAAAATGCCCACATTGCAACGCAACATGGTGACTGACTAATGCACAAGAAATTTACGACACATGCTAGTTTCATATAAAACACATAAATGAAATTATCCTATTTATTCTTATACGTTGACTGTTTGGAAGAGGCCAAAGTGTCGTCTCCTCCAGCGTTTCCATCTGAGAACACTTCGGTTATGCCTTCCTCGTTTTTCGATTCTTCTTCGCCTTCGTCTTCCTCAGCTATCACGTCTATACGAGGACCTGCCTCAGGCTCATTTTTCTTCACCCCTGAGTACCCGTACCCGTCATCGTCGTCGTATATTTGCAACCCATCGTCAACCGCATACTGATCTTTTTTCCCAATCCGGTCTCTTATTCTTTGTAATGTGTGAGTTTCAATACCAGTGCTTATGGTCAGATCTGCCCCCACCAAGTCCGACTGGGGCGAATACGGCGGGGACATGGGTTCGTGTACGGAAGGTACTCTTGCCGCGGCAGTACTTTTTTGGACTGGCGAATAACTTGTGGGCAACCCCAGAGACTTGACATATGCGTTCAAGTACGGGGTGGTTTGTTGAGCTTTTCCTGGTTTTGCCAGTACTGTTTTTGCCGGCTCGGGTTGCGAGATGAATAGATCAAACAAAAACCGTACTATTCTGAAGTTGAAACCTACAATTAACCCAACGAATACCCCCGTGTATACTGCCACCAAGATGAAATGTAATGCTGTGATATAGAGGAGCCCAATTTGCTGTTTCATCCATTCGTAGTCATGCAAGTTGGCGCCTGAATCCTGTAGTTCCAAGAGCCATTTGAGAGGCTCGACCAACGGATAACGTAGGAGTGGAGAATATATCACCACTTGAAATGTTAGTAGGAGTGGAATCACAAAGGTGTGCCCAACGATTCCTGCGGAGATGCCGTAGACCCCCGAAACTCCACTCCTTACTACTCTAAAGGGAAGGTATATGAGGGCATTATGAAATGGCATATATTGGATAGCTGAATGTATCAATTCTTTCATTGCTTCTTCAACAAACTCTGCTGTTTGCTTGAATTGCCCCAAACGTAAGAAGCGTGATTACTTTTTGTTTGTCGCTACTATTTTTCCCTCGCTAGCACATGCCCTTCTACCAAACTACACTACACAACGTGAAACTGGACTCGTGCACTATGATAATAGTATAATTATTGATGCATGAAGAAGTTAAAAAGAGTCCTCCGTTGGAGAACCAGGATCATTAAAACAAAGATAATAAGCCTAAAGCAGTAAAAGTAAAAATCCGACGATATCGAAGATTAAGAAAATAGACCCTTCCGATGAAAAAAAATTGACAAACCAAACCAGTTTACTTGTGGAATTGATTGACATGGACCAAAAGATTTATTTATATGATTCTTGATGTGTGTTTGAAGTAAAGTAGTAAAAAAAAAATTGATTTCGTGAGGTTTATGATGGTATTGAATATTTATGTTTTTGTGCCTGTGCTCATGTCTCAAAAGTCTATTAAACATGACATCATGAAATTTTGTAGCAAGCGACCATGATGAGTTTAGGTCGATAATATCGTAGCATTGGTGGTGCTGTTCTTGCTGTTGGCCTTGATTTCATCTTTGTTGTTCCCTTTGTTGCTGCCCAGGCTCTTGTCAAGCAAGTTCTTGTTGGTACTGTCCAATACAACATCGCGTTTAGCGTTTTTGTCTTGCTGAATCTTGTGGTGTTGTACCTTGATGTAGTCCACGTAGTAAGTACCAAACACATTCCAGTGAAATTTGACTAATGTCGAGATTCTGGCTGCAATGCTCTTGAGTTCTGAACCACTGTTTGGAGTGGAGCTCGTACCAGTACCAGAACTTTCGCTTGAACTGCTCGAGATCTGTTCCTCTTTGATGGCTGTGGTGACATCATCGTTACCCATGTTCAGAATGATTTCATTAAGCAAATCTTTGAAGATTTTGGCTTCCATCAACCCGTATACTTCCGAGCTTGGTTGGATATGTTTGATGAGCCAGTTGTAACTGAAGTCGATCATGTCTGGTGGTAAATTGTTAGAAGTTTCCATGACGTTTCTTACAATTTGAAGAGAGATTGAAGATATGTTTTTGGTCCACTTGATATTTCCATTATCGTCATTTACAATAGCCAAGATTTGTTGTTGGATCTTAAGAATGTTGGCAGGAGAAAGCAATGTAGTTGATTTCTTAGCATTTAACACCAATTGTTTGAATAAAACAACACACAACTGAACGCATACTAGTTGTCTAACATCGGCTCTGAGAAGCACAAGACGAGTGTGGTCAAATGCCAAGGTAGATGGAAATTCAGTGGCCATTTGTCTGCAGGATAAAAGATCAATGATAGAAGATACAATCATTGGTCTAAGAACGTTTTCGTTGATAGCCACTTCGTGGTTTTCTTCATCCACAAGAACGTTCGATTTAGACTTCTTGACGAATTTCTTGTAGAACCAGTTAAGCGAATCGTTGATGTTGATTTTTTGGTGGTTGATTAAGGTTTGGAAGTAATCGCGTTCAAAGTCAAGTGCTGTTTCAATAAGAACTGGTCTGAGAATACGGATTTGGTGGTTGGCTACGTCCAACTTCATGGCTTCCAAGATCTGGAAAATCATTCTTAAACCTCCCACCAAAAAGTCTACCGAGTTCTGGTTATAAGCATCCACGAACTTCTGGTGCATTTCGACCACCCACTGATCACGCATAGGAGCACAATGAGACTTGAACACATCACCCAACCACTTGGACATTTCGACGAAGTCAAAGGAACCTCTATTAAGCTGCTGGATGAGGAGTTCGATGTCCATGATTTCGTTTACTTGCTGGCGATCTTTCGTAGGAAGGAGGGAAAGAAGAATATCGCGAAGGGTCGTGAAAAGCATAGGAAGTCTTTCGATCTTCACTGGTTTATCAGTGGAGTTACCTTTGGAGAAGAATTGGGCACATTCCTTTTGGATTTCGAGCCAGTACTTGTCGATAATGGACTTCTTGCGTTTGCCTCTTTCGCCATCGAGATTTGGTCTAAACTGGAGTTGTGGATCAAAAAGAATATCGTGTCTGAGCTGAGGATTCTTCAAGATTTCGTGGAGGTCGATTTCCTTGAGGGACTGGAGGTTGATGGGTGGTAATGGTGATACGTTGGAAGAAGCATTGTTGTGATGTAAATGGTGGTGGTTATGTGAGTGTGAGTGCTGTTGCTGCTGCTGGAGACCATGGTGATGGAAATGGTGGCCTCTTTGTGAGTTGTAGTTGATTATAGGTAAAGATCTGGATCTGAATCTTCTAATGAGTTTGGGAGCTTTTGACTTGGAGTTGTTGAAATTTGACGAGTTTGATGAAGAAGAGGCCGACATCATCGAATTGCCCGACTTCAAGGTGACTTCAGGAGTTATGGGGAGGTGATGGGATGACTTTTTGATCATGTTGTTAGTATATGATTTTGGGGATGGGATGTCAAACGGCGTTGATGATGATGAAGGGGTGTCTGATGAAGCGGCGGCAGCAGCAGCAGCGGCGGCGGCAACCTGCTCTTGTTGCATTTGGATGGGCTGCAGCAGCTGGATGGATGGATCCAACCTTGCTCTCTTTGACTGGTCCGAACACGTTGAAGGCGAAGCAGCCGACGACGAGTTTCTCTTGAAGGAATGGGGCCCGTTGCTAGTTGAGCTGGCTGTGGTTTGTGGAGACGAAGTCGCTGAGGCAGACTGGGACGACGGTTTCGAAGAGGTTGCTGCGACGGGTGGTTCGTTGGGGTTGGGGTTTGTTGTTTGTGGGGATTTGTCAAAACACACCTGCCTGAACTTATGGTCGTCCAGAAACACTTGTTCTTGGTCTTGAGTTTGATTGTTCATGTGTGAATTCATCATGATATTACTTCTTGTTTTCAAAATGTGGGTTGGACAATCAAGAAAAAATCAAGGAGCTAATAATTTGAACGTGTATCGTGTGAAAGGGGGCAAAAAAAATGGGGGAAATGGTTGTAACGAAACAAAATAAAACACCCAGGTATGGAACGGATGAAGGTGAAGATCAAGATAAAGAAGGATGTATCGAATATGTAGGGACGTTTGGAGGGCAAGTTTGATGGATATCAAATACAAATAGATGACAAACCAGAATTTGCGAATGGCTAAGTATATATAGGACCAGTGAAATTAAAAAGAAAAATGACGATGCTAATGAGACATTAGAGGTGATAATAGCAAGGCGCTTTAGTCAGAAGGGAAAAATGTCGGGCGGCGAATCCGGCGTGAGCGAGCATCGTGCGAGCGCACATGAACTTTTGTTGGTTAGCCCGTGGCACGCACGAGAGAGATGAGGGTGTGCGGTGAGCAATGCCAGAAGAATAGGGAGGGAGGTTCTACGCAGTCCGTGCGAAACATCATAACGGGCCAAAGAGTAAGGGGGTATTCTTCGGGGGTTCGGGCCTAAAACCAAGAAAAGAGGTTAGGCTACCTTTTATTATTACGTATCTGGTGCCGCGCGCGCGGAATTTTCTCTGTTGGAAGTTAAATGTTTATCGTTTTGCTCGTGACGGTACGTTTCTTTTCGGGTGCGATTTCTTTGTTCCTATCACATGATAGCGATTCATCCCGTATTTATTTCTTTTCCTTCCACTCTATCGGGATCTGAATTTGGGGGTGGTACACCCACCAACTTCAACTGACATGGCACACTATCACACACCAAGAGGCATGAAGTAGCAGGTTCCATGGTGTGGCCCAACAATGGGTGTCACTTCGCTAACCAATTAGAGTTGGAAAAATATACATTTCATCTCCAGGAGAGGATCACTTCGGATAAACATCCGTTTCTTTTCATCCAAGAGGGTTGTTTCATTTTACGATTACGCATCAATCTATGTCTGGTAATAGCGTGGGTATTTTTCCGTTGTAGGACCTTCACTTCCAGATTTGGTGAAGCACAACACTGCCAGGTCAGCTGTGAAGAAGCAATGACTAATCAGTCGGTTGTGAGTCTCGCCGCGGACCTGTATGGTAGAGTTCCAGCGTCACAAAGATGTGGAGCGGCAAAAGCGGTATTGTTCTCATCCCACCATGATTAAAGCTAGATCCAACGTCGGCCACAAAGCCAGAATTACATCGTTCTGCCGTCACCGGCAGCATGATTGATTGTTAGTGACACATTGCTCACACAACAAACGTATATACTTCGCAAATTGAATGCACAACCATAACTTAATATCCCAATTTGGCCTTCTCTACAGTCTTTGGTTGCCGTCAGCCCTTCTTCGATTTGGGGAAAATCTCTAAATAATATCCGGATATCCTCTCACTTATAGTCCGGGTCCTCTACATTGGTCCCACGAACACACCATGACACCTCGGTTTTCTCTGTTTCCACCATCTTTTTTCTGTTCATCGCTTTCGGTGCCTGTTTCCATGCTCCGCGTGCCAAGGTGTTTATCCTTATCACGAAAAAAACTACGCAACTTGCCCCAGTTCATGATGCAGCCACCACCAATCTTGGACTTAACAGTCGTAAGACCCCCTCTGGACCTTGCCACTAAGCAAGCGCCGCCAACGCCCCCGCAAGCGGCGCTTCGCTCTTGGCCCATTTTTCTGTTTCACTCAAATCAGTCAAAACCGACCCAACGAGGCACAGTTGCAATATTTCTGTTTCAACTGCATCATCCTTGTGTAATTTACTTTAAGCTTTCACGCACGTTCATCTTCGATATCTTACAAAATTATGTAATAGCCGGTCACCTCGTCCTGCAGACAGTCCCTTAAGGTGGTAAATTTTTTTACCACCTATACTAAATGTCTCGAGTTGATGAACTCTTCGAGTCAGCTTAAGCGCCTGTTTTTGTTCGGAATATGTCGACCCTTCAGCCTGACTCGCTGCACTATATGTCGAGTAAGCTGCCGGCCCATCTTCCTTCGGCCTTAAGAACACACGCACCCAACCCTTCTATGGTCCCTGACTCTTCCAGTCCCTCGCCTGGCCTCCCTCAAGAGCCCGCAAACGCATCTCAAAATTCCAACACCAACAATAGTGTAAACTCTAGTTCGGGCGCTGGTGCTGCTGTGGGCGCTTCTAGTGCTTCTGCTTCGGCTACAGGTAAAACCCAGACTGTGTTCATCCACAAACTATACGATATGCTTCATGATCAAACAATATCACATTTGATATGGTGGGCGCCTTCAAACGATTCTTTTTGCTTACTACCAGGCGAAGACTTTTCCAAAGTCTTGAGTCAGTATTTCAAGCATACAAATATTGCTTCTTTCATACGACAGCTTAACATGTATGGGTTCCATAAAGTGAATGACACCTTTCAAAATTCAGATAAAGATTCTTCTGGCGCTGCAACTTCAAACTTAAACTCCAACTCGTCCATCTCCGGCGGCTCTTCGACCACCTCTTCCAACAAATGGGAGTTCCGTCATTCCACAAACCAGTTTCGTAAAGGTGATATCGAGTCGTTGAAGCTTATCAAAAGAAGATCTTCTAAGAACGTGAATTCACATAAAGAAGTGGTCAACCTTAAGACCTTACCTCCCACTTCTAACCCCATGCTGCTAGATTATCCCCAACAAGGACCTCCCCATTATCAGTACAACCCATACCATAGCGAAGATGATTCGATACCTTCTTCAAATCAGCCGAAATCGGGCGAGAACTTGCTGCAACTGCAGCTGCAATACCACCAGTCACTACAATTACAGCATCAGTCGCTTTTAAACTCCAACTACGCTGCTCAAATCCACCCTGGTGCTGCTGCCCCACCTTCAAACAGACTGTCGCTAAGCTCGCCACATCCTGGTCAGTACCATCCGATTCCCTCATCTACCACTCCAATACCAGACTCCTCAAGTGGTCTTGTAACTAACCATAATGAACAATACGGCCGCGAAGCTCCTCCTCCTCCTTCTCATCCGACTGGAACTCCATCTCATCTTCAGTACCATCCTCATATCCAACACCCTGTTTCTGGAACACCAAGTCATCCTGCTCCACCTCCATTACAATCTTCTTCGTCATTTGAAAACTGCACCAACATAAAATTTATCGACTTAATTACCCAGGTCAATTCGCTAAAGGCAGAGTTGGCCGCATCAAATGCCAAGTATGAGTCTATACTAAGTGAACTCAAACGTAACCTGATGGATACGTTTCAGATCCTCGAGATGTTTGAATCGTTTGCTCAATTGTATGCGAATTCACTGTCTAAACCAGAAACTGAAAAATCAGTCGAAGAGAAACCTTGCATCAATCCGGATATATTCAACCGTTCTGAAAACAACAAAACGCCAGTAAGATCAGCTATGGGCGAGAAAGAAGATGAAAATAATACGTCGCCGATGTCTGTGTCTCAACCTAAACCCAAAAAGACCAATTCAGGTAATAATGTTCGGTTGGCTGGAAAATCGATACAGTCCATTCAAAACGAAATATCCAGGATCAAAGCCAACTTGCATCAAAAATTGAGTCAGCCTTTGGTCAATAATTCAACCACCCCTGCTTCTTCAGGTTATCATCTCAACCGTCCACCATCAGGTACTGTAGCAACTAAGAAACCTTCGAACTCAAACATCCAAATTGTGCCGCAGTATTATCCACTAAACCCTCATTATACCATTTATAATCCCCATAGTGAAGCTTACAGGCAGAAAATCGGTACCTCACTGCTTTTGCCCAATGAAGAACAAAAGCCTGCGAGAACCCTTAGTACTGCTGATCCGTTACAGCCTCAACCTTCGAGACGGGCTTCAAGGATTCTTTATGACGATGTAGCTAATAATGGACCAATTCAGTCAGTCACTTCAGCTGGTACATCTAGTGCGGCCTATCGAAACCGAGCTGAATCAAAGAGTTATAGTCCATTGACTATTGGTGGTGCCAATGCTGGCAACACAACGAAGCAGACAAATTTGCAACCAGCAGTGAATTTGCCTACCAATCAACCGGGTAGATCTTCTCCAAACAACATTTCCTCTCCCTCCTCGAGATCTTCCATTTTCGACAACTCTAAGGGTCCTGGCCATGCTGAGAATATCAAGAATTACCAGCAGTATCCTTTCCCAAATATGAGCAATTCGGGCAACAACGAAAGTGACGCTAACACTTTCACCCACCAACCGAATTTCCAGCCTCCCAGCACTCATCTCACCCATCAACAGTCTTCTCACCGTTTCTCGGGAAGCAGAACGAACTCGTTGCCTAATCCGTTGATCGAACATGCTCAGTCTCCCGATAATGGTCCGACTTCAAGTGGTCCAAGCAACTTGAATGGGTACCAGTACCAAGCACAGAGAAACTCGTTTACTTCGATGTATGAACATAACAGGAATCATTCTCATTCTACCATGCCTAATAACAATCTCCACTTACCACCACCTACTGGCCCTTATCAGCCAGGCCACAATTTGGGCAACATCTACCCGTTATCGTCTATTCCCAAGTCGGCTTCCACTTCTGGAGGTACTATACCAACCATAAATACGTTGACTTCGAACTCATCGCAGCCAGCCAGTCCCAAAGTAGATTTTGTCTTTAAAACACAAGATTCCGCAGATCAACCAAGCATCTCCCCTTTGGCTCCGGCTTCTGAACAAAAAAACCAACTTCCCTCTGTGAGTGAACTTGACAAATCTATCTCCAGACCTTTATCAAACCAAATCACTTCACCTATCAAACCTGAAACAAACAGATTGCATTCTTTATTACAAAATAATGAGTCAACTTCTGAATTGCCAAGCTCGAACAAAAATCAACCTGATTTCAAAAAGAGAAAATTATAGAAAAATATCAAGGTCTTGATTTTATCGACTTGTCGTTTATGTTTTGTTCAAAGAAAAACCAATTTATTCTTCACTATGTATTTTTATTAAACTCGGTTGCCTATTTGATGCTACTCTATTTTATTCTCTTACTGTGTTATAAATGTAATTTTCTGTTCTATATACTGATTCGTGATTTTGTATCAAACTAGCCTTGGAAATAATAGCATCACTACTTTTGGATTTCTCTTTTGAGTGGCTCCACATATTCAAGTTCCAACTTGTCTTTGACGTAAACAATATAGTATGGTGTAGCAGTATTTCCTTCATTGAAGTTGAATACTTCAGAAGCTGGAACTTCGGTAACAATTTCATCATTGTACTTTCTGAATACGTTTCTATGAGGATCTTTGATATAAACCCAGTAATGACCATAACTTGCCTCTCCTCTATGAATAAATATAGCAAATATCGAATAACCCACCTTTGTATAGTTGTTGAACTGGTTGGAAACTTTGTCCGACAAAACCGACAACTGCACCTCTATAGTAGTCAATTGGTCTTTTAAGTTTGTAATCTGTTGGTCAATTCTACACAAAGTCTCAGGATCAGTATTTAATTCAACATTGCTTTCCAAATACTTCTTGGTGGTGGCCAAAGAGTCTATGATACTCAAATGAGTCACTTTGTCAACCTTCAAAATACTTTCCTTTCTTTCTTGCAAGTGTTTGATTTCTGATTTCCATTTGAATACTTCTGCACGTTTCAGCAAGATGTCCTCATCAGTGGTGTCTAGATATCTATCAAGGTAAATCTTTTCACTGAATGGAATAGGCTCTAATGATTTATATGCCACCAATCTTTCTCTGTCAAACATTACTCTTTGGACATGGAATTGAAGTACTTCTGGAATTTCACTGATGGTCAATGACTTTTTGACATATCCTTCCTCTAGTTTTACCAAGTCTTCACTAAAGTAGTTATCTAACGAATCATATATGTTCTTTGGATGATCGCTCAAGTTGATGATTAAACTGAAGAATCTTTCGATAGAGATTCTAGGCTTTTTGTCTAAACCACCCTCTCCCACCGGAGTGATTATTTGTTTAGTCTTTCCGTAAAACAACTTTTTGATCAAATCAATTTGCTCACAATCTTCATCCAATTTTTCTGGGACTAATGCACTTTCGATTTGATACGTGACATTTTCGATACATTCAGTGACGTCCTGTTGTCTACCGACCTCAATAGTGCTCTCCATTTGGTCGGTGCTAATAGGCAAAAGTTTCGGTTTCTCAGGAGTTACATCCATATCTACTATGCTAACATCATTTGCATCATCTTGAGCAGCCTCGGCATCCGTGTCGACGTCTTGATCGACATTGTCTTCGATCCCCTCCACATTAACGTCTTGCTCAACTTTGAATGAAACTGGTTGGGAAGATGGCAAAAACGATAAATAAGCCAATTCCTTCGAAGGCTGAACGCACCTCTTTCTACTTTGAATCATTTCTTTGAATAAGTTTTGCAAGTGGAAAATAAACTGGTTTGATCTTATAATTTCGGCTTGTTCAACCTTTCTCCCTCCAATTTTTCGACTATTTAGGAAGTTTTCATCACTGCTCTCGTTAAAGTTTAATACCAATTCTCTTAAAGGTTTAATGCAGAAATAGTATTGCAATAACGAATTTAAATAGCAAGTATTACCAATGTTGTCTAAACCGGCTGGCCAATTTTCTGCTGGTAATAAGTTTGGATCCACTTTGCCGTTTTTGAGAAAGCTGAATAAAATTTCTGACTTCTTTGATTCGGCAATCATCTTCAATCCATGTCTCAATGTTCGTATATCGTTATATTCATCGGTCTCTTGGATAGACAATTTTTGGAAGCTAGTTATGAGATCAAACTCCGAAGAGCTAGGCAGGCATTTGAAAAGCTCGTATGCAGAAGAAACTCCGAAATGTGAATCGACTTTGATCATATCTGGTAATTTCGTTTCGATATAATTCAACAACGAATAACTTTTTCTGCCTACCCCAATCGATAGCAAAGATTTGTTGAGCATGATGACTTTAGTGGCACTCGAGTTAAATCCATTCGATTGCAATGTGTCATCCAATTGGAATTCATAAGCAGTGATAACCACCTCATCTTCGGTGATTTCTTCTACGCCCAATTCTTCTAATGCCATGCCTATTGGCAAGAGCTCATTATCAATGAACTGAAAAAGCTTTTTAGAGCTACGAGCCTTAGCGATAGTGACCAAGTGACGATTAAAATAAGAATAGTTCTTGTAATCGCTTTTGATGCTTGCTTTATACATGGCGATAATTACATCTTCGTCGATGTTGTCAAGGTGGCTATTATCAACAGTAAGTCCAAGCACATTCATGGACTCAGCATAGTCGCTCCAGCCTACCAAGTCACTATTGTAAGTAAGGTTTTTTAAGTATTTGGCTAGTTTGCTGTTAGAATTGTTTCCGTTTCTAAAGTTAACCGTATTCTTTAATGAATCAACATAATGTAATTTATTAATCGGATTCAAGTCGGACTTTACCGTTCTCTCGAAACACATTATAATAAATTCGTCCTGAAAATACGAACAGACACTGAGATTTATCAAAAAGGGCAAGTTGTTTGAGTTATGACCTTTGAAGTGGACCAAATTGATATGTTTATCGATTTCAGGGATTTTGGTGAATACAAGCGATAGGTTATCAGAATAGGAATAGTTGGTGGAGAATTCATTATTGGGGTATGTAGAACCATAGATTCTTGCCAAATAGATGAGCTCGGCTATTTTTCGAATATACTCTTCTTTCAATTGAGGCAATGCATTCAAGTTTGGCGGTACAAGATCTGTTTTCTCCTTATTGAGCGTGAAAGAAAGCTTGTCGAGGAGAAATTGGATATCGATCTGGCTATCCAACAGTGTGTTTTGCAAGCTGATGGTTTTGATAGAGTCTTCTGGAGGTAATAACACCGGTCCCTTTAGCACCTTGATCAAAGTCTTGAAGCAATGGACTGGGTGTGGAATGGTTTCCGGCGACAAGTTGGGGTGTTTTTCAATGCTGGCAATATACCTTGATTTAATTATTTCTTCGTCGATGATAGGATTCAAGTCCTCTTTTGCAAATTCCGAGTTGAAGACGGTGACTCTCAAAGTGTGATTGTTGAGACTGTTGGAGCTTTTATATAATGCGTCATCAAACCATTGATCCTCTGATTCGTAGTATCCCAATGACTTCAAATCTTGGGGAGACACAATAGACTTGGGAACAATGTGGTACTGGTGCTTGTCTGTCGATCCTACTTTGTGAGAGTTTTCCAATACCACCAATCTGAAATGATTCACCACCTTTTTGTCGTAACAATTGACCAAGAGACCTCTGATAATTTGGACAGTTTGGTTCGTATCTTCGTGGCTTGACTCTTCGTACGAGGGACAGTATTCTAAAAAGTTGTTAAGAATAAGCAAGTCGTGCTCGTGAGACTTGGACTGGGCAATTTTGCTTAAATTGCTGGAATATTCAATGGGTTTGGTGTTGAGTAGACTGACCGAGTAGTAAGTCTTGTAAGGTATGGAGTACTTGATATCATCGAGGATTCTGTTGAGAGTCTTGAATGGATAGTTTTTCACTGTAACATCACTAATCTGATAGCTCTGTATCTCTGGCTTGATTTTACTTTCAATATGGTTTTCCTTATCGGAGGTGTTGCCAGAGGGATTCCACGTCTCAGCTCTGCTGGGTGGATGAGTCCATGTATCATTCAGCAAGTCGGTTGTACTGAAGGAGCGAGGATCGCGATTGACAAACGGGTTATTGCTTTTGAACTTTCTCTCTGTGTTTTCAACAGGCACACTGTTGGCGTCTTGCATTGAGTCTGTGGAGCAGGCGTTCTTGTCGCCCATAGAAAAGGACAATTCGGCAGCGGGTGAAACAGACGATGGTTTGGAAGCCGGCGTCGATCTTGAGTTCAGTTCCAGTCCGAATTCGAGATTTTTCATCATACAATTACAGCCTCTTGGTGTCAAGTACAGCCTCTTGTTAAGTCGTGATCAAATCATGGTGGGGCGTGCACGACCACAGTGTGCCAAACGAAAAACTTGGCATGGTTGCAACTCATACAGCTAATAGTAATGATGAGCACAGACAGTTCTGGAGGTAGTTCTGGTGTTGGTGTGGAAGTATCGGGCTCTCCAAGAGGTGGTGCGCCTCCTAGCTTTGACTTTGTTAAAATTAGGGAAAATTCCGACGGTTCTATGGGATCGTTCTTGAGGCAGGGCTTCAATGAAGTAGTGGTCAACAACCCGTATTTCGCGGCGGGCGGTGGTCTTATGTTGCTAGGAACGGGTCTAGCACTTGCACGTCTGGGAATTGTCAAGAGTTGTGGGTTTGTTTACCGCCAGATGCTTGTGGATCTCGAGATTCCGTCCAAGGACAAATCATACCTCTGGTTCCTCGAATGGATGTCGCAGTACAAACATCGTAGCTCGAGACACTTATCAGTGGAAACCAACTTTGTACAGCACGATAATGGTGCCGTCACCACAAAGTTTTCGTTAGTCCCAGGTCCTGGCAAGCATTTGATCAAATACAAAGGCGCCTATATGTTAGTGAGCCGTGAAAGATCAGGCAAGTTATTGGACATGACCAGTGGCACACCATTCGAAACAGTCACTTTAACAACTCTCTACAGAGATAGAACACTTTTCAGCGAACTTTTGGGCGAAGCCAAGCAGTTGGCTCTTAAGGCTAGAGAAGGTAAAACAGTCTTGTACTCGTCATGGGGACCTGAATGGAGACCTTTCGGACAGCCCAGAAAGAAGAGGATCTTGGGATCGGTCATCTTGGATGAAGGAATCGCCAACAATATCGTCAATGACGTCAAGGACTTCTTGAATAGTGGCGATTGGTATCACAAAAGAGGTATTCCGTACAGAAGAGGGTACTTACTTTATGGTCCTCCAGGTAGTGGAAAAACCTCGTTCATTCAAGCGTTGGCAGGTGAATTGGACTACAACATCTGTATACTTAATCTCAGTGAAAACAACTTGACTGATGACAGGTTGAACCATCTCATGAATCATATTCCCGAGAGATCTATCTTGTTGTTGGAAGATATTGACGCAGCATTCAACAAAAGACAGCAAACCGAAGATGCGGGCTACACCTCGGGCGTGACGTTTTCGGGTCTTTTAAATGCATTGGATGGTGTGGCCAGTGCTGAAGAGTGTATCACTTTCATGACCACCAACCATCCTGAAAAACTTGATCCTGCTTTATTGAGACCCGGTAGAGTGGATTATAAGGTCTTGATCGATAACTCCAGTTTGTACCAGGTCAGAAAAATGTTCTTGAGGTTCTATGAAAACGAACATGAGCTCTGCGATGAGTTTGTGACCAAGTACAAGCTGTTGGGTCTCAGCTCCGTCAGCACGGCACAATTGCAGGGGTTGTTTGTGTATAATAAGAGAGACCCAAGACAAGCCATTGAAATGGTCGAGACCTTGAAAAACCCCAATAATGTCTTTTAACAGGCCTTCAACTGTGTAGGACTTTAGATAGAATAGAATGTACATAGTTTATCCCCTGTACTTTTTCAAAAGTAGCTCACTAGCGGTGTCCAACCTTTCAGATGTGACCTCGCCTTCTTCTCCAGCACCCCCATTCTTTGATTTTGCTCCTTCTTCGAGAAGCTCGTTCATAAAATTGACGTAGATCAAGTAGATCAACAAATCGCAGCTGTCTTTCTGGAGGGTAGCCTTTGTCTGCGGTTTCAGAATTTTGCCATCAGCTGATTCTTCTGCCTTCTCCTTGAGTTTCGATTGAAGTACCCTTCTGAATCGTGCTTGATTATACGTCTTCTTGTCCTGCTTCATAGTGAGGCATCTTCTGGCTTTATATAATTAGCCTTGAAAATAAATACAGATAGGTCACGTGATGTTTGGGTGCAAATTATCATGTATTAGCTTGTTCCGTGGAGAAGTTTCGTCGAGTACAAGTTTGACATTTTAGTGGGACTACAAGCTTGCCATGATTTTACTAGCAAAATGATTACCATGTTTGTCATATAGAGTCAACCGCCACTATTTTGAGCCTACCTGATATGTCACACCATCACAACTTAAATTATCGACTTCTCTCAAGCAGTCAAATTGCCACCAAGTATTCAAATGTTTGCTACCATTCTCTACATGACGCAATCATCACAATTACAATTTTGTCGACATTTTTATAGCCTTCACTACAATTCCTGTATTTATAAAGCGAAGCGAAGTGATTGGCGCATAGTTTATGACGATAGTAGGATAGAGGCTCGTTTTTGAATGAAATGAATCAAATCTAGTGGAGAAATACTTGGGTCCGAACAGAGTCATTACACAGCCACATGTTACTACTAAATGCTTTTTATGAAGATAGTAGAGTCCATAGAGACAATTATCAACATGCATTTGCGTCTTATCGCTTATTTGCCCCGCACACAGTATGTCTCAGCCATCTCGCGGCACGTGCCAAACCAGCACCAACTTCCTCGAGTTTATCGCAACCAATATCTTATCGTACCCAAAACCCTTGCCAAACCAGCCATTGAGCTTTTCAAGTGTGATTCTTATAAAAGACGTCTAGATTTGGGATACACACAATAAGCCAGTCGAATTATGAAAATCCGCTATGGTGTTTTATGGGCCATTACCGCAGTATTTGGGTTGAGCCTGCAAGTAGAAAGTGGTGGCAATGGTATAATCCAAGCCGATTTTGATACATTGAAGTATGGCGCTGCCTACACCAGCGTATTTGCCACTGCTCCATCTAAAGATGAAAAGGAATGTCCACCATGTTTTAATTGTAACCTTCCCAACTTCGAATGTGCTCAATTTTCCAAATGTAATCCGTTCACAGGCATGTGTGAATGCCGTGATGGGTACGGAGGAATGGACTGTTCAGAGCCTTTATGTGGAGCTTTGTCAGATGGCAACAGAAATAGGCCGATTCGTCATGAAAACGACACGTGTGATTGTAAGAATGGCTGGAGTGGTATAAACTGTAACGTCTGTACTTCCGATGCATCTTGTGACGCTTTCATGCCTGAAGGCTTGAAGGGTACATGCTACAAGTCCGGTATTATTGTCAACAAATTCCATCAAATGTGTGATGTTACAAATCCCAAAATCATCTCTATCTTAGGAGGCAAGAAACCTCAGGCTACCTTTTCTTGCAACAAAACCGCTGCCACTTGCGACTTTCAGTTCTGGATCGACGAAAAGGAATCGTTCTATTGTGACTTGGACAAGTGCAAGTTGGATTACGACTTGAAAGCTAATACTACCCACTATAATTGTGAGACTGTCGCCTGCAAATGTTTACCTAACCGAATGTTGTGCGGTGAAGAAGGCTCCATTGATATCTCCGACTTCTTGACCGAAACCATTAGAGGTCCTGGTGACTTTACTTGTAATGTGAAGGAAAGAAAGTGCCGGTTCTCCGAACCAAGCATGAACGATTTGATCTCCAGTGTGTTTGGAGATCCATACATCACATTAAAATGTAATTCTGGTGAATGTATTCACAAGAGTGAAATTCCTGGAAACGATTTGCCCGACCACAATCGGTTAACATTGAGCAATTTGTTTTTGATCATTGGAGTTGCACTTGTATGTGGTTTGATCGTTATCACCTCTATCTACAATATTAGTAGAACACCATTATTCAAGGGCTCTGATTCGCCTTACGAGCCATTGGATGATTCCGATACCTTTGCCATTAGCGAAGATTTCCAGCCAGCAGTCCTTTGCTTTGAAAATATCAGTTTTAAGGTGGGAGACGGGAAACACAAGGTGCTCAATGAGATATTCGGTGTAGTCAAACCCGGTGAATGTTTGGCCATTATGGGAGGTTCTGGTGCAGGAAAAACAACCCTCCTTGATATCTTGGCTGGTAAAAACAAATCAGGCCAGATTTCAGGCCAAATCTACGTTAATGGAAACATTTTGGATAAGAAAGACTATAAAAAAATAGTTGGTTTTGTCGATCAAGAAGACCATCTAATTCCAACTTTGACGGTGTATGAAACTGTTTTGAACAGTGCTTTGTTGAGATTGCCTAGGACCATGAGCTTAAGACAAAAGGAGGCTAGAGTGATTGAAGTGTTGAATGAATTGAGGATCTTGGGTATCAAGGACCGTGTGATTGGCTCCAATTTCAAAAGAGGAATCTCTGGTGGTGAGAAAAGAAGAGTTTCAATAGCTTGTGAATTGGTAACCTCACCTTCCATTTTATTTTTAGATGAACCCACGTCTGGTTTGGACTCTTACAATGCCAGAAACGTGGTTGAATCGTTGGTAAAGTTATCGAAAGACTTTAACAGAACCATTATTTTTACTATTCATCAACCTAGAAGCAACATCGTTTCTTTGTTTGACAAGTTGATATTGTTGAGTGAAGGGGATTTGATTTATAGTGGTGAAATGATCAAGTGTAACGACTTCTTCAACAAGAATGGCTACAAGTGTCCTTTGGGTTACAATATTGCAGACTATTTGATCGATATAACCGTAGACCATAAAAAAATCGTGAAAGCTTCTGATTTGCCTGAAGTAAACATTCCTGGAATCACAAGTACTTCTGACCAAATTAGACCTGATGATATCCACCAGGATTTCGTGCAAAACGAAGAGTCTACGGATACAACCAGAGAGTGGGAACATTTTGCGGTTCACAGAGACGAGTACAATTATGATCTAATCAAAAGAACTGACAATGAAGATGCTGAGGGTAGTGAACTACTTGTTCAGATAAGAAACAAATTGCCCCAAGTCTATGGTGAATCTTCCATTGCAATTGAAATCAAGCAAGAAATTGATGAGATCAAAGCGCTGCCAACCAATTTCAATTTGAATCACCAATATTTAAAGAAAGCCAGTGTTTCAAATCAAATCTTGATCTTATCGTCCAGAACTTTCAAGAACTTGTACAGGAACCCAAGATTGTTGTTGAGTCATTACATCCTCTCTTTATTGGTAGGTGCCTTCTGTGGATACTTGTACTACAACGTTTCGAACGATATTAGTGGTTTCCAAAACAGATTGGGCTTGTTCTTTTTCATGTTGGCATTTTTCGGATTCTCTTCATTGACAGGTTTGCACGCATTTGCAACTGAGAAAATCATCTTCGTGAGAGAAAGGGCCAACAATTACTACCATCCATTCAGTTACTACATCAGTAAGATCTTCTGCGATGTTCTTCCATTGAGGGTATTACCACCTATTATCCTTATCAGTATTGCGTATCCCATGATCGGCTTGACCATGGAACATAATGGGTTCCTCAAGGCCTTGGGAATATTGGTATTGTTCAATGTCACTGTGTCGATTGAGATGTTGATTGTTGGAATATTGATCAAGGAGCCAGGAACCTCCACTATGGTTGGAGTGTTGGTGTTGTTGATGTCGTTATTGTTTGCGGGCTTGTTTATCAACAGCTCGGATTTAAATATTCAGATCAGGGTCTTTGAATGGATCTCAGTGTTCCACTATGCCTACGAGGCTTTAGCAATCAATGAAGTCAAAGATTTGATATTAAAAGAAAAGAAGTACGGGTTATCCATCGAAGTACCGGGAGCCGTGATCTTGAGTTCATTTGGATTTACGGTCAGTGCCTTCTGGAAAGACGTTCGATACTTGGGTGCCTTGGGAGTTGTATTTTTGACTCTAGGCTATATCTTCTTGCACTATTATGCAGTCGAAAGAAGATAGAGTATACACCATATAAAAGTAATTCTCTATTAATGAAATACACACAAGAAATAAAATGCTGCTGTTTAGTCTAACTTATGATTCTTTACCCGTACCCATAATTTTGTTGAACATGACCTTCTTTAATTCCATGAGGTCCAACTTTTCTTTTGGCACGTCAAAATCAAACTCTTCATGAGTCATTGGGGTCGTTACAGGCTCGTCATTCACGTCGTGATAACTTTTGACATAAGGAGAGCTTAATGCTTCCTCCACGGTAATTCTCTTTGAAGGATCAAAGACTAATAAGTTGTTGAGCAAGTCGAGACCCAATGGATTGATAGGGGTATCAGGCAATCGCTTGAGTCTCAGGGGATGATTGCTCAATACCGCGTCAATATCTAGTCTTTGTCTGAATGGTAAAGTATTGATATATGCTTTGGCTCTAGGAGATTTTATAGACTCAAAATCCTCGCCAACGGGGGTTCCCAATAATTCAAAGATTAGGCTCAACTGGTTCCGGTAGTCACTTCCAGGAAATAACGGAATGAATGTGAACATCTCCCCCAATATACACCCCACAGACCAAAGATCTATGGCTGTGGAATACTGCGAGGCTGTAAGCATGATTTCTGGTGCTCGATACCATCTGGTTGCAACGTACTCAGTCATCATCGAAATACCGCCTATAGCACCACCACGATTATCTTTATGTCTTATTCTGAGGTTGTCAAGTCTGGCCAATCCGAAATCGCAGATCTTCAAGTCGCAGTTATCGTTAACCAATATGTTGGAGGGCTTCAAGTCTCTATGAATAACGTCCGCACTATGTATAAATTTGAGGCCCCTCAACAATTGATAGATAAAATACTGGCAGTGTTCATTGCTTAAGTTATGGGTCTGTATTACTTTCGCCAAATCAGATGGCATGTACTCCTGAATCAAGTATACTTCATTGAAATGATCGAAATCCAAAGGTTTTTGAACATCGAACAACTGAATGATATTTTCGTGGCCCCTAAATTTGGTCAAGAGCTTTATTTCTCTGAGTGTACGCAAACAGAATAAGGGCTTTTCAAAGGGCTCAACTTTTTTGATTGCAACTGATATATTGGTAGGCTGGTGCACTGCCAGACACACTACCCCGTAAGCTCCTTCGCCGAGAACTCGGTCAACTTTGAAGCTTTGGGATACATTGAATACAACTTTTCTAGTCATTCGAGGTTCGCTTATCTCTCTGTGTGGTGCTTTTCTTGTGGTAATCATTGGTATAGATATGACCTTGGGTGACGGTGTTGTCTTCCGTTGAAGAAGATTAGAATTAAGGCGAACTAGGGTGCTACTTATATGTGACTCGAATTTTCAGTTTCCATGCTGAGTTTCAAAGCTATTTAATATTGACACACAGGTCCATACATAACCACATTACTCAAGGCATCTACATGCAAAATCCGTAAGTTAGTTATGATATGCGTCGTCGTTAGATTATTTTTTTTCTTTTGTCGACACACTTTAGTTTCACCCCCCCCCCACTATTTTCTGTGTCTGCGACCTGTCTCAGTCGAAGAGTCATCGCAAAGAACAATAAATCGAACTCCCATGACTTTTGTGTCGTCTTCGGTGCCACATCCATGACTCAGATCAGCTAAACTAGGTGAGATATAACTGAAATAAAAAATTATTGCCAGACGCAATTACAAATTAAGCTTTTTAAACCCAGAATCCAATCTCTCAAGCTTGATTTTGGTGGTTGTGCTTAATTGTTGAATAGATCTAAGATGTAATCTAATCTCTTGCACTAACTCAGAACCAAACTTACCTCTTCGGTGGCGTTTGGTCTAACAGTCTTCGTGATCTATAGGATATGGGTGACCTCATCGCCACAACAATAGGTTTGCGACAATTCACCGATGGGAGTGACCTACCTATTGTGCGAAGTTTGCTGTGCGACTAATTGTGATTATGCAAGTGAAATACCATTAGCGTTTCACACTTTGTGCTCATATCGGGGCCGAGCACCCTCTTTCTTACAAGAAAAAAAAAAATGTGTAAGCATATCCCTTTATCCCCTATGTGTGCATCAGAACTCGTATTGTCATGTGCGGATTGAGGTCATAAAGAAACATTTGAAATGTGCCGAACGATTCTATCCTATTTTCAAGTCGGTTGGTGATGTATCAATCTTGTTTCAAAAGAGTAATGCATCCGTAAATCGTTTGACAAATTCCAGTTTCAACTTTAATGACAACCTCTAAGATCGTTATTTGTCCTTTAATATTCGCAACCTCTTATTCCTTGCTCATCGACGCTCCGGAAGGCACCCGTAACCTTCTCATGCGCATGAAGGACTCCAAGTACAATTACGAGATGCAAAAGATGTGTGGAAGTTTCTAACTTCGATCACAAAAGAGACAGAAGATCTATTTATATTCACGTGTTCTCAACCAGCGCGTCACCGTTCTCTCAAAGGCGATGCCATACCCTTCTTGTTCGCTCATTTCTTTTGAAGAGAAGAACAATATTGTTTAACAGTACGATGCTTGGCTTGTATTGTTTGAAGAGTTCTAGAGTCATCTAATGAAGGCGGACGGAAGCTATTGTCGCTTATACTTCAAAAGAAATATCACACGTGAGAAAGTGAGCTCTTGTGTCGCGGAATATTTCCTGCGGAAAGACTAAAATTACGAGTGACCCTCTCGATGCGACTTAACTCAATATCATAATATACATCACGTCAGCTAACTTGCGTAATTTTACTAGCGGAAATACGTCATGGAACACCTTAAATGGTTCGTAATCACTTTCAATACATATTTATTGATATGTTCGAGAAAATAACCCTAATTGGACAACCGTAATTATAATTTTATGCTAATGTTTCGCAGCAAATCAAAGCTCTTGAAATAATTAGTAAGTCATTGATAGAAATATAACGCACTACTCATTTGAGCTATAGCTAAATATTGGACAATCTACCAAATTTAGAGTTTGTCGGTCTAGAGAGTTAAAGTAGGTAAAAAAAAGAACTACGGTTATACTCTAAATGGAAGCCACCCGAAAGTGCGCTTGACGACGAAAATCTGCCCCTCTTTTCTTATTATTTGTAGCTAAGGAATTTGAATTCAAGTTAAAGTTGAATAAACCGTCTCTGCGTGCTACCGTAATCGAAGATTTCGTAAATAGACAAGTAAGCACCTAGTAACATTTTAATTTAGAAGTGATTTCTGCTTCTGTGTATGTACAGAAACCTTGTGATATTAGTGAGAGGACAATTGAAACTCAAATGGCTTGGTTGCAAATTGGCTGTCGATGCCGCATTACTGTATGTGTCAAAAGTCAGACTTCAGATAATACCTCCTCACGCATCTAATCGTATAGACGTCCCCCAATATCAGCACTACTTTTTGTGCTCGCCTGCTATAGCAAGAGAGCTCTTACCACAACAATGTCTCCATGAACCTCCAGAGACTGAAAAGTGGATGAGCTTATCAATATAAACCTTTTTTCTATTTCTATTACGAATCAAAATCACGAAGCTCGCATAATCGGTGTTTCTTCTTCGGTCTTGCCCATAGGTCAACTCTACTTGTCTGCATGTAAAGCTTAAATCATCTTACATCATCATGTGACTGTTAAAATCTCAGTCAAAAACAGTCGGATATTCTTCAAACTTCGTTACCCTGACTAGCAGAAGTCAGCGTTTACTTACCATGCCATGTGCTGTGGTGGGGTGAGATCGAAATATCTCGGGATGGATCCTAGAGAGCTTGTTTTGGTTTAATAGCGAAGACTAAGCTGAACATTTCCTATCCTCGGTCTATCCAAACATGTCAGTGGAATGCTAAGATACTGCTAAAAGTACGGGGTAGCGGATTCATAACCAACACTGGGTGATACGGAAGAATCGAATTCAAGGGGGTACCTCGACTAGAAATTGATGCAAATTCATGGTACGTTGAAAGGTATGTTTCGCTGATTCATACATATCTGCAACGGGTGCCAGAGACATGAACAACCTGGCAACTTGTCCGAGTGGTTAAGGAGAAAGATTAGAAATCTTTTGGGCTTTGCCCGCGCAGGTTCGAATCCTGCAGTTGTCGTCATGTTTTTTTTGGGTGAAAGTGCTTACCAGATCTTCCCCTCAATTTTCTTGAACAAAATATGCGGAGACGGCATGTGTTTCCCTAATCCGGTTCCGATAATGTTGAGACACATGGACAGTGTTCAATACGAATTCCTGTGGAGTGACGATCTACAGATACTCGCTTGCATTATCCATCATTGAGTATTTCGGACAGAACAATCTCAGTTCAATATTAAACAGGTAATGAGCCATGGTCACTATTTCTACAGCTGTAACAGTGAGCCGTGCACTAATTTGAAGATTCCTCATGCCACCAGCCTGGCAATGACGTCTCTAATCAGATGTTTACATCTCCAAGTGCGAATACCACCTCAGAAAAATCTCCTTATACTGCCCGGTTCATAACCTTTTAATACAGCAATAGACTGCATATACTCATATTGTGTACAGGAAGTGACCTTCATACATTTACGGGGAAGAAGCAGCCAGTAAATCCCAACCTACCAAGCTCCACCCTACTTAGAACTAAACTCACCAAATTATTAGTGTTTTCAACCTTTCACTTAAAACAATTTGTTTCAGTTGACTCTTAAAAATCAACAGAGCTATTATAACTAGGCAAAGATTGCAAACTCAACACTTCTGGAAGCATCGGAAGCCACCGATCACTATATGCTAATAACACACTTCAATCGAGCTTGCAGTACAAGAACATTCTCCGAATGTCTAACTCCAAAGAAAATGAAAATACGGGCTTGAATCCAAGCACCAGCGCTTCCAGTAACGGATTTGATTTGAATGCTATTCGGGAAATAATAGCCGACAAGGCAGAGTCGTATTCGAAAACTGTCAAAGACACCGATGTCGATTGGTTTTTAAGAGAATCTGGAGTGGTATTACCTGCCCATAATGAAAATACTCCTAAACAGGAAAACGGTCTGGAGGTAAACAGCAGCACAACACCAAAAGCCGCGAGCTCTGAGGAGAAATCAACCAGACAAGCGAATGACCAAAAAGATAAAGAATCAAGCGTAGAAAATCTCGATAGTCACCACCTTCTTCCACATCATTCTAGCACCGGCACTCCTTCAAGTCCTATACATCTTCAAACCAGCATTTCCAACACCAATGACAACAATCTGTCCAAGACAAAGCCTTCAGTTGCAGACGTCAGGCACGAAAACGTGGCATGTTCCCCTTCCAACACGGTAGATTCGAATAGTAGGAGGAGAAAGAGCAGTGTATCTAGTATAGGAAGCGCCAGTAGCTTGACAAGCGGCTCTGGAGGCGGATTCTTCTCGAAACTAAAGGGCAAACTTACCAATAAATTGGAACCACCAAAACTGCAGCAGTCGCATCTCTTCAAAAAGGACTATGACATGTCTTTAAAGAAATCACACACAGAACAATCACTCCACCCTTCACCTTCAATGAAGTTGCCTGAAGAAAAACAAGAGGATTTGGGACTCAAAAGATCCAAGTCTATTCCCACTACATTGGACCCTCGGCTCGATGATTACATCAAGTTTTACCAACAAGAACCTACCAGAAAATCGTTTCTGTCATCGAAATCCTACCGCAACACAGACGAACCCAAACTCCCAAGTGCGTTAATAAATGGCTTTGAGATGAATCCATATCTGTCGAATTTGACGCACCCCTCGACCGGAGCTTCCGCAGAAACTACCGGAGGTAAACTCTCGTCTTTTTTAAGAAGAAGATCCACCGTATCTGGAATGAGCTCATCTCATACACAGGCCAACTCTTCGTTGTCGCCAGATTCGAGAGAAAAACGCTCTGGTTCAAATTCCCCTCCTCCGTATACAAGTGACGTGCATTCACATCCTGGTTTCAAAGAACTCAAGCCGTTGAAACGAGTAGCATTTCATCTGTCTACGTTTTTGATAGACCCGCCCCAGCAGATTCCGTCTCGTAATCCCAGAAAGGGAAATGTAGAGGTCTCACAAGACGGAACTATTAAGATAAAACCACTCTCGGAAGAGGAAAAACTAGCAATTGAACACTCTCACTTAGGCCATGGCGGAGGACTTGTGGTGGGTGGTAGCTTTTCACAGACAAATCAAGGTGAAATTGTAGAACCTCACCCTTCTACCACCAATAATGAAAGCGATGAAGACCCTAAAGTAGATAAACATGCCAAACTGTTTGGGATCGACAAGCCCATGATATCCCATGGTGCTCACAGTTACGATATGCCCGTCAAAAAAATGGCTTTGGACGTCATGTACACCAGATGCTGTCATTTGAGAGAAATTTTGCCCATTCCGGCTATATTAAAACAGATCCCAAAAGGATCAACAGCACCCATAACCATCTTACAGTTGAGAAATCCAACCCCCACTCTTATTGAAATCCAAACATTTGCTGATTTCATTCGTATTGCCCCCATTATTTGTGTTTCCTTGGATGGTGTTAGTCTTACGTTTGAGCAATTCAAAGTTCTTCTTTCAGCTATGAGTGCCAAACGTCAATTGGAAAAATTGAGTTTGCGTAACACTCCTATTAATGCCGAAGGCTGGTCGTTATTGTGCTGGTTCTTGTCGAGAAATAAAGTGATTGGCAGGTTAGATATCACCCAGTGCCCGTCATTGTCCGTCAATGTATTGAAGAAGAGAAAAAAGTCTAAAGCCGATAACGACGATGATAGCAGGATGACTTGTAATAAAGAAAATCGATCCGATATGGATTGGTCATTGCTTGTTGCGACCCTAGTGGCGAGAGGAGGTATAGAGGAATTGATTCTTACTGGATGTTGCATCACGGACCTCGATATCTTTGAAAAGTTGATAAAATTGGCCGTCCTGAGGAAAACAACCAGATTAGGTTTGGCCTATAACCAACTTCAACCTAAATATATGAAGATCTTGATAGAGAACTGGCTATTCCAAGATTTTGCCGCAGGTTTGGATTTGGGTTACAATGATTTCCTGTCTTCCAGCATGAACAAGATCCTCATAGATTATTCCAAGACTCCTGGCTTTGATAAAAAATTAGAAAAATCGTCGTTGGCATTTTTAAGTTTGAACTCTACCAATATGATGTTCACTGAACAGTTCAAAGAGGTGTTGGAAAGGATTTGGGTTAAGCTACCTAACTTAAAGTACCTTGATTTATCCAACAATCAGAGGTTATTTGGAACGTTGAACAATCAAAGGAAGCTGTCGACAAATTCTGTGTCTAGCTCGAGCTCAGAGGGCGAAAGTGTTGAAACGAAAAAGTCAGAAGTGGCGCCTAACCAACTGGAGTCAACAATGAGCTCACTCGCTGAAGCATCGATTATATCTTTCTTTACTTCAAAACTACCAATGTTTCCGAAGTTGGTTAGATTGCACCTTGAGAACAACAACTTTAGTGACGATTCCATCTTTTCAATCGCAAGAGTGCTACCATTTTGTAAGCATCTTGGATACTTTTCGTTGGTAGGAAACAAATTGGAAGTCACGTCCGTCTCATCATTAGTACAGGCTGTCAAGAATTCCAAAACTTTGATCACACTAGATTGTGATATCGACGACTTCCCAGATTTCTTCAAGGAAAAAATCGGAATTTATACCATGAGAAATATGGAGAGATTATTGTACAAGAATAACAAAACAGTTGACGAAGACTTGCTGACTTTTGATTCGGAATCCCTTACAGAACAATTGAACATTATCTTGGAAATGAAGTCCACCCAGAAATTAGATTTGAAGTCACCAGAAGTAGCCAAGTTTGTCGAAAGAGCTCGTACCATCAGAGCGGAATTGAAAGTAGCCATCGGCGAATTATTGAAACTTCAATTAAAGAGCGAATTAAATTTAGAAGGAAAAGAAACCTTGATCAAATTCATTTTTATTGACTCGTCCATTGAGAAGGGATTACAGTTGATCGATAGTTCGTTGGTCTCTGATAATGAATCCAATACATATGGAGGTGTGGTCCTATCTTGTGCTGAGGATGAGAACGGTGCCAAAATCCAGGCCAAGAAAGCAGCATCCGAATTTGTTGCGGGACTCCCTGATCATGAATTGCATGAAAATGGAAACTTGGAAATTCCAAATGATGTTCACCCAAGTGCCTCACCTTTGCACACATCAAGATCTTCCAGTAGATCAAATTTACAGTCATTGAATCGTGAAGAAGGTTCTGTATTGAAACTTGCAAAACTCCATGATTATCATATATCTCATCGGCAATCTGACTTCCTCGATTCATTGGTCGACTTGAGTGGAGAAGAAATCAGAAGAAAATTACTTAGTGTGGACTTTAATGATTTGGATATGATTATTGATACTCTAGATAAATTAAAGAAGCAAGGAATCACCCTTGAAAATGTGTTCAACATGAAACAGAATAATCCATATTATTTGCTGGAGCAAGAAGGGGTTGATATAGCTGAAATCAAGAAAAGGCTAGAGCATTTAGCAAAGCCTGATAATGGTGCTACCTCGAATGAAACAAACTCAGAAAATAAAACAAGCGATGATGAGGGCCTGGAAGAATCTAGTGAAAACAAGGATGATACAATCCACCAAGCATACGACCAAGTCTTGAGTACTTTAGCACCGACAAAGTGATTATAGAGACCATCTTTTACCTATATTATAGTGTAAACGAAGCTCATTCATTGAAATAATTAATTTTATTTTTATTTTTATATATTTCGTTTCCCCATTATTTTAGATGGAAACGTTATAATACAATAAGCATGTACAAGTATGATAGTCTAACCAGTAGGAATCATGCAAACAACATAGAATGTGAGGCAGAGTTACAAACACCACTAGCACATCACGATGATTTTAATATTCATCGTCTGATTCAGGAACTCGAGTCTTCTTAGGATTATCAAACTCATCATCGCTATATTCCTCGCCTTCACCCGCAGCACCGTTTTTCTCGGCCTCTTCGGCCAAATCTTCACAGGCGTCGATCCAATCAGAGTAGATATCAATTGGTTGAGATAAAGAATGTATAGCTGTTTGAAAACTTTGTCCACAAATCTTGCAATGAAGCTCTCCCAATAAGTTCTTTTTATCTAAAGTACAGATAACTGACTTTTCGTGGTTGCAGAATAAACATGTGAAGGTGACATCCAAAGTCTGCTTAATCTTCTTTTGCGGCTTGGCCGAAGACTTTCTTTTACCCATAATCCACTAAACAATAAATGGGTATCACAGAGAACACTACGTTAATAGACAAGAGCATTAGTAGAAAAGTTTTTTGTCGCGCGCACGACTGTACTACGATAACAAGACGTCACTACACGATGTTAGTACAGGGGTTTATTATTCTAGAGGGGAGTGTTTTGTCGTTTCGTCATCTCCTGGGCCCTCTTTTTCATTCTCATTTCTAGCCTTAATTTCTCAAACTTCAATTTTTCGGCCCTCAGGTCTATTGAAGGCCTGGGAGATGAAGTGGATTCTTGGCTGCTTCGAGTGCTTCCAGTGTAGGCCATGGATATCTTCAAGTTGGGATTGTAAAAGTTGTTGAGATGTATTCCAATTTCGTAAATCTTGAGATCATTCAGTCTGTTCTCGTACAAATTGACTGAATCTTGGAATAAATGTTTGGTAAAGTCACTTGCAGAAGAATGGTTGGCAATTTTGGCAGTAATAGGATAATGAAGCAACAAAGACAAACATTCGCCAAAATCACAGGTGATCAATTCTGTTTTGAGCTGTATAAGAAGTTGAATGGTCATGTATATAATCAAATCCGGTACGGCTGTGATACAGTTTCCGTTGTGATTTTTCAACTGACTTGAAATCAACTTATCCCATAACAACATTGGTGCCGACAAATCGTTACCAAACTCTCGCAACAACAAAAGCCTCAAGTACCGAATTATCCACAACTGGGACTCGATCTTGAGTTTATGCACCAAATCGTAGTGAATAAGCTGATCTACTTTCATAAGATTGACATTGAAGGACTCGATGGATTTCCACAACACTTCTTCCGACTCGTAGAAACGTGATATAATGCCACTCTGGACCATGAGTTTGTTGAATATGGTAAATAAATCATGCAGTAGATAATTCAAATCGTAAAGACGTAGTATGCTAAGGTCATCACTGGAGAGCGTATTTGAAATTGGGATTGTAATAGATTCCTTGTACAAGTTAATGTAGATCAACCCCAAGATCTCATGAATGCCTTGCTTGTAACCAACTTGGGGATTACATCGCGACCAAATGTACAAGATTTCGATGATCTGCTGTTTACAAGCCAAGGCGTTAGGATTTGAGCTTTGAAAAAATTCCTCTCCAGGAAACAATCTGTCGATATCAAGTATAATAGTCTCAAGCAATTCTATATCGGAGTCACTGGCAACATAAGGAGGAGTTTGACTTCTGGGGCTGGCTGATTTAGATTGGGAAGTGCTCAACGGGTCGTCCAGGGTCGATACACGCACAAGCGTTGTTTTCTTCAACTGTCTTGGGGCTTCTCTCTTTGATGCTCTTCTCGAAATCAGTTGACTTTTGTAAAAAGGCGAATCCTGATCGAGTTTCCACCACGGTATGTTCATTTCAGGTCGCTTCATAAGCTCATGATAAACCACTCTCAGGTCAGAAAACTTGCTGTCCCACGTATGGATTTGAAGACTGTCTGTTATTAAGCATGCTTTCCATATAAGTGATCTAGTGAATTTTGATTGCGACGGTATATATTCGTTGTTGCATATGGCCGTTTTGAACGCCGACAAACTACCATATCGATCTATCGTAAGCAACACTTTGGATATGATTTCATTTTCTTTTTGCATAATGAGCTATCCTGTGGGCAAATTAAAAGAATGCAAAAAACGGAATGTAGAGTCACTTTGAACTATAGGTCGATAGCAACGCCTGCTGAAACTAGTCAAAACACAACGATACTGATTGCCTGAAATAGCAGTTTTTTTGGTGCGGCTGGAATAAGGTACGTAAGCGGGGCAGACTATCACTATAGAATTGCCTGACACACACAAGAGATGTAGTGAAGTATGTGAAAAATTCGATGAGGACTTCCTAGAGGATATAGCACTTGTTTTGAAGATATCAGTCCATGGACATTTGTGCATTATGCTGCCTAGTCTATGGGACATGATTTGCACCCAGCCTGAAAAGTGCACGACTGAAAAGATGAGGTAAACGACAGAACTACAAGACACCACTGGTAGCCAAAAATGACACAGGAAGAGAAGGAAGCACAAGCTCTCCAGCAAGGATTAGATGAGTTGGCGGGCATTGAGAAAGAAATGAGCGTCGCCGAAAGGGACGCCGAGGTGTTCAGGATCAAACGCACCCAGAGTATCTATGCTTCACGTCGAGATGTTCTCAAGAAGATCCCAAAGTTTTGGTATATTGTGCTTGCCGAAAACGATGATTTCGCAGAGTATACCAGCATCGAAGACTTGAAGTACTTGGAATACTTGGAAAATATCTACATTCACTACAAGATTGCCGATATTGAGAAGCCTACGGAGGAAGACCTCAAGCATTTCAAGGACTTTTCCATCACCATCACGTTCGGTGCCAACGACATATCTTTGCCACACCAAGAAGTCACCAAGCACTTCCAGACCATAATAGAAGAGGGCGAAGAGAAGATCATTTCCAAGCCTGTGGAAGTGCAATGGCCCCAAGAGCTTGCGGATATCAATCCCTCTAGCATCAAAGCCGCAAAGGGATCGCACTTGGAAAAAGACGACAAGAAAAAATATCGTTTGGGAATGAAGTCGTTTTTCTCGTGGTTTGCATGGACCGGGGAAAAACCAGGAAAAGAGTTTAGACACGGGGAAGATTTGACTCGCCTTATAGCGGACGACTTGTTTTTGAATGCATTGAAGTACTACGTGTTGGCATTACCCAACGATGACGGCGAAGATGACAGCGACGAAGAAGACTCTTCGGAAGGTGAAGAGTTGGACTTGAGCGAAGACGACACCGACAAGAAACACCCACGTGAGGACGAATCTCCCCAGAACCCTAAAAAGCCTAAAACTAACTAAATAGATAATGCTTACGCGATTGCATGATTTTGTAGATCGAATCCCCGTTTTGATGGAAACGCCAGGACACGACTTGCATATGCAAGTCGCTATAATTTTGCCTTCAATTGTTGCCTTCAACATAGTAGAGCACTGTTCTTAACTCTCAGTAACTAACATATACAATGGATCCTTCAGAGAGAATCATAGGTCATATGAACCACGACCATCAGTTGGCGCTTGCAGACTACCTAGTGGTATATGCACACACCACTGACCTTGATGAATCGTCACCTGCCATAGCCAGATTAGACCTTGAACTGTTTGACATCGAATATATTGAGGACTCCAAAAAGAAGACTTTTAATCTCAAGTGGAAAGACGCTAAGGAAGACTCAGACCTAGATGTCAAGGAATGGGGTGATATCAAGAACAAATTGGTTTCCATGGCCAAATATGCTGCTGGCAAAAGAGGCTACTCCCATACTAGAGTCACTAAAGTGGTTTTGCCTTCATGGAATGGGGCTGTATCGTACGTGTTAGCCGCAGTCTTGGTACTCAACAGTTATGACCCGGCCATCTTGAAGAATTTGTTCGCCAACGATGCTTTGTTTAACAAGTTGGTTGCGCATTTGCCAGGTGTTATTACCAACATCTACACCACTTGGTTGAGCAAGAATGCCAGAAAGTTTGCCTTGGGCCTTTACAGTATCCACGCCCTTGAGATTGTAGTCTCCTCTGTTCCTTTCTTCATCAAGTACAGAGTACCTACTGTGCAAAGATTGAAGTGGTCCTTTATGCACTTGATTGAAGGATTCCCTGTGATTTCCAGAATGAAGTCCTTGGTCAATTAAATTTTTTGAAACAATGTTTACAAAACTATATCTATCTGACCCTTGAATGAGACGTTTATAATGAATTTTCTTAAAGAAATTGCATAAATTATGTAAAATGTAGTCAAAAGTATGCATGCTACTGTAGAAGACTATGGTGCTATTTCATTGAGCAAACCATAGAAATTGTGCACCAAATTGCTTGGCTCTACCAATAATTCAAGTTATCCTTAACATAATCTTTGACGTCTTGAAATTAACCTTAACTTCTATTTGAGTGATTATACATGTCAAAATATAGCTACAGAGCTGTGCACAGTTTTCAACGAAATGGCAACTTGTCCGAGTGGTTAAGGAGAAAGATTAGAAATCTTTTGGGCTTTGCCCGCGCAGGTTCGAATCCTGCAGTTGTCGTCATTATTTTTTTTTGCTCCTTTGACATGCTTGACATACAACTTATGTATGCGTAATATACCAATTACTATTTAAAAGCGAGAAAACTCTTGTGCATTTGTTCTACCAGCGAATTCTGATGACTGTTATATTAATGTCTACCGGTCTTTCCATTTTGATGCTATCTCTTGGTATCTTCACCCAAAAACAAAAATCAAAGTCAAAATTGCGACGTACCAATACTTCGTGCATTTGCACTCAAGATGCTGCTAAGTTTTCAAATTTGCTCAGCAATCATTCAACTGACTTCGTGTACGCGTCACCGCTGCAACCTTTACCTGCTTATATACATTCCCCTAAAAAACAGTGACAAAACAATAAAAAAAAAGAAATGATTCCGCCCAGGATCGAACTGGGGACGTTCTGCGTGTTAAGCAGATGCCATAACCAACTAGACCACGCAACCACTTTTTGAGATTAACTTACGGCTGGTTTACTATAATCGGTTTGAAGAGGGTAATGGTTGCAACTGTAATCTGTTTGAGTTTATTTGAACAGATGTCGTTCGTTTTGGTCTATTCAGGTTCTAAGGAACGGCTATATATAAGGCGAGTATGTACTGTACTTTGATATTTTCTCAATCTAAGAAACCAGTTAAGCATTGTCATCGAATTTTCTCAAATTGGTGGACCTCTAGCAGTTCGAGTTTTGTAGAAAATACTTGCTTGACCGTATCAGCTCTTCGCTGGTCTTACAGAATTCAAGCTATGATTTCAAGAGAGCTTGCTTGATATAATATAAGTTCCTGAAGGCAGGAACCCGATTTAAGCTAGTCTCGCTTTTTTTCAACTGTTTCTTCAAGTGGGTGATTTCAGATACTAGGTCTGATCTTTTGATAGTTTTACAATTGGTTTTCGTTATCATGATAGGGCTATACTTGCTTGAGAAAATGGTCTCTGGTTGTTTTCAAGAATCGCACAAGTTCCTTATGTTCATTGAATTCACTCTCAATTTGTTTAAGGATTTCGGAATCCAATACGGAGGAGCCTATAGCTCGATATGCTTCTTCACTTACACTCAAGTCGATCCAAAATTCACGATCGAAATCTGAAGAGTCAATGTTAGTGAATATAAATCTGATCAAATCTACCGTAACTGCTTCAATTCGAAGCCCAAGATACTGCTCAAACTTGACTAGTTCCGGATAGTTGCGTCGTATTTGACGATGAAGGCTTTTCTGAGAATTATCAAGGTCTTGGCTGCTTTTTTCTATCGACTGAGTCAACTCGCCAACTTGAGCTTGCAATTCGTTTCTTTGTTCCACCAATTGCTCTTGTTTCCGTATCAACCCGTCCACTTTAGATCGTTGTACTCTTAAGCTCTCGAGGGCACTTTTCAAGTTTTCTTTGGTTTTAGTTTCTTTAGACTCAAGGTTTTCGATCTCGCCTTGAAGTCTCACTTCTTCACTGCGTAGTTCATTTAACTTGATGTGATGCTCCTGCTTTTCTTCGATCAACAATGCTCTTTTTTCGGTCAATTTTCGTTCCACTTGGAGCGAAAACTCCTTCATAACGACCTGCAATTCTTCGAACTCTTCTATAGACGTGTGTGTACTCATGTTGCTGCTACTGGTTCTTTCTATTACAACCGCGTCTGTTTATGTTTTGTTTGGTTGATGTCATTCGCGGCACGTGACTGGAACAGCGATTGATTAGGAATTACAGTAATAACATGATACATTAAATAAGTAGGGAATATGATAAGAGATGCTCGGGAAGCGGGTAGAAAGACTAGGTTTAACCAGGCAATAAAACTATTGACTTTCAATACATGGGGCCTCAAATTTGTATCTAAACTTAGAAGGGAGCGTCTCGAATACATTGCCAAAAAATTGGGAGCAGATACTGAAGAGCAATATGATATTGTAGCGTTGCAAGAGATATGGTGCGAGGAGGATTGGGAGCTTATCGAGCGTGAATGTCACGATACTTATCCATATAGAAGACTTTTCAAATCAGGTATAATTTCGGGCCCTGGTTTGGCATTGCTTTCCAAGATTCCCATAGATGAGACTTTTCTCTACAGATTTCCCATCAATGGACGTCCATCGGCGTTTTACAGAGGGGATTGGCTTGTTGGTAAAAGTATTGCCGTGACAATTTTAAAGTCCCACGTTGCCAACGCCCTTCCAATTGCCATATTGAACTCACACATGCATGCCCCATACGCTAAAAGTGGAGATGCAAGCTATTCTTGTCATCGAGCATGTCAGGCTTGGGACCTAGCAAAGTTGGTGAAACTCTTGAAAAGATCAGGATATGCAGTAATTCAAGTGGGTGACTTGAATTCCAAGCCAGGATCCTTGCCATATAAACTCTTTACTGTTGAGGGTGGGTTGACCGACTCTTGGGATAATCTTCACAAGGATCATGCACATAGCTTGGAAGAGGTAGCAAATATGACTCCGAAAGAGCAAGTTGAATTGGCTGGAGTAACTTGTGACTCTCAACTCAATACGTGGAGAGCCCACCGGAAAATCTGGGAGGCTTGTCGACTTGATTACGCATTGATTGATTCTAACAATATCCGTAGTGTGTCTGCAGGTGTCAAGTTTACCGAGAAATTGCCGGAGCCTTACAACTGCTCGGCTTCAGATCATTTTGCTTATAGTGCCGAACTAGAAATCAAATCGAAGGACGAGCTTGTCTTGCCCCAAGAAAACGAAAATATAGCGGAAAAGTTGTATGTGTACCGAGATCTACTTGGCGAAATTGTGGAATACAGACAAAACACCATACCCTTCCAAGCCAATTGGAGAAAGTACCATTTTGCATTATCCATTCTTGTGGTGATTGGTCTCCATGTAGGCATCACATTTGCATCGAGTGTTAATGCATGGGCTTCAGTCATCATTATGTTTCTCAGCACGGTTGTCGGAATGACCGGTCTCTTGAACGGGCTCATTTGGTACCTTGGAGTGAGATCCGAGCTGAGAGCTCTCCAAGAAGTTCAATTGGAGGTTGAAGATGTATATTCTTCACACCAAGCAGATAAAAAGTAAAAAATTCCTCAAGCCTATCAATCCACTCGGGTTTTACCCACGCTAGTATCGCTAACACTGAGTGAAGAGCACTGAAACATGATATCTTTTTCAAAGAGCAGCTAAAAAAACTGGAACAAAACAAGTGGACGAGGATCTACAAGCAGTACGAAGTACAAAGGCATCTTCCATCGACCCTATATATCTGGCCAATTTGAGTAGATATGACCGTTACCTTTACTCCCGAAGGTCCTCAAAATACTTCCACTTAGAAGTAGATATAGCAAATAGCTTAAATATAACTAAATAAAACAAGTGAAAATTGAGAGGAATTTGAATAGTTGTAAATAGTTGTAGTGTTAAATAAGGTTGGAATTCTTTATAACTGTTTCGGGCCACCATCGGGTTTATTAACGGAGGGTTGGCCGAGTGGTCTAAGGCGGTAGACTTAAGATCTACTGGACAGTGTCCGCGCGAGTTCGAACCTCGCATCCTTCATTATTTTTTGACTTTAACATCCACGTCTTATTCTGGCTTCAATTTTTGCTACTCTTCTAAAACGCAAAGAGCACTGGTTCGACCAGTGTGTCTCTTATACAATTTGCGCTGGTGCTTTGGAGGCAAAGCAAATGTTTCTGGAATTTGGAGAGTAAGAAAAAAGTAGAAAAAAAGAGATGGGGTCAATGGGTTTCATCATATTCATCCCATACTAATAGCTATACAATTTAATCAATGCAGCGGCATCACAGAGATTATAATTAGCTATCCTAAATGATGCAAAAATTTGGCCTTCCTAATCGCGTATTCAGATGAGATCACATGATATATTACGTGAAACAAAGTAATTGGTCCAGTTCTTGAGACAAATACCAATGACGGTACCAGATTACTGGGATTTCGTGGCAAAAGCGAATACATCTTCGCTAGACTATGATCAGGGGAGTTGTCCTTTGAATTTCTCTGCTATTACCTGATCCAATAATTCCTAAATATAATCATGGATTTATAGTACAACATTTCGGGCGTGTGGTCTAGTGGTATGATTCTCGCTTTGGGCGACTTCGGTTTCCAAAAATGCGAGAGGCCCTGGGTTCAATTCCCAGTATGCCCCAATTGATTTTTTTTGTCTGATGGCTAATATATTTTTGCCGTCAAATGGCCTGCTACCGAGGCACTTCATCGACATATCTATTTTCTCATTAATTAAGGAAGATCAATTACTAATTGAAAAAGCACGGTGATTTTTGCTACAATCTAACTTTCGCTTCTTTTTTCCCAAACTTGTTCACAAATGGGTATTTTTTCGCAACAATTAGAAAGTGTTGAACAATTTACCAATACGATAGGTTAGTTGTTAGTCAATATGGGTTCCAAATTTGTAGCAAGCGATGCTAAATCAGTTGTTAGCGATCAAGAATCATTCAATTCACTTGAGCCTCACGAGCCTCGCCCACATTCGACATGTGTCAACTGTCGTCTATCAATTAAAGAAACGCCCTATTGGTTACACCAAGAGACCACCAAATCAAACGAAGATACAACAGATGTGGCAATTATACTCATATTGTTCCTTTGTATTTGTATATTGACGATGATTCTAGTAATCGATGCTTGTGATCAGAGCCAAAGAGGGTACGTATATCGCGCACTGCTGCAGGAATAAAAACTAACCACTAGGCATATTCAAGACGCTGCTCAGTGTATGGTTCGACACTTTTGTTCCTTGACAAGGAATCAGCGAGTCGTAATGCTTGAGTACCTCTCCCATATATAGGAAGTAGTAAGCCAATTCGCAGCCAAATATTTTAGCCCTTACCCGGACATCCAAAGATTTGAGAATACGTGTAATTTTAAGTAGCGTAAGTAGAGGAATATAACGGTAGCAGCAAGATGATTAGTAGATTGATTATATTACTCGTAACACTTGCAGTGGCACTTGCCAATCCATTCAACTTCTTTGGTGGTTTTGGACAAAGAGAAAGACCAGAGGGAAGGGCTCAAAGCCCAGAAGATTACGAAAACGCCATGTTGAACACCCACTGCGGAAGATACTTGTGCCCAGACACCGGGGTTTGTGTGGACACACCAAAGTTCTGCCCATGTCCATACCCTTCTTCACAGTTGAGATGTTTCTTGCCTGACGGAAAGTATCTTTGTATCTCAAAGCCAGCGGGGGAGATCGCAGCCAACTACGATGACTCTACAACTAACTGGAAGGTAGACGCTAAGGATGACAACGTGAGAGACTGCGGCTGGGTTAACCGTGTATGGAGAGGACTTGCATAGTCAGGTACTTCAATGCACTTAACCTAAGCACTACACTCAAAATAGATACAAGTCCGTGAACTACAGCAAGCTTCCTACCATCACTCAAGTACCTTAGACTACTACTAGTAACTCAGCACGTGACCCGAATCGTGATGCGCGGCTACCCCTGCCCAGTTGCCCAGTTGGTCCTGCCGGCAGATAATCTGGCGCAAGGCGTTAATTGTCTCTGAGTCATAAAGAAAGGCGATACAGCATAAGCATGTCTGGGGATGAAATTATTGGTCAGAAATTTTTCAGTTCTCATACAGTATGTCGTGATAATTTTTTTCTTTAAAGCTAAGTAGTCAAAATAATATAGAGTAACTATCGTACAGCTCACCAGTATGTTGACTAGAAGAAACATTCGAAGGTTCGCTACCAAGGCGTCCGAGTTTGCGGTGCCTGAAACATTTCAGACACGTACCCCGCCATACGCCAAATTGATCCAGAACCTTGACACGGTCAAGAAGATCGTGGGAGGTAAGCCTTTGACTTTGGCCGAAAAGATCTTGTACTCCCACTTGGTCAATCCCGAGGAGAGTTTGGGCTCGTCTCAAGGACAATTATCCAACATCAGAGGTCAAGTATACTTGAAATTGAACCCTGATAGAGTGGCCATGCAAGATGCATCGGCACAGATGGCCTTGTTGCAGTTTATGACTTGTGGAATGAAATCCACTGCCGTCCCAGCATCCATCCACTGTGACCATCTCATTGTAGGTAAGGATGGTGCCGAAGAGGATTTGGCCAAATCCATTTCCACCAACAAAGAAGTCTTTGATTTCTTACAAAGTTGTGGTGAAAGATACGGGATCCAGTTCTGGGGCCCAGGTTCAGGAATCATCCACCAGATCGTGCTTGAAAACTTCTCTGTCCCAGGTTTGATGATGTTGGGTACCGACTCGCACACTCCAAATGCAGGTGGTCTTGGTGCCATCGCCATTGGTGTAGGTGGTGCCGATGCAGTAGATGCTTTGACAGGAACCCCATGGGAATTAAAAGCTCCAAAGGTTTTGGGTGTCAAGTTGACGGGCCACTTGTCAGGCTGGACTTCGCCTAAAGATGTCATAACCAAGTTGGCTGGTATTTTGACCGTTAGAGGTGGTACTGGATACATTGTTGAATACTTCGGTGAAGGTGTGCAATCCTTGTCATGCACAGGTATGGCTACCATTTGTAATATGGGTGCCGAAATTGGTGCTACAACCTCTACTTTCCCATACACCGAAGCCCACAAAAGATACTTGATCCAGACTGGAAGAGAGCCTATCACCCACGCCGTGGATGTTGCCAACAACAATTATAACTTCTTGAGAGCCGATGCCGATGCTCAGTACGACAAAGTGGTTGAAATCAACCTTTCCGAATTGGAACCTCATGTCAACGGTCCCTTCACTCCGGACTTGTCTACCCCAATCTCAGCATTTGGCAGCACTGCCAAAGAGCAAGGTTGGCCTGCTAATGTATCGGCTGGTTTGATTGGTTCATGTACAAACTCTTCATACCAAGATATGTCTAGAGCCATTTCTATCATCACTCAAGCCGAAAAAGCCGGAATCAAACCCAAGATTCCGTTTTTCGTCACTCCAGGTTCAGAGCAAATCAGGGCCACGATTCAAAGAGACGGTTTGACTGATATTTTCGAAAGAAACGGTGCCATTGTGTTGGCCAATGCTTGTGGACCTTGTATTGGACAATGGGACAGAACCGACGTGGACAAGTCCTCTACCGAGTCCAATGCCATTTTCACTTCTTTCAACAGAAACTTCAGAGCCAGAAACGATGGTAACAGAAACACCATGAACTTCTTGACATCTCCAGATATGGTCACTGCCATGATTTACTCTGGTGACATGAACTATAACCCGATCACCGACTCTATCAAATTGGACAATGGCGAAACCTTCAAGTTTGAAGCCCCAACCGGTGAAGAATTGCCTCAAAACGGTTTCATCAAGGGCAGAGAAGAATTTTACCCAGAAGCCCAGCCTCAGGCCAAGCCAGAAGTTGAAGTTAACGTATCTCCAGAGTCTGACAGATTGCAATTGTTGGAACCATTCAAGCCATGGTCTGGCGAAGAGTTGTCCACCAATGTTTTACTCAAGGTGGAAGGTAAATGCACCACTGATCACATTTCTGCCGCTGGTGCCTGGTTAAAGTACAAGGGTCATTTGGAAAACATCTCATACAACACCTTGATTGGTGCCGTTAACAAAGAAACCGGAGAAGTGAATAAGGCCTACGACTTGAATGGCGACCAATACGGTATTCCTGAGTTAATGATGAAATGGAAACAAGACGGAAGACCTTGGATTGTTGTGGCTGAACACAACTATGGTGAAGGTAGTGCTAGAGAACACGCTGCTTTGTCTCCAAGATTCTTGGGTGGTTCGATCATTTTGGTCAAGTCTTTCGCCAGAATCCACGAAACTAACTTGAAGAAACAAGGTATGTTGCCTTTGACCTTCGCCAATGAAAACGACTACGACAAAATTTCTGCTGGTGATTTGATCACCACCGTGAATTTGGCTGATATGATCGCCAAGGGTGGAAACAACGGTGGATCTTTGACTGTTAAGGTCACCAAGAAGGACGGAAGCTCTTTCGATATTGAGTGTAAGCACACCATGTCGACGGACCAAGTCGAATTCTTCAAGGCTGGTTCTGCAATCAATTACATTGGTAATTTGAGAAAAGGAGGACAGGCTTAAATCAAAATCACGCTTATTTAGTTATCTAGCCGTGCTTGCACGAGCTAATCTTTAGGCTTAATGCATATTCATAGTACAAGTTATTATCAATGTAGAATGTAAATTAATGAGAAGTTCTATTTTCTAAATAGTCAATAACAAAGAAATATAAACAGAACAAGATTTTTTTATTTTTGGACAAAACATACGTCCTTGGATGGATTCTATGCCGACTGTTGTGAAAGTTACAAGCGATACTTTTCTCTAAAAAATCATGAGAAGATAGGTGATGAATTAAAAATTTCAATGAACAAATCTTTATGGATTTCGGTGATCAGAGAGCTTATGCATCGATCAAATCGTGGGATTTGTCGGCATCTTCTTCTGCTTCTCCTTCATCATCATCTTGTTCTCTTGCTCTTTCATAGAATTCATTCAAGATCTTTGGACTGATTCTGTTCAATAATTCTTTTGGATAAATTCTTAATAATGACCATGCTAAGTCCAAGGATTCGAAAATAGATCTGTTTTCATAAGCACCTTGAGCAATGAAATTCTTTTCAAACTTATCTAAGAATTCCAACGATAACTTATCTTCATTGGACAATGCTTCCTCACCAACAACGGCTTTCATGGCAGCTGCATCTTTACCAATAGCGTACTTGGCATATAATTGATTGGAAACATCACCATGGTCTTTTCTGGTCATACCTTCACCAATGGCCGACTTCATCAAACGAGATAATGATGGCAAGACGTTGATTGGTGGGTAGATACCTCTATTATCTAATTGTCTGTCAATAGAAATTTGACCTTCGGTAATATAACCGGTCAAATCAGGAATTGGATGGGTGATATCATCGTTAGGCATAGTCAAGATAGGAATTTGGGTGATGGAACCGTTTCTGCCTTCGACTCTACCGGCTCTTTCATAGATGGTCGATAAATCTGTGTACATATAACCTGGGTAACCTCTTCTACCAGGAACTTCTTCTCTTGCGGCCGAAACTTCTCTCAAAGCATCAGCGTATGACGACATATCAGTCAAAATGGTCAAGACGTGTCTTTCAGTTTGGTAAGCCAAGTACTCAGCAGTGGTCAAAGCCAAACGAGGAGTAATAATTCTTTCAATGGTAGGATCGTTTGCCAAGTTCAAGAACAAAGAGGTTCTTTCCAAGGATCCGTTTTCTTCGAAATCTTGCTTGAAGAATCTGGAGGTTTCCAAGTTAACACCCATGGCGGCGAAAACAATGGAGAAATTCTCCTCATGACCATCATGAACATCTTTGGTTGGTCTGACCAAACCAGCTTGTCTACAAATTTGAGCAGCAATTTCGTTATGAGGCAAACCAGAAGCGGAGAAAATAGGAATCTTTTGACCTCTAGCAATGGAGTTCATGGTATCGATGGCAGAGATACCGGTAGAAATCATTTCTTCTGGATAAATACGAGCGAAAGGATTAATTGGCGAACCATTAATATCTAAGTAGTCTTCAGCAAAGATCTTAGGACCTTTATCGATTGGACGACCAGAACCATCAAAAATTCTACCCAACACATCTTCCGAAACAGGAATCTTCAAGTTTTCACCGGTGAACTCGACTCTGGTTTTCTTGACATCAATACCCGAGGTACCTTCGAAAACTTGGACGATCGCCTTGGAGCCTCTGACTTCCAAAGCTTGACCTTGTCTGACGGTACCATCTGGCAAAGTCAAGTTGACAATTTCGTTGAATCTGGGAAACTTAACATTGTCCAAGATAACCAATGGACCATTCACACCTCCGACAGTATTGTAGTTGACTCTAGGCTTAATTTTGAACCCTTCGGTCACAGCTTTCTTATTTAACTCGTACAATTCTTTGTCGGTGAGTGTCATCTTATATGTTGTTGATTGGTCAATTCTTCGATAAACTTATCGCCGTGAATGATTACTCTCAATTGATTAGGCAGTTTATCTTCGATAAGCGTCCAAGGGAGGGTGTCGTTGGATTTTGGTGAGCGAGGGAAATTTCAAGGTGCTGAAATTTACGCTTAATTCGCACACGTGAGTGGATAAAGATAGAGGAGTCAGATAGAGTAGAGATAAGTATGAAGAATACATCAATTAGTACTATATAACTACATTTTCTTTGATGCCGAATTGAAGTCGTAATGATCTTTAATTTTTATTGAATTTATATAAGGTTAGATAAATCAATTGTGAATTGAATTAGCCTAATTTGCTTACAAGATCCCAGTCGTCGACTTGAGTCCTGGCTTGGTTGGCTATTAGTGTACTTACGTTGAGGTTTTGAAGTAGTGAAGGTGTGTCCGGCCCCCGCTTGCTATTCCCTTTGGAAGGTTTGATCAAAATCTTGTAGATTTCTTCCATCAACTCTTTCAAGGTCAACTTTCCAGCCAGATTTTGGCCCCGATTAGTCACTAAGGTGAGGTCTGAAGTATGGATGATGGTGAGGATGGTTTCAAAATCAAGAACAAGCTCGTTTGCCTCTACTTCTGGCCGCAATGTGCTAACAATAACCATGAAATTACTCACGACTTTTGCAACTACTAGTAGAAATCGAAGAAACTCTCGTATGGAGAGTCTGCTGAAGGACTTGTTCAAAATTTTGTGTGGCACTATGATAATTTTTTTGGTTGGGGATTTGGGCGATGGTGAGTTGGAAAGAGACCTTTCGCGTGCTATTGGTGGTTCGGAGTCGGATCTTAACAACGAAGCTCTCCTTTGGTTGTTGATGGTTTTGGATGACAACGGTAGCTTGATTGTGTCGCCCAATTTGATGATTTGTTCGGGGTTTTCGGTCTTCGCCGGTTGGCTCTGGTCCTCCAATATAGTCAGATTTTGTTCTTCTTCCTCGGTCCGGCCGGTCATGAACAATTCCTTCTCTTTAATCAAATCGAAGAACCGCGAGTTGGGCAAAAGTGCAACGAGCTCCTTGAGATATGGCATGTTTATATCGAATAAATATGCAAGATGGTGCTGCAAAGTGATCAAATTCTCAAGAAACTGATTAATGGTTATTATGTTGGCCCCAAAAAACGACAGGAGCTTTAGTACAGGCTGGTAGTAGAAATATAGTTGTCTGGGCTTGGGACTTAGAAATACCGACTCTTTGAGTATATTAAACGCTTTCTGCCGTGATTTAATTAGCTGTTTTTGAATCTGGTAAATCTTATTAGCCTTGTACTCCTCCAAATCTCCCTGAATTGCTAGCTGTGCTTCCTTCAGCTTTCTCTTAAGCGATTGTGTGGTAGACTCTACGGCCAGTCTAGTGGTCCGAATCTGCTGCTGCACTTGGCTGCAATCTTTGGCTATACCGTCGTTCTTCTTGCACAAGTATTCGATAGTTTTGTTGAGAGAATTGACTTTTATACGTAACTCCAATACCCGGAGCTTGTTAAGTTGTACTGAGAGGGACTTGATGGAAGAGACAGAGAGTTGGGGCAAACAAGGAATTTTCTTTAAAAACTCCTCGTTGGTATTGGGTTCAACAGCTCCGTTTTGTAGTTGTTGTGATACAGCAAAGATATGGTTGATGCGGTTCCTGCTTAAATCATTGAATGCATCGTTGTGTCGTACTACTTCTTGAAGCCTGTCAATCTCTTTATCTCGATCAGGTGCATTTTGGTTTTTGCGGTTGAGGCTAGGCGGTTCTGAAGAATGCCGGTACTGCGCGAGATCTGTGTTTTGCTCACCATCCCGTGTAGCAGCCATGCTTGTAGTAGTTCATAGAGAATCCTACTGATTATCAGAGATAGGGCATTGGTCGTGTACAGACCAAGGTACTATAGTCCGAATATCTGCCCAAGTCCCTAGACCTAGCAGTAGTACCGTGGAGTAGACACTATAGCCTCCGCTGTCTTTTGAACGTACTTCTTCTGCTATCTTGCTAGTACCCGTGTTGCTCTACATCCGCGTTTAGGTCTATACTACGTTTATCTCCTTTGTCTTCCCCAGAATAGTGCGAAATCATCGCTTTTATCGCTTTTTGAAGTGGCTCATTAGAAGTAGAACGAGAACCGGATGACATCGTTTCTAGGCAAGAAGATACACACAGTTACGTTGGATGCGGTCCAAGACCCCATTAATGACTCCAATCCCATACGTATAGCTTTTTTGGGCGGCGCCAAATCAGGCAAAACATCCACAATCTCCAAGCTTCAGTTGGGAAACTTCAGAGACACCTACTACCCTACTCATCAAATCACTCCCACCCTACACACGTATAGTCCGCAACTCCGGTACCCACTCCTGATCCTCGACGACCAGGACCTTGAACACTCGCTAGGATACTTGCTGCAAGACCCCAGAGTGGTGGTGAGTCCTGTTATCTACCAGTCTTATACGCGAATAAAGAAGAGCGGCACCGAAAGTAGTGGCCTCCCTGCGTCGGACGAGTTGGTTATCTGTGGGCGAAACCAATACTACATCTCGTACAAGGCACACCACGATGGCAAAGACAATCTAGAGTACGTTCCACCTCATGTGTCGCCGATTTTGACCGAACTCATCGACTCTCCCAATTTCAACCCTGCGCAAGTAGTTCCATTTTTGGAGGCATCGTTGTATATCAAGTTAGGCAAGGAGATCCTTCGGAACTTGGCCAATGAGCCAAGACAGCCGGTTTCGACCAATCCGTTACTAGTGGCCAGCGGAGCCAGCGAGCTTAATGGTAATGTTGACGGATACTTCTTCACATTCAGTGCAGTGCCGTCCAATAATCCTCCTTCGTACAGCGATAGTATACTGGCAAAGCCAGAACTGACCGGTACCCCTAAAGCCAGCAAAAACTTGCCTCCCATGCCGGCGTTCCCAGGAGAAAACCCGTTTGAGCTTCTTGCTATAATGAAAGACGTGCTTGACGAGGCCTGGAAAGAGTATATTTGTTTCAAAAGAAGGTGGGAACTTGGCAAAGAGCACGATATCTTTTCTATTAAGTCCGCATTAAAGAACATATGGAAAGAGCCCAGCTCCAAACAGGTGGAAAAGATCAGGGACCAGCTTAGAAACGACGACTCGACATTTGAGATCTCGTCCGACCCAGGAGATCCCGACTGCTTGCCTCCTATTTGGATTCTTTGTACTCAAGTAGACAGCCCGCTAGCATCGCCCAAGTTCATTGAATACGGAATGGCCTTGGCCAAGCACTGGAACTGTGGTTTTATAGGCATTGACAATGCCAGTCCCAATGTTGATAAGGTGTTGGCATTGATGATAAGAGAGATCGTAGAAAGGAAGAAGCTACAAAAGGGAAAAAAGAGGTTTCAGCAGTAGTCATCAAAAAAAGCAAAAAGAGTTATAATAGAAGAGTTCAGTATTTAATTCAGGTACAAGATATGAGTCTAATCATATAGTTTTATAGAATAACAATATAGATATTGCACATCCTTTGATCAACACTTTTACAAATGGTGATTGGTACTTTTGCAAGTGGGATTAGTTAACTTCCGCAAAAGCTACTCCTAATTCAGAGTCGCCTTGCCCGTAATACAAATGCCACTTGCCCTTGAACTGGACAATGCCCTCACAAAACACCACCTTGTTGACCTGGCCCTCGACCTCGTTGCTCTGTTCTGGCTTGAGGATCGGGGTCTCTAACCTGCTCACAGGCCCTGACTTGATATTATCGTAGTCGACCAACATCTCGCTAACCGTATAAGTTTCCCGAGCTAGATCTTCGCCTCCGGTGGTGCTGGCATTGTAGAAAAAGACCCACTGGTTTTTGCCATTGTCTAGTTTTATAGGTGCCGGACCCGATTCGATAAGCTTGTTTTCAAAGTTGAATTTGGGATGTGTGAACTTGTTGGCATTGAAGTTGGCAGAGGTCAATTCCCAGTTGACGAGGTCATCTGAGTGGGCCAAATGCAAATCACTATCACCCCAGATCATGTAGTACTTGCCGTCTTTGTTCCGTTCGGTGAAAATGGCCCCTGACTTCAGCCACTCGTTTCTAATAAGCGTTTTCTTGTCACTGGTACGAGCGAGGTCTTGCCAGAAGGAAGGAACAAACGACTTTTGTTTGGTCCAGTGGAACAAGTCGGGCGACGTGGCAACACAAAGCCTGGCCGTATGAAGGTCATACGCCGTATATGTGACTATGAATAGCTTGGTTTTGGGGTCTCTGACAATTCGAGGGTCCTCAATGCCTCCGCCCAATTCCCATGGCTCCGAGGCCTTGATAATGGGCTTGTGGTACTTGGTGAACTTGACACCATCTTCCGACCATGCCAAGCCTACTGAAGATTCCTTTTGCTTATTCTGGGCACGATAAAGCAAGAATACCCGTTGGTCCACCACGATAGCAGTCGCATTGTAGAGGTATCCGCTCTCGAACTCTATATTGGGGTTGGGCCGAAGAATGGGGTTGTTCTTGTACTTGCGGAACGGACCTATGGGGAACAGCTTTGGCGCAATGTAATTGACGTCTCCTGTGACAGAATCTTTCGTAATGATAGGAATCTGCATGCTTAAAGTTCACGGTGAGCCGAAGTTGCAGTGATGAACCTCCTTACTGATTAGGGGGCTTTCGCCATAAAAGTTGTGGGGAAAGTCACAGGGAAAATTGCACACTGCGCGCAAGCTTCCCGTCCCAAGCCGGTGCCCACATAGCGCGTACAGCTCCTGCTTGCTGAGCAGGCCATGGGTTAAGCCTCGTTTATAGAGGATCAGCCCAGACTTAACGTTGTGTGACCTATCCATGACGCGCTGCACATTTGAATCTGACTGGTCCGGCAATGGCCTCGTCCGCTCTGGTGGCATCGGCGCCCGTGTTCTCCCTATTACTGCGGTCCTTCACCTATTATCGCACCTATTACCGCTCTCCTATTACCGCTCTCCTATTATCGCTCTCCTATTACCGCTACTCTGCGCGTCTCCCAGGCATTGACCAGGCGGCAAAACATGCAGCATTGAACCATTTCTATTTATATATACACACATTTGGACTCGACTGATGTTCTGCAATTGATACACTTCATCCATCTATCGTGCGGGTCCAACTATTTCTGACTTTTTTCTTCTAGCAGCTACGCCTCACAGGTCCAGGATTGATCGGGCCAAAAAAACAAAATACCCTCCTATCCCCCATCCCATCTTCCAAGGGATACACTCCAATGGGTCAACTATTATCACATCCCATAGAGGAAAAGACAATTGAATCGCAGAGTCATACTTCTCTAGCGTATTGCATCGGGTCCATGCAGGGCTATCGGATGACTATGGAAGATGCTCACGATGTCAAGATCAATGAGGACGAAACCGTGGCGACATTTGGGGTGTTTGATGGCCATGGCGGCAGCACTTGTTCCGAGTACTTGAGCGAGCATCTCACCAAGCTAATTTTCAAAACCATTAACCACCACCATCGACATGCACCACTCTCTATTGACGGAAATGTGTTGCCACTTAAGAAATACCTTAGCACCATAAAAGACTGCTTCTTCGAAGTCGACCATAAATTGTCGAGCATACCTCATCTCCTCAATTGCGGATCTACCGCTATCACTGCCACCATCATCAAAGACAAATACATCATAGTAGCCAACACCGGAGATTCGCGATGCATATTGTCTGTCAATGGGCAGCCCAAGACGCTATCGTTTGACCACAAGCCTATGTTGATGAGCGAGAGAATAAGAGTGGAGAATAGCAATGGGTACGTTCTGAGCAATAGGATCAACGAAGTGTTGGCGCTTTCAAGAGCATTTGGCGACTTCAAGTTCAAGGCTCCCTACATCGACAACATCAAGAACAAATATATGGCCCAAAATAAGAAATATCTCAAACATGGGTTGGCACATCTACCGCCTGAGCTAACCCAGGTGACGGTGGAACCCGAGCTTATGGTGTACGACCTCCAGCAAATGACGCCCGAGTTCATGGTGATTGCGTGCGATGGGATCTGGGACTGCTACAAAAATAGTAAGGTGGTACAGCTCATAAGGGACAAGTTGGCGTTGGGATGGAAACTCAACAAAATCGTCGAGTTTATCCTACTGGATTGCTTACTGTTGGCAAACGGCTACACCGGCATTGGGTTCGACAACATGACGTTGATAATCGTAGCTATCCACTCGAATGGAAATATTGACGACTGGTACGACAAAATGAAAGAGAAAGTACTCAAGGAAAAGAAAATCACATAACCACTAATATTCTTTAATTCCATACATACTAATATATACTTTAATCCTGCAACATACTAATATTCCCAATATGACGCAGACCAATATACATTAATACGATCGATACGAAAATATCCATAAATTGTAGCAGTATTGCACTATGGCCCCAATCACTGAACGCCTAACACAGTTCTGTTCTACTCACCCCATCACTCTACGCCTATCTCTACTGCCACACTACTCCTCGTCCCCCTTCATGACCTCAGTTCAGTGTGCGGGCCGCGAAAATTCGTTCCACAACAAAACCCTTCAAGGAAAACACATCACTAAGAGCGAACCAGACAGCAGGGCGTCTTTTCAGCAAAGCATTGAACTTCCACACCAGCATAAGTTGCATATACCCATAACTGTATACATTAGCATATCCCTTTCAATTTGGGTCACATTGTTCAGAGCAATAATATAATTGGTCGACACAAACACCTAGTGTTCTCTTTCTAAGACAGCACATCACAGCATAAAAACGATTGAGTTCGGTTATTCTCGTATTGCATCACTTCACCGCATCTTACCGCATAACACCACTGAGATCCTAGAAGGGTCCCAAAATGACTGACATAGAACAATATGAGGATCCCATAATACGGTTGAGTAGAGACCCCGACCTCAGTAAAGACAAAGCCAAGACTACTGAGCTTCTAAAGATTATACACGGGTTTCCGTTGGCAGAAAGAAAAGTGAGTAAGCTATGTCAAAGCTCATTCAATATACTACAGACGCTTGAAAAATTGTGTCTCACCTTCAAGAGCTGGGAGTTTCTTTCGCTAGACTTCAACAGCGAGTTCCATTTTAGTCATGATGACGATAAAATCAAGAGTTTTAACAACAACGTGGCTGAAAAAGTAATGGATACATGTAACGAAATGAACAAGAAATTGAATAGGATATCGGTGGATATCGACTACATAACAAAAGCGTCCCGGACCTTAAGTCCGATCGAGTATATCTCCGATAGCGGCACCCTATTGACCTCACTATTGTTGCGAAACATCAAACTCAAGACCGAAGCCGTCGACAACTTGACGGTGACGTACCTGAAAGCCAAAATCATTCTCATTGGAAAGGACTTGGAGAACATGCTTGGAGATTCCGAAGAAACCAACCTGACTATTTTAACTTACAAGAGCTTTATTGTCAACTTGTTGAAGCAATTAAACAATGCCGTGGAATTGGAGGACACGGAACTGAAGTACGAGTGTTTGGCTGTCATCAACGATATGGAGCAAATGTTTGAAGCATTCAAACTTGAAAAAGCCACCGAAGTCGTAAAGAGCTCCAAACAAAACACAAACGAAACCACTGAAGAAGAAGAACAAGACGATTACGTCGATCTCGGGACCGAAACAGCATCGAAAACCAAACCAATACCGACACCAAATGCCCACACTCGCAGACAGGGCTTGGCCCCTAAACACCATTCTGCACAGCCACCACGTCGCAATACTTCCGAGTATGGTCGGCGCCACAGCCCTAACACACCCAAGTACCCTGTATCAGACGATGAAGATTACGACTATTCAGACTCCGACGGAGGCTCCAATTCCCTCTATTCCTCTACATTATCACAGCCTCCTATCATTCATTCAATCACCAAACTTAACGACGAATCTGCCCATTCACCCAGAGTGGGGAGAAGAGAGTCCATATCGTCATTATCAACCTCTACATTACTACACAAAACTACTATATCGGACGAGTTACCTTACTTGATGACTGCATTCAGCTCAGCGAAGAATATGGAGGAGGACATTAGTCACTTCAAAGAAGAAGATGAAAAACAAACAACCGCATCCATGAGCGCATCTCAAGTATCATTGTCTAAAAAAAGAGGAGCCGATCATAACACGGTGGATGAAACTGAAAGGCGAAATATCTATAGTCATAAACCCAAATTGCCCGATAATTCGCTCTACTCTGAAAGTGTTTTGTTGCAGCAGCCTCATTCCACAGGTACATCGCCTGCTTCATCGTACTTGTTTTCCAACAATTCGTTGCTTGCCAAGCTTGGAATCAGGCCCCAGGTCATTAATTCTGACTTGCCTGCTAGTGGGAAAGAATTGTCTGAATCCGACAAGTACAACCAGCCACGAGCACTTCTTCCAGTACCGACCAAAAAGCAAATATTGGACGGTGAAGATGAGGAAATCAATAAGGAAAACCCAAAGTTGTTGACTCCGTTGACCAAGGCCAACTTGGAATCACATACGTTTTCCAAGTTGAGCCCCGATAACTCGGTAGTCGATTACGTCGACTAATTCAATTCTACACCTTTAACACTTTGGGTCTTTCCTGGAGACAGACAGACACTAGATTAGCCTAATCGAGATTGGTCTACTAGAGTTAGTTCATTAAATTTTTGTTATTAGAAATTAGTTATCAGAGCATTATTTATTTTTGACTAAAGCTTGGCCACTCTTACACTTGTACAACTCCTTCACAAAGCTTTCACCCCAGAAACCAGATGTATACTTTGAAATGTAGTCAAACAACTTTTTGAAGTTGAGTTCTTTCTTCTCCTTTGGAAGAGTCAAGCTTTCTTTGATAGCATCACTTAACTCCTCAGTACTCCATGGGTTGACAATAATAGCACCGTTCAAAGACTGAGCGGCACCGGCAAATTCAGAGAGAATCAACGCACCTTTCTTTTCTTGTTGGCAAGCAATGTACTCGTAGCAAACCAAATTCATACCGTCTCTAGTGGAACTGACAAGACACACGTCCGAGGTAGTGTACAAACTGATCAATTCGTCGAACGGAACAGACTTGTGCAAGTAATGAATCGGCACAAACTCGACGGTACCAAACTTACCATTGATTCTGCCCACCAACTCGTTGACGGTGGCCCTCAAACTCTGATACTCCTCGACATCGCCTCTGGATGGCACGGCCACTTGAACCAACACAACTTTGCCAATCCACTCTGGGTTTTCAGTCAAAAAGATCTCAAATGCATGTAATTTTTGGGGCACTCCCTTAATATAGTCCAACCTGTCAACACCAACAATCACCATTGTATCCTTGAACTTTTCTTTCAACTGCTTGACTCTGTCTATGACAGAGTCTTTGGTCAATCCTTCGGTGAACTTGTCAACATCAATACCGATTGGGAAAGCGCCGATGCTGATGGACCTGCCTTCAAACTCTATTCCGTTGGGCAAAGTGGTGACGTCCGACACTATTCTCGACACAGACGACAAAAAGTGTCTGGCATAGTCGTAAGTATGGAACCCGATCAAGTCACAGCTCAATACCCCTGTCAATATCTCTTTTCTCACAGGCAAGATACGGTAGATCTCCGACGAGGGGAAAGGGGTGTGCAAGAAAAAGCCGATCTTGATGTTCTTTTTTGAAGTTCCGATCTCCTCTCTGAGCATTTGGGGCAACAACATCAAGTGGTAGTCATGGACCCACACCATATCGTTGTCTTCAACCTGGCTAGCGATCTTGGTTGCGAACTCACGGTTGGCTTTGATGTAGGCAGCCCAGGCGTTTTCGTCAAAACTCATCTCACCGGGGTGATAGTGGAACAATGGCCACAATATACTGTTGGAAAACCCGTTGTAATGTAAGTCTGCAATGGAGTCGTTGAGGAAAATTGCCGTACACTTGAACTTCTCCATAAGGTCTTTGTTGACCCGCTCCTGCTCATCCAGAGGGAGCTCGAGACCAGGCCAGCCAAACCATTGAAACTCGGTGCTCTTCTTGAGCCCCTGTAATGCCGTCACCAAGCCTCCTGAGGACATGGAGTAGTCGTATGATCCATCGGGCAGCCGCTTGATGGTGACAGGTAATCTGTTGGATACTACAAGTACTTTTCCTTCGACCATTATGCAATCAATTGTAAATGGATAGTTAGATCTAATCAAAAAATAGTCGCCGATCTATTGAGATCCGGAGTTTTATCTGTAATTTATAGCTGCTTTGGGAGCAATCGAGCAAACTGCATTCCAACCGTTTTTCACACCGCAATTCCGCAATTATAGAACTTATAGAAACTCGTGCGCGTCGCAGCTCCGTTCCACTTTGGGCAATCTAGAAACTGACAGAACAAATTAGACAAAACACTAGAAACAGAGTGGGCCCACCTCAATCAATCATGTACAATCCATACGGTAACACACCGCAGGGCCAGCCTGGTTTCCAGAACCAGGGCGTGCCGCAGAACTTGCAACACCCACAGCCACACGCCGCTCCCTTCCAGACCCAATATGGCCAGCAACAACAACAACAACAACAGCCGCAGACAGGAGCACACACCGGATATCCCAACTTTATAAATGACCAGGCAGCTTCAATTGCTTCACAGTTTGCCAAAAACCAGTTCGAGTCCTCTAACCAGTACTTGCAACAAAGCTTTGGTACCTTTTTGCCGGGAACTAGCGACTTGAAGTATTACTTCCAGGTCAGCAACTCGTATGTACTCAAAAAGATCCTCATTGTGTTGTTTCCATACCACCACAAGAACTGGAACAGAATAACCACCGCCGAAGTCACAGGGGAGCAGCCTTCCACCACCCAAAATCTGTTTGCTCCTCCCAACTACGACTTGAATGCGCCTGATTTGTACATTCCGCTAGTCGCATTTGTCACGTACATTTTGTTGTGGGCATCTTTCCAAGGTTTGAAGGGAGACTTCCATCCCCAGGTGTTTGGTTACTTGGCGTCTCAAACCCTTGCGTTCTCTCTCTTGGACATCGCCATCTTCAAAATCGGTTTGTACTTGTTGAACTGCTCGACTCAAAGCTCTTTGTGGGACTTGGTCAGCTTTTCGGGCTACAAGTACATTTCCGTCATCATTTTGTTGTGCTTCAAGCATATCGTGGGTGACTCGTGGATGATCTACTATCCGGTGATTTTCTTTTTCATCATCAACTTGGCCGTGTTTTTGATGAGATCGTTGAGATTCTTGGTGTTACCAAACTACGTCACCGGTACCTCCAACAGCATTACTACAGGTCAAAGAAGAATCAGAGTGCAGTTCTTGTTTGTCTACTCATTGATCATCCAAGGCCTTATTATTTTGTACATGAGTAGATAATGTAGAAGACCAATATATACAACATAGAGTTAACGTGTATGTGATCGGTTCATATTTACAAACACACGTCCATCAACCTAATTTCATTTATCCTATGTTGATAATGGTACGACATCGCGCGAAACTTCCCAGCCACCAGATCCTATATGCCTTGTCAAAAATTTTTCACCAGACAGGCATTACTTATTCGAGCATACATAGTGTCGTCTCGTCTCGCTCCATTAGAATACGCTTCTGGTCAATCACGGTACACCTGATATCTATTTATACTATGTATACATATCGTACGCACCATGTATCCACTTCTGAATGTTAAATAACAGACTCACGTCAACTGTACTCCATCTACTCTATTTAAACCTCATAGATTATTTATGTCTAGCTTTCGTAATTGTCTTTGTTCCATCTTCATCTCAGATTTGACTATATGCAGACGCGTTTTTGCTCATCAAACGCGTAGACATCAAGTAAAGTGAAGTTGAGTAAGTAAAGACTACTGGCCACACCAATGTCAAGAGGAAACTTCAAAGGATCGACATCAGCCAGGTTCGTCAAGAACAAGGTCCACTCCGAGTACAGAAATCGCAGCAATGTGGCTCGAGAACCCATAGATCCGTACGTGGCCAACAACCCCATGCTAAACGACTCGATTCTGAAGAAAGAGATGGTGGAGCGAATTGACAATATGGATTCCATTATGGGGTTCGACAGAGTCGAGCATGGTGAAATGGATGGCACCAAACCTAGAAAAGGTTGGCTCATTAATATGCATACCACCACCATTCCAGCATCAGCAGAAGGCACACTTACTGGATACTCCGGTGTAGATTATTATTTCTTGGACGAAGAAGGAGGTTCGTTCAAAGCTACCTTACAATTCAATCCATACTTTTTTATTGCGACGATACCAGGCCGTGAATCAGAGGTGGAAGAATGGTTGAAAAAGTTCCTCGAAGACTGCAAGGTGAAAAATATCTCCCGAATAGTCAAGGAAGACTTATCGCTACCCAACCATTTGGTAGGCACCAAAAAGACTCTTATAAAGCTCGCATTTCACAATAACCAGGATCTTCTCAGTGCAAGACGGTTGTTGTCTCCCATAATCAAAGACAACCAGTTGAACAGAGACTCTCGAGATATATATCAGGTGATGAACTTCAACAACCTCAATAACATGGCCGGCTCAGACTTTCAAATGGACCGTGAGGAAACCGATCCGGCTGACCCGGCTACTCTTATTGACGATATAAGAGAGTACGATGTTCCCTACCACGCCCGTGTAGCCATTGATATGAACATCAGGGTGGGTAAATGGTACAATGTCTACATAGTGCACTCTCAGGTCACTTTGGAAGAAGATAAAGATAAAATAGCATTTGCCGATCCTGTGGTATTGGCGTTTGATATCGAAACCACCAAAGCTCCCCTAAAGTTCCCAGACGCCAAAATCGATCAGATTATGATGATTTCATACATGATCGACGGCGAAGGGTTTCTTATCACCAACAGAGAGATTATTTCCGAAGATATCGAGGATTTCGAATATACTCCCAAACCCGAATATCCTGGTGTTTTCACCATCTTTAACGAGATAGACGAAAAGCATGTTCTTCTCAGGTTCTACGAACATATTCGTGATTGCAGGCCCACAGTTATAGCTACTTTCAACGGTGACAGTTTTGACTGGCCGTTTGTGGAAAATCGGTCTCGGTTCCATGATTTGGACATGTTCGAAGAAATTGGGTTCGCCAAGGATAACGAAGGCGAATACAAATCCAAGTATTGTGTGCATATGGACTGTTATAGATGGGTCAAAAGAGATAGTTACTTGCCGCAAGGATCCCAGGGTTTGAAAGCAGTCACAACATCGAAGCTAGGCTACAATCCTACTGAATTGGACCCGGAACTCATGACACCCTACGCCTACGAAAAGCCTCAGGTGTTGTCGGAATATTCGGTGTCTGATGCAGTGGCAACCTACTACTTGTACTATAAATATGTTCATCCATTTATCTTTTCGTTGTGTACTATTATTCCGTTGAATCCCGATGAAGTGTTGAGAAAAGGTACTGGTACATTGTGTGAAATGTTACTTCAAGTCCAGGCTTTTGAGAAGACCATTTTGTTGCCCAACAAGCACACAGATCCCATTGAAAGATTCTACGATGGCCATTTGTTGGAGTCGGAAACGTATGTCGGAGGGCATGTTGAGTCATTGGAAGCTGGTGTCTTCCGTAGTGATCTCAAAACCGACTTCAACGTGGATCCCACCGCCATAGACGAATTGATTGGCAACTTGCATAAGTCTATTAAGTTCTGCATTGAGGTGGAAAATGGAAAATCAGTTGACGATGTCGAGAATTACGACGAAATCTACCTGCAAATAGAATCAAGTTTATTGGCATTGAAAAACAAGCCTGTCAGAGAAGAGACTCCTTTAATTTACCATGTTGATGTTGCATCGATGTATCCAAATATTATGACTTCGAATAGATTGCAACCTGACTCAATGAAAACAGAGGAAGATTGTGCTGCGTGTGATTTTAATAGACCTGGGAAAGACTGTGACAGAAGATTGCCCTGGTCTTGGAGAGGTGAGTTCTACCCTGCTGAAATGAACGAATACAGTATGATCAAGAGAACCTTGCAGAACGAATTATTCCCCGATAGGTGGGGAAACCCAAGAAAGTTCGATGACTTGGCCTATGCCGAACAAGCATCGCTAATCAAGAGTAGACTTTCCGATTATTCAAGAAAAGTGTATCATAGAATAAAGCAGACAGAGGTTGTTCAAAGAGAAGCCATTGTTTGTCAAAGAGAAAACCCATTTTATGTTGACACAGTGAGATCATTTAGAGATCGTAGATACGAATTCAAAGGTCTAGCTAAAACATGGAAAGGTAAGGCTTCAAAGTTGCCTTCCTCCGACACTATCGGAAAGGATGAAGCTAAGAAGATGGTGGTGTTATATGACTCTTTACAATTGGCCCACAAGGTTATCTTGAACTCATTCTATGGTTACGTTATGAGGAAAGGTTCGCGGTGGTACTCCATGGAAATGGCAGGTGTGACTTGTTTGACTGGTGCTACGATTATTCAAATGGCAAGAAAATTGGTCGAGAGAATAGGAAGACCATTGGAGTTGGATACTGATGGTATTTGGTGTATTTTGCCCAAATCATTTCCTGAAAACTTTAGCTTGAAATGTAAAGACGGTAAGAAAATCTTATTGGAATATCCGTGCTCTATGTTGAACTATTTGGTTCATGAAGATTTCACCAACCATCAGTATCAGGATTTGGTCGATCCTGAAACCTTCAAATACAAAACTAGGTCCGATAATTCTATTTTCTTTGAAGTTGACGGTCCTTATAAAGCAATGATCTTGCCTACATCAAAAGAAGAGGGAAAGGGATTGAAAAAGAGATATGCCGTGTTTAACGAAGATGGATCGTTGGCTGAATTGAAAGGTTTCGAGTTGAAGAGAAGAGGTGAATTGAGATTAATCAAAAACTTTCAATCCGATATTTTCAAATTATTTTTAGAAGGTGATACCTTGGAGGAATGTTACAAGGCAGTTGCAACAGTTGCAAACAATTGGTTGGACGTTTTGGAAACGAAAGGTGGAATGCTTGAAGACGAGGATTTGATAGAATTGATTTGTGAAAACAGAAGTATGTCCAAGAGTCTTGCAGAGTACGGAAATCAAAAATCCACCAACATCACAACAGCTAGAAGATTGGGCGAATTCTTAGGAGAAGAGATGGTGAAAGATGCCGGTTTAGCCACCAAGTATATCATCAGTGCGAAACCGGTAGGGTCTCCAGTTACAGAAAGAGCTATTCCTGTTTCAATCTTTTCGTCAGACAAAAAAGAATTCTTCTTAAAGAAATGGTTAAAAGATCCTTCTTTGGAACATTTCGGGCCAAGAGATGTTATTGACTGGGAATATTATAAAGAAAGATTATCGTCGGTAGTTCAAAAGATCATTTCCATTCCAGCTGCTTTACAAAAGATCAAAAATCCAGTACCAAGAGTCCCTCATCCTGAATGGTTGCAAAAACAAATCGCAATAAGTGAAGATACCAAGAGACAAAGTTCGTTGAGCAATTTCTTCATCAAATCCTCCAAAGATGAAATTGACGCTTCGACTGCGAAGAATATCAAGGAAGTAAATGCTAAAGCCATTAAAGATATAGAGGACTTCGGCGAAGTTGACAGTGGGGTTCCTAAATCGAGAATTGGTAAGGTCATATCGAGAAAGCGTCGTAACGAGAGAAACCTCAATTTGGAAAAAGCACAGGAGGAAGAAAGAGCAAACTCCATTCTTTTGGGTCCTTGTCCTTCAATGCTTGAAGATTACTCAGCGTATTTGCAGTATCAAAAAGCGAAATGGAGGCTTCAGTCAAAGAACAGACAGCGTAGGAAACAAATTTTTGGAGCCAATTCTGAATCGTCTCACAGATCTACGGTGGGTGGAATAATCAAGAAACAGGCCGAGAACGTGGCAGGATCGAACTGGGAGATTTTGGAGTATAAGTTAGATCCAACCAAGCCTGGCGATATCAAAGTATACGTAATGACCAATAACAAGGTTCACACATTCACATTTCACGTGAACAAGAAAATTTATGTTGCATTCAAAAGTGAACTTGCGCCTAGAAAAGCCAATATATTAGGCTGCGAAATTGAAAAATCGAGTGCCATTTTACCAAATGGCCATAACGGATCTCATCTTTATAAAATGACGATGTCCGAAACAACATATAACGAGGAAATCACCAACTTTTCAAGTTTGCTTCAAGACCCTAGTCTTTTGGGATTGTATGAAACTCAGATCAATTCAATTGATAGGGCCATTATAGATTTGGGTAACATTGTTAGATTCGATGACACCAAAGTAGGTGCATTAGGAAAAGGGTTGAAGAATGGGTTTAACTACAAGGACCTTATTAAGGTGGATAAATCAAGTGATTACCTTAGAAAATTTGATATGGGAATTGTGTATTTGCTTCATGTCGTTACCAACAGCTATGAATTATTTACGATTTTCAAATCTTGGGATAATCAGACTGATATATTCATTTTGAAACCTTCCAAAAATGCTCAGGAGCTTCCTACTAATTTGGACAAAATTTATAATGAAATCTACCATGCGAAGAAAGATAAGGTGTCAAAACTATACAATATAGTTGATTATCCAGAGACCATGACCTTCAGTACAACCTATTACAACGAAAGTGCAAAATTATTCAAGAAAGTAAATCAAACTCTAGGAAAGATCCACGAGAGCAAATCCAAGTCGTTGTTAGCTGTTCAGTCTCCTTACACCTCAAAGATTTTGAATATTTTAACATCCACTGTCGATTTTCCTACTATCAAGATGAACATTGCCGAATTATCTTTACCAGCTGTGGGTTGGCAATCATTGATTTCTAAGAGAATAATCAACCATTATTTTGTGTTAGCATCATGGATTAAAAACCTTATATCTTTGTCACAGTATGGCAATACCCCCTTGTGTAACCTCCAGATTGAAAACGTGGGGTATTTGATCGATATAGAGTTTGCCAGACGTTTAAGTACCAATAATATAGTGTTATGGTGGTCTTCAAATCCATTGCCTGATCATGGAGGAAACGAGTTGGATTCTAACTTGCTCAATTTTGAGAATTTAGACTTCCCAACAATCAATAGTCCTGAAATCTACGAGACAACTTGTCTAGAAGTGGAAATTGGCACCTTAACAATCAATACTATTTTGACGAGCAGTCTCATTAACGAGGCCGAAGGCACTGATTTGGCTGAAGATTCTATCCAGTATGATAAAAATAACGGTGCATCAGTATTTTCTGAGGACTCATTTTCGTCTCCAGCTTTAAGTATTCTTAGATCGATGGTCAAAGATTGGTGGGACGACGCCCTCAAGAACAACATCAATGCTGACTCAATGATGAATAACTTAGTCACATGGGTGCAAAAGAAAGACTCCTTCTTGTACGATTATGCCTTGCACTATCACGTCCACAATTTGACAACGAAAGCATTGCTTCAGTTGATAGGGGAATTCAGAAGAATGAATTCCAAGGTTGTCTTTGCCAACAGAAATAAGTTGATTATTCAAACCACCAAAGTTTCAGTTGAGAACTCGTATGCTTATGGCCAATATATCTTGAAAGCAGCCAGATCCAAACCTCTTTTCAATTACTTGGACTTGAACATTACGAAATACTGGGATATTTTGATGTGGATGGACGAGTACAATTATGGAGGAAGATATTGTAGCGAGGTGACAAACGACGAGACACAGAATTTGAAGCCATTTAGCAGATGGCAAATCAAGCAGTACTTACCGGTGATTTTCCAGACCGAGTTTGAGGACTGGCTCATTATCTTTTTGGACAGTTTGATGAAATATAAGACCGAAAACTTAGTTGGATCAGGAGCCAAATCTCAAACCCAATCACTGACACCAAGAATAACCCAAATAGCACACATTCTTAAAGGACAGAAAAAGATGGACTCTAACGAAGTGGAAGAGGAAGACTTGGAGAACGGCGTGGTTGAAATGTTTAGAAAGCCATTGATCAAGAGAGTTCAAAAATTGTATCATAGACAAAACGAAAGTATTTTGAACCCGAACTTTGCTCAAGAGTACGCCTTTCCTAAGCTTCCAGGTTCCCATCTCCATATGAAGAATCCAGTTCTCGAATTAGTTAAGTTCTTGTGTGCTATATTTGGACTTTCCAAGAAGAGAAGTATTGAAGTAAGATTGCTTAGAAAAGAGTTATTAAGTGTATTCGAGGTCAAGGAATTCAGTGATGAAGCACAGTTCAAGAACCCAAGCTCTTCTCTTAAGGTCCCTCATGTAATTTGCGATTATTGCAACTATATTAGAGACATTGATTTCTGTCGCGACTACGAGGTTTCTATTTGGAACTGTACCAATTGTAACAAGCCCTACAACAAGATAGCCATAGAGGAAGAGTTGATTGCACAGTACCATAAGATTCTTACCAACTTCTTTACCCAGGATTTCAAGTGTGGAAAGTGCAGTCAGATCAGAGGCACTAATATGAGCCAGTTCTGTAAATGTTCAGGTTCTTGGGTCGAGACCATCAGACATGGCGACGTTGAAAAGTTGCTCAATATTTTCCAGGTGGTTGCCAAATTCTACAGCTTGCACTTGCTACAGGGCGTAGCCGAGTCTCAAGCATAGAGATACCAGTGAAGCATCTCGATGCTTTTATCATTTACTTCTACTTACAAGTTCATTTCTGCATTATATAGTCAATCGACAGCGTAATTAATATACCAATGTACCTCGCTTTATAGAATCTCGATTGGTTACTTCCTGCAAATACTGTCATCTCATCAATCGAATAAAGCTGCGAATTTGAACTTTATGCAGACGCGAATTGACTAAACCACGAAACAAAGCCTCGGCTATGTCACTAAGCACTGAAGAGCTAGCCCAACTTAAAGACAAGATAAAGTTCCGTGACGATGAGCTAGACCTTTTGAATAGTTTTATCTCGAGAAACAGCGCCACACTGGCCAATTCGCTCATACTACATGGCTATAAATCGATTGGAAAATCGTATACTTTGGATACATTTCTCAAGAGTTTAGGCGTGAAATACAGTATAATTCGATGTGACGAGTGTATAACCAAGAAGGTACTACTACAACGGTGCTTCAAGAGTATTAAAGTGGATAGTGGCGTGGGGTCGGGCTATTCGCTCGATGGAGTCCAAAAGTTTGGTGCTTTGGGCGAGAACTTCTCCAGTTTTATAGGAGCTTTGGAAGGATTCGTACATGAGTCTGGCTATAATGAAAATCATGTGTTGGTACTAGACCGCTTTGATCAGTGCATGGAACCTACCAACGAACTATTTCCAGCATTTGCTAGACTTCAAGAACAATCCAGCGTTAACAACACAACCATAGTGTTCGTGATATCTACAGACGATCCAAAACAAATAGTGACCAGTTCGGTGCCGCATGTGTATTTCCGCAACTACACGGAATCTGAGGTTCTATCGATCATAACTGCCAACCAATTGTGCTACTTTGGGGTCGAGAGTATCGATTCAAATCCAGCTAGTAACGAATTTTGGAAGCAATACTGCAAAATTATAGTAGATTTGTACTTCCCATACACTGGATCAGACATGGACTTGCTTATAAACATATGCAGTAAGGTGTGGCCTCGATTTATAGAACCCGTTCTTGAAGGTAAGTATAAGCTACATGAATTCGTGAAGGTGTATCGAGACATGAGTGAGATATTCAACAACGAAAACGTTATCAACAACTCCACTATAAGAGATTTCCTGACTTTGGAAGAAGAAAAAGAGTTGGAGGGTCACAATGTCGATGATTTACCTGTGCATTCCAAGTTTATTCTAATGGCTTCATACCTCGCATCCTTCAACGCCCCAAAAAACGACCTCCACTACTTTTCCAAATTACAAGCCATTAAAAACAAAAAGAGAGCCATTACCGATAAAGGCAAGAGGAAAAAAGGCCACATGACGAAAGACGATATTGATTCCCGTTTGCTTCAGCCTAATTACTTTGATCTTGAGAGAATGTTGGCAATCCTTGGAGTGATCTACAGAACAAATTCCAGATCGTTAAATGTCACAGACAATGATTTTTTGATCGATATACTAGATAATTCGATGAAAGAGGAGGGCAGAAAAGAGCTCGAGCGGTCAAAAATCACCTTGAGCAGAAACATCGATCTTAACAGCCAGATCTCGACTTTGTTCTCTTTGGGTTTGATGAGCAAGTCTGCAAGCTCTGACATATTGGGCGCACGAGTCAGGTGGAAATGCAATGTCAACTGGTCTACTATAGAGAGACTTGCTAAGGATACCGACTTCCCAATAATTGACTACTTGGGCGACGAATAATTTATTCAAACAGTACTTCTTTTACATGAACAAAAGTATCTTCACCCATCTTTCGAACTTCAACGTCGTCATTGAAGTGGGTTTCTTTCCAGTGGATCATTTCGTACGCAGAGTATGGGCCATTCACTGTGGTGTCTCCTATCCACCTGAACTCCCATTCTTTCGTGCCATAGTCTTCTTCGTCTTCAGACTCATGCGACCTTTTAATACCACGACTAGTCTGTTGGTACTCGTGGCCAGTTTTCCTCTTGTATAGTCTCATGAACTCCTCACGACTTAATTCATATACATCATCTATTGAGTCAAGCAACTGTGTACATATTCCTGTTATTGTGACCACTAATTCCTTCGAAGAATCATCCGAAACTTGACTTTTCTTCTTCTTGTTGGATCTTTTGGGATTGAGTCTAGCCAACGCTTCCAAGGGGGTCTCTGCAGGCTCCAAAACCGTGATGAGCTCTTCAAGCATTTGTTCAATATTATACTCAGTCACGATATTGCTGCTCTTCTCGTTACGTTTTTGTTGCGCTTGTTTGGCTTTGGCTATGTCGCTCTTCTTGAGTTCATCCATCCAGCCGTCCTCTTCATTACTTTGGTCTTTGTTTTGTCGTATATAGTTGCCATCCACATCAAATATCCCTTCGCTTGCTTCCTCTTTGAGATCAAAAGATTCGATTTTAGGTTCTTTCTTGGTGTATTTGACGTCTCCGAGATCTTCTACGTTATTGTAGTAGTTGGCGATCTCTTCATCTGGCTCTTCGCCCGGATCGTCAGAGTCCAATTCAGGTTGAGCAATGTGCTTGTGTTCTTCATCAAATTCACCTATGCCCTCATCCCTTTCGAATTGCTCGAGATCAAGGTATTTGGACTTCCGGGCAGGAGCTTTCTTGGATGGCTCCTCTTCCTGGTCACTTGCAAACATGTCATCATCACTTTCCATCTTTTCCTCAGTCTTTTCCTCGGTCTTTACTTCGGCATCCTCGTCATACTCGTTCTCCGAAGAGTCCGAATCATAATTGAGCCGCAAGTCTTTTCGTTGCCTTTGCTTGATTCTTCTACTGTTTCCTAACCCGTCATCGTGTATGACTGAGGGGTCATCAAATTCTTCTTCACTGTTCATATTGTACTTTGCTTATTGTAACGGTCAAGTTGACTTAACTTGCTATAGTTGCATCAAATATCCCCCACACTAAGTTATTTAGGCATCGTTCTGTTTGTATAGTTAATTTATCATCGCGTTTATCGTACTTTTTTCAGGCATCACCAGGGGAAATCTACAGAAATCAAGACAACTAAAATTGTATACTAACATTAGGTTCTAAACTATACCTGCTTTCATAATACTGGTTGTGGATATGGATACGGATCTAAGTAGAGTCGACGACATAGAAATCGATGGAGCAGATGTGCTAAACCTCGAAGAAGAATATTATCGCAAGGGCTACGAAGATGGCCAGAGGAACGCATCCTCGGAGCAGTTAAAGGAAGGAAAAGAGTACGGATATCAAACAGGATTCCAAAGATGTCTTATAATAGGGTATATAAAAGGATTGGCAGAGACGTGGGAAAGGGATGCTAAAGACTACGAGGATTTCAAATCGTTCCCTAGCCACCTAGCACAACTCAAAGATATAATCGACTATGTTCCTACCACCAACGACGATGCAGACATCCAAGAATTCGAAAGTCGTCTCAAAAAGGCAAGAAACAAGGTCAGAGTGATGTGCACTTTGTTAAAAGAGGGATGGAAAATCGAAAACTTGGATTTGCTCATGAAGCAAATCGGTGGCCAGTTGCAGGTGAGTGAGAACGTTGATGATATGTGGTAATTATGAAATAGGGCGGATATAGTAATAGACATATAAAAACACCTGGGAAACCTGGGGGTACCAGAGCATACAATAAGCAAGTAAAGCTAGTATCTGGGTGAAACGATTTGCTGAATGCAAAGACCTGAGCTGATTTAAAACAAGCTCAATCTACCAAGTTATCATATGCTATAATCTCTATAATAGCTCATTACGATAACTCAGGCAGCATCAAGGCTACCTTCTCACCGCACAATCTAGGAACCTTTTCTCACGTGACTCACTATAGAATTTGTGTGGCTTGAGGTACTTTAGCTGCGACTTCGAGACGGATTATAAATGGACTGTAATATCAGCCAAATCAGACAAGATCATTAAATTACAATATGGGCTCTCACAAATACCATTTTGACGTTGCCATGTCATGTTCTGGCTGCTCTAACGCTGTGAATAGAGTCCTCACCAGATTAGACGGTGTTTCCAATGTCGAAATCTCGTTAGAAAAGCAAACCGTTGATGTCACTACTGCCGACTCCCTCGACTACGATACTGTTTACAACACCATTGTCAAAACCGGAAAGAAGGTCAACAGTGGCAAAACCATCGAGTAAGCTAATTAGCCCTATGTATTATCAAAATAAAGGTATGGAAATATTTTAATTAGTTCATAGTTCTGAACTCCACGATTTCATTGATGTAGCCGTCTCTTAATTCACTTCTGACAAATGCGTGCTTGATGAGGGTGACCAATTCTTCCGTAGAAATATCGAACAAATCACCCTGATAGAATCGGTCCATTATATCTGCCAAGTGGTTCGAGATCAAGAACCTGACATTGTTGAGCTTGCTATAAGATTTGATATTATCTTTTGGTTCTTCTATTTGAATTAGGAATGGAACAGTCACATTGTTGAGCGACTCAATGATTTCGGAAATCTTTTTCGACTGATAATCTGCAATTTCCGGCAAGTGGATAATTGAATTGATCAACCAGTTGTTGACGAATTCCACCAAGGTGATGATCAACTCTTTGAACATTTTGGCATTGGTACTTCTCAATTCGGTTTCTTGGAAGATCTTGGAGAACCAGTGGTATATAAGACCAACCTGATTCAAGTTGTAATCGTCTAACACAAAGAAGTCATCATCTTCGTCACTATCGGGCTGAGCAAGCTCGCTTTCGGTCGCAGGACTTAAATCCAACGAGGCAATAAGAACTTTTAATTCCTGATGAAATTGAACTAGTGCCTGCTTCCATAAAGACTTCGATACGTCAGAAAAACTCTCGATGTGCAATTTACCATGCAAATAGTTGAAATCATTGAAAAGTAAAAACGATTGTGATAATGGGGGATACCTTGATAAACTCAAGGCTTTTGTCATAGTTACAAGTTGAGAGGGGTCATGAGAAATGGTTCTGTACTCTTCATAGATCGGCACCAATTGGGCAGGTATATTGGATACTTTGCATGAGCCTTTAGTATCGAAAATCTGTTCCTCTTTCTTATCTTTATTCTTTTTAGGGGATTCTGTAGCCTTGAGAACAGCATCTAATTCTGCATCATCGTCCCAACCATCGTCCCAGCTATCGTTCCATGCATCTTCTTCAGGCTCATCAACTATGGATTCTTCAACTTTGGGTTCCCCAGCCTTTTCAGTAACTGGAGTTTCCGACTCTGAAGGCACCCAATCTTGAGCTGACTCAATTTTTACATTGACAATTTTGTCTCTAATTCTTTCAACGAAACTGTCAACAAGCCAATCAACGTGCAACTTGTTCAAGTGCTCCTTGATTGTTGAATTGCTGGAAACATCAAACTGTCCAAGTATGTTCCATTTTGTAGAATAGCAGAGTTGTAGCAATGATTTTAAATCTTCGATTTTGCCATCATCGTTATTAATATCACCTATTTGAGCGGTGATTCTCTCGATCAATAGCCTGTCAATCTTTGAGGTAAGATACTGATTGATCGAGGTTAAGCCAATGTGATTCATATATGTGACAAATGCATGTAAAGCTTGAATAAAATTGGTTGAATCCAGCTCTTGTAGCTGCACCACATCATCTAGTTCATCTCTTGCGATTTTGAGTTGAATTTGGTGGTGGTCATTCACCAAAATCCGTTCGACAAGCTTATCCCATTTGCCTCTTAGTTTCACGTAATGATCAAGTTTGATATCGTTTTTGGTGATGATCAGGTTGAAGTCACCTAAGATGGCCAAATTCTGGATTGTAAACTCGTCAGGCAAGATATTGGCAGCGTACTGGTTCAATTGAACGATGAACGTCTCGTACAACTGGTCCAATTTCTTGGACATTTGCTTGAATATTATGGTAGGAGATGGATTGGATGCATCTGCCTCTATGAGAGAGCCAATGTTCTTTTGACTTGATTTGAAAAGACTAAACAACTGCTGGAAATCAAGAAGATCTGATAATGATTTGGGTTGTTTGTCCAATAGCGACGATATTTCGTCCACTTCTACGGTAATTTGCTTGATCTTCAGCAACAACACCAAGTCCTGCTCTATCTCCTGACACTTGTTATTGAGTTGTGATAAGCTTAGCGTTTTGTATTCGATATTGGATGAATCTTTTCGAGCTGGGGATTCACGTCTCTTGAAGTGTTGCATGAATGTAGGATCTTGCACTAGCGAAGCTTTGAGATGTTGATGCGAAGAGCGCAACTGAGCATCGAGGTTCTTAAGATCAGTCTTATACTGCAAAAGCACTTCATCAAACGACATGTTGCCACTTAGTCTGTCTAATCAGTGAGATTCGCGCTTTGAGTTGCGAATAATCGTCTTGCAAAAATATATAATATTTACTCATGGAATGCCACTATAATGTCTCCATAGAAAGCCTCCATATAGTAGTACACATATCACGATATTCAGTAAAGATCTATATAGGACTTAATACACATGTAACTATAATCAATTATATCAAATCTTCAGTAATATCATCGTCAACATACTCATCGTCCTTGTTCATTCTGTATATGGTCATGAACATACTAGCCATATTCAAAGCGCTCATAAACCAGTCAGGCACCGGAATACCGTACAACTCGATCAAGTTAAATGTCATGTCCAAGAAATTTCCGATCAATTCCAAAATAAGCATCATCTTGTCGAACTTCAAGTCTTTGAGCACCTTGTTATATTTGGCATTGATAGCCTCGTTAACCACATCTGATTTTTGGTTTGAGTTCAAGATATTCAACTCTACGTTCACCTTGCGCTCTTTTCTTATCACATTCAACAACTGTGAGATGGTTTTCCTGATCAAAAACACCAAGATTAGCACCCAAAGTTTGTTGGTCTGCTTGAGGAGATTAAGGAGATTTTTGGGGAACATCGGGAGCTTGGAAAATAAGTGCAAGTTATCAAGAATATTGGCTGTTGTTTCTAGGAGTTCTATAACTACCGCCTCTACACGCTTGAAGGAGAACTTCTTGTAAGGGGAATATTGTCTTCTTGGGGGTCTGGCAAGGGTTGTATTTATTGGGGAGTTGACTTTGGCTTTGACTTTGGGGTTGGCAACGGCTTTTTGAAGATCAAACTTGGCAAATAGTGGCGAGTGCTTGGGCTTGGGAAGATGAGGAAGCTTGTTGAACTTGTCGAATCTCTTGTCTGGATTATTCTGTTTATCAAGGTATTCTTTCAATTTGGTGAGCTTACCGCTTGTGACTGATTTATTGCCGCGGTCTCGTTCCTTCCGAGCAAGCTTGATAAGATCGTCTATGATATCCTGTTGCTTACGAGTAGTCTGAGGTTTGATGTCGCCTTTCGCTATATCACTTATCCTCGTGTCAACGCTTACAGGCATACTATGTGGATTGGTGTCTACACTATCAAGTTCTCAGTATTTCACTGGAAGCCTGACTTCGATACGGTACTGTGCAGGACACCCGGCTTCTACCGAGGATCAAATTATGGAGATAACACATCAAAGCTATACACTTATCTTGGTCACTAGTCCAGCTAATGTCGTCAAAAACGTGTTTTCGTCATGTTCCGACAGTTGAAGATAGCTCAATTCGTTCTTGACTGAATCTGAAAAACCTTCGAAGCTCTGTACCTGGAAGTGCTCGTCAAAAGTAAGCGAGCCTTGCGACGATGGGTACTCGATGGTGAGCTTAAATTGCTGCTCTGAGGCAAGAGTGAGTTCTAATTGGGTGAGATCGGTAAACTTGATGAGAATGCAATTCATTTCCTTGCACCATTTAGCATATTTCTGGACCTTGTCATTGGTGGGAAATGGCACCAAGTTATTCACCAATGCTTTCAACTCTTTGAGTTTTTTCACAGAACTACTTATGAACGCTTCTTGGTCCGAAACCGCAAGTTTTCTCGATTCGAGATTCGCACTCATCTGCTCCAACTGCAGTTGTGTCTCGTGTAAGTAATTTTGGTTCAATTGCAAGATCTGCTCATAGTTGGAATCTTCGGTCACGTAGTGGGCTACATCGTTGATCAACTGACTGCTGGGCACCTCGTTACCTTCTGTTTCTCTCAACACGTCGTCTATTTCCTTCTGTAGCTGTGCAACTTGGTCAAGCATTGCGTCTGTCTGCTTTAACTTGTCCAGATATCGGTCATGCAACTCGGTATTCTCTCTCGACAAATGTTGGATTTGGTCTATCTTGTGGTACATCTGGGTCTTGAGATTCTTGAATTCGGTCTTACGAGCCAGCGATTCAGACTCGATGTTCTGAACATGGTTTTTGTCTATGTCGTCGCTGGTTAACTCGGAAATTCTACGTAAAAACTTGTCTCTAGTTTCTTGTTCCAAGTAGATGAACTTCAATTTGGAAAAGATTTCCTTCTGAAATTGGATCTCTTCATCGATCAACCGCGGATTGAACAAGTTGACATTGGAGCTTTCAAATTCTCGCTGAGCCCCCAAGATGACAAAGTCATCTTTGTTTCGCTTGATGCTGTCAAACCGGCTGTTGAGTATCTCTATATCCCTCTCCATCCTTATGTTTGTTTATTTTTCAGACGCGTAATTTTTTTGATTTAATAATCTCAAGATTATTTTTCTCATTTCAACGAATTCTACACAACGCACCTAACTGAATTTTACTCTTACTAACTCTACTGGTAATGACAATAATGCGTTTGTTGTTTAATCTAATCTAGAGTCTTGAGCTAATTCGTGTCACGAGGATGTACAAAACAACTCAATTTCCAGCTTCTATCTTCTTCAGTCTTGTTCAACTGCTGGACCTTCCACAATTCCAATAATATAAGCTCCTGGAGTGCCGGAACCGGAATGATAGTGTAGTCTTCAACCTCATGGGGTTTAGCGTTTGGAGGTGCGAATAATAAGCTGCTTCTCTTGCTTCCTCCTGCTCCAGGAATTCCTTTACTCAAATACGGAATCTGGAGACTTTCGATATCAGCTATGATTCTGGTGATTTTTAAGTACTTGTCAATGTTGATGATTTTTTGATTCAAAAAGGTATTGGCTTTTCTGTGGTTAGGATTTCCGTCGGTCACAAATGTAAGATCTTGTAAGAATAACGAAATGTACGGAACAATTGGAATGTTGTAGTCGTTGGAAATCAAAAAGTTTCTCAACTTTGACCGATAAACACTATAGTTTTTCTCTGGATGGACGATACCTGACAAGTAGTTGTACAATTCTAAGTACTTATCAGACAATTCTGCCCACACCTTAGCCAACCTGCTAATCAAATGGGATTGTAATGCAGTGACAATGGCTGCTAAAGAGTTGAAATTTCGCAAATAAAGACACGAAATCGCTATCTTCAACCAGGTCTTGACCATGTTGACTCTAAGCTTGATACTAATTTTGGGTTGCAATATAGATTCCAACACATAACCAGATAAACAATTAGTGAACAACAAGGAAAGTCTCACATTTGGTGCCAACTTCAAATATGCCTTTTTAGCGGTGAAGTTTTCATTCAATAATTCATCAGGTTTGAATTTACAGAAAATGTGTGATTCGATAAGAGTAAGTTGCTTGGCGATTTCCAACCCGTTGAAATCTAGTAAGTTCGGTCTGTAATTAGACAAGACCCATGCTTGGTCATTGATGAGAAACCATTTTGGAAGAATCATGTCTAATTCCAAAGGAATGTAGTACTTGGCAGTAATGTATTTCTGTGGGCACCAGCTTTCTCCCAATATAGCTCTATAGGTCAAATTTACCTTTTCGATAGTCTGGATTTGGTGCTTACTCAATAATGAAGAAGAAGACGAGGTCTGGTTTCCAACCCCCAAAGGCATTGGTAATGTCATTGATTTCAATGATGAAGTAGAAGTGTTTGTATTGATTTGTGACAATTCGTATCCATCCACCATGGAATACCTGGAGCTGATGGTAGGATCTATCGATGGTTCTTTTTTATTGGATCTCGTAATTGTGATACTTCTTTCAATCAACTGTTTGTTATATGCTGCACCAACTGGGGCAGCAGATCCTTCGATTAGTGGGCGGGTCGATAATCTTGAAGCAATTTCAATTAACTTGATAGAATCAAACGGCAAATAGACCGAGATACCTTCGTTGAAGAAATTGATCAAGGTGGTCAATACCGAATAATCCAACTCATGAATCCAATAAGACTCGATCCATAATTGGAACATCTTGACGATTAATCTTCTTCTGTTTTTCAACCTAACTTCTCCACTAAGATCAGATTTGGTTTGCGCTTTTAAAGTCTTGTTTCCAAGATCAAAACGGCATATAAGCTCGTTGATTAAATCCGCAGGTTTGGAAAAGCTTCTGAAACAAATGAAGAATGTAGACACGAAAAAGTATTCGGGTGGTGAGTTTTCGTTCGTTAATGTGTAAACTAAGCCTTTGAAAGATGCACCCAACAAGTTTCCATTGGCATCGACAAGTAGCTCATCCTGGATATTGATGTCATTCGTATCATTATTGGCACTGGTGTATGGTTGGAATTCAGCATCATAGATGGAAAAGGGTGAAGTTCCCTCGACATCATGTAAGAGGACATCATGCAACAAAGAAACTCCCCCAGGCGTCAATCCCAATTCTCCGGTTTTTCCAGATCTAGCAATAGAAAACCTGTTGGTTTTGTTTTTGCTCAAAGTACGCTTTAAGTCCCTGTTTTTGACCGACTGAGCCTTGGCAATACCAAGGGTACATTTCTTAATAAACTCTTCTGGCTCAATTTTCATCTTTGAGTAATCCGGATATGACCTCTCTGAATTCAATTTGAAATCTCCAGTCACTTCCAACAACTTTCGAATGGAGGAAATGGTGATGTTGATGGATCTAATCATTCTGGAGGCAATTTGAATTAATTCTCCACCTTCCACAGTATAAAAATAGTCTTTGGTCGTATCATTAGCATTGGGTTGTGAAGGGATTGCTTTCTTTTCATCCTCAGTTTCGTTTAATGTTTTGACCACGAGATTCTTTACACCAGTTACTAGGTCGCTAACCAACGATAACAATGCATCCAAAGAGCCGTCTAAATCCGATGGCTTTCTGCTTGAAAAGTCAGCCCCAACTTTTGATATGAACAAAAGTTCTCTCAACAAAAGAATGATCTGATGTGTTATCGACTCAAGGATATCGCATCCAATAGAATTGTGCTCTATCAAGTCCAATCTTCCTATTATCAAGCCAAGATACGAAAACAATAAACCATTGATTTCGGCGATTCTCTGCTTCGCTAATGGTGGTGTTGGTAATAGTGGATAATTATTCATATCGTTTTGCAAATTCTTTTCATTTGCTCTTTTGATGATCTGCTTACTTTCAATAGACCATACTTGTAAAAATGAAGTGGCTTTTCTGCTGACCTGGTAAATCATCAAGGTCAAAACTTCGATCTTGTTAAAGTTTGAAGTACCTTTGAACTCATTAGCCTTTACCATCAAGTTATACCAGTCTGCTAATAAAGACTTTCTGGTTTTTCTGACAATTGGTCTTTTGGTAACAATCTCATTAGATCTTGATAAACAGTCAGTTTGTTGCAATAATAACCTTACACCATCACGAATAGAATTGATTACCCGAATTGAAAAGGTGTACTTGCCATGACGGTTCGTGTGACTCAAAGGGTTCATCAAGAACTTGGCACATGCATGAAATAAAGGTTTCAAATAGTGACTGTTGGGTATTTTACCTATGTTTGAGTCAATTAATTCTTCATCTTCATCTATTTCATCAAGTTCTTCCTCCTTTGAGGTAACAGCAATTGCAAAGTAATTCATGGGAATCCAGCCTCTTTGCAATGAGTCTATGAGAGTCACCTCACCCCACCCTGACTCATCTATAGTATGTACAAAAGCCAAATCATCACTTTCGAATGAAAGGCATATCGATGCGTCAGATTCCGATTGCAACGTGGTTGAATCGAAAGAGTGTAAAGCACGAACAAATAGCGAAGATAACTCGTCGGCATCGTCTTCAGTCTCTACTGTAGAGACAGTTGAGTCTCTGCTGCTATCATATCTCTCGTTGATCTTGATTGGAGAAGGGTTGGTGTAAGAAAACGAACTTGAATTGTCCTCCTCATGGAAAGACCGATTTTTAGGATCGAGCATCGAATCAGTGGGGTTAATATTAAGCCCATTAGGGTATTTATCCTTCAACGTCCTGTTGGTACTAAAGGTAGGCAAAAACATACTATCGGTAGCACTCGCATCAGCTATGGACTCCAGCTCCCCCAATTTATAAGTTAGATCCTTTCTCGGAGTCAATTCATCGTTCAGATTATCGGTAGATATGTTTGTACTTGTGATCTTTGTGGCTTTCCAAGGCGATACACGAGTCCCTTTTATGTTATACGCTGATTTTGAAGGTGCAGGCAAAGAATTATCGGAATTAAATGACGACATTGCCTCCTGTTTATCATAACTCGATACGCTGGTTTTCTCGCTGTAAGAACTCGACTCTAGAAGCTCATCCTGATTCGACTTGGTCGACCCTGAATTTGGAGCAAATCTCAACTCTTCGTCGTCCGTGGACACTGAAATGACGTCTTCCTTATCTTGTGGTTCGTTGATTTTTTTATAGTAAAGACTGGTACGGTGGTTTTTCCCAATGGACGCCCTATTATTTATGGTAACTGGATCATTATTGACCTTTTTGACGTTCTCTTGGAACGAGTTCATGAACTGGTGCGAGTCTCCCGAAGTTCTGGTGTGTTGTAAAGTCATTGATAAACGTTGGAATTTCTTACTCAATTCTTGTCGAGGAAGCTTTGGCGACGTTTTGGTATCGCGCGGTGTTTCCAGTTCATTGGTGGTCAAGAAATCAGATGGCTCCGGAAGATTGTGGCCTATTGGGTTGTCGAAGCCATGCTCTCCCATCAAGGGAGTTTTGTCGTCCATTGGGTCATTTCTGTAAGTGCCATTAAGTTTGGGTGTTTCGTCGTTCCCGTAGTCATGACCATGTTCTGACTTTTCATAGGTATACTCGTCGTTGGAATTATTTCGCAATAACGACTCGTTGATGGACGTGAAACTTGGGTTGCTGCTGTTATCTCGAGTGACTATACCATTATTATCGGAGTGAGCAGTCAAATACGTCTGCATTGTCTGAGTGGATAAGTCGTGAGTAAAATTGCTTTCTTCAACATGGTTTCCTTCAGAACTAGCTATGCTGGCACTTCTGAGATGATCTTGCACTTCCTCCTCCTCCTCCTCTTCGTCTTCTTCTTTAACCTGCTCAATCATCACAGAGTTTATTACTGAATCATGCGATGAATACACACTTGAAGATGTGCTGAGATGAGTTGCGGCGGAATTATTTTTAGCGAACGGAGCCTTGAACATGTTATGATTGTCAGGCTATATTAAATACAATAGTATCCTCTTAATATCTTTCCTCTGGTTAAGTAATGGTATTTAATAAAGTTTAATAGTCTTTAATTGAGATTAATTGATAAGACTTGTCAATTCATCAAAAGGAAATAACAAGCGCTAGTGGAAAAATTCGATCAGACTTCTGTTGTGCCTAGTGATAAGGTATCGCGTGTACCAAATAATAAAAATAGAAAACCACCTCGATTGTTATGGTTAGTAGTTATTCCTGTCTGAAACTGTCGTAGAGTGGTTTCTCTCTTGTAATTTTGTTCATTGGACTACTGAACAATCGAGCGTTAGATTGAATAGGCGTGTCTGGCGAGACGCGTCACCAAGGGGCTCGTTCCTTTGTGAAACGTCCGGCTGACTCGAGAGATTAAATACGAGTGCGAAAGCGGCGAGTGTGAATAAGGCAAGATCTGGGAAGAGTTGAAATTAGCCGTGGGAAACATCTATTAGTGTCGAACATGGAATTTAGGTTAGCTGGCGATCATTGAGATGAGATATGAGCCTTCACACCGGTCGTAAGATGGTACTGGTGTGTGGCTACATTGTCTATTGAAACAATAGAAAAGGTGGGGCTGCAAAGTAAAAAATAAATGAAGGATGCGAGGTTCGAACTCGCGCGGACACTGTCCAGTAGATCTTAAGTCTACCGCCTTAGACCACTCGGCCAACCCTCCAAACTGTTTAATATTGAATTTTTCTGTGACAATATAATTTGACTCGATAATTATACCACGTCCGTCTGATGTCAAAAATAGAGTTTACAGATTTCTTTACGAGCCTCAGTGTCTTTAGGACGTTTCTGGATGGATTAGTGTAAGTGATGTTTTGTACCAGATAATCAAGCATCATTTAATGTAATATTAGCGGGTTTATTTATTAATTTGATATTACGATTATTATTATTATTATTATTTAGTATGTTTATTCACACAGATAATTGATTAATTCTATTACTTAAAGCTAAATTGCCGTTAAATAGATAAGTTAATGCCCTTGAATCAATATCTAAACCTACAATGTACATGTGCTGCAAATGTTTTAATAAATATTTCTAATATTTACCCATATATAAAATATGCTTCTTTCACAAGAACATTTTAGGTATTGATTACCTATAGAGTACGACTATTCGCGAATTTTATATACTCTATAGTTTAAGTATAACCAAAACGTAATAAGTCCGACAAACGAAATGGTAATATTCAATATGACCCACAAATCAGGATACTTCGCTGGAGGAGAGAATCTCCAGTCAATAATATGATATACAATCATCAATAAGTAGGTTCCTTTAATGATCAAATTCCACAAAATACCCGAATTCTTAAACAAGAGTTTAGGCCCTATCAACCAGTTGATCAAAAAGTTACTGATCACATACTGCAAAACCAAACCATCTTTCTTTAGTAATGGATACAAGCTGAAAGTCCCCACATTGTTGATCCACTGAACCACATCCACCAACTCTGGCTCTATCAAAATCAATAATGTGCTTGGTAACAATGGAATCAAAATACTCTTTTCATGCACTTGGTATGAAAATAAGTAGAATGCAAACGAGTTTCCAGCAAAGCCCCAGAGAAGGCCGGGGGCGATGTTTTTAGAGTTGTTTCTTAGTTTATAAAACAACATCACGTTCGTGGGAATAATGGCAGCCACTGTGGTGAATAACGAGAGTTTCGACAACTGAGACGCATCAACAAGCTGTTTGTATTTGACTATCACGTTGGTTGTGCACCAAAAGTTGGCCACTTTATCTTCAAACAAGCCTCTGTTGAAAGGAAACACTCTGATGACAATTTGTAATATAGACTTGGCGTCCCATAAAAAGGGAACCAAGATGGCTGCATTGGTCAAAACCACCGTCAATCCCACAACGACCAAGTGGGTGAAGCTCCTAAGTTGGCTTAGGATAAATACAAATATGAATGTGGAATAATAAAGACCCATCTGCTTGAAGTTGATACAGCATATGAACCATATGCTAGCCGTGACATAATTTTGCTTCAACAAATTGATCAACGAAAACACAAAGAGCCCCAACATGACTGAATTGAACTGAAAATGCCCGTGGTCGATAAGACTTAGGTGGGCTTGGAACGTGATTATCACCGTAATGATCATCTGATCCATGCGATTCAAGTTGAATTTCTTACCCAAATAATTGGTAATTGTTAATACCGCTGGCAAATAGAAAATTAACTCACTGATTAAGCTCAGTAGTCTCATAAACGTTTTAATTTCGTTGGTTTCTATGCCTCTGGATTCGCTCAATGCAAACCATTCTGGATTCAAAAAGCTTCCGATTTTGCCCAAAATGAACAGGTGAAAAGCAGTCAATGGAGGATAGTCGAGGCCCCAGTATTGCAAGTCGAAGTAGTACCATTCGGATATTGGAAGGTGGATGGTCAACTCCATCCAGTGTCTCTGAGCCTCAAAGTCTCCATGCATGGGGGGTTTTCCTTGACCCGAGAAGCCTCCTAGGCCTATGGCTGCTCTCATTATAATCGCACTCATAATTATGATGTACCTAGCCGCCCATTGATCGGGGGCTTTTTCAAAGTAGTGAAGAAGTTCATAGATGGGAGAATCTTTGAATATGCTATGAGAAACCAGCGAAGATTTCCCAACCACTTGAGTTTTCTTTACTGCCACATCATTCTTGTCATCACCAGTCTTATTGGCCGTTTTGACTTTGGACTTGTTCTTGTTTTTGGCCATAATTTCTCAGTACTATCTGGTCGGCTATTCGATACGTGGACTGCCGAGTTGTCTTGAAATGCAAACTGCGAAAAGATTTAAACTGCAAAACAATGGCTGCGAAAAACTATCTTTTTCACCTCACAGACGATTCGGGGGTTTAGGTTTAACCTTGCTCTATTACTATACATTCTATACATTCTAAGTCTAATTACCCAATTGAAGAGCACACTTTTTCAAGTCTACGTGCTTGATCCAGTTGTACTCCCTCACGTAGCCAATATACTCATTCCACAAAGGACAAGATCTAAAGAGAGTAAGACCATCACCAATCATCACCAAACCAAACTTGGCTCTTGTCAACGCTACATTCAATCTTCTTTCGTCATTCAAAAACCCAACCTTAAACTCCTTATTCGATCTGACGCACGACATCACAAGGAAGTTTTTCTCTCTACCTTGGAAAGCATCAATCGAGGCAACCATGATACCGGAGACTATATGGACTGTGACGGGCTTGGAGTCGTTTCTGATATCGTCAATATCGACCTCAATCTCGACCTCTAACCCTTCTGGGTTGATCAAATCGTCTTTTTGAAGTACCTGTGAAATCAATTCACGTTGTCCGCTGTATGGAGTTATAACACCTATATCTGTTCTTGGGATGTTCTTCTCGTAAATCATCTGTTTCAAGACGTACAAAATATAGTCGATTTCTCCCCTGTTAACGTAGGTATATCCACCGTCTTCACGCAATCTGTTACGAACTGAAGATTCCAAGCACTTATGTTCTGTATCGATAAACTGGACCGGGTCTTTCCAATTGTCTAGCTTTCTATCGTCTTCGGATACACCATCGGCCAACAATCCTCCATAAAACTTATTTCTGGAAAATTCACTGATCTTAGGATGCATACGGTACTGGGTGTCCAACATATGGGGTTTTTTGTAGGTTCCATTGAGCAAAACTCTTTCAAATAACGATAACGACAAGTCGGGTACAAGAGAGAAACAACTCAATTGTTTTTGGTCTCCAACAAATACAAACTTCTCGATACCAGGCATCGATAATGGAATTAGCGTGGTTGGTTCAGAAGATTGGGTGGACTCATCCATGATCACTATTGGACACTTGCTGATAGACTTAAGCTGATTACCTCCCGCGGTGACTGTGGTGGTGAAGATGACTCTTGCCTGTGCCACCAATTCTTTGCTGACTTCGAATTGTGCCTTGGCATAGTTCTTGTAGGCTGTTGCGCTAACAGGCCTTCCTCGCTTGATATCGTCAATGACTTGCTGGAATTTCATGGGCAATGCGTTGTAAATTTTCTGGTGCAAACATACCGAATTCAAAGGATGGTTCTTGTAGTCCTTTTCCTTTTCAGAGGCTACGATTCTAAGAATATGGTTTTTGTGGGTGGGCAACAATTTTTCGGCGATGTTGTCGATGGCAATGTTAGAAGCCGCAACGACCAAAATTGGGTAAGCTCTTAACGAATCCAATAATTGAAGAATAATCTCAAAAATAGTAGATGTCTTACCTGTTCCTGGGGGTCCCTGTAAGACAGTGATGGGATTATTAAGAACTGATTGGATGGCCACTTTCTGAGAGTTATTAAGATGGGGGTTCGAAAACTTGAGGAAATTGTTGAAGTTAAGTTGCTTGATGGGCTTTTTACCAAGTAACATATCGATAAAACTTGGATTGCTCAATTTCGACATGGCCAGAAGAACTCTGGTTACAGGCACCGATGTGAACAAAAGTCTCAAGGACCTGACATTAGTAGTTTTGGGTAATGGGGCATTGTTCCAGCCGTAAAGTTGAATAACCATAACATGCGCTTCTCCCGCATTCGAGCTTTTACCACCACGACCACCTCTACTACTGCCTCTTCCACCTCTTCCACCACGGCTACGTTTACCGCCTCTTCCGCCTCTTCCACCACGGCCTTCATTTTCCAACTCAGCAGTCGCTATGAACCCATACCACGCAGTTGCGTTGTCCAAGACCAACATAACGCCTCTACCTTGGTAAAACGGCGATTTGTTTAACAATCGAAGTTTCTCCGGTACCATGGCCTTAACAGTTGGAGATTCCCCGTCAATGGTGACTTTAAACTGGGTATTCTTCTTATCTTGATCCTCAAACCACTCAAGTATCATGTCTTCTGCACCCACTGAGTTAGACTGAGAGTCCATACTTTCCTCCAAGAATAAATTATGGCCCATTGCACGCAAATAATCGGGCAAGGATTCGTAGGATAGCGTGGGTTCTTTCTTGGCAGGCTCATTTGAAGTTTTGGTCTCATCTGTTACACCTTTCTCGATTGAGCCGTTCTCGCTACTCGACTCATTAGCTTTGGGTTCTTTAGACTTTGGTTCTTTCTTTGACTCCTTTTTTGGTTCTTTTTTTGATTCCTTCTTTGGTTCTTTCTTTGGTCCTTTGGTCTCTGGTTCTTTAGCCTTGATCTCTTTTGTCTTAGACTCTTTGGAATCGCTCACCTTGCTCTTAGAATCTTTCTTCTTAGATTTCTTCTTATCTGAATTTTTAGACTCGTCATTGTTTCCATCTTTCTCAGGTCCTACTTCCTTTCCATCCTTACTCTTTAAGTCATTGCCATTCTTTCTACCCTTTGGCTGTGACTTTGGTTGGACTTCTGGAGTTTTTTCTTTATCTCTTGAGTCTTTAAGGTTTACTTTACTTTGGTCTTTGGTCTTTGGCTTTTCAGGTCCTCTACCTTGTGGTTTTCCTTTTGGCGTAGACCTTCCTGAACTTGGTTTTGGGCTCCTTCTCAGTTTGATAGGTTCATTTGAACTAAGTTTGGTTGAACCGATGGCCTTGACGGTGGATCCAGATCTAAGAGATGAAGCAAGCTCTTTGGTTGCAAGGTAATGGGCTTTTCTGGCTTCTTGTTCAGGATCAAACGGCTTAGGTTTTCTCTCTCTCTTGGGTCCAGCTTTGCTACGCCCTTTTTTGGCAAATCTCAGCTTCTTTCCACTAGAGGCTGCTGTCGGTATAAAGTCCTTCATACCTAGCAATGCATGTAGAAACTTGTCGTCGTTCTCACTAATCAAGGTATAGTCCGGTGGAACAGGGTTGGTTTCCAAACACTTTTTACACACAATGAGCTGTTCTTTTCCGTATTTGGAGCTGTTTGCGACGTACAAATGTTTGTCACCATTACAAACATGGCATTCGATGTCTCGTAACTTTCGGTAGTAGTTGATTTTGCTGAAAAATGCACCATTCGATAACGAGTATTGATAAATAGTTTCGCCCGAGTCTTTTGGTTCCTTGTCGAAGCAGGTTTTGCACAACAATGACATGTCGGAAAGGCCATATCTGACGATACTCAACTGGTGGATATTACTATCGTGGCACTCTTCACACTCGATGAACTCATCTCCAATCTTGACGGATTTGTGTCTAGTCGATGATAAATGCTTAGAAATAGAATTGCTATCATGTTCCGTGGAGCATGTCACACATGTATAGGCGTCTTCTCCTTCCATACTATCTCACTGAAAAAGAGTGCTACTTATTTTTCACTCATTTTGAAATGCTCATTGCTTATCTGACTAGGCACAAAATGTTGCATAATAAAAATTACGTAGCAAAGGGTCACAAAAAGAGGGTCCTCGATATAATTAGTAGAAGGAACATATGTTGAGAGGGTAAGCCAGATGTCCAGTTAGACATGGGAGGTAGTTTAAATGGTGTAGTTTTGATAACATGGCTCTCTAACTATTGATCGTGAGTTTTTTTTTTTTTTTTTGGTTTGAAATTGCAACAATACTACAACTTTACAAGACGTACAAGTTGGCAGCCTGCAATGACTTGGTGTAGAATTAAGTAAACTTATTGAAGTGATTGAGTGATCGTTTGAACTCTTTAAATCACCGGCAGTTAAAATTAACATTAAAAATTACTATATAAGTCAGACAAATGGCCTCTGATTCATAAATTAAAAGCTTAAAATAAAATGTGCCAGGGGATATCCAATTGCTTGTGCTTGGTTATTTCGAAGCTTTAGTGTATATCTACACTACCCAAAACTATCCAGTCGTTGACGTCACCTTCACAAAGCACCAATTTAAGCACTCCGCCATCCCAGCCAAGACCATTATCGGTCAAATCGTCCTCATCACAATTGTCGATGTTCAAGTAGTCCAGAATTCTCGTTTTTATGGTCCTCCATAAGGCATTGTCTACGGGATGAATGTCACTATACACCAATGAAAGATGTGGGTCGTACTCGTGGGCCGACCACTCGGACGCTTTTATTGCAGCGTTGGCTTGAATGGAAGATGTTTCAAAGTTCTTTGGTTCTACGTGTTCATCTTTGTGCTTTTTCAGTTTCAGTTTCTTCCTTTTTATGGTGTTCCCATGATTATCTTTGGTATACAACTGAGGATTCTGCTTGATGTTTTCCTGTTCTATGTCGTAGGGCAATATTACAAAGAGCTCACGGATGATTCGGGCAAACGACACCAAATTGGGATCTCGGGAAACCTGGAAATATAACTTCTTGAAGAACTTTCGCTGGGTATCGAGCTTGCCAAGAGTCACTAGGTTCGAGTGGTTTTTGGGTAGCGACTCAATGGCAATCACACTTGACGACAAGATACGGTCCACATCGTCTCTGGTTTGATTCGGATCCTCCAAGTCAATCTGTATATTGGTGGTGATGGTAATGTGAGGTTCGAACTTGGGAGGCTGTCCGGGGAATAAAGTGTTCAACGAGGACATCAAGGTGGTCAATTTGTCGTACAATTGGGTATTCTTTTTGGGGCAAAGCCATAGTGCAACGCCTAATCCTATTGAGTTAGTCATCTGTATACTGCCACGCTTTGCAGGTTACATACCCATTTTGGTGTGGTGCAGGGATATCCTTCAAAATGATTGAAACTAATTTGATACTCGCTTATGTAATAACACCCGAATATTATTTGCATTGACCCCGAAGTACAGTTAAAAATAAAACAAGCACTAGCAACATATATTATGTAGAACTAATATGTACATAGACTAATACTTGGAGGTGATCACATCGACGCCTTCTACAGCACTGGAGTCGACGAACCACGAAACGTCAGTGGTGGTAAGGTCGGTAACGAGCTTAGAAGGCAACTTGCTGTGCTTGTCGTTGAAAATCTCTTTCAATATCGGAGCTTTGCCAGCACCCTCGGCCACAAAAGCAATGGAAGTGGCTTTTTCGAGCACTGGAAAGGTGAAGGTGATTCTTCTTGGTGGAGGTTTAGGAGAGTCACTGATGTAAGAGATCAACTCGTTTCTCTCTTCAAGCAACTTGTGCCCAGGGAACAAAGAGCAAGTATGGCCATCAGGACCGCATCCCAACAAGATCAAGTCAAGCCTGACATCTTGAGGTAAGTTTGACTGGTACTCTTTGGCGATCTGGGCATCCTTGGTCACGTCGGCGCCTTCCATAAGTCCGTCTTTGCCCGACAAAAGCGATTCATCGATGGTGTTAACCTTGGGCTTTGCCGACGATGCGGGTAAGTGGGCCAAGACCATTTCGTTGAACAAACCGTAGTTAGAGTCCGGGTGGTCTAATGGCACAAGTCTTTCGTCACTGAACCACACCTCCCATTTGTTCCATTGAACCTGTGGTGCAATCTCGTGGTTGTCAATGAGCGCTTTTTTCAATACTTTGCCCAACGAGCCTCCCGATAATGCGATCTTAAAAGAAGATCCATTTTGCAAGGCTTGGGCTTGGAGCTTCAAGATGTGTTGGCCCACTGAATTGGCCACATCAATTGACTCTTTATAGGCGTAAACTTTCGATGACATTCTGAATAGTAGTAGACCTTACTGATGTACTCAAGCTGCTTTTGCGCAACCATTCTTGCGCACTGTATTAGTATACAGGCCAGACGGTATTTGACCGCGGAGCCTACTTACAAATGGCCGTAGAGCCAACATTTAATTAGCACTTTAGTGTAGTATTTATGTAGTATTTTAGTAGGTTTAGTATACATTAGTCGTACTCAATCAATGGTACTGTCTATATTATTGAACTTTCCTAGTCTACTAAGTCAACTGAACTTAGTAATTAAGTTGGTGGTCTGGTTAAACACAGTTTGACTTGGTTTGTATTTCTTGGTTACTCCAAGTAGTGGGCATACTCGGCACTGTCTTTGATCTTGTTGTTCAAAAACTTCTCCAACTTGTTGGCGTTTTTATAATACGTGGTTGTTTCGCTGTTGTAGGACCGGCAGTTCTTGAAAATTAGCCTGCAATCATACAAGAATTGATCAAAGGACTCGTACTTGTCGTTTTCTAGTTTCAGTTCCATGGTTGACAAGTCCATAGGCTCCTTGATCACCTCGTAGTAGTCGGCCACTTCGTCCTTATTGACAGGAATGGCAAATGGCCAAGCAGATGGATGGTTGCTCATCTCTGAAAAGAGTGTCACCATGAAGTTGTAGTGGGGGCCCCTCTTTGGTTTTTGGGCCAACTTGTCCATCTCATCCAGCCACCCTGCTTCAAGAAGTCCAGGTATATCGCTGGGATCAAGAGTGACGTTTTTGTTGGATTTGAAGATCTGTAAGCCGGGCCTCACCACATGGCTCTTTGAACGTTGTTTGATTTTCTTTTCGATGGCGGCTTTCTGAAGAAGCAAGATCTTTCCCAGGTCCAAGTACCGCAATATCGAGGGCAACATAGCACACTGCATCAATGTTCCTCCTTCGTAGTCCTTGATATACCCCATCCACACCGACTTATCGAGCGATATTTCCTTGGTGAACCCTTGCTTTTTGAAGTACCCAATGGCATAGTTATCGGCATAGGTCAAGAAGTACTTTATGGGCGAAGTCGCTCTTACATAATCCTTCAAGTGGTTCATCAAATGCGCACCGTATCCTCGTACTTGTTCGGTGGACGAAATGGCACAGAACACAATCTCTGCAAACTCTCGATTGTTGAACGGCCTATATGTGATTCCTCCTACAACAGTAAGTGGCTTTCGAACAACTGCCATGGATAAATGTGATCTGTCGTAAACTAATCTCGAAATGTACTCTCGAGGCATTTTGGGAAGTTGTTTCTGAAAAATGTTTTTGAGGCCCGTCAAAACAATAAGATTTTCTCGTGTGTTGTCGTTGTTGACCACCCGAAACTCTATCTTGCCTTCTTTCTCTTCAATTACCGAAGGTCTCTCCTTAAAGGTATATGTCACACCATCGAAATTGAAGGTAGTGATTCGCTTTCTCTCCTCCTCTGCCTCGTCCACTTCGTCATCTTCGCCATCTTCCTCGTCTCGTTCCTCTTCTCCTTCAATCTTTGGCTTCTTTTCCTTGGTTTCTTCTTTAGTCACCCCAGATTCTTCTTCCTCTTCGTTGTCTTCTTCATCTTCATCGTCGTCGTCTTCCTCTTCCTCTTCGTCGTTCTCTTCTTCAAGTTTTGGTTCGGTTTTGACTTTTTTCATCAACGGAACATCGTAGTCTTCGTCATCGTCCGATTTGACTGACGCGGTTCTCTTTCTGTCCACCATTGATTCACCTTTGTGCAGAGTCACTCTCACCGGTGTTGACGTAATTTCTGGAGATCAGTTGAGGCTGCTTACGTAATATCTGCACATAGGCTTCTCTAGCGCGATCACCTCCACCAGAAACGTACTCACATAACTCCCAAAATGACGTATCTCAACTGTAAGCGAAACCAGGGGTGTCTTCATACAGAATTGCCCTCTTCAACATGTGAATTATCGTATGTCTATGCTATGATTTGATTGTTTGCTCTAGTTCGTGACGGCTCACCATCTCATCTCTCACGTGATAAAAAATCTCTTACTCATCACTTTTTTAAATCACATCTCATTTCATATTCATTCCAAGCTTTCTTCACCAGAGTTATGTCCAACTATACTCAACTTAGTCATTCACACGAGCACCCTAACAATGGTGCTGCTACGGTGTTGTGTTGCAACTGTGGTGTGCCCATGGATGGGTCGCAAGGTTTAGTGATGTGTTACGACTGTATCAAATTAACAGTGGATATCACCGAAGGAATTCCAAGGGAGGCAAATGTTTCCTTCTGTCGTAACTGTGAGAGATTCTTGCAACCACCAAACCAATGGATTAGAGCTGAGTTGGAATCTCGTGAATTATTGGCCTTGTGTTTAAGAAAATTGAAGGGGCTCAGTAAGGTCAGATTGATCGATGCTTCGTTTATCTGGACCGAACCACATTCCCGTCGTATTAGAGTCAAGTTGACCGTGCAGGGAGAAGCCATGACCAACACCATTGTGCAACAAACTTTCGAAGTTGAATATGTCGTTGTAGCTATGCAATGTCCAGATTGTGCCAAATCTTATACCACCAATACTTGGAGAGCCGCCGTTCAAATAAGACAAAAGGTCTCGCATAAAAGAACTTTCTTATACCTTGAACAATTGATCTTGAAGCATAATGCTCACGTTGACACTATCAGTATCAAAGAAGCCAAAGACGGGTTGGATTTCTACTACTCGCAGAAGAACCACGCCGTGAAAATGTTGGACTTTTTGTCGGCAGTGGTACCAATAAAATCCAAAAAATCGGAAGAGTTGGTCAGTACGGATATCCATGCTGGTGCCTCCTCATACAAATTCACATTCTCTGTCGAGATAGCCCCAATTTGTCGTGATAACCTTGTGGTATTGCCAAAGAAATTAGCACACTCCATGGGTAACATACCAAGATTGGTGTTATGTTCCAAAATATCCAATATGATTCAATTCCTTGACCCAAACACCTTGCAAACTGCCGATTTATCTGCTCCTATGTACTGGAGAGCACCATTCCCAGCATTATTGGATGTTCAACAGATGACTGAGTTTATTGTTTTGGACGTCGAACCTACGGGAGAAATCAGAGGAAAGCATGTGTTGGCTGACATCGAAGTGTGTAGAAGTGCCGATATGGGTGTTAACGATAACTCGTTCTACGTCAGATCTCACTTGGGTGGTATTTTGCATCCTGGTGACACTTGTTTGGGATACTACTTGAGCAATGCGAACTTCAATTCTGATCTATGGGAAACCTTGGATACCGACAACACCCCAGAAGTTGTGTTGGTGAAGAAGAACTACCCAAGAAAGTCCAAGAAGTCCAAGAACAGACAATGGAAGTTGAAGAGAATGGCCAAGGAACACAACGATATCGTAGCCAACGACGACACCTCAAGAGCCGCCAGACAAGAACAAGAAAGAGCAGAAAGGGATTACGAATTGTTCTTGCAAGAATTGGAAGAAGATGAAGAATTGAGACAGACCATCAATATGTATAAACACGGTGATGCACCTAAGGTTGCTGACAACGATGATGACATTGACGATGATGATGACGCTCCAGAAATTGCCATTGATGAGTTATTGGATGAAATGGACGATATGTCTTTGAACGACCACCCTATGGGGGACGAATAGACTAGCATAGATAATTCAAACTAAGAGCTTGGCTTATTTTCTATATTTTTTAGGGGCAATATAACTAAACGGAACACCATATGTATTGCTTTGCTGAATTTTAACCTACATCAGAATAACCAATCGTAGTCAACCTTCGAATTGTGTATAGTGCGCCAGTCTCTACAGCCTTATCCTTATCTTCTCACTTTATAGGTGTTTGCAGCTATATGAGTCAACACGTGACTAATTAGCTGAAGGGTCAATAATAGCGCAAGAGCCCCTAAACTAGCTACAATAATATCTTGCACACGGTTGATATGAACAAAGAATCCGTACCAAAAGCAGGAAAGGCGCCCAAGTTTACCCCTTTGGTATCTTTTGTGGAGTCATCTTTTTTCACCAAGTTGTCGGAGCTCAAACTCAACCAATTCAAACTAGATGCATCCAAGCAGCAAATCTCGGGGTTCACTATACGTCCAACCAAACTAAACAAGTTTAACGATACTCCTGTGATCAATTTGGATAATGATAGTTTCTCAAACGCCGAGGATAAATCCAATCTCCGAGTCCCGGGCCACATCGTGAATGTCAATACCGTAGAAGAGTTCAAACTGCTCGATAAGCAAGCGCTTTTGAAAGAGTGGGGGAAGGAAGTCCAGCAAAATATTGTGAAGCACGATAATCTAGACTTTGATAACTTCAATCAATTCTTCATTTTGAGCTTCTCGGACCTCAAGAAGTACAAGTTCTACTACTGGCTAGCGTATCCAGTATTGGGAGCACCTTGGGTAGAGGACGATTCTCAAACCAAGGATGATTTTTCTGTGAAAGATAAGGATATTCAAGACCATATGACCAAGAGTTTGAATCAATTAATACAGGTGGACGAATCGGGAAACTTGCAAGAGTCTCTCAATGTGCCCTCAAACAAGCAAGGAAAGTTTATATTCATTGACACTTGTTTAAGTAATGACCAAAGACCAGGAATTCAACTTAAAAACTACTTATACTGCCTTGCCAACCGAGGATTTGTGAAATGCTCAGTGTTGTGTTACCGTCCCAATGGGCAAAGCTTTCTGCTTCACCTCAAGATGAGCTCGCCATTGAGTAAAGAGTTGAAGATAACAGGTTGGGAGCGAACCAGCCAAGGAAAGCTTGGGCCTAAATTGGCTGATTTGGGGCTATTGATTGACCCCACACAATTGGCAGCGCAGGCCGTGGATTTGAATCTCAAGCTTATGAAATGGAGAATCGCTCCAGAACTCGATCTCGATACTATCAAGAATCAAAGAGTATTATTGCTCGGTGCAGGCACCTTAGGCAGTTATGTTGCCAGAGCATTGATGGGCTGGGGAGTCAGAGATATCACTTTTGTGGACAATGGAAGGATTTCCTACTCCAACCCCGTAAGACAACCTCTCTTCAGTTTCAAGGATTGCTTCAGTGATAATGGACAGGGAGAAACAAAAGCTCCTCGGGCTGCAGAGGCATTAAAAGAGATCTTTCCCGGTGTCAACTCCAAGGGTATTGCCATGGAAGTTCCTATGATCGGGCACGCAATCACAGATGAAAAGCTGCAGCGAGAATGTTTTGAGACTTTGAACCAGTTATTTGACGAACACGATGTGATATACTTGCTTATGGACTCGCGCGAGTCGCGGTGGTTGCCTACTTTACTAGGTTACGCCAAGAACAAGCTAGTGCTCAACGCAGCATTGGGGTTTGATAGTTATCTTGTGATGAGACATGGCAATCTCAACCAAAGATTGGGCTGCTACTACTGTAACGATGTCGTAGCACCCAGTGATAGCTTGACTGACCGTACTCTAGACCAGATGTGCACTGTAACGCGGCCAGGCGTGGCATTGTTGGCGTCGTCTTTGACGGTAGAGCTTATGGTGTCTGTATTACAACACCCCGATAAGGCTAATGCACCAGCGTCTACAAATGACAATCCAGAAAGCAAATTCGGTGAGGTTCCCCACCAAATAAGAGGATTTCTTCACAACTTCCAGCAACATAAACTCCATGCCCCAAGCTTCAAACAGTGTTCTGCTTGTTCAGACATCGTGATAGAGCAGTTTAAAAAGCGTGGCTGGGACTTTGTGAAAAACTGTTTGAACGACTCGAGTTATTTGGAGGAGATATGTGGTCTCAAGCAAGTCCAGCAAGAAGCAGACTTGGCCTCGGCAGAGCTCATCAAAGGCTTGGAAATAGATGATGACGACGAGGATAGTGAGTGGTTATCATAAAGCTAGATAATAAACACCTTAACTAAATACTTCACTATATATGCCACTTAGTCACTTATACTACACACCTTCCGCTTTTGCTCTCACTGGTATGACTTCTCATTTCTACCTCTTCGCGCATTTCTATTTCGCTCTTTGAAAGCGCGTTGTAAACAAACAATAAATTGAGATTCAAAGAACCAATCGACCCTTCAAATGACTAGCATGATCTCGTCCGTTGACCAGACGAGTGTAGGGGATCCCGATGTTGTGGTGTTGGGGTCCAATCCCAGCATCTTCAAACCATGTATCAATAACACTGCCAAACGGCCTAATAGAATAAAACCGTACCCATTGAGCGACGTCAATGATCTTAAAATCCAACAAGGGCTTATCATAAAGGACTTGCTTTTCTCATCACTAGGCTATGAGGGCTGCTACATTCGTCATAGTGAAAAGTATAATGCCTCTATAGAAGATCTCAAAGTCAGAGGCCCTGATTTCAAAATAGCCAAACATCTCGATATAAGCTTGAAAGGTATGACCAAACAACTCATAAAATTTGGAAAATACTACTCTGGGCTCAAGGGCTTTGTTGAAGTTTACGACGATTTGATATTCGGCACCATCATTCAAAAATTCTGCTCCAACATCAACGAGTTCTTGCAATTGTACCAACAAGTGATTATAGCCATAGAACAAGAATTCAATTCTAATCCTAGCTTCAACCTCAACCTATTTGAAACCATGATTAATGAAAACGCCAACCAAATCATCCACTTTTACGAAATCGCCATAGAAATACACGAGTTGACTCTTGAAAGACAGCGTTTATCTTCGTCCAAAACCAACCTGTTTCATGACTTTCTATCGAATGTGACTTCAGCTCTTAAACAACCGGGAATAATAGACACCAATGTCAATAGTGAGAGACTTGACTCGTGCAAAGGTGGTTTGGTGTTACGAGTTATCCAGACTAGGATAAATATCTACAAGGGAGATACAAGGTCGTTTGAGTTTTTGAGCTCGTTGTTCGATTCCATAAGTGAAGATTACGTGAAGATGCTCAATTCGTGGTTACTGAATGGGGAGATCAACGACCCATCTGACGAGTTCTTGATTCGGGAAAAGCCCGTGCCTCCAAAGTTTCTTGAAATATTTAACAACCAAAGTGAACACTACTGGAGCGAACTATTTATAATCAGGACAGAGGGCTTGATCAACCAGTTCACCAGTGTTGAAACCCAAAGGAAAATCTTGAATACTGGGAAGTACTTGAATATTTTTAAAAATTGCACGGGCCTAACTACCCTTGCAAATATTGATGAAATCTCTCCAATTGATAAAATCTTTTCCAAAGACTTGGAGTTGAAAATCAATGCTTTCCATCAGAGAGCCAACAATCTTCTTATGAAATTATTGTTCGAAGGCTACCATATCAAAAATGTCGTCGGTGACTTCCAAACATTATTCTTGTTTAATGATTCTTACAAAATTGACAAATTCCTCGATAAGTCATTTAGAGATTTGTTAAGAAATAGATACTCAGTGTCGATATCTAAATTGCAAAAGCAGTACCATGAGGCGACTGCTAGTACATCAATGTCCAAAGTAGCCCGAAACTCAGATCATACCGAGCCAGGCTCCATAATTCACGAATTTATCATACACAATCAGAACTTTACCATCACCACAGCTAATTTCTATCAAGTGACCAAGGAAATCATGAACGTTGCTAGTTTAGATACCAACGTCTTACTGGACGAAAAGAATTACCATGACATGTTTGAGAACCTAAACCAAAAGCTCCAATTGCCACCATCGTCTCAAGATGCCAACTCGTTCGACCAAAACCACCTTGACGAATACGCAGTTTCGAGTCTTGATCTCAGCATCAGTCTACCATTTCCCCTCAATCTTTTCGTAAATCGAGAACTTTCCTACCATTATGAACTTATGTTTAAGCTTCAAATTTTGATTAAGTTCCTTGGCAAGCTTAATGACACCACATGGAAGAATATTAACCACTCGACGGTATGGAAATACACTAAATTCGAGCCCCGTATAAAGAAATGGATTTTGAGGTGTCGAGTGCTTCACAAGAGGATGATTGACTTTTTAAATGAGCTACAGATGTACTTAAATCATGATGTCAATGATACGAACTACAAAATACTTGACAGTTTCTTTGACAAAGTGTCAAGGGAGTTGAAAAAACCAACCGCTGAAACAGAAAGGACAGAAAGCGCTGGCCAAGAGTTTAATGGGTTTAGCAGCAGGTTTGGAAGCAGTGGTCCAAGATCTGAGACCGGATTTAATAGCGCCCTAAGAAACTACAACAATAACGGATCCAACCAATTCGACAACAAGATACTTTCTCACGAAATGAAACGATCCAAAACCAACTTTTATGGTCAAGAGAGGTCAGAGAAAGTTGATGTTTCAATAGAAGCGTTAATGAGAAATCTAAACGATTACCTCAACACCTTGATCAATGATTCGCTTATTACAAGGGAAGATCTATTGGATAACCTCAAAACAATGTTTGATTTGATGGTACTGTACAATAATTATTTAAACAGATTGAAAAAGGTGTTGATCTTGTGTAATCGGGAATTATTCGAAAGATTTGCGTCCGATTATCCTGACAAGTTTGGCGAGAAGTCAATCGACCCCGACCAAATCAATATTAGATTTGACAATCTAAATGGTACTTTAAAAGAATACTATGAAAGTTTCGGTAATTCTCTTTCCAAATTTATCTTTACGTTACGGAGGTATGGAGAAGTCGAGAATAAGAAGATCTTGGTGTTGAGCGAACGGCTAGAAAAGAGTTTCCCAGAATAGCCCAGTTCTTGCATTTTTCTACTATGTATTATTACTAGTATATACAATATACATAATCAACACACATAATCATTGGTGTACAATTAAACACATACATAGAGATTATGATGAAGCAGCAGGTTCGTCTTCGACTTGTTGTTCGTTGAGAACTTTAATTATTTGGTCGGTCTTCTCATCGCTATAGATTTGGAAACCACCGTCTTTGGTGACACTGGCCAATTGGGCGTTTTTACAATCCAATTTCTCTTCCATGACTTGTTTCAATATCTTCAAGGCCAACAATTCAGCTTCTTTCAAAGTTAAAGATTTGTGATATTCGTTTTGCAATTCTGCTTGTGCACCTTCCGATCCAGAGCCAATAGCCTTAGCGTCATATCTATAAAAGGTTCCCGAAGGTTCGGCGTGGTATAATTGGGGTCCTTTATCTTTGTCAACCCCGGCAATTAATAATGCAACACCAAATGGTCTTGACATCAATCTTTCTTCACCGCCAGCACCTTCACCGAATCTCAAGGCCAAATCACAAACTGACTGCGTCAAACTTTCCACCTGAATTTCTTCGTCATAATATAAGTTGTGAGTCAATGAAGATACTCTGGCGTGATCAATCATGGATCTAGCATCGGCAGTCAAACCGGACATGGCACATCCAACATGTTTGTCAATTTCCACGATTTTTTCAATGGACGAATGCTCTAATAATGAAGATGTCACTCTCTTTTCGACACCCAAAATTACACCTTCGCTGGTGGAAATTCCGATGGCTGTGGATCCTAACTTGATGGCTTCGAGGGAGTATTCAACTTGAAATAGTCTTCCTTCTGGTGAAAAGGTACTCACACCACGATCATATTCACTTCTTGTTAAAAACATGGTTTGGAGTTTGTGTCTGACGATCAATTAACAATTCCCCCGTAATCACTGTACTACTGGTCTGTGTAGTCTGTACTGGAGAGACTATTTGTTCTGTTCGATCGAGTGGCAATATAGTTATATCGCGTTGCGTGTCACGTGATATTGCTGAAATACGGTTACTTTACGTCTTCTGCATCTATAGACTCGAGCGTATGATTAGTATAGTTCTAGACACGTTTTATTTAACTAGAATTTATATAAGTCGCTTATTGCTTTGGGCACAATTGGACGATCTTTTCGGCAGCTGGGTCTAAGTCTTCGAAAGCGAACAATTTCAAACCGGAATTGTCAATTAATTCCTTGGCCTTGGCCATGTTGGTACCTTGTAATCTAACAACAACTGGAATGTCCAACTTGAAGTTCTTAGTAGCAGCAATTAAACCTTCGGCAACGTAGTCGCATCTGACAATACCACCGAAAATGTTGACGAAAATACCGTTGACCTTCTTGTCAGACAAAATCAATTCAAAGGCCTTTTCAATGGTTTGTGGAGTAGCAGTACCACCACAGTCCAAGAAGTTGGCTGGTTCACCACCGTACAACTTGATGATATCCATAGTGGCCATAGCCAAACCAGCACCGTTGACGATGTTGGCAATGTTACCGTCCAACTTGATGAAGTTCAAACCGTATTCAGCGGCTTCAACTTCTTGTGGGTCTTCTTGGGTGGTGTCTCTCCAGGAGTAGACTTCCTTTTGACGGAATGAGGCGTTGTCGTCAAAACCTAACTTGGCGTCCATGGCCAAAACTTTGTTGTCTGGGGTTTCAGATAATGGGTTGATTTCAACTTGAGTACAGTCACGTTCAGTGAAGACTTTGTATAAGTTTTGGATGGTCTTGGCAGCTTCTGGAACGGCCTTGTCGGTGTAGCCCAAGACAGATGCGATTTCAGTGGCCAAGGAGTCGGTCACACCTTCGTCCAAAGAAATTGGGAAAGTCTTGATGGCGTTAGGGTCTTTTTCAGCGACACCTTCAATGTCCATACCACCTTGGGCGGAAGCAACAATAACTGGCAATTGGGTGGCTCTGTCCATCAAAATGGCAACGTAAGCTTCGGTTCTGGCGTCTTTTCTTTCGACAACATAGACAGCAGTGACTTCCTTACCGGCAGCACCGGTTTGCTTGGTGATGATCTTGTGACCCAACATTTGTTCGGCCAAGTCTTTGGCTTCTTCTGGAGAGGAGATCAACTTAACACCTCCTTGTAAGCCAGAGTCAAAGTGACCTTTACCACGACCACCAGTCAAAGCTTGAGCCTTGATGACCAACTCGTTGGTACCCAATTCTTTGGCAACGTCGTAAGCACCTTGAGCAGTGGTGGCAGCGGCACCGTTAGGAATACCAACACCGTAAGACTTCAATAACGCAGCTGAACGGTATTCATGTAAGGACAAAAATCTCTTTTGTTGAGCGACAGACTAGATGTTAGTATAAGTTTATTGAAAGAGAACGTGTTGAATTCTCGTGGAGTTGACATAGGGTCGAAACCTGTCACGATCTATCCTTTTTGAAAACAATAGCACCAAAGGTGTTGGAGGCCACGTCCTGTCAATTCCATAGCGTCTGTATCACACATACTCTTGAGGCTCTGGCAATGGTTCTAGACAACATCTTTATTTAACAATTATTGAATAACAACAACTAATGTAAGTTCAAGATTAAACTTAACTTGTCCATATCGAAAAAATTTACCACGGGTCTTTAACTGTGCGAATCGGGTGTAGAGGTGGGGTCGGTCTTGGAAGACCCATCGGGTGTTCGGAGGCATTACACCCGAAGCGACTACGGAACAATAATTGACAGAAATAGGGAACGACGAGAAAGGAAAAATACAGTGCCACTGTGCTGCACTATTGTAGGCAGCACTCTGGTCCCGGATAGGTCAAGGTAGAGACAAAAGTAGAGTGGTTGGCGTGTTGCTAATGTTCATTCGGCGCCGACTATACCCCTAGTGGAGCAGCACCGTCCGATGACAGCCGGGTAGTCACGTGGTACCTGGCGAGCTTGCGGCTTTGCAACTTTTGACGCGTACCTCAACTCTGTTTAAAGTAGGTAGGGCAGATAAGTTAATCGAGGATGCAAAAAAGTAGTGCAATAGAACTGATCTAAGCCATAGACTATAGCTGATCAACTTGGCTCAGTTTCCGGTAAACTATCCGGCACTACCAACCGGACTATCGGATTTTTCTTTGCTACTAGTGAGATGTCCGGGTACTGTTGTGAGCACCTTCCGTGTTCGTCTGTCCTGTGCTCACGTGGTTTTGCTCACATGCTTGTGCATCTCATCACAAATTCGGCTGCCCTTACTACTTCAAACCGATAGAGATGGGAAGACAAACTTCAGGACGATACTCAGAAAAGAGTGTTAGAAAAGGCTCACGTAATAGCAAAGACGATGATGAATATTCCAGTATTTCTTTTGGAGCTCTAAACGCTGCTCAAGAAAAACTCAGGCAAGAACAAAGTGATTCAGACTCTGACTCAGAATCGGAATCAGATAGTGACCAAGATTCAAGGCCCAAAAGGCGTTCTTTTGATACCAAATATAAGAAAAAGAAGAACAAGCATGCACCCACTGAATCGTCATCCAAAAGACCAGTATCTAAAATCAGAGAAATACCTGGTCTCAACAACCAAAGCACCCTACACACCGATATAAGGTTTGATGCTGCCTATGGTAAAGCAGATTTGGCTCAGACCAGAAAGAACTATGCCTTTTTGGATGAATACAGACAACAAGAGGTGGAGTCGATGCAAAACATTTTGAAAGACAGAAAGTCAAGTAGGCTTTTGTCACAACGAGAACGAGATGACATCCAGCTAAAGCTTCAGTCTCTTAAATCAAGATTGGACACCATGAAAAACCGTGATTTGGAAGCCAAGATCTTGGCTGATCACAAGAAAACTCAAATGAAGAATTTCAAGGAAGGAACCCAATCGACGCCATACTTCTTGAAGAAGAGCGAACAGCGGAAGTTACTTCAAAAAGCTAAGTTTGACAGCATGAAGGCATCTCAGAGAGAGAAGGTGATGGAGAGAAAGAGAAAGAAGAGATTGGGTAAGGAGTTCAAACAGTTGGAATTCGGCCAACAACGTTAATAAAACAGCATATATTCAATAAATTTCACGATACAACTGGGGTGATTAATTAGCTATATAGGACAAATAACTTGGCATTATATCGGATGTCTAAGAAAAGATTATTTACAATGCAAAAACAAAGAGCAGGGAAAGTACAAGATAACAGCATATGACCGAATAGTCTTGAGCCTATTATCTAGCAAGAAAATCAGGATGAGAGAACAAAAGCTTTTGAGTGCTTAACATGTCCCTCGGTGCGGTTTAGAAATACTTATTGTTTGTCTTGTCTGGCGTTTTCGTGGGAAATCCAGTCTTCCCAAGAGCCGGTGTAGTTACCTCTTTTCTTGTAGCCGAAGGTGTCGGCAAGTTCGGCAGCAGCAGTAGATCTTACACCACCCAAACAGTAAAAGACCAATTCCTTTTTGTTGGAAGGTTTCTCAAAACCAAAGTTTTCTTGGAATTCCTCTTCGGACAAGTCCAAAGCACCAGGAGAAGACTTGAATGGAATATTGATGGCACCAGGAATGTGGCCGTCCAAGTACTCAACAGGTTCTCTTACATCAACCAACACGGTATCTTTGTGGGCCGAAGGATCATTGACAATCTTCTTGATGTCCTCATACTTGTAATTAGTAGCATCTGGTGAAATTGACAACACACTGTAGGCACGTAATGGCTGATATCTTTGGAAGGTTGCGGAACTGCCAACTATGGATTGGCTGGCTATGCTTCTGTTGCAAACGGTACGATATGAACCCACTCTTATCGAGCTAGCCCCTCTGGCAAGAGCCCTTCTGAGATGACCAATGTTACGGACACTATACATTATGTGAATATGAGTATTGATACTAGAGTTGGATGTATAGTATGACTAGATGCCAATATATCGAATCCTCTATAATTGAACGTAGTAGTAACTGATTTTAAACTGTGATCCTTTTTTAGTTTAGTTTTTCCTTTGGCTTGTTGAGATTTGGACCAATGGAAGAGGCAGAACAAGCTGAGAAGTAGAGATGGTGGCGAGCGAGGAAATAACTTGCAATGAAGTCGAAACAATCGTACGTATCAAATAGACACAGCTACGGTGTCAGGTAATTGCAGAATGAGAGAACATTTACTGTTAAATAGTTACTAGGGTAGATGGGATGGCTCTTCTCCTCCGGGTGAGCGATCAAAACAGTGCGGTGAGCCCTGCCTTCCCGGCGTGGCAGTGTAAGAAAAAATAGTGCTAATAAATAGGGCTAATAAATCTGAGATAGGTTAGTTCACGAAGGCGGCAACAACGTGGCTATTCTCTTAGATTGACTATCCTGCTCTCCTTTAGCATCTTTTTGATTTCTATAAATATCGTCATGCTGTCTCTACTCCTTCTTTCGACATTTAGTTCTTATCTTCTGATGAGATTGCCATCCTTGGTGTTCCGATCACAATAGTGACGAGATCAATTCCGAATCGAGCGAACAAAGGCTGCGAAACGAATCTTACGGACTGCACTCGCAGTATCCGGGGAATCGAAAATCAGCCGTTGGTCCGCAATCTACGGTCAGTCGGGGCTTGCTCTGATGTCATTGCGACCTGCTGGCCCATTTCGATCACGTTAGTCGCAAGAGTAAGCCTTCGTTAATCTCAGTGAAGACTAACACCAATTTCAAGTGCTCGTCAAAATTACAGCTTTTAGTGAACTTTGTAGTAACAATACTTGAGTCTAGAAATTCGACCTTCACTGACAGTTGTAGTGGTAGTAGTAGTAGCACAAACTCAGCTCTTAACCGATTTTTGCCCTCTAACAATTTCAAGCAATTCTGCAATTAAACTACATTTTTTATACTAAAGGTACGTGTTGAACTATCTAAATACTAGAAGAAAATTATGGGCTCGTAGACATCATTAAGTGTTGAACTTCTTGGTGAAGTACGAAGAGGCATTAGAACAAACCGTCGATCTCTCCATCCTTGTTTACTTCGACATTCATGAAACCACAATGGGTTGGTAAACCAGGAATAGTTTGAATCTCGGCTGCTAATGCATACAAGTATCCTGCACCAATTGATGCACGGACATCTCTAATTGGGAACTTGAATCCAGTTGGAACACCCTTAAGAGCAGCATCATGAGATAAAGAATACTGGGTCTTGGCAATACAAATTGGCAAGTTGGCGAAACCTTGCTTGGTGTAAGTGTCGATTTTCTTTTGGGCTTCTGGAGAAAATTCGACTTCAGCAGCACCGTACATGTCCTTGGCAATTGTGGCAATCTTGTCTTCAATTGAAGGAGCAGTGTCGTACAAGAACTTGAAGTTTTTGTCGATAGAGTTGGCAGCTTCAATCACACCACGAGCCAAGTCAACGGCACCTTGACCACCTTCTTCCCAGTGGTTAGAGACAATAGCGTCATCGGCACCGGCCTTCAAGGCTTCTTCCTTGATGATTTGGTGTTCTCTATCAGTGTCAGAAGACATCTTGTTGATGGCCACAACTACTGGCAAGCCGTAGCTCTTGGCATTGGAGATATGTTTGGCCAAGTTGGCACATCCAACCTTCAAGATTTCGGTGTTTTCTTGGGTGTATTCAGCAGCCAATGGAGCACCGGCCTTGACTTCCGCACCACCACCGTGAACTTTCAAAGCTCTGACAGTGGCAACAATAACGATGACGTCAGGTACAAGACCAGATGAACGGCACTTGATGTTGATGAATCTTTCACCACCCATGGTGAAGTCGAAACCGGCTTCGGTAACAACGTAACCTTCTTCTTCTTTTCTTTCGTCTTCGCTCAAGTTAGGAGAAGTACCGGCCAACTTCAAAGCCATCTTGTCGGCCAAAATAGAAGAAGCACCAATAGAGATGTTGGCAAATGGTCCTGCATGGACAAACACAGGAGTACCTTCCAAGGTTTGCATAATGTTTGGCTTGATGGCGTCCTTCAACAAGGCAGTCAAGGCACCAGCACATCCAATGTCTTCGGCAGTGATTGGGACACCGGCTTTGGAAGAGGCGATAACCATGTTACCCAATCTTTCACGCATGTCCTCCAAGGAGTTGGCCAAAGCCAAAATAGCCATACACTCAGATGCAACGGTGATATCGAAACCGGTCTTTCTGGTGAATCCCTTTTCGGTAGGAGCTTCTCCGACAGTAATTCCTCTCAAGAATCTGTCGTTACAGTCAACAACTCTTCTCCAGGTAATGGTTTCTGGATCAATATCTAATCTGGCAAAGGCAGTGATTTCTTCAGGAGTTAAGTCGTCTGGGTTGGCCTTGTTAATACCCAACTTGGCCAATCTCCTCAACATGGATGGAGAGAATGATCTCTTACCCTTCTTTGCAGGCACCAATCTCTTGTATAAAGGACCATCTTTTTGAGTGCTTTCGTGGAACATTCTAGTGTCAATGGCTGCGGCTAACAAGTTGTTGGCCATGGTAATGGCATGAATATCACCGGTGACGTGCATGTTGAATTCGTCCATAGGAATGACTTGAGAGTAACCTCCACCAGCGGCACCACCTTTAATACCGAAAGTTGGTCCCATAGATGGTTGTCTGACGTTGGCGAAGACGTTCTTTTTGAGGTGAGCACCTAAGGCCTGGGCCAAACCAACGGTGGTGGTTGATTTACCTTCACCCAATGGAGTTGGGGTGATACCGGTGACCAAGACGTACTTACCGTTTTGTTTGTGCTTTAATCTGTCCAAAAGATTCAAACCAACCTTGGCTTTGTAAGAACCAAATGGTTCCAATTCACTGTCCAAAATACCGGCCTCGTATGCAACTTGGTTAATTTTTTTAGGTTGTTGAGCCCTGGAAATTTCAAAGTCGGAAGGGACTGGTTTTTGCAAGTCCAACTTTAAAGGGTTGGTGAATTTTGGGGTGGCATTGTTCTTTTGGTAGTGGTTTTTGGCGGCAATGACAACGTTGTCCAAAAGCATGGCAACTGTCATAGGACCCACTCCACCTGGAACAGGAGTAATCAATGAAGCCTTGGCAGAAGCAGACTCGAAATCAACATCACCGACCATTCTAGAACCGCTCTTTTTGGTGGCGTCGTCAACGAAGTTAGTTCCTACATCGATAACAACAGCACCTTCCTTCAACCATTTACCCTTGACAAATCCTGGTTGGCCAATGGCAACGATAACGATGTCAGCTTGGCTCAAGAACAATTCGATTTGGGCTTGAGGGGTTCTGGAATGAAGAGTGGTGACGGTGGCATTGGCCTTGGTCAACAAGTTTCCGACTGGCTTACCTACAATGTCGGATCTGCCCAAAATGACGGCATTGGCACCACTAAGTGATACCTTGTGTCTGTTTAACAACTCGATGATACCTCTTGGGGTACATGGGAGGAAAGTTGGCTGACCGTTTTTCTTAGACAATTCACCGACATTGAAAGGACCGAAGCCATCGACGTCTTTGTCGCTCAAGACTGCAGAAGTGACCTTAGCCTCGTCAATGTGGGCTGGTAATGGCAATTGGACCAAAATACCATCGACAGAGATCAGCTCGTTGAGAACCTGAATTTTGTTCAACAACTCAAATTCACTGGTGTTTTCTGGCAACAGAATAATTTCACAGTGGATAGAAGCTTCCTCGGCGGCCTTCAATTTCATCTTGACATAGGTGGTCGAGTCGGCTCTGGCACCTACTTGGATGATAGACAAGCTTGGCTTGAAATCAGGAGTTTTAGACTGGATGTCATTGATCTCCTGATGGATCTTACTTCTAATATCGGCAGCGATACTTTTTCCATCAACAATCATTTCGTTGGAACTAATTAAGATGAATTATCCGAACAATTGCCGTAAAGCGGCTCTCGATTAACTTTTATATTGCAAGATTTTTCTGACTCGGACCTTTTTTCTGTCGAGATGCAATTAGGTGATTACGCCCGTGCGGCCGATCACGTTGCCGTAATCGGCAAGCCTCGATAAGCCACGCGCGTCAATCTGATGGGTGCGAAAATTGCTTCAGAATTACTTATAACTACTTTAATCGATAAATTTATCGAGAGAGAAGAATGTATCGGGAGTATCTAATGAGATGCCATTTATGGGTGTCTTTTTGAGGAGGCCGTGTAGTACCAGGCCTGGCCCAAGACATACTGCATTCTCGACACCCTCCGATTGTATATGCAGGACCGAATCTGCCCATAGCACCGGCTGGCTGGTCAGATGTAAGGTGTTGGCAATGGCTGTCGTGGCGTCGAGCGCGGGTTTGGCTGTGAGATTCGACACCAACGGCGAAGCGAGCGCAGAGTGCGAAAATGAGTGTATGTAGTTTGCAAGCTCAGGCTCCATTTTCTGAAGGATCTGATTGTGAAATGGGACCGATACCGGAAGGGGCACTGAGCGAGCCACAAGCTTGGTGCGGGCGTTCGCATTATTTACAAAGACGTCTAGCTTGGATTCTTCGCCTGAGATAACCAACTGTGACGCAGAGTTGTGGTTGGCGAGCACACTTTGTTCTGCTGCCATCTGTATAACCTGCTGCATCTTTTCCGCGGTGGAAATAAGAAGGGCTCGCATCCCGTAATTTGCATCCAGGCTCAATTTTTCCATGAGCAAACCTCGCTTCCTGACAATTTTCATGGCTGCGGGAAAATCAAGCACACCTGAGAGAACTAATGCTGTAAACTCTCCCAACGAGTGGCCCATGATGTACTGCGCACTTCCAGCAAGGTCTACGCCGTGTTCATGCTTGATAATGTGGTGAATTATATAGGTGGTCGCCAAGATCGAGGGTTGGGCGTTGGAGGTCCGCAGAAGCCAATCGGCAGTGTGGCCCCGGTCGTTTTCCAGCCCGAGTCTCCGACTTATAGGTTCTTGTAGCGCATCATCTGCTTCTTCTAGAAGATGTTTATATAGTGGTCTATATCTAGAATATGGTTCAAGGAGTCGGCTACGTACAACACCTTGACCAGGTAGCATGAGAGCATACTTGCCTAACATTTGGGATACGCAGGAGGACTTGTGGTGGATGAGAATTTTGTTGTTGGTTCAGTCGCGCTCCCACTTCGCGCATGCACTTATTCGCGCCCGCGTCCGCGTTCGCGCTCGCCTGGCAGGAAAGCAAGATGTGGTGTTTCGCCGAGGCGGGCCAAGGAGAAAATAAATGTAAACAACTACACGTGCTACAGAGACCCATGCTGCTTACATCTCCAACGTCCTAGCATCTCTTTCGCTACCACCTACAAACAAGACTACTTACTGTACCTCAAGCTTTTCCCATCTTCATCTATCTGTAGAACCTCTGGCTATCTCTCCGCAAACATAGGCCTACGACATTTTCACAGCCACTCGCACTATCCGGGTAACCTCCAATATCTGCCCACCGCCCACCACGAGCCATGGGCATAGTGCGAATCTTTTCGCGGGAGTGGCGGTCATTGACGACAACCGCCTCCCCCTATTTCCCGCACCACTCACCCTTTTCCCTAAAAATTCCCACCACCGCTTCTTTCCCCTACGGTAGCGAGAGACATCGTAGTACCAGCAACAAATCATGTCAGAACTTAAGAACGCCAAAGACTCACTCGTGGCTTCGCTTTTCGAATTATCCAAAGCTGCCCAAGACGCTGCCGCTGCAACCGTCAACTTCTACAAACTGGTAGGAGACGAAGGTCTGAACGACCCAAGCGATGCTTTGCAAAGCTTGAGTGACACCTTGAAAGGTATTTCGGGTATTGATACCCAAGCTATCCACGACGCTGTTGATGGTGTTGTCGAAAATAGCAGTGTTGTTCCTTTGAATGAACAAGCCGTTGCTGCTGGAGCTGTGGCTGCTGCTGCTGCCAAACCAAAACGTAAAAAGGCCGAAAGAGATCCCAACGCTCCTAAGAAACCGCTCACCATCTATTTTGCCTTTTCCTTCCACACCCGTGAAGAGATTCGTGACCAACGTAAGAGAGATGGCTTGCCTGCTTTGTCTGCAATTGACATGAACGAACTCGTCAAAGACAAGTGGACCAACATTTCCAAAGAGGAAAAGGAATACTGGCAAAAGAAGTATGCCAACGAATTGAAGGCTTACCAAAAGGAAAAAGAAAAATACAAGCAATCGTTGGAAAACACCCAGACCGCTCAACAGGCTCAACAGGCACTTGCACAGGTGCAAGCTTCCGAACAAGATGGATTTGCTTTACCAGGCCAATTGGGAGACTTGAAAGAGAACTTGGTGAGCTCACAAATCGGCTTGGAAGAGAACCCAGAAGCTAAGGCCGAAAAGAAGAAAGAGAAGAAGAGAAAGCTGGAAAAGCTGGACAAATCAGAAAAGAAAAGTGAAAAGAAATCAAAAAAATAATGATTCCTGAACATGCCAATTTGTACTATTAGTCTCTCTATATTTCACTGGTAATTTAGTTCTAGCAGGTTCCTACGTTGATGTCTTCGTCTGTTCTATTTTCCCTTTTGTTATCTATTGTTAGTTTGTTTACTTTATTTACTACTTTTGTATTACTTTGCTATTAGTATATCAATGTCCCTTCTTCTTCTGCTTGTCAATGTGTGCTCTTAATACCTTTTGACGGTCACGTAATGACAACTTTTGTTTGCCTTGAACAGACTTCTTGTGGATCATCATAACGAAATTCTTCTTACGCTCCTTTTCTCTATTAGTAGTAGAATGGGCCTTTTCACGCTTCCCTCTCCTGGATCCGAACTTATCACGGTCTTCTTTACCTTCTTTAGCAGCAGCAATTCTTTCTTCACGCAATTGCTTGTACTTAACCTTACCAACAAGCTTGGTGGAATCAACTTGTTCTTCGTTAGACTTACCCATAATCTTTTCAACACCAGCAGTAGTACGCAACTCTTCTAATTTGGCAAAATCGGCTGGAGTCAAGATACGGGATCCCAACATATCGTTGATGGCCTTGTTAGCTTCCTCGGCTGCTAAGACGGGGGCGCCAGCGCTCTCGCCAGCGCCATCGCCATCGCCATCGCTAGCCAGTGTCTTTGACTTCTTAGCAGGACGGTCGGTTTCGTCAGTGTCCTCTTCGTCGGAAGATAATTCCAAGTCGGAGACATCGTTCAACTTGGATTTCTGTTTGACGTCTTTACTTTCTTTTTCGTCTTCGTCTTCCGAGTCAGAAATGTCGATTTCCTTGTCAGATTCCACGTTGACCCACTCGCCCTCTATTTCACTCTCATCACCCTCGACGTCAACTTCCCAGTTAGCTTCGTTGTCTTCGTCATTGGCCTCGTCGTTTTCTCCTGTTTGCTCACTCTTCCACTTGGCCAACAATTCAATACCTGGAATAGAAGTGACCGTAGAACTCTCAATACCGAACTGAGGCATTCCAGATTTTTGTCCATGTTGCAACTCCATGCTGGCAGTCTTACCACGGTCTTTCTTCAATAACATTTCTGGTGCTACCTCTCTGTATAACGATATCAAGGAACGTGCGGCCATCATCACAGCCTTGGACTTGGATCCTTTATAAGTAGTCAAGTCCTGCAATAATGGGGCTTCGATAGCAAGTGGGGCTCTGGCTAAGATTTCTCTGATAGTGTTGATACCGGCAGAGGCCACTTCAGCAGCCACACCATCACTTACAAAGTCATCGGCGATCTTCCTGACAACAATCATGATGGACTCAGGAGGAACCAAGTCATGAGATGCTTGGGCAGCAGCAGCCATGATCTGCGTGACATTACGCTGCTTGGGGGTCAAGTATTTCAAAAAAAAAGTGTAGATTCCTAACACAGTCAACTTGTGGGTACCGATAAGTCTTGAAATAAGATTCATGAACAAGATCTTCTGGTCCAAGTCGAACTTGTTGTTTCTGTTGCTGCTTAAATGGTTGTTGAACAAAGCGTCAGCGAATCCCTGGGGGTCACGTAATAAGTGGATGGCGGAGAAATTGAGGTAGGTGGCCAGGTGTTTGGAACTACCCTTCTTCTTCAAACTTTTCACAGCCTGCTCCAACTTTCTACCTCTCTTGGACGACTTTTTATTGATCTGCATTTTATGTTTTAAAGCACCCATATCGAACCCATCTTCGTCTTCGGACGAGTCGCCAAAATTGTCTTCTCTTTCTTTGTCGGCACCCAAAAAGAATTTGGCACCAGCAATCGAAACCTTGACGTCTGGGTGGGTGGCAGCTTGGGTCATTAATTCCACAGTACGGGAGTCGTCCCAAATACCTCTTCTCCAAAGCTCTCTGGTCACCTTTGTGGCCCACAAACCTTGACTATCTCTTTGTTCCAACAAGTTGAACAATAGTGCTTGGGTTGAACGGTTGAGCTTTTGGTTTTTGGTTCCGGTATTCATTGATTTCAAGAGCGCAATCAAGGTGCTGTAGATTTGACTTCTGAGCGCTTTGGCGTGCTGTCCTGTAGCCCCAGCAGGGTATGCGGTCAAAAGTGGGAAAAGGGTCTGGATCAAGTATTCGGCAGAAATTATACCCTTGTTTCTTAACATTGTCAAGGACTGAATGATTTTTTCACGTAAGTCGGGAGACAATTCACGATGGTTGGTGATCAAAATGGTTTTGATTTCATTAGGGAACTCGGCAGTCTCCTTGGGATAACATGTACACACAGCAGATACAAATCCAATGAGTTCTGCAAATTCGCTGCCCTTGTCTCCATTAGGATTCATGAGGAAGATATCTCTCAACGATTCATAGTGGGAATATTGCTTGAGAAACTCTTCACGGTACGACTCAGGATCTCTACGAACAACGTTCTGTAACAAGATTATGTTGGTTGGCAACACTGCACATCTTCTATTCTTACCCATCCTATCTTGTTCACTGTAATTTTCTGAATTCGCGATGACTATAATTTTTTTGGTCCAGAAAAGCTCATCGCAGTCGCATTTCGCATTGTGTCACTGAATAGCTGCAAAAAGTGTGGGTACTAAGCTGGGGGATAAATCCTACATTATTGGATTAGACTCGGTATTGCACAGGGTTTCTTTGTACATCCGCGCAGATAAAAGCCTGCTGTGGCACAAGCTATAACATTCACTAATTAACTCAGAGTTCAGTTCAAGGACTACAATATTTTTCTTTAATATTACATCTTAATATTTATTCAAAATATACCTACTCCTTAATGTACAATTGCTATATATTTCTTAACCGGCGAATAAGTTATCGATATTACCGTAGTTAAGCTTCTTTGAAAGGGATTTTTTGGACAAGAGTTTCTTGGTCTTCTCTGCTGCTGTTAACGGATGGGCTGAAGATTCTCCTATGCTCGATAATGCCTCATCCATTCCCATGGTATCAATATCGGTATTGATATTTCTTTGGCGCTTCTTACGAGGCTGTCCTGAGGTATTTCCTGCTAACACATCGGCTTCCATCTTTAACCGTTTCTTCTCTTGTTGAACTATAAAATCATGATTCAAACCAGTCCAGATTTGGGTCTTGAGCCTTATTTCTTCTTCTGTCAACCTGCAGTCGAGAGTGTTGTCATCATCGTCATCACTTGTTATTTCTACACTTGAAGAAACTTTGGAAAGCAAATCTTCAGTTTTGGGTAGGTTTTTCACCAAGTTCCTTGGTTTGTTAGCATCCCAAGCGTCCTTGTCTGTCATATCCGCGGGGGCATGGTAAATGGAATTGCTCAAGTTTTGCTTTTTTCGATTCATCACCCTCTCTATGGCATCTTTTAATTCTCGGGATGTCAACTCACTTTCCCTCATCATGGTTTTCATAAAGTCTTCCATGAAACCATCATTTGGTCTGGCCAAATTGAGCGATTTTTTTTTTCCTTCCTTACCCACCAGAGTCGATTCTACCTGGCTGTCCAGTTGTTTGACCCTTTTGCTTACGTCCTCTTCATCCGAATCTTCATTGACCATTAGCTTGGGTGTATCTCCACTCACTGTATTAGCTTCGTTTTCTCTGGCTTGTCGCTCGAGTTCTACCTCTTCAAATAACCGAGGTATTTGTTGTCCACGTCTCTCTATTTTATCTCGTATCTTTTCTTCCAACTTTCTATTCTTGTTGTATGAAGGAGGGTTCGCAGCTTCGGTGTCTTCTGACTCTCTAAACGAAGAGACAGAAAGCTCACCAGATTTGGTGCTTTTGAACTCATTAAGTCTTCTTTGTAACGTTTCTGGCCCCACATGAGCAACAGCGACGATTTCGGCATGGGTTCTACGGAAATTGTTCATTCTGGCTGCAAGCAAAACACACGCACCTGCGATACCAGCCGGTCTTCTACCTTCATGAATCCAATCATTGGACATCCGCTGGGCCAACTTCACTGCATCCTTCACCACCTTGGTACACTGATCGCCAAAGTCTAGTCTTTCAGCAAAGTGCTGAATAAACAAAGAAGGATCTGCTAATGGTAGCTGCGAAATACACAACGCCTTGACCATCTTAAGAAACGTGGCGCCGAGCGAGTATACCGAAATTTGAAGACGAGAACTAAAGTCTATAAGCATATGGTGGGTCTTTTCTTTTCTGCATGCCACATACAAACAGGTAGCCAACACATTTTGGGATCTTCTTCCCTGAACAAAGTTCTGGGCCAACGCAAGTTTGAACCATTCACCCGCAGAGTCCGAGATGAACTCGGGAATGTTGAGAGCAGCCGCTATTCTGCGGATTTTCTTCTTTCCATTGGCTTCTGTTTGCTCTCTACTCTCCATGGCATTCTGACGGCCTCCTGCAAACGTAGCTCTGACCTGGTCTGACCCCACCATGGCACCTTGAACCATGGCGGCACCCAGCGAAGACTCGCCAAACTGGACCTCGCTGACTATATGGGACTCTTCCTGAACGGTACCACACCGACTACACGAGAGGTCTCCTGCAGAGGTGAACCGATCTATTGTTAAACTGGCATGGCCACAGTGCCGACAAACAGCTGGTTTACTCATGGTTGTTTGCAGATCACCTATAAATAAAAAAGATGTTATATTTTTCTTGCGAAGTAAATAAATGTGCAGTAGCATGAGGGAATCGAGTGATAAGTTTGATAGAAGATAAGGAGACTGATACAAGATAGTGAAAATGTAGCTACAGAGGGATGGTGAAGATGTGGTCAACATTGAGGCTGGGAGGATCTACCAAACATAGAGCCTCGATATGTGAGCGGGTACGTTTTAATGACATGTCCTCTATGCTAAGGGCCCTCACTATACGCCTCACTAATTTCCTCCCTAATCACGCGCTCCTCGCTAATCAATTATCATTATCATTATCGCTATAGACATAGAGGCATAGATGAGCAATATAGACGGGCAGCGGGTGGTGATACAGAGAGGATCGACGTCGGCCTCGCCACGTCGTCCCGACGTGGTAGAAGAACTCCCTCTTTCTCCCAAGGTGTCAGTTCTCACTGGGTTTCCACACAGCTTGGTTATGGAAGTCTCTACTTCTGAACCAAGAGATGCATTGCAACTGGAAAGGACATGCCTTACTTTTATACGGTTTTCAAGTACACTTTTGTTTGCAGCGTTGGGTATGGTGCTCAACTTCAAATTTGATACCTCGAAAAAGCCTTCAAGAACAGATAGGAACTTCAAGTCGAAGTACACCACTATCACCTCATACATACTCGTTGGTCTTTCCATTGCAGTCTTGATATTGAGTGCCATCAACTATCTAATTACGATCCTGCGGTACGCTTCTCATAAAATACAGACGTACAACTTCAACAACTTCACCACCATTATATGTATGACATGCGTAGTGATTACGCTCTTGGGTCTCAATATAGCTTTGATAGTGGAGGGATATACAGAAGGATAGTAATCGCATAGACAGATTAAAGCCTTGTGGTGATTTTTATTCGTTAGCCGGAGTTGCTACTTGCCCTACTACACTAAATAGCTGGTTCTATATTTATATAATAAGTTTTGGCGAATTGAGCATCACAATAAGTATTATCTGAGTCTGAACAAGTTGACGTGTTCATTCCAAAGATTGTAAACCGACAGTTCTAAAAATCAGGTTTGGTTAGGGAATTGCATCACCTGATGTAATTCAATTCACTCATTACTTTCACAAAATTTGTGTGAAAAAGTTGAAAAAAGTGGAGAACTGGTGAAAATTACCCTAAAACTGACAAACTACTGGCTTATGTGAATTAAACGTCTATGAAATATTTACTTTTTGGAGGTTTTATGTTTCTTTCCTGGACTCTTCTTCAGGATCTTGCCCTCCAGGCTATTCCTCTGCTCTTTCTTACTTTTGTTGATCTCCTTTCTGGACCCAAAATGTTCACGGTTCATTTCCATCAATGCCTCCCTCTTGGCCACACTGGCCTTTGATAACGATTCATCAATCACCTTATCGTCCTTGATCTCCTCCAACAACTCCATTTTCTTGTTGATCCTTTCCTCGATCGATTGAATTCTATCTATATCCTTCTCCACAATGATCGAGACAGCATCACCCTTTCTACCAGCTCTGGCAGTTCTACCAACACGATGTATGAAATCGTCAGGATCTGCCGGTATATCGTAGTTTATTACGAGTTCCACCGTAGGAATATCCAAACCTCTGGATGCCACATCGGTGGCAATCAAGATTTGGGCAGCTCCAGCCTTGAATCTGTGGAGCGAGTTGGTTCTTTCTGATTGAACCATTTCAGAATGTAACGAGGCTACTCTGAACTCGAGCTTACGCAACGTTCTCCGCAAAACTTCGGCGGTGTTGGTTCTATTGACAAAAATAACAGTAGTGGCTTTCTCGTACTGCGGCAAGCGTAAGATGCTATCCAAGTACGCTTCTTTGACATAGGAGGGCACAAATACATACGAAATTCCCAACGTGGATGGAATGGCCACCTTGTCTACGGTCTCCACTTCATGGATAAATACCTCGGGCTTTCCAGTAGCCACAGGCTTGTCTTTCAAAGCCCTAACTGCATCTGTGACAGTAGCGGTAAACAAGCAGGTCTGTCTCTTCTCAGTAGGAGGTAACACGCTGAAACACCTCTGGAGATCTCCACCAAAACTGTTGCTCAAAAGACGATCAGCTTCATCCAACACAAGATAGCGGACCCTACGAAGACCGCAAATAGTTTCTTCGCCACTGTTTATGATATGGTCGGCAAGTCTACCGGGAGTGGCAATGACAAAATGAGGTCTTTTTTGAAGCTCCAACGCCTGCTTTACGATATCTTCACCTCCAACTATAACACTGATTCTGATGTTCATGGTTGAGCCCAACGCAGCAAATTGCTCGGCAATCTGCAATGCCAATTCACGAGTGGGGGTCAATATCAAGCCAAAGATCCCAAAAGGGTCCTCTGACCACTTGGTAAGCATAGGCAGTGCAAATGCTATGGTCTTACCACTACCGGTTTTGGCTCCACCAATACAGTCATGACCTTGCAAAATTTTGGGTATACACGCAGCCTGAATATCTGTGGGAGTATGGATCTTCATCGCCTCGAGCGCTTCACTGAGCCATGTGGCCACACCAAGATCTTCAAACGTCATCTCTTGCAGTATCAAGCTCATCTCATCTCATGTTGAAATATCAATTTGCGCACGTGACGTGCCTTATAATTCGAAGCAACCGCCATAGTAAAGAGGGCAGCAAGATGTTGCGACTCTACCAAAGGCTACACCAGGCACCGGGGCTAAAACCCAGGATACGGAGAAGTCTCTTAAGCAAGAAATGGCCTGGAATAATACAAAGCAATCGCCGACTCCTGGATAACGCAGTTTTCCACGATGAAGAAGTTGAAGACTTTGAAGATTTCGAAGTAGAAGAGCATAAGCTGCAACCACTTAAGTCAAACTACGTGATCCACACCGACGTAGAAACACATGAAGATGAATTTACTGGAAGTGTGAAATTGAATGGAGAAGATGTGATCAAGTATTCAGATCTTGGGGTGGATGAAAGCGGTTTGAATACTCGGATGGTCTCGTTGACAGAGTACTTCTTTGGCAATAATCACCACACCCACCACGTTTTCTACAACACAGTGAACAATCTTGCCAAGCAAGGACGTAAAACTGAAAACAGAACCTTTGTTGACTTGAAAATCATCAGAGCTAAGAGTGGCCGGGGAGGAAACGGATGCGTTTCGTTCTTTAGAGACGCCAACAGACCTGTGGGCCCACCAGACGGAGGCGACGGAGGTGACGGAGGTGACGTTTACATTAATGTGGTGGAGAGAAATATGAGTTCGCTTCACAAGATCAAGCGAACATACGAGGCTCGGGGCGGTACGCCGGGCAAAGGAAGCCAGTTGGATGGTGCTAGAGGTGAAGACATCATCATCGAAGTGCCCGTGGGGCTGACTATACGGTGGATACCCGATCCTATGGTACTCAAGAAGTACTTGCACAAGCGTGAAGGAAAGCTGCTTGATGATATTCACCTAGAGATCAAGTGTGATGATGCCGACAAGATCCAGCTTGTGCGTAATGGTTACCAGCCGGGAGAAGGTTGGATCTACAAAGAAAATGACGAGGAGTATTACCAGAGCCGTGAATATTTCCAGGAGTTGAATATGAAGGTGATGGAGTACGACCAGGAAATATTCCAAGAGGAAATCCGTCTGGACAAGTTTCCACTTGTAGGCATTGATTTTGACCGGCCCACCAAGAGGCCCATTCCGCTTTTGCGTGGTGGCCGTGGGGGAATGGGTAACATGCACTTTCTTACCAAAGATATTCGTAACCCTCGATTCAGTAAGCGCGGCCGCGAGGGCTTGACTTCATTCTTCTTGATTGAGCTCAAGCTCATTGCCGACTTGGGGTTGGTGGGGCTTCCTAATGCCGGAAAATCCACATTGTTGCGTGCTATCTCAAAAGCCAGGCCCAGAGTTGGCCATTGGGAATTCACCACCTTGCAACCCACTGTAGGTACCATCTTTACCAGTATCGACAAGGATCCATTTACGGTAGCAGATATCCCTGGTCTCATCAAAGGCTCCTCAGTGAATAAGGGTATGGGCTTGGATTTCTTGAGACATATCGAGAGATCAGGTGGAGTAGTGTTTGTGGTGTCGCTCGAGTCGGAGAATCCCAGCGAGGACCTTGTGACGTTGATCGACGAAGTGGGTCCTAAAAGAATGGCGAACAAAAAGGTCTTAGTGGTAGCCACCAAGGCAGATTTGAGCGAACAAGGCAAAAACTTTCACGAACTCAAAAAGTTTGTTGAGCTTCAGCAGGGCTGGAAAATCGTGCCCGTGTGTGCTCCCGAGGGCCATAATATCGACAAGTGTGTCAGACTTATGGGTGAGATTGCATACCAGAAGGATTAACTGCACGCAAAATTTGCTACTGATGGATTGGATCTAGGCCAGGTTGGAAACAGAATGAACCCATACTCTTGAACTTGATGGTATTGAGTTGAATCTAGGCCGAGACTAGACAGATGGATGATGCAGGAACGATACGCATACAATCCATTCAGGGGTGAAACAACGTCGGATGAAACCTGACAGGAGAGACGATATCGAAAGTGAAACATCGGACCACTTTTAAGCCCCTAGTGTTTCTCTTCTGAGGGTGAAACAGCATTTCTTTGTACATAGAACCAGTATCCCTATTGTGCTTTTACGGCATGCATGTATACAATATAGTTGATACAATGTAGTCAATACATGTTTCAACGATAAGACGTGAATCCCAGAAATTTGTGGCGTATGCGTCAAGTTCCTGTCAAAGCAAACGATATAACCTACCTCAACACCGTGAGATATCGAAATACCTCAGTGGCTGCAAACTCCAAAGATGCATGATTACTCGAAAATGAGGCAAATGGATTAAACTTATGCGGTCACTGCATTATTGCTACGCAGCGCCTCTTCCTAGACGTACGGAGATACCGTGCAGAGAACGGCTTTCGAGTGCTTGTCACTCTTTGTTCTTATGTATAGCAATCGCACAACTATTATCGATTTTAATGCGTCGACCGGGCGGACCAAAAGATTATGACACTATGCATGGAAGCAATGATCCACAAAAAAAAAAAAATAACAGTTTTGTGGCTGGTTCGGTAGAGGCGGTCGGAACATAGTGAGAGAATGGGTGTGGCGAGTTCGCCGAGAGGTGCAGCGCGAGGAACGCTTTGCCCAGGCTAGACACGAGACGCAGGGCGGGCGGGCGTGTACCGTGTTCTCTGGAATGAACTAGATTTTTTGTGAGGGCGTGTTTGCAGTTGCTTGGAATGGACTAGAATCTCGGTCCGGCTAGTTGCGAAGAATACCGGCATCGTTCGGAAGGTGTACCCTGAACGGGAAACTATAGCTCACTTCAGCCACAATCGGCTACGAACATCATGTCCCTCGCTCAAGCTCTACTTCCGTACTCTTCAGGGCAACTATAAGACATTGTTAAATCTATTGCAAATTTCTGTTGGGAGTTAAGGCCGCGGTGCATAGGAACGCAATTTAAGCAATTGTCATTGGAAAACGTATTGTATAGCAGAATCTAAATCAAGTTCTTGACTGGATAGCTGTCGATCTTACAGCCGAGCAAATACTTGGTACCTCTAGCATTAATTTTTTTTTTTTTTGCACAATAATCCTAATATGGGTTAATTGCGAGAGACCGAAATCTAGGCGGGCCACGTACTTTACTATAGATGGATCTCTACTGTACTACGAGGCTGGACCTTGCGTGGTGTGAAGGCTAGTATTTCGCGTTGAGTCCAGAGGAGTAGGACTACACCGTACACCGATAAATCCGCGATCAATAAGCGAGATGTCCACACATATACCCATCTCATTCATGTCTAAAGAAGCTTGTAACAATTGAATGAGTAGGCATTTCTTAGTCCAATACAAATATTTTTAAGAAGAAGTCGCATGTGGGGTAATCTTTGGTCATTGACGAAATCTGGCCCGCGCCCTTGCGGATTACACGGTGTTTGCTGCTCTGATGAATTTAAGCTGTGAGCAAAAATGTTGGCTTCGTGTGCGACTCACAACCATCGAGCTAGAACATGGCAGAGCAAACCGCAGCGCGCACATGGCCAGAACATTTCCATGCCGGAACAGAACCTGGGCACGAATCAGGTGACAATATAGCCTTTAAACACCAAGTTCGTTTCTACCCAGTATGTTCGAGGCCACTTCGAGAACCTTCGTTAGCTCCATAGTTTGATAGGCCCAAATTGCGTTTCTAAGGCAAAAGAAAAGTATCGATAGCTTGACAATGTAATTTCGCGCCGACAAAATAGTCCGTTTTCTGTTATTGTCGCACCTTTTCAGTGCCGATTCGTTTGAGCCTAAAATGGTTCTGCCCGCCTTTTTCTTGATGCATTATGTATGCAGTTGAAATTCTTATTTTTTTTCTTTCTTTCGGGAAGCATTGTGAACTTACTAAAAGAGATATATATTTACAGATATATCCTTCAGATTAAAGATGGTAGATAGTTAAAATCCAACGATGGCGTCTCGTCCATTGAAACTAAACAAACCTATAGACATTGATCCAGCTGGGTCTGCTGAGTTATTAGCACCCTGTGGCCAAGCTCAAGGCTCTGGGAATGAAAGCTTAACATCGACCCCAACGGATGATTACTTCAGTATCAGGCCCAAATTGTCCGTGACCATATCCAACGAAATCAACTCCACTCATTATCAAGCACCTATCTACCGCATACCGTATTCATCCGTCGACTCCGTCAACAGTTTATCATCGCCTCCAGAATATTTGAGCGCGGATTACGATGCGGATTACGACGAAGACGATCACGACCAATACACTAATAGAGCTCCATTCACACCTTTCACCCCACTTACTCCCACATTATTGGACGAAGAGAAGGATCTGACCGGCCCACAGGCCCTGGCTTTCTTCAACAGTCCATTGAACTTGGACATGAAGATGATGAAGAAAGATCCTGTTTACATCGCTTACAATTTTTTATTGGTGGATGACAATCCCATTAACTTGAAGATTCTTGAAAAGGTTCTTACCAGATTGTATCCCAACGCCAACATAACAAAGATACAAGACCTGACATTGGTAAAACCAACCATATTACAAAGAAGCTTTGACCTCGTGTTTTTGGACATTGAGATGCCAAGTATAACTGGCGTCGAATTGGCCACTTTCATGAGAAGCTGCCTGAAGTACGACACATGTGGTATCATTGCAGTCACCACTAGAAATACCCCTAATGACGTTTCACTTTACGCTTCAGCTGGCATTGACTTCACATTCCCCAAACCTTTGACTAGAAGCTACGATCACATTCTCGACACTGTCAACTCGGTCATTCTGACCAGACAGGAGTCGTCAATAGCTTCATGAACCTCACGACCATAATGACCAACGAATTGAATTAAGTTTTGATGACAATGTTCTTCACCTTAGTATTTAATTTCTCCATGACTTTAGGCAACCATTATAGATCTACATTGTTATGACCAATGCTATACATCCGGGCTCGATATCTAATTACGAATCGTTTTACGCATGCAACTCCAGCTCTTCCTAGCAAATAGGTACAGTTTCTATTCAATTCTTTTCGTATTAATATTATATACTTAATTTTTTATATTTCGCGGGCAATTAGACATACATGCGGTAAAAGTTTTCCGTAATAATTATTGTTCACGTATTTTGAACCGTTCTTTCCGATTTTACCTGAATCGTATTTGTGTTGACCATACACACTATATGACCAGTTAGTAGTTTGTGACTATCCTTTACCCTCACGGGCCCTTAAACCTTGACTGGATTTCTTTTTGCGGGACCTCAATTATCATAACTATAAGTTCTAAAGTTGACTTGACATGTACTGAGGATTTATCGCACTCATGTACAGAATAGTCAGTATAGTCGGCTTTAAAATCGCAACGGTTGTTAGAACCGCCTTAGCCCATCTTTTGTCCATGTATGCTGACCCCCCTGACAGACGCGAGGGCTCCGCTGATTGTGCGCATGTAAGGACTACACAATAGAATAAAAGAAAAATAACTTCCACCAAGCAGATCTTTTAAGGCGGGGCTCTTCGTAGCTTTAAATGAGAACCTAAACCTCCAATGTCTATCTTTAAAAGCTTGGTAATGTGGTATGTTTGTTCACTGCAGCACTACGGTTGCCACCTAGCTGTGTATTTTCTCAGTTGAACTAGGCCAATTGTATGTTTGATTGAGGAATCTCATGCGCTCGCTCCGCCTTGATCAAGTATGAACCCGGTACCTTTTGGTATGTAACAATCTTATATATGATACAGAACTGCAGCTTACAATATCTCTAGATAGACGGTTAGTTACCGTCTGCTCCTTGTCAACGGTTTTTACCACCTTACAACGATTGGTGTTTGTTTACAGTGACAATAGTATTGTTTGATGCGCCACTCCGATATCTCCGCCACTAGTACGTATTCAACTAGTGTACGGACTTTGGGGGTCCATGTACTACCTATACGTTCAACCAACTGTAATACGGCGAACCTATGATCGAAACAGGCAAAAAAGACCCTTCGAACCACTCAAGCAAATGCTCCATATTTCGAGTCGTCAATTACGCATATACCGGTTTCCTCTAATGTTCTGAAGAGTTTCAATTCACTGGCCCAGTACCCCAGTATGTAGCGCAATGTAACTGAACACCAAGGGCCATTAACCACTAAGTGAAGACGTAGTTATAGCAGTCAGTACCGGCTACAAACAGCCCTGCTGCGAAAACTAAATAGTATGACTTTGCATTCCCGCCCTTTATTGTGATTGAGTTGACAATGCAATACGGGGCCCCCACTTTATATGAGGAAGAATAAAGGGATGCACAATTTGAAATATTAAATAGCCTACGATATATAACTAATGCATACCTATTAGTTCGGGAAACGAATTGCAAATCAACATAGTCTTCGGATCTTTATGTTCACCCATCACACGCATCACGGCACCACAAATGATAAGTCCTACAACCAAGAGAAAGCTTGGTCAATTAGAAGGTGACACCTTGGCAACTGATTTGATTGAACCTACCTTCAATGCCTCATCCCCCTTAAATAGAAAGTTTCGCTCATTGCTCGATTCACCATCCAAGGTAGATTCTAGTTCCCATCGAAGAATATTGAATAGTAGCCCAATATCCTCGCCTAGCCCACATTCAGAACTACAGACAGAGAGCAATCGTGATTACAGGCGAAAAGAAATGGACCTTGACCTCCAGATCCAGCAATGGACGAAATACAGAGACCTCCTAGTAGAATGCGTTGTGTCCAAGGTCTCTAGCGGCAGCTAGAATATTGTTGCAGCCGCCAAACAAATAGCAACTACTCAGCGTTTTCAATTGTAACAATGCTACAAACCTCTGTCAACTTTGCAAGACTCTCGAGTTCCAGTTTGATTATATCATCTCCTTAAGTAGAGCAAGGTTACTTCTTGAAATTGAAAAAGAGTGAACAGCGCCTAATAACTCAGTACCCTAATACTTCTATTTCTCTTAACTCCTGTTCAAAAATACTTGATACCCATCTAAAACATGCTAATCCATTAACTGCGAAATATGTAGCGTTGATGCAGGAAACCTAATTGGGAATATTAATGAGATGCCTATTTACGTAAAAGCCACGACCTCCTTCAGTGCTTACCAAGTACAGAATTTGGATTTCATCTCTAGTTGGCCAAAATACATTCGACCATGAAGTATTTAATAGAGTGGGGCGACGACGGAGCCTTACTTCGAAGGGAAGGGTTTGATCGTGAAAAGTTGGCCGAATTTCTACACAAATTAGAGTATAATTTAGACAGTGGCCACTTAAATATTTCACAAGTCATAGATAAAGTGTCAGCAGGACTTCCCCAGGAGTTCACCAGGTTTGAACTTTACGACTTATTGGGTGAAAGCATCGCTACTCGAGTGATATATCACCCGGACTATGCACTTTTGGCTGGCAGAGTCGAGGCATCAAAGTTGCAAAAGATGACCCCAAATAAATTTAGTGAGAATGTAGAAACGCTAAATTCTCATAAGCAAATATCGGATAAGTTCTATCAAACCGTGATGAAAAACAAGGAGTATTATGATAAGATCATTTGTCCATCGCGGGACTTCGAGTTATCCTACTTTGGCATCAAAACGCTACAAAACTCGTACTTATTAAGCTGCAACAAAAAGATTCAAGAGACCCCACAGTACATGCTCTTGAGAGTATCTATAGAAATCCACGGGGAAAGTCTTGACGAGGTGAAAGAGACTTACGATCTAATGTCCCAGAAATACTTTGTCCACGCTTCACCTACTCTATTCAACAGTGGAATGGAATATAATTATCTTTCATCGTGCTTTTTGGTAGGAATGGAAGAAGACTCAATTGATGGAATCTTCAAAACGCTTCACAAAACAGCCCTTATTTCGAAGGCCGCAGGAGGAATAGGACTACATGTCCACAACATACGAGCTCGAGGTTCGAGAATAGGTACCAATGGAACTTCAAATGGATTGGTTCCCATGCTTCGAGTATTCAACAATACTGCCCGATACGTCGACCAGGGAGGCAATAAACGACCAGGAGCTATGGCCATATATATTGAGCCGTGGCATGCTGATATATTTGACGTTTTGAACCTTAAAAAGAATCACGGGAAGGAGGAAATGAGAACTCGAGATTTATTCTTTGGTCTCTGGGTTCCTGATTTATTCATGAAAAGGGTCAAGAACAACCTTGACTGGACACTATTTTCGCCCGATTCCGCTCCTGGCCTTGCGGACTGCCATGGAGATGAGTTTGTGGAACTCTACGAGGAGTATGAATGTCAAGGGTTAGGGAAGAAAATCAAGGCCCAAAAATTATGGCACGCAATTTTGGAAGCACAAACCGAAACAGGAGGGCCGTATATGATGTTTAAAGACGCCTGCAACCTCAAGTCGAACCAACAGAACCTCGGGACTATCAAACTGTCTAATCTCTGCTGTGAAATAGTGGAGTATTCCTCGCCAGAAGAAATCGCTGTATGTAATTTAGGCTCTATTGGATTGCCGAGTTATGTAACAAAATCGGTGGTAGACGGCAAATTGGAGCTCGGGTTTGACTTCCACAAGCTCCACCACGTCGCCAAGGTGTTGACAAGAAACCTCAACAAGGTGATAGACGTTACCAAGTATCCCCTCGAGACGACCAAAGTATCCAACCAGCGTCACAGACCCATTGCTCTAGGCGTACAGGGCCTTGCAGACCTCTTCTGCGAGCTTCGCCTCCCATTCGACTCGCCCGAGGCCCGTACTCTCAACATCCAAGTTTTTGAAACGATATACTACGCTGCCTTAGAAGCTTCAGCAGAGCTTGCAGCTGAGTATGGACCTTACGAAACCTATTCCGGCTCACCTGCCTCTGAAGGGAAGCTTCAGTTTGACCTCTGGAACCACAAACCGACCTCGTTACATGACTGGGATGCGTTGAAAGCGGTCATTAAGCAACACGGGCTTCGCAACTCGCTTCTTGTGGCACCCATGCCCACTGCCTCGACCTCGCAGATCCTTGGTTACAACGAATGCTTTGAGCCTTTCACTTCCAACATTTATTCTAGAAGAGTATTACTGGGAGAATACCAGGTGGTTAACAAGTACTTGCTCCAAGACCTCGTGGATTTGGGGCTATGGAGCTCTACAATGAAAGACAAGATCTTGCATGAAAACGGGTCCGTACAAAAAATTTCCAGTATACCAGATGATCTCAAGAAGCTCTACAGAACGGTTTGGGAGATCCCACAAAAAGCCGTCATAGAAATGGCTTCTGACAGAGGTAAGTTCATTGACCAACTGCAGAGCATGAATATATACATGTCAAATCCAACGTTCGGCAAGTTGACCAGTTGTCACTTTTATGCATGGGAGAAAGGCTTGAAGACAGGCATGTATTATCTTCGGACTCAGGCCGCTTCTCGAGCCATTCAATTCACAGTGAATGTTGAAAAGCTAAACCTGTTTGGTCCTGTAGTGGCCAACAATTTGAGCAGAGGTCAATACAGGGCAAGAACAGAACCAATAATTCCAAGTGATGAATGGAGGAAAAAGACCGAAAAGTTGAAGTTAAATCGAATCTACTCAATTCCCGACTTTCGAGTCTCCAATATATCAGAGAGAAAAGATCTGCCAAATTTCAACTCAGGTCTGGTAGATAGAAATACTCCCGAAGAAGCTGGTATTAAAAAACGGAAATACGGCCCTTTTTATACGCCACAACCAAACTCCGATACCCCAACAGCATTACCCAGTCCTGAGTCGTACAATATTTATGACGAGACCGTTATATCCTGTGACATCAAGAATCCCGAAAACTGTGAATCTTGCTCGGGATAAGTACCTGTAAATAGTGTATATACCTGTAAATATCAATTGCGATAATGTATTATGACCATCAATGCCCCACTTCAGATCAATAGCAGAACCTGCTGCGGTTTCAGGACGCTACAAACAGGGATCCTATTCAAATAAAGAAAACGGTTTCGCAAATCCAAAAGAGCCACTAACTCTGTATACTAGGCGCATTTTGTGAGTATATATCACCAGGAACTAAGATGATGTCGTGTAAGCGTTTATTGCTCTATAAACACAGTGCTGGAATGCTGCGGTCCTCAGCTTGTTGCCATAAACGAAAGTTCGAACTACTTTTGTAAAGTATATCGTCCTCTTCCATGTCACGTAGGTTCGGTCTTGGTTGGGGCTTTTGTGATGTACCTCGGGTCATGATAGTATCCTTTTATACCGCTACCATTATTACCTACTCCGCTGTAATTTTCTATTAGCAAAATCAACAACCTGAGAGAATCCTTGCTGCGAGACAAAGAACTTCTTTCTCACTTTATCGGACCAGATCAACACCCCAACTTCACTGGCATAATTGGATAGCACTTCATATTCTTGCTGACTGGAAAAGTCCTTGAACAAGTAACCCTCAAACGTCTGGATCCGGTCTAGTTCTAGTTGCCATAGTTTGATCTGGTCAACCACTGTTGGAGGAAGGACTTCCAATTTATGCTGAGCCACAGACCCGTCGCGGGCCATCTGCGATTGCGGAGCACCACCGGCGGTATTGATATTGTGACTGGTATCAAACTCGATCTTCTTATCTAGCTTTTCTTTGGCTAGCAACCGCATTTGGGGATGAGCATGGGTTTCAAGAAACTTAATGATTTGGTCTGCTGTGATCCCGTTATTGAGAGCATTTCGAATGGATTCTCGGGTGATTTGACCACAAACCATATTGGAAAACCGGGTTTTCAAATGAACGAACAAGTTTAGCACCGCAATTTCCAACGGTGAATTGGTGTATGCATACACCTTGAAGTTGGTTTCGATGATAATGGTTCCTTGTTGTGGGGACGGAGCGGCTCCAGTGGCCGACAATGCCTGATCGCCTTCAGAAACGTCCAACGTCTGGTCTATAGCCACAGAAGGAGTTTTTAAAGCTGCCGAGTCCGACGTAAGTGTGGTAGCTAATCGCGTTGGGTAGAACCTTGCTGAACTTTCGGTCCTTTGGTAAACCAACCCATAATCCTTTAGGTCCGCCAACATACTGACCTGAGTAGCACTCAAACTCGACACCGTATAACTCTTCCCAAGCTCCAAAGACCCAAGAATGAATATGAATTTGAGTACATCCACCGGGTCCATATTCAAATCCTGTGTCAAGTTAAGGTACTGGAGAAGAAGGGTCCAGATCTGGGCATTGACGTCCTGCAACAAGAACTGAAACCCAGTATTGGTGATTTTGAGGTTATGAGGACTAGTTCCAGGTCCTTCCATCAAACCGCCCAGCTTCAATAAAGAAAGCACCGATGATGATGGTGTCACGGTGGACTCTGTCCCTACCATGAAATGCAAGATAGTTTCCCATTTTTGAGATGCAAACTTATCAAGGAACCCTATATCCACCTTATGCTTATCTGTAGTCATGCACAAGTTACCAAAAGCATTGGGGGCTTGGGACCCTGTAAGACAGTCACGGAAGTTCTGCCTAAATGTGGGGTTCAATCGCAAGTGACTGCCGGTGCTGTCTTCTTCGATCAAGTGTAATGATTTGAGTCGTTTGAGAGATTCAAATTGAAGTTTTCTGACCCCCGGTTTACACCACTTGTCTAAATCTCGGAGCGCCATAGGCTTTTCGTTGAAAAGCATCGCCATAATGTAGAACTTGGCAATCGGCGGAAGCAATCTATATATCGACAAACATGTTGCAGGAGCCTCGTATAGCTTGGACTGCACCGTCTGTGGAAGTCCTTCAAGGTACTCGTTGACTGTAGCACGGAAGAGGTTCAGCGAAGACATGCCTAATAAATATGTCGAGCCGGTGCTTTTAGATGTCTAGTCACGTGATAAGTAAGCCAGAGAGAGTAGCTGATAAGGGAAAAGCAACGTTTTCATGAACGCCAAAGAGTGCAAGCGCGAAATTAGTGGCTAATACACGTTTCTAGTGAGTGGTTAGAGTGGTTGAGAGCTATTCCAAGTCTATTCCAGCATTGAGTGATTCTGTTTATGTCACGTGATCTCGAATATTACTAGATCAGAACGAGAAGAGCAACAGTTACATCGCTTGGGACCGGAAGGTTACTCAATCAGTCGATAAATATACTCGTTTTAGGTCCAAGTACGAGAAGGGCCTTCTTTGCCCCATCTCGATGAATTACTAGTCTCACTTCTGCGTCCCTCTTCTCTACCAAGTTCTGCTCATCTCTCCCACGTGACTCTCGAATCTAATTTTATAGCTTTTGTCATCAAGACATATAATATCTCAAACTTAGACAACTCATAACTCTGCTATGTCGAAGCGGAAATTGGGCCAGGTCGAATCGGAAACGGACCTTGCGTTCGAGGAGCTCTTGGAACCGAATTACCGTGGAAGGAAATTGACCGACGAGATCAACACCGCCGAAGACAAGTGGAATCTTTTACCAGCTTTTCTTAAAGTCAAAGGGTTAGTCAAACAACACTTGGATTCGTTCAACTATTTCGTAGACGTTGATTTGAAGAAAATTATCCGTGCCAACGAATTGGTGTTGTCTGATGTGGATCCCGAGTTTTACCTCAAATACTTGGATATAAGAGTGGGACACAAGTCTACATCCGCTCCCGGAACTAAAGAAGTGATTCTTCCGCCTCACGAGTGCAGATTGCGTGATTTAACATATTCTGCTCCGATATACGTGGATGTGGAGTACACCAGAGGCCGTAAGATCATCATGCACAAAGATCTCGAGATCGGCAGAATGCCCATTATGTTGAGATCAAACAAGTGTATTCTTGACGGAATCAACCAGAAACAAATGGCCCGTTTTGACGAGTGCCCTATTGATCCTGGTGGATACTTTGTGGTGAACGGAACCGAAAAGGTCATTTTGATTCAAGAACAATTGTCGAAAAATAGAATTATCGTGGAGGCCGACGACAAAAAGGGAATAGTCCAGGCTTCGGTGACATCATCGACCCATGAGCGTAAGTCCAAGACCTATGTTATCACAAAAAATGACAAGATTTTCTTGAAACACAACTCCATTGGTGAAGATATCCCCATTGTGATTGTGCTCAAGGCTGCCGGAATCACCTCTGATTTGGAGATTTTGCAGTTGGTATGTGGATCCGACCCTAATTTCCAGGACTTGTTTGTTGTCAACTTTGAGGAGGCCGCCAAGCTTCAGGTTTTCACTCAACAGCAGGCTCTCAACTATCTTGGTAAGCGTGTCAAGACCATTAGAAGAGCCGGTGCTCCAAAACTTTCGCAGTTGCAAGAAGGTATAGAAGCTGTTGCCACCACCATAATCGCCCATTTGACGGTTTCCGACTTACAGTTTAGGGAAAAAGCCTTGTACATTGCTACCATGGCCCGTAGAGTGGTTATGACCATGCACAACCCTAAGATGGTTGACGACAGAGATTACGTGGGTAACAAGAGATTGGAATTGGCCGGACAGCTCATGTCTTTGTTGTTTGAAGATTTGTTCAAGAAGTTCAACTCGGACTTCAAGGCCAATATTGACAAGATTTTAAAGAAACCGAGCCGAACATCCGAGTTTGATGCGTTATTATCAATCAACATCCACTCCAATAACATCACCATGGGATTAAACAGAGCTATTTCCACTGGAAATTGGTCTTTAAAGAGATTCAAGATGGAAAGGGCAGGTGTTACACACGTTCTTTCTCGTTTGTCGTACATCTCAGCCTTGGGAATGATGACAAGAATCTCATCTCAGTTCGAGAAGTCTAGAAAAGTTTCTGGGCCCAGAGCATTGCAGCCGTCTCAATTCGGTATGTTGTGTACTTCAGATACCCCAGAAGGTGAAGCATGTGGTTTGGTCAAGAACCTAGCCCTCATGACCCATATCACCACCGACGACGAAGAAGCACCTATTCAAAAGCTTTGCTATGTGTTGGGATGTGAAGATATATTACGTATTGATTCAGCAACCTTGCATGCCGATGGTAACTACGGAATATTTTTGAACGGTACACTTATCGGTACGTCTCGATTCCCAGCCAAGTTTGTCATCAACTTCCGTCGTTTGAGAAGATCGGGTAAAATCTCCGAGTTCGTTTCCATCTACACCAATACCCATCAAAGAGCAGTCCATATAGCCACCGATGGAGGCAGAGTGTGTCGTCCATTGATCATTGTGGAGAATGACGTGCCCAGAGTGAAGGCACACCACTTGCTCAAGTTACAAAATGGAGAGTGGCAGTTTGACGACTTCTTGAAGCATGGTTTGGTGGAATACCTTGATGTAAACGAAGAAAACGACTCGCTTATTGCATTGTACGAAAAGAATATCCAAGAAAACGTGGCCAACCAGGTAACACACTTGGAAATCGAACCATTCACGGTGCTTGGGGCGGTCGCCGGGCTTATTCCATACCCACACCACAACCAGAGTCCTCGTAACACCTATCAATGTGCGATGGGTAAGCAGGCCATTGGTGCTATTGCGTACAACCAGTTCAGAAGAATCGACACTTTGTTGTACTTTATGGTGTATCCACAGCAGCCAATGGTGAAAACCAAGACAATTGAGCTTATTGATTATGACAAGTTGCCTGCTGGCCAAAATGCCACCGTCGCTGTCATGTCGTATTCAGGGTACGATATCGAAGATGCCTTGGTTCTCAACAAGGCTTCCATCGATAGAGGATTTGGACGGTGTCAAGTCGTCAGAAAGAATACTATTCAGCTTAAAAGATACCCCAACCACACCAAGGATATTGTTTCTGGTATGAGAGTGGATGAAGAGGGCAATGCCATTTTCCCACATAGGTCATTAGGTCCAGATGGGTTGGGAGAAATCGGTGCCAGGGTCGAAAACGGTCAAGTTTACGTCAACAAGTGTGTGCCTACAAATGCCGGAGAGTCGGTGCTTGGCCACAACGACCAGGCCCAAAGTGCAGAGAGCCATCGTGAAACCCCAGCCTACTATAAGGGACCCGAACCATCGTACGTGGATCAAGTGATGATGTCTGTGAGTGATAATGACCAGGCCTTGATCAAGGTGTTGTTGAGACAAACCAGACGCCCTGAGTTGGGTGACAAGTTCTCGTCGAGACACGGACAGAAGGGTGTGTGTGGTATTATTGTGCAGCATGAGGACTTGCCGTTTAACGACCAGGGTATTTCGCCGGATATCATCATGAACCCCCACGGTTTCCCTTCTCGTATGACAGTCGGCAAGATGATCGAGTTGATCTCGGGTAAGGCCGGGGTCTTGAATGGATCGTTGGAGTATGGAACCTGTTTCGGGGGCAGTAAGTTGGAAGACATGTCCAAAATATTGGTGGAGAAGGGATTCAATTACTCTGGTAAGGATATGCTCTACTCAGGTATCACCGGTGAGTGTCTTCAGGCATATATTTTCTTTGGACCAATCTACTATCAGAAGTTGAAGCATATGGTACTTGACAAGATGCACGCTAGAGCTAGAGGACCTAGAGCTGTGTTGACCAGACAGCCTACGGAAGGTAGATCGAGAGACGGTGGGTTGAGATTGGGAGAAATGGAAAGAGACTGTGTCATTGCATACGGAGCCTCGCAGTTACTTTTGGAAAGATTGATGATCTCGTCAGATGCATTTGAGGTTGACATCTGTAACGCCTGTGGATTAATGGGATACAACTCGTGGTGTACCACATGTAAGAGTGGAGAGTCTATCATCAAGATGACCATTCCATATGCAGCCAAGTTGTTGTTCCAAGAATTGATCTCAATGAATATCGCTCCAAGATTGAAATTGGGAGATGTCTTCTAAAGAAAAAGTAGACAGTAATAGAGTATCCGCTGCGAACAGAAACGAAAGAGAAGGTACACTTCAAAAGTATGTAAATAAAGAATATAGAAGTTATTTTGGTAATACTCAGCAGTTCTCGATCACATATCGAACTGATCATCATTAGACACCCCTCAACTCGATTGTCAGATGAGTTGGTAGTTGGGAAAGCACTACACTGAAGAGACCACCATCCAGTTAGGGTCGGGCTCTAAATAGCGCCAGAGAGCTAGTTCATTGGTCACGTAACCGCTATCCAGGCTGTTTTTTGGCATCTTTAATTCATTGGTGCTTCGAGTATACACGTAAAACTCCGCCTCTGACATATTGTATGATTCTGCATTCTTGAGTGCTTACTCGAAGTATGTTTGTTCCGCCCAGTACTCTATCAGATGAGACCACGAACGCTCACGTGAGAGGGTAGTGGCAGGAAAAATGTTATCGGCAATTGGTCTCAACATCGCTCATAATAGCTGCAAGAGAGTTGTATAAGAGTATTACAGGTAAGTCACATTTACTTTCAAGGGAAATCCATACATATGTGCGAGTAGATCCAAGTGGTTTGGATCAAGCTAAGGCGAGCACAACTGTTGCTAGCAGCTTTCTATAGTACTCGGGAGCCTATTGATTTTTTCAGTGGTTTACGATTTTAGCGGGGGTACGAATTTTTTTATTCGAAGATCTGCGATCTAATCTCAGCGAGGGTTGGAAATTGCCTTTGGGGTGAATTTTTGAGCTTTTTGCTGAGAAAAACCGCGGACTGTTCTAACAAACATTGCTCGCTCAGCTGTGAGTATTACTTTGGAGGCTTTTGCAGCAACAACGGCCCCAACCAAATTTTAAGCCAACTTGACGAACAAATCGGAGCAGTTAGGCGAATAAGCACAACGGTGATCAAATTCTGGTTGAATACAATCACGTGCTACCTACACACAAAAGCTTTCACCCAACCTCTCCAGCACGAGGACCTAGCTCTCACGTTGTCTCAAAGTAGTTACAAGGATTATCCCGGTATCTCCTGGATCCGGGGTACTCCATCATTCGTTTCATATCCGTTTCTCTCCACATTGATCTCCTCCTTGCAACGTCGCGAGGTATCACTCGAGAGGATGACATCACGTGAACTTGTCCTAGTCTTGTGAGACTCAGATCATGCCATCTAAACACCACACCTTCGGGCCCTTAACAACTACCAACTCAAACCCCCAGCAGTGCACGTATCAGCGTGTAATCGAGTATCTATCATGAATTATGACGGACGGCCCACTCGGTCGCTCTACCAGCCTCGCATTATTCTCGTGTGCCTCGTGTTGTTTCTAATCATTAATCTATACGGAGATAGCAACGACAACACCATTGATATCGAAGAAGCGCTTTTTCTTACCAAAAACTCGCTCAAGCAACTTAAGGAGCAGTACTTACCATCGAAAAATCATACATCCCATAGTCTGGCGTATGATATCGACTACCCGTTAGGGAACGCCATGAACTCGTTCTTACCCCTAGACTCCCTTATTCAGTTTAATACCACTACAGCTAGTGGTAACGTCACTGCCCATGAACTCACGGCTCGCTACGCTGCTTTCAGTCCTATTTTGACCCGTGATTTGGTGGGCCAGTATCGGATCTTGCCTGACGGAGCCTGTAACAAAATCGAGCCAAATAAAGACTTTACAGATAAAATATTGGTTGTTATGAGAGGCAATTGTACATTTGTAGATAAGGTTTCTAATATCATTGAGTCTGATCTAGAACCAAAAGCTATTGTGGTGGCCAATGACGAACCCAATAGGGGCTTGATCACCATGTACTCCAATACGTTCAACCAAGACGGAAACTTACGCATCCCCATTATGTTCATCACGTACGAGGCTTTCTCCTTGTTGAGCCGGTTTCAGCTGGAGCACCTTGATTTGACTCTCTCTACTGCATCTTTCGGGAGCTGGTTCAACGTGATTCTCTCGATGGTTTTATCGCCTCCGTTGCTTATTTTGATCTTTTATTTAGCAATTATTTGCGGGCAAAAGTGGCGTAGGAGACAGATCAACATCCAAAACTCCAAGTTGGTCAGAGAATTGCCTGTTTATCTATACAATGTCGACCATTTAATAAGCATTCCCTATCTATCCAACTACTTGAAAGTCACAGGGCAAACTCTCGCCAAGCCATCGCCTAAAGAAGATTGTATATTGGATTCTCCCAAGACCAGCAACACATCAAGCTGCTCAAACTTACATGGGATTGTGGTCAATGGAGTCAATATCAGTGATTCGGCAAAGTCTCTTCACGTTCTAACTGCTCCTAAAGACTTTTACCCTGCCTACAAATGTTCCATTTGTTTGGACCAATACACCCCATTGAACTCGCGGGTCTTGATCTTGAGTTGTAAGCACTTTTACCATGAGAAATGCTTGTCCAATTGGCTCATTAATTTCAAGCGGAGTTGCCCATTGTGTAATACACTCATCTCTAGTCAAAAAGATTCGCTTCTTGCTGGACAAGACCGAACGCTCGATTACGGGACCATCGGGGCAGATCTCGAATCACAGAGCTCCATGCACTCCTTATCAGTTGAGGGTGGTAATGTGTACCGGAATCTGTCACTAGAGGGGAACTACAATGCGGAGTCATTGAACCATCCCTACTATACACGAAGCTCTACAGACCCTTCAGTGGCTGGATATTACGCAAACTCTCCTGAACATCCAGTAGTGTATCATTCAAGGTCTGGAGAACCTTCAGTACTGGCTGATTCCGTTAGTTTAGAGATTCCTGGCTCTTCTTCGAACTCACAAAACCAATTACTGCCGTTGGCCAACACCGGTGCCAGTGTTGTTGATTCGCATGTTTCCGATTCTACTTCGTTCTATTCAGCTGCTAGCGATATTACTGACGGTAACTGGAATGCGAATCCGAACCCCAGCCGGTTTTTCACCAAACCGCTGCATATCCTACGTCAATTTTCTTCGTTATCGACATTGCAACAAGCCAGTGAGCGCGACTTGAGTGTAAGCATTGATACAAGCAACTACTTGACTCCCCGCAATTCTCCTCGCAGTCCTACAGGCATAAATGAATTGCAAGCGATCCCATCGAACGAAGACTCAACTATTGACCTCAGCAGTGACGACGATACGAGCACCATCAACCATTGAGCACGTTCAACCATTGAATAGCATCAATAGTTTATTGTGTAGGTTTTCTTGATTATGATTTCTAGAAATTTCCATAAAACCTAATGATACACAAGTCGAGTAAATACACACTACTGCTAGCGTGAGACCTCTGAGATTGTAAAATTGTAACCTGGCAAAGCTCATTGTCACCGGTTATGTTAAGTGTAACCCGGTGATGTTCGGGAGAAGTAGCCTCGATATACTCACAAAACAGAGTTTAGTGTAATGTGTATGTATATCTCCGGCGAAATACGGGAGTTGTCTTGGCAGATCCTTCGGGGCGTTACCCACGGTAACCGCACTGTAACTTTGGAAACGGTTCCGGTGCTGTTCAGGGCAACACACCACGCTGGGGTAATATGGTGCGAGCCAATTGATTTGTCCACGTGACTTGTGTTTAAAAGACCAATTCAAAACCCTGCTGCGTAATAACAGCTATAGGAGAGTGATTTATCGGTGTAAACCAGTTGGAGTTGGTCGGAATCGCAAGTAATTTTTCGATGTACCATAGCAAGAACACCACAGAGGAGACATCCCATATAATACACATATAACATCTACATTTTTACACGAGTCAAGACAATGAACGATTCAGCTAATACATCGGAGTCAACGAGCCCAAAATTCAAAGAGGAAGAGACTCAAGGTTCGAGCACCAATCTACCCAACGAGGTGCAGCGAAACTCCAGCAGGAAAGATTCCAATTCAGAGAATTCCAATGGAAATAACGAATGGTCTACTGAAGAAGTAAACCAACCCCACACCAACGAAGATAAAGTCCAAAGCCAAAGAAAACGTAAGAAAAAAGTCGAGCTAGCATGTGTATATTGTCGTAGATCGCATATGATCTGTGATGACTCGAGGCCGTGTCAAAGATGTATCAAAAGAGGCATCGGCCATCTATGCTACGACGAACCCTCGAACCTTAGACAACGAAAGAAAGCAGCAGCTTTACGTCAAACACCAGACACCAGTCGGAAAAACTCACCGCCATCTTCCATGCAGCATAGTCCGTTATCGCAATCCACAACCGCCACAAATCACCCTCCGGGGTTAAATTCGCAATCCAGCAACTCCGGGGTCCTCCCCTCCTCAAACAGCAGAAAAGTGCAACCTTTACCACAGCCACGGGTGCCGAACAAGGGTTTGCATCAGCTGTACCCAGCACAGTCCAAGCTTATAAATAAATCGGTTTTGTCTCAGACGTTGCCTTTCAACCAAGAGCCCTTTTTCTATTCTGAGCACGCTGGGAGCGAATTCAGTTCATTGAACGACTTTTTGTCAATGATTGACGATCCTGAATTAGTGCATGGAACATTGAACGGCGATGGCACAGGAACGGATCCGATGTTGGGTTTTGGCATGAATGACAATATCAGCCAAATGCCGTATGATGAAAGCAACCAAGGCAATCAGACCCAGAACTTAAACAACCAAAGCAATGTCGCAAATAACAACCAGAACAGCCAGAATCAGGCCAACATAAATAACATCCTTGCGTTTTCCCCTACCGCCAACTTATTTCCTCCCAGCTTTCAAAATGAAGGTGATATGGCGCAGCAACAATTATCCCAGCAAGATCAGCAGCTTCTTCAGTTTCAGCAGCAACAACAACCTCAACAGCTGCTGCAGCAACAACAACCTCAACAGCTGCTGCAGCAACAACAACCTCAGCAGCAGCAGCAGCAGCAGCAACAACAGAATCTGCTTTCGCCCTTGCCTCGTCCCCAGCAGCTTCCTCCTCCTAAACAGTACAAGCTTAACTCTGGCCAGACACAGGCCCCAGCTCCTATATCTCTAGAATCATCGCATCAACCTGTAATATCTGACTCTGCTAGAGACAAGTTCTTCCTTACAGCAGCAGACCCCACCACTGAAATCTCGCCAGAAGAAAGACTCAAACAAGTCATTAAGGCCAAACTCGAGGCAGGACTTCTTCAGCCATATAATTACGCAAAGGGTTATGCTAGACTTCAAGGCTATATGGATAACTATATGAACATATCTAGCAGACAGCGTATCTTAAAGCCCTTGTCCATTTTTAGGCCAGCGTTTCGCGCCATTGCTCGTACCTTGAAGGATGTTGACTTGGTATTGGTTGAGGAAAGCTTCGAGAGAATGCTCTTGGATTACGATAGAGTGTTCACCTCCATGGCCATTCCTGCGTGTCTTTGGAGACGTACTGGAGAGATATATCGTGGAAACAAGGAGTTTGCGTCATTAGTGGGTGTAATGACTGATGATTTGAAGGACGGAAAGTTGGCTATTTACGAACTCATGAGCGAAGAGAGCGCAGTCAACTTCTGGGAAAAGTACGGTGCTATAGCGTTTGACAAGGGCCAGAAGGCGGTATTGACAAGTTGCAACCTTCGAACCAAAGACGGAATCAAAAGAAAAAGCTGCTGTTTCAGTTTCACCATTAGGAGAGACCGCTACAATATTCCCAGCTGTATAGTCGGAAACTTCATTCCAATTGACCCATAGCATGATTTGATTTCTCTTATTTATTTATTCCAGTATTCTATGTATTATTACATTTAAATACAGACACTATTCGTCGTCTTCTTCTTCTTCTCCATCTTCCTCGTCTTGGAGGTCTTCCATTTCAACATCGCTGTCCTCTTCCTCTTTCTTTTTGTTTTCCTCTCTGGCTTCTTCTTCATCGGCCAAAGCTTCTCTCAAAAGTCTCAACTTTTCTTCCTTCATTTCTCTTTGAACACTTACGAATTGTCCCAATGGAGTCTTCTTGGCGTCCATATCCTTCAAGAACATCTCAACCTCGACCTTGTTGGAAGGACCGTACTCGACGTTGGATCTCTTGGACAAGATAAAGCTGGAGTTGGTGTTCAACTTTTCAACCAATTGTTGCAATTGTTTGTTGAATTTGATGTTCTTGGACTTCTTGGTGAATCTTCTCAAGGCCAAGATAGCTGGGGTAGCAAGTTCAGGGAACGCGATGTTCTTGCAGTACAAACTGAAGAATTCGGCCGTTAACTCGATGAATTGTTCTTCCAAACCCTGTTGGTAGGTTCTGGTACCTAAATATCCGGCCGATACTTTGATATTGTGCTCAAAATCAAATTCTTGCAAGTTACTCTTCTTTGCAGCAATTGATTTGGTGAAGATGGTGTTGGTCAAGATTTCACTGAGCAATGGGAAAATAGGAATGTACACACCAGTATTCTTGGATAATCTCAACAAGGCTTTGATCAAGTAGAATCTTAATGGGAAGAATTGAGCAGTGGGGATTAATCTGATAGTACCCAAAGTAACTTGGACGAATGGATAGATCAAAGATTGCAACGGGGACTCAGTCTTTTTGCCTTTTAAGCCCAAAGTCTTTTCTTCATTCAATTGGTTGCTCAACACTCTGGACCAGAAGTCAAGAGAGTGGCAGTACTGCCAGTTATAAATGAGTTTGTAGCCCTCTTTAGCTTGCTTTGCATTGTCTTCAGCTGGAGCGGTCTTTTTAGTGGTGGAGTTCAAACTACTTCTCAAGTGTATGGCCAACTGCCTGACGTACTCAAAACCAATTTGGTACGATAAGGTGGGGTTGATGCCAAACAATTCCGAAGCCGAGTTCTTGCAAAAGTTGATGCGTACCATGGTGTGAGGGTTTGTTTGAAGACAGTTCTTCAAGAAGGACGAGTAGGTGTTCTTCAATACTATTTCCAAAACTGACTTTGGAAATTCCTTGGAGATATTGTTTAAAAATGCAAAAGTAGCGATCTGAGTATCGAGACTTCTGGTGCTTGACCACACTTGAATCACCGCGTTCAAGATCTCTTTGAGCAATCTTCTGTATGAAATATAGTATGGGAAAACTTCTTGCAACGAGGTCAAGATCAACGAGGCAGTTTCGGTGTTTGTGATATCCTTCAACAAAGTGATGTAACAACCGGCTTGGGACTTCAAGATCGCCGAGATCTGGTTGACAAACTGGTTCTTCTGCGGTAAGCTTCTGACTCCTTGGGCATTTGTCTTGTACTTAACCAATGTTTGGATGGCTTGCGGCAAACCCTTCAAAGCCAAAATCATAAGCTCTGAAAATGCTTTGGGGTCTGTGATGGAGTACTTGTACTCGTCAGTGGAGGTATTGGTGATATTCACAGCAGCTTTGAACGCAATGGCGATGTTCTTGATCTGTTTAGTGGTTGGCTTTTCCAAGCCTTGCTTCCATTTTTTGACTAATTGAAGAGTAATGGTGGTTTTGGAATCGGTTTTCTTGGCCTTCTTTTCTTCAACTTCCTCTTCGTCTTCCTTGTCTTCTTCGTCTTCTTCTTCATCTTCTTCGTCTTCGTCATCCTCAACCATATCTAATGGATTGACACCTTCAAAATCTAATAATTGGTCGTCGTTTTGTTTCAAGTAGTTGAAAAATTCAGGATCCTTTTCGGCCAAGTTCTTCATACTTTCTTGCATTCCTTCGACATCTTCTTCTTCAGATGAGGAGTCTTCGTCTTCCGATACTTCAGCCTTTTTGGAATTCTTCAGCTTCTTCTCTTTGGGCACTTCGAACCCCGAGTCGAAGAATTCATCTACAGGCATGTCTTCAAACACTTCCTTGGTGCTTGACTTTGGCTGCGTAGCTTCGTCATCCTTGGACTTTCCACCCTTTTTCCTTGATTGGATTTTTTTATTGTGTTTTTGGACCTCCTTACGATGGTCTAAGGTGTGCTTCAAGTGCTTACTCTGAAACTTCTTGGTGGATTTGGAAGTCTTGGCCATTTTACTGAAGTATAAAGAATATTGTAACTTTCATGAGAAAAAAATTGCGATGAGATGGTGCTGCGACATTTTACTGTTGATTTTATTTTTTTAGGGCGCGACATTTTTGCACCCATCTATATATATTATAAATCGTCATACTTCCCGTTGAACGCCTGTTTCAACCACCAAAAGAGCTTGTCGTCCACCACAGAATTAGCGTTATGGTAGCTGATAGAATGGTCACTATCTGGAAAGAAGTTCACGTCGTAGTTCTCGATGTTGTCGAGGTTGAATTTGTCGATCAACCACAACAGATTTTGAAGATGAACATTATCATCAGAGGTTCCATGCATGATCAAAAACCGCTTCACGTCCCTAAAATTGAGGTATTCCGATACTCGTGCATATTTTTCGTAGAAATCACTTTGGGATTGTAATCCCATGATCCGTTCGGTGTAGATAGAATCGTAGAACAACCAGTTGGTGACTGGAGCCACCGCCATACCGAACTTGAAAGTGTTTCCAGCGTCAAATTCGAGCGTCTTGAGAGTAGTGAAGCCACCATAGGACCACCCCCAAATGGCTGTCTTTTCCTTATCTACAAACTTTTCGTTCACAGCAATATACTCCGATACTACTGTGGTGATATCACGAGGCTCCCAGTATCCGATTCTGTCCCTGGCCGCTGACTCAAACACCCAGCCCTGGCCACCAGTTCCTCTGGGGTCAATGACCAAGACAATACTGTCAAGGCTGGCACTTACAATGTCTTGAAAATCAACTTCAAAAGACTTGTCGACTGTCTGAGAGCCGGGGCCTCCATACACATGGACCAAAATAGGGTATTTTCTGTGGGGATTGGGATTAAAGTTGGGGGGCAAGATCTCAATCATATTGAGGGTAATAGGGGTATTATCGGGGTTTTTTCCCACGGTGACGGTTCTATAGATTCTGGTGGGGAAGTTGATATCCTTTAGGTTTCTTTCAGTAATTTCGTAATAGTTAATCTTGGGTGCTTTATCGATATACTCAGCAATTTTGTCCTCGTTGTCTTTTCCAAGGAAATCGTGCACATTGCCCATATTCAACAACCTTTGCCATGGCTGCTTTGGACCGTTATAATTGAGGTTCAAGTACTGGCCATCTTGGCTGAACTCTATATCGAAAACACCATCGTTGTCTATGCTTGTAATGGTCTTTACTTCAAGCTGGTCGAGCTCCACTCCTATCAAGTGGGCATCCATAGAGCTCTTAATTGTGCTAAGAGCATACACGTAGTTTTCGTTAATATCGTACGATATGGGAGAGCTGGAGGTTATTTCCCATTTGTCGGATTTGGTAAGAAGTTTTGAGTACGTAGCGGACATAGCACTGTCGAAGAGTGCCAAATGTGTTCTCAGGTCAACTACAACCTTATCGATGTACAGATTGTCTTTTTGGAGGTCCTTTGCGGGAACAACTGCTACTTTTTTCTGTTTTCCAATCCAGCCATTGTAGTCATTTGAATCAATTTCTGCAACCTTTTTGAGCTCATACGACACTTGTGGCTCGAAAACTGCCTTGTGCATTATCTTGCTCGTTCTGTCGGTAAGTTTCATCAAAAAATGTCTTTCATCAATCCACACCCCATCATACACAATAAATTCTTTTCCGAGAAGAGTGTAGGGGAGAAAATCTAGCTTCTTCTGCTCGACATTGTAGCTGAATAATGACACCTCTGGGTTATTGGATCCCGATTTGGGGTACTTAATGGTCGTCTTAATGGGATAGCGGTTGACCAGCTCTACTTTTACCTGGTCTGACTCTTCGTATTGGATCCCGATCTCGGTCCTGTCTTTGATGTAGTAGTCAATCTCGTACTCCTGGACTTTGGTGTCGTTCAACTTCATAAATACAAGGCTCTTACTGTCAGGAGACCACCAGAATGCCTTGTAATCTGCCAACACCTCTTCTTCGTACACCCAGTCTGGCTTTCCGTTGAAAATATGCTTGGATCCGTCGTTGGTCACTCTTTCGATGGTGTTGGTCTTAAGGTCTTGCAAGTAGAGATCGTGGTTGAAGCCAAAAACCACATGCTCTCCATTCGATGAAAACTCGGCAAAATGGAGCTTGTCTAAGATTTCTCCACTGTCCAAAGCATTGGGATGGTTGAGTTTGTCCAAGTTCCCAGGTGGCTGGATAGGCGTGTAAACTCCCTGGGCGATGTTGTAGAGCCAGTAGATTCCGAACGACAGTTGCCGCCACTGTCGTATCTTGTCTGTGACCACGATGTGAACGGTGTCAGGATCGGTAGCTGGCTTGCCTGGGTTTAGCACGATATCCTGGACATAAAAAAAGTTGTTTTTGTAGGAGAACTGGTTTCCTTTTAGTACCACATCGGCCAATTTCGGATTGTCAATCTGCCTGACTTCATACGCCACTCCTTTTCCTCGAGAAACGTAAAATCCGCCCAGATTATCGCTGGTGCTGGATTTATACTGGCGGTGACTTAGCCAGCGAATGTCTTCTCTAAAGCAGTAATACTGACCTTTTCTTTGGGATGCCAAAGTAACATTGGCATGCTTGGGATCGTATGAATTTAAAGTGATGTTTACACCATTTATTTGCACGTTGGATCCACTGAAATGCGACACGATCTGTTTTGCCGAGGTGTTGGAGTAAACAAGTACTGACCCTATCCACAATATCACAGAAACTATACCAACAAGGGAAAGTATTTTTGTGTTAGCACCAGCACCTTTGTATCTTCGAAAAACCAGGTGAAAATACGGGCTGGAGTAGAAATCGTCGGCGTCGCCCTCAGTGCAGTCTTGAATCTGGTCAAATATAACAGACAACGACGATCGCCTGGAATCGGGTTCGCCGGAGTCGGGGTCATTGGAATTGCCCCCATAAGGGTTTTCATTGTATCCAATTGTCTCGGGATCTTGTGATTGAAAATTAAGGTTGGAACGTGTTGGTTCTGTTGGTTCTGGTGGACTAATGGGAGGCTGGTCGACCAATTCGTATTCGTTAGTTCTTAGCATTACTGGCCTATTTTTACTTGTATAGAGTCACTAGACAGTTCTTCATTAACCTGAGTGAAAATACATGGACTTTAATGCTTACGATACGCCTGTGGTGCTATTCCGAATCGAGATCGTAAAGGAACTTTCAAACGCGAACCTGCAAAACCAGAAGGGCCGTAAAGACGTCAGTAGAAATGGCTGGGTGGAACAAAAGATGTATTGCCTCGCACTGTAGTGCAACGAACGGACCTTTTCAATGAAAAAAACATCACTCAACTCTTCGTTGAATAGCATAGCCCACTAGACCTCGCTAACCTGCATTCTGAACACGCCCCACAATTTGTTCAACCCTTTCACTCCCATACTTCATTACTTTATAGCGACGGTTACTTATAAGACGGCCAATGCCATGACGAACCAATCGATCAATATTTACTCGCAGATATTCAACCTGCTGTACCCCAACGACGATGAATTTTACCAGTCTGTGTTCACCACGCCGCTCCATTCCAATGCCTTACTCTCGGTGATGGTAGCCAACTGCGAGGGCATCACCTCGTCAGTGAACCATGCCAGTCAGAACGTGGTGATCATGAGAGAACTCTTTATTCACGGTACTAGGTTGCTTGGCGATGCTATGCAAAGCTCGCGTGGTGTCGAAGACGAATCCAAGCTACTGAACGTGAGCGATATACAATATCCTTCAAGCACTACTTCACGCCGATCGTCAATCAGGCCCGAGTTGGATGACGGAGGGGACGATATCACGTCGCTAAGTGGCCGAATATCGGAAAACTCCAGTCATATACTCAATGGATTTGATGACGGCGACGATATCACTTCGTTGAATGGCACAAGAGGCAGTACCGCCAGTCACGGTCACCCCAGAAGACTGAGTAGTGCGAGCACTCAACTGAACTCAGCACCCGAACTTATCCCTCGACCCAGTCTCGGGTCTCATCACAGCTCGTTTGTCAAGCCGTCTCGCCAGTTCGAAGGTATCGATCAAGATCTCCGTATTCAGTTGATCACCAATATCTTGGGTGTTTTCCAAGTTTGGTTTACGTCATTGTACGATACCAATACCAGCTTGAACCACAAAAAGAAAGGGACTCGCCTGGTGGCTCCAATAGATATTGTAAGCCGAATCTTTGAGCTTCCTGGCTCGTCCAAGCACTTTAACGATGTCAAACTTGCCTCGCTTTTGGAGACCCTCAAATCGTATCTCGATAAGACCATCAATGAAATAGTCGAATCTAGCGCGACCGAGTTTCCCCAGCTAGTTGTTACTAAGGATATCATATTTCTTTTGAGCGATATCCTCAAGAGTCTTTACCTTTCAATATCGTTGTTGAAAGATTCATCCAACGAGTACGTTATATTCAAAAGTCTATTGTTTGCATTTTACAACGTCGATTTTTCCCACAGTTTTGATACCCTTTTGAAAATCTCCCATGGCTCTATTGCACAATCGGAGGAGGGCCCTAAAATTATCTCCCCAAAGTTCACCCTTTCTCCAGAAACGTTTTTGAAGATCATCACTATTTTAAGTTCATTTCTGGCAATTCCGCCTAGCCTTTTGCCTCTTCATTCCACTGCCCTCTCGTCCGACATCACCAACTTGGCCAATGAGTCGCCTAATATCTACGAAACTGTTCTAGTCAAAGACCGAACATATGACTCGGCTACTTTCCATCAGGCTTTTGGTTCCAGAATCATTCCTATTCTCGCCATGGACTTTAATCACTACTACAATTTTAGAGACGATATTCTTATATCCGAAATACAAAACTCCTCGTTCCTCAATTGGTTTACTGGTAACCGCTTCAGTGATAGCCTTTATACCGTATACAATACCGTGGAAAATATCACTGATCTTCAAAATAACTACGAGGTTTTAAGCTTGATGAAGGACAAGTCTGATCCCTTCTTAGAGCAATTGCAGCATATTTATGATAAACGACTGAAGATAGTGACCCAGCAAAACATTGACGATTTCCTTGATTTGCCCGAGCTTCTTTCCATCACTTTAACCTTTGATGTTTACGTCAAAAACCAATCGTGGTTAGAAAACTTCACGGAGCAAGAACACAAAATTGTTAATAAAATCGAAGACATCGATCATCCAAACGATAAGCACATTGAATTATTTGAAATATGGTTATGTTTGTTGTCTTATGTATTCCAGTACCAGTATAAATCTGAGTGTAATCAGCTAATCACGAAACTTTCGCTTCTGATTATCCTCAAACTTACCTCGTCGCAATCATTGATTAGAACCAACGATGCAAGCCAACCGATATCAGTACTTTCTAAGGTCAAAAACTATAGCATTAACGAATTTAAATGGAAACTCAGTCATCAAAAATCGCCCATCATTCCCAATGGTTTAGGCAGGCTCGGTTTCAAATCAGGCTTGTTCTATATTTTGGATTGTATCCAGAATTTACTAAGATTCAATATGACCAACCGACTCAATCTCGATAACTTCAAGATGGCACTCAATGCGATCTATCAAATTTTAAAGGAGCTTAAGAACGACACTTCTATCGAGTTGGATAAATATTCTTGGGCTGAGTTCCACGTCACTTTGTTCAACTTGATTAGATTTATCAAGAGGCAAGAATTGATCAAGTCCAAGTACTATCACTCGATCAAACAAGTCGAGGTATTGAAGTCTATGGTGGAAGAATTATTTATTATTTTGAATTTCTTGTTGCAGCCCCGTTTCCATGATCAAATCCAATTTCAAGGCGGTATTGGGGGGTCAACAGGAGAAGTATTCAAATCCATCAACTATGATTTGATATACAATATCTTGCTCAACTACGAAACCATCAACGGACTACGTGAGGAATACGAGTTGGACAAATCCGAATTTCATTCCTTAGCATCGTGTCTTGAACACTTCGAGCAGGTATTCCATTTAACAGAAGAGTCTAAGGCACAACCCGACTCAACCAAGTTAGATATGTTGGAAGTAGATTTCGACTCGCCTGAATTGATTAGCAAGATCAACGAGTATACTTTTGGCCCAAAGACACAAGAAAGTACGGAAGTAGTTACTGCGGAAGTTGATGAAAAAGGAGTTGTTGTTGGCTACAGGTATGGCGATACGTTGCGTTACGTCGACAAAGGCATTGAAGCAGATCACATCAAAGAACACGACTTGATCAGGGTGTTCAATGTGATGTTTAGGAAGCAAATTGAGGTATAAACTCTCGATTAAACGGTTAAATATATACATAGATTAGATCGATAAAACTACAATTAGATCGTGCTTATGTTTTTCGTAGATACTCTTGTTTTTCTACTTACCTTCGTGAATGGTTCTGAAGAAATCCATACACGTGGTGAAAACCACCAAAAGAATACCTCCACCAGGACCCAATCTCAACACCTTAGGAATGAAACCCTTGTACAAGGCGGAAAACCCTTCTTCTCTAGCTACAATGAACAAGGAAGGCATGGTCCACACGTATCTGGTAGAACCAGCCTGGATCCTAGACTTGACAACATCGAAAGGAGTGTTCAACACAGTACCAAAAGTACCACCAATTGTACCACAGACCAAATCGATCAAGGTCTTTTCTGTAGAGGATTTTGGTTTTGGCATGAGAGATCTAACTTGGTGAATCAAACCGAAGTAACCAGCGTTCCAAGTGATGTGTCTCCATAAAGTCGACTCCAACCCTTTGTATAATCCCAAAGCACCGTGTTCCTTGACAATGTGCTTGACAACTTCACCCATTCCGTTGAATTTGGAAGTTCTATCTTGTAACTTGATCTTGACCAATTCAAATGGCACAACCACAAACGATTCTGTGGCACCAGCAGTAGCACCAGTTAAGACGGCCAATGATTGAGACATTGTGGTGACACCAAACAAGTTTCTGTATATTTTTCCCCATTCATCGTTAGCAGCAAACTTGGTGGCTCTCTTTGGGGCTTCCATCAAAATTGGAGCCGAGATACCCTTATATAATCTGGAGAATCCTTCTTCTTTGACAATTTTCTTAAGACAATTGATGGTACCTTTGTACGCGTTGGTGTTATCCAATTGTTGTCTGGTTTTAACCACATCCAATGGGTACATCACCAAGATTTCAGAGACACCTGCCACTGCTCCTGCAGCAAATTGGTATATGAATGGTAAAGGTTTTGGGTCAGCCATGATGATCTATTGTTGCAATGCCGTTATATGTGCTATCAATTGTAAGCTTAACCAGAATATAAGACAATTTCCACAACGAAAACTTAACAAATATGTAATTGCTCAAAAAAAGTTTTCGATATCTTGGTTAGATAAATCAGCAGGAGATAAAAGTGGGGGAAAATCACACTTGAAAAATTAGCGGGTCGCTAGTGGGACAATTTCGGGAGAAAGCGCAAGGAGGGGGAGTCAGAGAAGGGTAGGGATGGAATTGCGGAATTTTACGGCGATTGATCTATACATTGTACCATCATTCGATTACTTGTCTATTAGTCCAGTGACTAATTCATCGATGTTACTCTTCGCTTTCGGTTAGTACTCGCGAGCCCAGCCCCGGTACCGCACAGATAATCGCTGTATTAACTATCTGTGCGCATGCATCCAATTATAGTGAAATCTCGCATTTAACGGACCAGCGTCAAACTGGGTCTCTCATAGAGGTATCTTGTAAGATGCGGAGTATTTTCTCGGACTTAAATGCCAACGGCTACGTGGATCAACTTCATCGGTTCATCGGACTAACTGTTTTGGGTCGAGTACCCCTCCAAACCACCTCTCTCTATTATTACAAACCATTCAGCCCTAATTCGCTGCTGAGCTCGCGGCCGGGTAACTTTTGGATGTGAAAAGTATAAAACGCGCAGAATCCGCACCACCGATGGTTTGCTCTTCGTGCGGCAGCCAGAACTATTACCGTGTTGCTTGTCTTTTTCAGATATCCCTACGAGTTGGCGAGCGTCAAGTTACTGGCGGGAATAACATCCGTGATGGAGGAAGATCGTCTTAACGCCCTTTCATTTGTCTTGCTGGTTTCCAGTAGTAATGGACTTGTGAGGGCTGGTGGATCATACATCTGTAGCTAACTGTAGAAAATATGCTTCGCATTTATTACTCTATATCCATTTCCCGCGAACTATTGCAAACGAATAGTTGATGAAAATACCTGCAAAGATCGACATCTTTTGTCTCTTGCTAAACACGGTATCGTCTACCACAATAAATACTATGCTCACAACCCCCAAGAATATCCCAAGCCCGACCCCTAGTAAAAGGTCTTCGTTGACATGAAGATCATCCAAGTCGCCTTGCTGTGGTTGCTCTGGGGTGGCCAAGATATCGCCTTCGCCGGTGTTTGCAAGACGGGCGGTGGGGCCAGCCGTTCCAGCAGCTGATCCTGGAGAATTTTCGGAGCCATTGACGGTCGATTCGATCCACCTTTCTTCCATTTGCCTCACCGTCTGTTCTCTTCTCTCCTCTTCTTCTACATCTTGGATATCACCGCTCCCCGAGTTGGGAAGCCCAGCGCTGTATATCAGGTGAAATTGCCTACGCAAATCGTTGATGTCATCCTGACTAAACCCTTGCTGGAGTAATCGGTCGAATCCAATCACCTGTGGAGTGGTGCTGACCTCCTGCGGCCGATTGTCTAGTTGGGTCTCTTCTGCAAGCTGCTCCTGCGTGAGCTCTTCGCCAATTACACAATGGATATAAATCCGCTCGTTAGTGTTGGTGGCATCACCATCCTTGGCCTGCCTAGATTTGGGATCAAACACTTCAGTCTTGAAGTTTGTATTGTCATTTAAAATCCTTCCATTGTAGATTAACCGAAGTCTGTGGTGCGAGCTACTTTCGACCTTGCTTCGAATCGTGTTCTTGATCCACCCCACATTGACCAAGGTATTGACATCGTCCTTCTCAAAATTTATCGTCAACGGGATCTCAAGGTCCGCCACCGGTCTCGTGGCCGAAAACCGTATCACCAATATATACTTCATGTCTGTTGTTCTTTCTCTCCTCAGTCTCTCGCGAGCTTCAAAACTGATAACGCCGCTTACGTAACCTACTTCCAGTCTACCCCAATCATCTGGCTCTGCCTACGACATATACGTTTCTCCGTCACCTTCTTCTTCGTCTGCTCCAGTCTACATCTCGTCAGTGTAATTGCCTCTCTATATATCTAAACCTATATTTTTGGTCACTTGTCGTTGGCCATCCTTGGCTCGCCAGCATCGCCCCCCACAATTTTTCTCCGGGTCGCCACTTCGGTATAAGTAATAGCAATCGAGCCTATCGATCATATAGACAATCCTTTCAAAACAACATGAGTGACATTAACAAAATCGAACATTCTGTGACTGGCGTCCAAGGAGACGATGATATCCAAGATAGTAGTCTTCGTTATACCGCTTATGCCAACCGTTTAAGAACCATCTTGAGAGCTTCCCACAGATACGTTGCTTACACCTCGGACATTGGAGAATCTTTCCGTCCTATTGCCCATCCTTTTGCTGTTAAACTAGGCTATGGTATCTCGTGGGCATATATTTTGGGAGATGTTTCATATGTCTCGTGGATGACCAAGCTAAAGTCGGAAGGACGTTACGTTTCCGGCTTGAAACCTTGGAGCAATGAAATTCCTGAACGTAACGAAGTGGCGGCCCAAGCATTTGCTTTGAGCAACCAGAAGTTGGTAGATTCCGACTGGAGATTGGTAGGTTTGAAAAGGGGATTATTCCAGTCCATCGCATCCATGGGTTTGCCTGCCTTCACCATCCATAGTTCCGTTCGTTATTCCTCCGTCCTTTTCAAAAACTCCCCAAAGACATTGAAGTCTTATGGTCCTGTTGGTGTTGGCTTGGCTATCGTTCCATTGTTGCCTTATATCTTTGATGAGCCCGTCGAACATGCTGTTGACTGGATCTTTGACAAAGGTGAAGATCTTTATAAGTCTACTTTCAAGTCATAATAGCATGATATTTTGGTTGATCTTTTGTGATCATTATACATAACTAATCTCAATAGAATATCACTTGTTTATTTGTTCATTACTCGTAGGCTTCGAATAGTTGAGGGTTCCACACTTGTTACACGTGCGGGCATCCAAGTCGTCGTCAAAATCAAGAATGGCTGCTTTAATTTGTGTTCCAAGATCCGAACAGTAGAACTCCTTCTCATGCACGATTTCCTTGCACTTTGAACAGTACCATCTGATTTTATCATTCACACCTTTTGGTCTGTCCTGTTCTACCACTAAACCAATGGTGTCTGCAAATCTGACCGGATTATGTGGAGTATTCCCTGGCAACAAAAACGAGTCTCCTTCCTCAATCCAAACGTCTTTGAACTCGCCTTCGTCCACTACTTTCAAACACATTTTTCCTTTGAACTGATGGAAGTACTCGGGAGTTTGGTTCACATGATAGTCAGTTCTCTCATTGGGCCCTCCCACTATCATTACAGTGAACCCTCCACGATGTAAACAGTAATTGTTCACCGGAGGCTGCAACAAATGCTTGTTCGCTGCAATCCACTTTTGGATGTTTATAGGTTGTGCCAACATGTCCTGGTAACGATTTCAAGAGGGTATTCGTAAGCCATGGGCTGATATGGAGAGCTGGTTTCCATGTTCACGTGATCAGGTTGCAACTGCGAAAAAAATAAGCTTCCCCACCAGGAGTCGAACCTGGAATCTTCTGGTTCCAACCGAGAAGTGGTTACTGTATCGTAGCCAGACGCCTTGACCATTGGGCCATGAGGAACGAAGCTTGTACGATTCAGTTGTAATATTGTTCATAATGTTGAGATTGTGGTCACATGGGGTCACATGTCAAGTCACATGATAAGCTACACAATCAGAATGTGGTAATAAATATCATGAAACACACAAGATACGAGAAGTGAGGAGATCTTATCCAAGATCCAAAATCGAGATCTCGAACGCAGGAGTATCCTGGGAGTTCGTATTTGAGATAAGCGAGCCAAGACTTGCACCTCGGTTACACGTAAGGAAATTATAGCATAATTAGGAAGATTGTGATAAAGTCTGAAACATAATATCGATAAATGTGGTACTAGGACTTGCATATGCAGATGCATGCAATCATAAGATATTGATAAAACCCCACAAACGTGCAGTCCTGATGTGTGAGAGGTGTAGGAGGGTACACATCTGTAATCAACACATTCTAAAATGTGGTTGCAAAAACAAAATGTGGTATTCAACACATTTAGTAAATCACTATAAATATGTGAGCTATTCCTCCTTCTACAAACTTGTTCATTAAGTCAATTGGGGCAAGAATAACTTTCCACTTCAAATCACAGTGTTCCTAATATAATCTTAGGCGTTTCCAATCACTGAACAAATTATTACACAACACAACTTCACCTACTACAAGGCAAAGTATATATATAAGAATATAGGTAGCCTAACACCGTGCTAATATACCACTGAGAGAGTATTAAACCTTTACCTTCTAACATAACCGGATATCCCATTTAGGCAACTCCGAAAATACAATGGTTCAACACATAATCTGCGCTTCTAAATTTGGCATATATACCTGTAGATACTTTAGTAAATATTCATATTTATGACATCCGATAAAACGACCGAACTATTGCTAGCAATATGAATTAACCCAGCTACAGTAGCTATTTTTTTTCACCATTTTGCATCGTCATGGCAATCCTTTACTTTTTTAGAGCTGTCCACCAAAATTGGAGCGATTTGGCTGCAAATTTTGCCATCGAAAAACTCGTGTATCCTTGCATTAAAAATATACGACTATTTGTCTTGTCTCAGTTGAACTATGCTTTGATAATCGATACTGACATCATTTTCGGAAGGGTTTGCGCTTGAAACTGTAGGATCAACTAGTTTCTCTGCATCCTTCATTCCTTTCTCGAGGTCTGCAAAGAAATATAAGATGACCGCTATTACTGACAAAAAGAGATTGGGCAAGAAAGGATATCTTAAATTACCTGTTCTGTCTTGAATGGTAGCGTTCACTAAACGACCGATCCATCCAGTTGCAACCCCAAGCATAACTTCCAAGCCAAAGTACTGTGCTTCCTCGCCTTCCGGCAATAATGTGCTGTACACCGTTCTGTTCAAAGATCTCAAAGCAGAACCAGATGCAGAATAGAATACTTCGAACATCCAAAATTCCCATCTATGCTTGAAGCCAACCAGAGTGTTGTTACTTATACCTAAGCACCCCCAAAAGTTCGAAAATGCTTGAACGAACAAGAATCCAAACCCCCATGTTTTGATTTTGAGATTGCATCTAGGGTATAGATACATCCAAAGCAAAGAGCCTAAAGAGCCAACAATGTATGACATAAAAGTGTAGACCGTATACTCGGGGTCGGAAGAACCTAAACCAAGAGTGGATCTAAATAAAAGAACAAAAAGACTCATGAAATTGGAGTAGCTGACATTCCAGATAACCCACGAGATACAATACAAGAATGCATGGGGATATTGTTGAATATCTTTGAGAAGTTCGATAAGTCTCTTTACTGTCAAAAACAACAAGAACTCGCCTTTTGGTTTGGGTTTGCCTTGGACGCTTGGAATATAAAAGGATGTGATAATCGAGAACACAACAGTAATACAACCAGCAATGGTAATAGCTAGCAAAAAGTTGTGATAGCCTTCTTGGATAGGTCCACCTTTTCCATAAGAAATGATAATTCCAATCACCAAAGCGGTGATACCACCACAGTTTCCCAAGAATATCCCCATCACACTAACCACCGAACCTCTTTTCAATACCATTTCCTTTCTGACGTCTTCGGGTACAACACCTTTAGTTGTGGATGCACGCATGAATAATGGAATATACGAGCCTTCCAAAAACTGATACACTGCGTTGTCTATACCTAATAATATGTAGAGAGCGGCTGAAGCATTCATTGTAGCGTAAGTTTTATCTGTTAATCCAGCATATGGTAAAGCAAGGCACCCGTACAAGAAAATGGAACCGATCAATATTATTTTACGATAATTGGAGTAATCCGCAATTCCCATCAAGAGAATTGCAAGAAAGCCTTCCAAAGCCGTAGATAAGGCTCCCATGTACAAAACATAGGAGTTTGTATGGACAAATCCGGTCCCAAACTTGACAAAACAGTCATTTCCTCTCGGTGCGCACCTTTTACCCTCTCCAGTTCTGCCCACGGCTGTTGCAATTGACTGAATAGATGCTGGAACGTATGTCCTCGCCATAGAAGCAACTGGTCCAGTGGTATAACACAACAAGAGCCAAGAGCGGTATATACTTTTTTTTGTCCACATAATCGGTTTCAGCTCTTCGTCCTGTTCTTCCATATAAACATAACTAGTTGTTGTATCTGGGTCATCGACAACTTTCAGCACCTTTCGATTTGCCCCATCCATTTTACTTGCTTTCAAGTCTGAAAGCCATTTAGTCACTGCCTCTGCTCGTAGATATATATATTGCATGCAATTTAAATTATTGAAAGCCTAATAGAGCAATTTTAAACATCAAATTAGAAGGAAATTAAGCGCATGAAGTTCCAGACGTGAAAGGGTCATAATGCAACAGAATTGATTGTGAGCAAATTTAGTGCCCTTTTTATGATACGCTTAGGGAAATGACTTTGTTGCTGTTACCTAGTTTTTCGAGTCGGAGAGAAACTACACAAGTATGCATACGGCGAAATAATCTATTAAGTTTATGATACGCTAGTTTTGCAAAAATTGAAGTGGGTCTATACTAGTACATAATTGAGTGATTCTACTTCCGATTTTCGTATTCGGTCCTCCAAGTTGGACCGAACCGGATAAGTACTAGTACTGTAGCAATTCCGATAATATCCAATAGGCCAAGACCTGTGAAGCACCAGCCGAACCCCATTTTCTTAATTAGCTTATCAATGATTGCCGAAGAAATGGCCGCTGCAATATTCCGCATAAGGTTGCCCAATGCGACCATGGTGGCAGGCTGCCCTGTCGTGCACTCTGTAAGGTAGGTGGTACTTGTGACAAAAACCCATGTCATTCCAAAGCCTCCTAAAAACGTGAATACAAACACGGAGACAACATGGATATGATGATCTACACACCATCCATACCCGAATATTCCACTTATACATATGAGTATGCCAAATACTTGAAGCGAAAACCTATGCTCTGGAACATATTTACCAGGGTGCGTTTTATCCATTCTAGCTTTCAAGTAATCTGAAACCCTTCCGCCAGATACTGAGCCTAATATTAATGAAACTCCGGGGCAAATGTAGGAAATGCTAGTGTGTAAGCTACTGAAATTGTATCTCTCCTGAAGTACTGCTGCAAAAGTGACACTCATACCGTAGAAAGACGCAAACAAAAGCCCTCCATTGATGGAGCACAACAAAACTGGCTTGTACTTGAGTAATTTCCAAAATATCCTGATGCTCATCTTGGGTGGTTTGGGAAATTTGGGACTATCTTCGATGACTTTCTTCTGAATTAGCCGTGGTGGAACTAGCCAGGATCTCCTCTTCGACCAGTACTCACCGTTACCAACCAAGCACCTTAGTGTTTCAGGAAGGAGAAACAAGACCATAATGTAGACTAAACCTCCAAGAATAGCCAAAATTCCAAACGCCCATCTCCAATCTCCATTCCGGGCAACTGTACTGATAATGGGCCCCAAAACTGGTCCTAACTGAGGTCCCAACATGAAATATGAGATGGCCTTTGCTCTATCTTTTGGTTGGGTAGTGTCCGCGATAGTTCCTGCTCCAACAGATATCACACATGAAGCACCAAAAGCCTGGACAATTCGAAGGACAAAAAGAGCGCCAATATTTGCTGGTACAGCAGCTAATAGGACATTTGCCACATTGAAAAACACTAATGAAATTAAATATAGTGTTCTTCTTCCTCCTACATCGGATATAGAAGCCCAAAACAACGGGGCAATGGCAAATACCACCATGAAGACAGAGACAGTAGCATTTATCGTTGAAGCGGAGACATTGAAAGCCACTTGAAGCTGGGGCAAAATTGGGATATAAATATTGCCGGAAAGTGGACCCAAAAAGCCGGCCAATGTTACAACTCCCAATATCAAATTTAGTCTACTCCTGGGAAATGCTGTATACGGAGCAGGCGTCGTAAAATCCTTTTCTAACTTAGCTTCTTTCATTTCCACTGTAGATCGCAGGACGCTTTCCAGAAATGTCTCGTTTGATTTTGCTTTATCTGTCATCAGATATCAAAATACGATAAGTATGTAGTGTATGTGAATTGTTAAAGCTTATAATTCGATTTTAATTAGGCACTCTAACTCGTGAATTATAAAAGGTTTGGGCGGAAAATGCAAACTTCAAAAAAAGTTTCGAAATACTACGCTTAATTAGCGAGATGAACTTTTTTGGTGGCTTGTCGATATATCAAAAACTTGCTCACGGAATGTTGCAAAATAATTGCTCAAATCTACTGCGTGAAAAAAGAAACTGCTCGTTTTTGCTGCAAAAATCCGAAAAAGGAAATTGCAACCTCCAGTATACGATCTTAGCCAGACTAAATTGCGCAAATTGAGTATTCGTTCTCATAAACATTTTAAGAAGAGTTTATGGATATGAATACATTGATCTGTATGGCTATACCATAGTCTAGCTACTACTAAAAGCTACTCACAATCAAATTTCTTTTCCATATAATATTTAAGTCTGTTTACTTTCCAATGACTTCAAAATCTACCTGTAACATCATTGGGGCAACTGGGCCAGCCGGCGTCAATTTTTCTTCCCAATAAGATGAAGGAGTAATTCTGAAAGAGGAAACTATTGCTATCAAAAATGTTTTGATCTCGAAGAGAGCAAATTTCTCTCCCAAACAAGCCCGCTTCCGGCCATGGAATGCAGGCAAAGTTGCATTTCGCTTTGCTTCCGAGTACTTTTGGGAAATTTGCTCAAGAGTATGTCCCCACCTACTGGGCTTAAAATTATTGGCATCTTTGCCCCACTGAGACTGTCTTCCTGTTGCAAAATTATTGTATCCAACATAAACCGCATTTGGTATACGAATATCGTCAAGCTTAACCGCTTTGGTAGTTTTTCTGTTAATAATTTGCCCCAAGGGTGGAAACAACCTTAGTGTCTCATATATTGTAGATATCAATAATGGACAGCTCATCGGATCATCCAGTTTGCTCAATTCTGTACGTAGCTGCTCCTGGACTTCTGTGTTTTTTGATAATACGTATAACAATGACAACATCAAAAGAAGGGGGTTTTCATGGCCTGCAACCATTAAAATTATTGCATTGTCCATTAATTGCTTGGTAGTGATTGTGCCATTCTCGTGGGCTTCAATTAATCTATTTGTTGCATTGTTTGGATTGTCATCTCTGTTCAATCTCAACAATTCGATGAAGGATTCCCTGAATGAACTTATTTCTCTCTTTGCCTTTATGCGACTTGGAATAGGAAGACTATCAAAAATTGGAAAATTTAGATAAAAAGGATTGAAAATTTGCAGCTTGAGATATTTGATATTCTTGACAAATTCTGAATCACCATCATTCAATACATTCAAGTTCACACCCAAAATTGACTGACCTACGTTTTGCAAACAATAGCGTTGAAGTAAATCAGTAACCGCAATAGTTTTTCCACCGTGCTCTATCTTTTCGATAATCAACTCGATCAACTTTTGACTGTTTTCGTGTACATGATTTGTGTCAGGATTTTGAATGCTAGAGCCAATAGTACTTCTGAATTTTTTCCAAACTTCACCATGGGCGCTAATAATGTTTTCACCTGTATACTGAGCTAAGACCGAGCTTGGTATTTTTTCTTGATTTCCACTTTTCGAATAGACATTCTCATTTTTGAAAATCTCAACTAGGTACTCGGGTTTACTGACCAATATGTTCCACCTAGATGCAAAGTATATTTTGACTGCTCCATACTTTTCAAGCTTTTGTTTCAAGAATATCTCGTATATCTGTCCTTGATCAAGATTTGTGTATGTGCCTAGGAAAGAAATATAAAAAGGAACAGTTGGTATATTTTTGGGGAAGTTAGGGGGAGGTAAGATAATGCAAAGTACCTCGTAAACGACAATGCTAATCACAATTATGGTCAAGACGTAAAATACATTTATTTCGTTCAACATCTTGTTTGAGCTTTTTTGATTCCAAATTTGCACACAGATTGTTAAAAAAATGTGCAACGTTGGGTCCACTGCTACTTGTATTTTTAAATCAAAGAGCTAATTTGCTCTTGAGCAATTAAAGCAAATAAACTGTTTAGGAAAGCGTGCCACTAGCGTAGTACTAGCTCGTAATGTTTTGCTAGAACTCTAAATGGAAATACCTACCGACAGGAGAAAGCAGAATATTATGCAAACAGCTTTTTCTTCAATAAATGTGCTGGTTCAGCTAAACTTTCCCAACTTCATCACTTCATTAACGCCGATACTGCTTAAGATCTAAATATACACTGCTTGATTCGCTACCAATTTGATGCCGATTTTAATTTCTATTTCAGATAACGGCTGGCTACTTCAATCTAGGAAAGTACTGAAAGATACAAGTATATTAGTTTTTTTATAAATATGGACACGGCTTATCCCAAATTAGCTCAATAGACATCCACATATTATACTACACAATGACAGTTGAAAAAAACGAAGAATTCAACTCTTCCAATTCATGCTTAGATGAAGATTTCAAGAGGGAAGAAGTTCCAGAAACTATTTATGAGAAACTTAGATTGATATATAGCAGAGATGATGAAAGATTTCTAACAAATAGACTGTACCGAAGTCAATTGGATGAGAGCTTGTTTGATCTCATCAAGAATGGCTCTGGACTGTTACAAAAGAATGGTCTCACAAAGATAGATGTTCAAAACAATTTGAGCGCTTGGGAAATTCAAAGAGAAGACAAATGGGTTGGTGTTGTCGTTGAAAATTGTGAGGAAACCATCTTTGAAGGTTGGTTTATCAAGCTACTTGTCTCAACATCGAACGTCATTTTTCCTTCTATCAATAACAAGAAGAGTCAAACTATCACAGATACTATTACCGAGAAGTTTGTTCAAGAATTGAAGAACACCACTGAATTTGATAAGTGGGATGTAGGTGAAAGCCACTTCAAAAAGGTTGTTGACTTTTTTGTCGCCCGGTCTGCTCCTGTTGAAGCAGTTTTGCCTGCATTCCCATGCAAGTCTTCCAACCTACAAAAGGTCGGTGGTCCTTTACCTGACAAGGGAGAAGAATTGGCTATTAAGAGATTGATCAAGTTTTCTGAATCAGTCCAGGAAGTGTATAGCCCAGGTATCAAGATTTGGATCGTGAGTGATGGACACGTTTTCAGCGATTGTGGTATGTATTATATTTATTACGAGAGAAGAATAAGCTTACTAACATTTCAAGTTGCTGTTGATGATGATCAGGTGAATGTGTATTCCGATGCTCTACAAGTACTCTATCATGGGTTGAAGCCTAAGGACAAGAATCCTATTCAGTTTTGTTCATTGGTTGACATATTTTCATTGAAGCTGTCCAAATTTGATAACTCTCTTGTCGCCGATATTGAAATCGGTCATTATTTGGACACCAAAATTGACGAAAAGGCTGAGGTATGCCGCAAAATTTTGGTCCGTAGTTGCGACACTGATTTTGGAGATCTAGCTAAAGATATCAAAACGCCAAACCACCCTAGATTATTCCTTTTCCGGGGCTTTTCCAGATTCATGACTGAAGACTTGGAAAATCATCCGGTAGCTACTAACTCATCTAGGAAGAAGTTCAAGAAGATTGTTGCAAAAATTGCATTTGAGATGATCAAGGTAAGTAGCTTCCTGTATTTTGAAGGAGCAAGATTTACTAACAATACAGAGAAACGATGCCTACTCAAACTTGGTTGAATTGATTTTCCCATTTCACTTGAGATTCTCGATTCATGCTCACAATAATGCTGGACCTAAATATGGGATCCAGCTACTTGCTTCCACCGATTGTTTCGTCATCGAATCAATCGAGGACCACGAAACTCCTTCCTATTCAGACTTATTACATATTCCTACACCTTGGCACAATTCTATCGTCAAGATCAATGATAAACAAGTACTTTACGTTATCAAGTCAGGGCAAATTAGATCTGGAATCACTAGTGGTAAAGGTACTGGAGGCTGGAATGAAGAAAGTCTTTGCTTTGAATTCAACAGTCTCAAAATGACCTAACCACTTATTCCTCTTTACATCCTATAAATATTTTTGTCGAAAATATTCTCTGCACATATGGACCAATATCTTGTTTTTCTGTTACGCTAAAATTTTGCAGCCATTTAATTTTGTAGCATTGTATTTCACGTGATTAGATATTGTAGAAAGTCGTGTCGTGTGGTGCAATAAATTATCAAGTCGACAAATGTATACTAATATAGTTGCCCATATTCAGCTACGGAACCATTTTGTTGGTAGCGAGGCTCAGAATTCCATCAATTGGCTATTTACTCTGAAATTACTCGGTGGAATCCTTCCTAAATTATACATAAATGTTGTAAAATCCCAAAACGTGATGTAGAAGCTTGACCAGTATTCTAATTCTATGGCAAATACTTTAAAACTCTTCACTGATACACTTGCTCGCACAAAAGTATTTATATTTTAGCCTGGGAACGTTGCCCAAACGTACAATTTTAGAACTAAATTGCCTGTGTGGTCACGTGCTGTTGTAAACACAGAGAAACCCCAGACGAGATCAACTTTTCGTTACTAACGTCTAAGAGTAAAATTCAGTTCACAAGTTATAAACGAATCGTTATATCTTATATTTGAAGCAAGAATGGTACCCTCTCCGTTACAAATAAAGATAAACGCGTTACAAAGATTATTAAAGGAGGAATCCTTATACAAACAAGAAGTTACCGAACAAGAACAATATGTTGAACAAATGAAAGCCAGCAACGCCGACGAATACGAGTTGAAAAAACAGCTTGAAGTCTTGGCCGAAGCCAAGAAAATGGTACCGGAAGTATCTAGAAAAATATCCGAGCACAAAGAAGCGTTGATTGCCTTTTTAGACACCTATAAAGGTGATGAGGATACTACGACTGCTAAGAATTTGGTGGCTTAAGCGAAGAACTGTCGTATTCAGTTCTGAGCATTGAATAGTTGAGACCTACTTAGAAAAGTAATCTGCTGTGGATTTCCTACACAATCATTAAATTTTAAAGAAATTACTTACGTTATTACGAGCTAAATAGGTATGTGCAGTTGGATTCTTAGATGCTTTGTTGAGCAATAATGAAAACTAATTCTTAGCATGAGCGATATTCAAATTTCGTAGGCAAATAAATGACACGTAGAAAAAGAGAAAGCTTTCGTAAATTTCGTTAATGCTCCAAAATTGTCAATTTACCAGTAACAACCACATTTTCAAGAATAGAACCATTTGGAATATCTATTCTTTCACCATCGTTACAAACAATGATCACGGTACCCTTCAAAGTCACACCTCTACCCAAGTTAACATTACCAGTAATAGTTAAGTGATCCAATTCTAAAATCTTAGGCATGTGAGGAATTCTAGATTGGAAACCGCTGACTTTTTTGAAGTGGGAGCCCAATTTGATCAATGGGTTGGAGAATCCGTCTCTGGTTGGGTCCAATTTCAAGGCACCGTGTTCCAAGTAGAATAGATCTGACTTCACCAACAATAAGTCTGAGCATGTTTTCACTGGCAAGAATCTTGATCTTGGAACAACAACACCGTGGGCACCCTTGAAGTGTCTGATGGCAGCGCCAACAGCGGTTTCTAATTGCAACACGTTGATATCGGAGTTTCCAATGGATATGGTCTTTTGGTTTGGAATGATTTCGGCTTCAATGGCATTTTGTTCCACCAAGTTCTTGATGGCTCTCAAGTTAATCCACAAGTTATTGGTGTTAAAGTACTTGAATTTCTTGATACTCTTGAATTCTTCAACGTGTTCCTTTGGAACTTGGGCGATTTCCAACAATCTGACTTGACCGTCGTAGTTAATCAAAGTACCACCCTTGACATCGGCTCTGGTTTTGTCGGTCAATTCCATAATATATTCAGCACCAGTTTCGATCATGTGGTTTAAGATCTTGGTGTCGACAGTGGCACCCAAGTTGTCACCGTTGGAAACGAATAAGATTTCTCTACCTTGAGCCAAAAGGTTATCTAACTCACCGGATTGAACCAAAGATTCAAACAAGTCACCATGACCTGGTGGGTACCAAGCCTCCAAGTTAGAGTCAAAGCTTTCTGGAACTGGCAACAAGGAATCTTTGTAGATTCTTGGGAATCTTGATTGGTTGAAGGTCTTAACTCTGATTCTGTGGCCTTGGTATTTCTTGATGATCTTGGCGGTGTCGGCATCGGTATTGAAGGAGTTCATCAACAATAATGGAACATCCGAGTCGTATCTTCTGTTCAAGTGTTCGATTTGTCTCACTGACAAGTCCAAGAAGGTGTTGCCGTCTCTGACTTCAATAACAGACTTTGGACCAACACATCCCATTGAGGTACCCAAACCACCATTTAACTTCAAGACTGCAAGTTTGGACAAGTTGGAGGCCTTGGAGTCTGAATCATCTAAAGTATCGTACTGAACAACTTCGTTTAGAGAAGGAGACTTGATTTTCTCCCAGTCCAAAGTGGTACCAGAGGCTTTATCGGTGAGGTATCTTCTGAAAAGGGCAAAGAACGAGTCCATTTCATTTTCGAATCTGGTTTGGAGTTCAGAATCGGTCACGGTGTCGGCCAAAGCATTCAATGCATTACGCATCTGCGAAGCTGCCACTGTAGTAGCGGTATTGTCGAAGGCCTATATGTTAGTAACTATGAAATTTCAATATTGTTATACAATCAATCAAAACCATCCGAAATGCCTATATCCGAACGATCAGAAAAGACGGATACCAATTGTTTCAGTTCGGGGTTGGAAGGTGGCTATTCCGTGGTTGTAACTATACTTACGTAAGTCGATTGTGTCTTGTTGTGCTTCTTTGGAGCTGATAATGTGGCCATTATGTCGATTATAGTTTCTACGAGTATTGGTGAATCAGTAACCTATGCAGATATCGGTGTTATATAAATACTCGACAGTGGTTTGTGGTAGGTAGGTGTTTGGGGGCGTGGTGTAAGAGGAAGTCGTGTAACATACAAAACACAAGCACGAGACACGGCAACATAAGCACAAAATTGCTATGTTCCCAGACGAATCGATGAGTTTGGAACCAGGGCGGAATCGCGGCCGAACCATCGCTCCAGTCCTACGATCTAGACAGCAGCTCGAATGTTTCCATATGAGTGCTAAAAAGTGAGTCGAAGATAACTAATTTATGTGGCTATTGCTCTATTTTGCCACTTTATTCATACAGTATTCTGTGTGGGTGCTGATCATAAGGTCTGTAAACCTTTGGCTCGCCGGTGGCGGAATCTCCGATCTTATGAAGAGTGTCAAAATAGAATTAAGAAAATTTTTATTTTAGCGTTGCGATCTTTTTTCACGCGTCTCATAATACGAGTGGTGTACTGATTCTAGAGCTTCTGTGTGGTAGTTTCGCACCCGGAGCAAGTCAAGCCCCACGTTTGTAATGACATGTAGATCGCTTCTGGGCTGGTGCCATTGACCTTGCCAATGCGTCACATCATCCTAGCATTCAGTTGCAAATTCGTCGAATGCTTGGGCAGGCTAAGGCGACTCTTGAGAACAATGCGATTTTTTGGACCGTATGTTTCTAAGGCGGCCGGACTAATCCATGCGCAGGCTTGAGAAAAGAATCCACTGCAACGTGAACTGCCAGAACCGTAAAAAGGGAACAATACTGTTGACCTCAGAATGGGTTACTTTGTAGCGTTAGTGTAGCCAATTGATTATCCAGCCCTATATGTTTAGCAAATATTGGGGTCTAGAAAAGATAATTAATTAGTAAGGTACCCGACATGTACATTCTTCGCCATCATTCTTAGCCTGAACTCTAATTAGCCGACTCTCTACCTTAAAACCTTTCAATAGAGTCTAGAACGGCATCTTCTGCATTTCAGAGTTAATCGTCGTAAAAAGATGTAGCTTTACAAAAATTCAGCAAGTATTTGCAAAAATATTACGATATCATACTCTCTTGTTAAGCTTATGAGGGGCATTGACCAGGTGGCTTGCCCAAGCATCAAGATAAGGTTGCTTTACCTGAATATTCGAGACTTGGAGTAGTCCTACATGTCAAGACACTTCCAAAAAAGTTAGGTCGTACACTTAATCCATATACGTACTGAAAAATATAAGTAGAATGTTTCATCGCATTTCAACAAGTAAGTCACTGTGGCCGAGTGGTTAAGGCGACACCCTGCTATTGAGTGGTTCAGGTGTTGGGTTTTACCTTCGCAGGTTCGAATCCTGTCTGTGACGTCATTAATTTTTCCCCAATTTTTACATATCAGAAAATGTGATTCAGCAAAACACTGTTCGCTATAATTTTTGGGGGACAGATGATGGTACTGCTTTATCTTGTATTTCACTCATCACTACTCGTTGAATCGCACGGTAAACTCTTTGAACGGTCAAGCTATATTTATTCAGTTGCACTGAATTGAAAATGCACCTCACGTGAGACTTTATTATTACAACAAGCTCATCTCTACTATCAGGTGTCAAACATGATTGGACCTCAAATACCGAAACTGATTCGCCAGGAACGTGAAAAAGTCAGTATAAGCAAAGATCAGGTCAAAGAATCCAACAAAAAAGAAATTGACTCAGACTCGGATAGTTCGTCTGACGATGACGTAGTTGGTCCGCAATTACCTGAGCCAAGTGGCCAAACAGAGGTCAAAGATACCAAAGGAACAGAAAAAAGACAAGATATTTTATCTCAACAATCACCTGCGGAACCGAAGAGTACAGAAAGTGCCGAGAAACCCAAAGAATCTCTATTACTGATCCATCAGAAGAAACTCAAGCACAGCGCCGGCAACAAAAACAAAATACACAAATTTGATCACGCCAGAGGAGTTAATGATGAGTTTAAGAGAGAGATCTTGAAGAACGTTAACGCCAAAGGTGCATTAAACACCAGGTTTACCAGAGGTACCGGACCATGAGGTATTGCAACATTTATATTATACTATCAAGACACCAGGTCTTTCTATGGAGCTATCGTAATTTTATAAGGAGGTGTTTCCAAACACTTTATCTAGTTCATTGATGTCTTTTTCAGGAGTGTCCACCGAAAGAGGTCTTTTGCTGGGTTGCATCACTCCATCGAATGAATCAAACCCAGGTGCGACTCGGACTTGCTGCAACCTGATCCAATCATTAAACCGGGCCACGTCGGGGTCTTCGTTTTCAGAGGTGCGCACGTTTTCCTTGAGTGAGTGTAGTTCAGCCTTCCAACTAGCCAAATCCTCTTCACCAATGTTGATTTTTGGCGGAATTGACGAGGTGGATAATGTGGGTATGAGCTTGCTGTAGTTGGTGTTGAGTGTAATTGGTTTGGGTGGCTGGAATGCCGGGTTTTTCATAAGAGGTACCTGTTTAAGAATAGGATGTGCTGAATGTTAGTATGCAATTGGAAAATCCGTGGTACCACATACGTATATCTGTATCGTCCATATCTGATGAGTTCTCCTTCTACCAAAATCATTCTTGACAAGTACAAGCAGACGTCACGTGATAAACAGATAGAAGAGTGAACTACAACGGATCATCGAGGCTAATACTGGATAATACTGAATAATTCTAGGTAATACGGACGTGATGTATCGATTATTATAGTACACAAGTGACAGAGATGACACGAAGTAGGCAAACTAGTTTTTTAGTTGTCCTTGTAATGACGAATTAAAATGTAGGCATTCTCTTGTTTCAAGTTCGACAAAGAACGGTAGCCACCTTCCAAACGCATCAACAAGCCTCCAAACGAAATATATACAGACATTTTGTCGTCACCTTCATTTTCTTCGAATTTGTAAACGGTACCGTACATGACGTAATCAAAGTCATCGGCCAACGAGACGTCACCTTGTTTGGGAGGTCTCCACGAACCATTGGAGGTCAACATGGACGATTCATTTCCCAAGGATGATGCCAAGGTAATGGTCAAGGAATCATTGGTTTTGACAGGGAATAGCTCGGCGTTGATATCCAAGGTGATTTTGATTTCTTGTGATGTGGATGAGTGTCCTGTTATACGAGACACCTTGGTGTACCTCCCCATGTCGGTGGAGTCGACAATAAACATATCTTCAAACAAAATTCCCGACATTTTGGCTACTAGCGATGTCTTCTGTTGGTCGTTGGTTGTTGAAATTTTTATCGTTTGATGAGATGAAGATTTGTCCACGTGACCAACTCTCGCGGCCCCTTCAAACAGGCGAAAAGTAAATACGTGCCTTGATCCAAAATTAGGACTGAAACGAAGGGAAGATTTGGGAAACCAGAGGAATGGACATCACTATGGAGAAGACTACTGATATTAAGCAAAAGGTCGCGGATGGAGAAGAATGCGACGAACAGAAAATGCTCGAGATACAGCGATTCAGGTTGAAAGCCTTTTTGTTGGCGCTCGTTTTTGGTCTCGTGGTGCTCCTTGGGTACTTACTGAATGCTCACAACAGCATTGGGCTTCAACCTGTAACGACCAATGCGAGCGACTTTTTTGAGTATTCCAACGCTATACAAAATGATGCTAATGATCTTGAGCAACTTTGGAGAAGAGCTGATAACAAAGACGACAAGACAAGCGATAGTAATGACGACAGCAATGACGATGATAAGTCAAAAAAGATTACAGCAAAGAGTATTCTCAACAAGCCAGGGATCAGAGTGGTTTTGGCAATTTTTGGGCTCATGTTTCTCAACATGATAGCCATCTGTATTCACCATCTTTACCACATCCTGACTCGATCCGAGAAGTCTTACCGTAACGTCGAGCAGGTCATATCACCATTTTAGTAAGACGGACAAGAACATCAGAATCCTGGAACTTAAGAGATAGTAAGCGGTTGAAAGGAACAATTGAGTATGTGAACAGGTTCTACTCAGGATAGGATGAAAGAAGAAACACTGAAAGGAAGTGGTCATCAGATCTTTGTTTGACTTCAGCTGAAGAATTAGCTGCGCACAAGTCAACAATAAAAAAGAGTTCGATCTGATTTATAAGGTAGTTAATCACGGCTAAAAGACATATGCGACACTCCGCAGGCTAATTAGGAAGGAAATAGTTAATTTAATATTGGAAAATTTTAACAGACTGAAAAAGAAAATTCTCCGAAGTTGCATGTAAATAATTTAATAAAGAGAAGACGGATAGGACCCTTAGTTTGCTATGAAGGAGTACGTTAACACTCACATTATATTCCCCACATCTCTCGCATAAATATTGGACAAACTAACGATACTATATTATTGATAGCCTTCTCTCTTACTTCTCGTAAGCCTTCAAATCTCTCAATAGGCCGGAACCTAAATGAGCATCTCCGATCGTAATACTTCATCGAGGGCCGCCTCTTCTCAGTTCGGTGCTTTCCGATTATCTTCAGTCCTGCATACATAAAATCGCATATATATATGGCCCAGCTTATCTCTAGCAATGAAGAAACCAAAGCAATGTCTGAGATAACGCCTCTTACCAAACGAATTCTCCAAGTATCGTGTGCTATAGTATGGTGTCTCTTAGCTGCTGGACCTGCCTTCGGATTTGCAGCATTGAAACCAATACTTATCAATGAGCATATCTACGAACACAAGTGTGACGTCAAAACCACCAAAAACAAAGAAAGTGCCTTGACTTGTACGGAGCAGGACTTGTCGTTGAACTTTCTCTTCACTGTGGCATGTATGGTCACCAACATCTCAGCATTGCCAGTTGGATCAACCTTGGACTCGTACGGTCCCAAAGTGACTGGTATAATCGGCTCTATCATATTGGCCATTGGCTCGTGTTTCCTCAAGTTTGCTTCGACCTGGACCTTGGTTGATGGATACTTGATTGGCTACACGCTTTTGGCATTGGGTGGACCATTTGTGTTCATCTCATGCTTTCAGTTGGCCAACAGTTTCCCAAGAAACTCGGGCTTGATTTTGGCATTGTTAACAGGGGCTTTTGATTCTTCTTCGGCATTATTTTTGATGTACCGTTTGATTTATACCAATGTCAAGAGGGTGTCGTTAAGCACTTTCTTCAGCTACTACTTGCTCGTGCCATTATTCATCTTTTTGTGCCAAATTTTCATTATGCCTCGTGATTCCTACAAGACGGTGGGTACTTTGGCTAAAATAGCCGAAACTGGTATTGACGAAACCGGTAAACCAATCAACACAGACTTGTTATCGCCAGAAGATCTTGAATCCCCAATTGAATTTGCCCCTCAGGCTCAGCCTACGATCTCCGAAACCACCTCGCTTCTCATGAGAAGCGCTTCGTTTGGTGCGGGTTCCAGAAGATCCTCCACTATTCTGAGACTTTCTGTGGCTTCTACAAGGTCAGTAAAGTCTGTCTACGAGCAGGAGGCTGATAGCAAGATGTTGCAGTCGTCCGGAGGCACTTTCGGTGTATTACACGGATTTCCGATTACCGCCCAATTGAAGTCGCTGTGGTTCCTTTTGATGACTCTCTTCACCACCATTCAAATGTTGCGTATTAACTACTTCATCGCCACCGTGAAGTCACAAGAACGCTACTTGTATAATGGAAACGAAGAACTTGCTACTGCCATCAACCATTTCTTTGATTTGGCATTACCATTGGGTGGGTTGGCTTCCATTCCTTTTATTGGATTGGTCTTGGATAACTTTACTACCTTATCCGTTTTGACAATTCTCACGGCCATTTCCTTGTTGATTGGAGTATTGGGTCTTCTTTCCTGGCTCCCAGGCACTTATGCCGGTATTCTTTTACTTGTGGTTTACAGGCCATTCTATTATACTGCTGTGAGTGACTACTGTGCTAAAGTGTTTGGATACGACAACTTTGGTACTATCTACGGCACAATCATTGCGTTCTCTGGTATATGCAACATCTTACAGCAAGTAATGGATAAAGTTACCCATGAGATGTTCAACTTGAACCCAATTCCTGTCAACGCCTTCTTGACTGCCTTGACTGCGTTATTTGGATTTACTCTAATCTGGTATGTCAGATCTCAAGAGTTGGATTTGAAAAGAAAAAGCTTGGAGTATGAAGCTCAAGAAGCCACCAACAGACAGATACCTCAATAATCACCATGAATCATAAGGTGGAGAAAACCCCCACTGGTAACTAATACGTATCATCAACTTAAATAACTAGTTTGATCTATATAATATTCTAATTTGTAAAGTAAATTCATTAGTATTGTATTTGGTATAAAACAATAATCTTTTCCATTTGTTTTGCAAAAAGTATTTAAAAACAACGTGCTAAATAGCTCTTCGTAACTTGCGTTGTTTCAATTCATGCTTGTAAACCATATCCGGATCCAATGCAGTAAGCTCGGGAATAGCCTCTACGAGGTCCCCGCTGTATTCATACTTCTTTATGTGCTCATGCTGGATATACTTGGCTAATCCATTATCTTGAGGACTAGTATTGTCCAGTTTCTGACTAGTCCCACTCACTTTCTGAGGGAACGACAATAGTTCGGACAAATCAAGACTTGACATCGGTCGGTGCTTACTTTTTCTTGTTCTTGTTCTTTTCCTCCTTCTCGATAGCTCTTCTAGATCCCTTGATGATTTCCAAATGTCCAACTCTGCTAGCGATCAACTTTTCTGTCGATGTCATCAACTGTCCTTGATGTATCTTGGCTAATGATTCGTGGTGCTTTGGGGAGCTTTTTTTGGCCTTGATAATTCTGGGTGCTGCCTTTTTTGGGTTTTTACTCAACTTGGTGACTCTTGATGGTCCTGGAGCCTTCTTGTTAAGCTTGATTTTGCCTTGTACCATTACAACAAGGATCTATAGTTATTATGATTGTATGATTGATTTGGGAAGAAAAAAGATGCGATGGCTGCCAACGTGATGCGCCTCACGCCTCGCGCACGAGCGTTCGGAGTCAATTCGCATTATCATAGTAATAAAGTGCGATGGCTCATTATATAAAAAGTGCGATGTCTGCAAAATTTAGATTGGGGGGATTGACTGTAGTTTTCATCCGCTCGAAGTTCATCTTTTAGGTGAATCCAAATAAGAAAAACGTGCATTAGCACATTAGTAGTTTATTTCCATCATGTCCGCTATCAACGATAAGTTTGTTATATTACCGGGTCCAAAGGCATTATCTCAGTTTAGAGTCAACAATTTGATTCAAGAGATTGAGAAAAAACTCGGACAACCTTCGATTGTTGAGCTGGTGGCATCAAGTTATATCCACTATATTTCATTGAAGAAGCAATTAACCGAACTTCAATTGAAGTTGGTTGATGTTTTGTTGCAGTACGATACTCCAGTCGACAAGGATGACGAATTGACCGAGAAGTTGATTGAATACGTTTCGATAAGTGGAGATTCCGATACTTCTGTCATCAAATTGGATTCGAACTTGCACTTGATCAGGATTTTACCAAGACCTGGTACCATCTCTTCATGGTCTTCGAAAGCCACTGATATTGCTCATGTCTGTGGATTATCTGAGCAGATTGAAAGAATCGAACGTGGGATGAGTTTATTGATCAAAACCCGCCAAGGTTTCGATGTCTCCACATTGAATGGTGAATTATTGACTTCTGTCTACGATAGAATGACTCAGTCGTTGTACTTGAACGAAAACGCTCCAAAGTACGAAGATTTGTTCGCCCACCATGCACCAAAGCCTTTGGTGCACGTTGATATCATTTCCAACCCTGAAAACTTGGTTCAAGCTAACAAAACTTTGGGATTGGCTTTGGACCAAGGAGAAATTGACTATTTGATCAAGGCTTTCACAGAAACCATTGGCAGAAACCCAACTGATGTCGAGTTGTTCATGTTTGCTCAGGTCAACTCTGAACATTGTCGTCACAAGATCTTCAATGCAGACTGGACCATTGACGGCATAAAGAAGGACTTGTCTTTATTCAAAATGATTAGAAACACCCACAGTAAGAACCCACAATACACCATTTCTGCTTATTCTGATAACGCTGCTGTGTTTGAAGGTCCTGAAGGGTACGTTTTCACGCCTGAATTTGAATCCAAGAAATGGACTTCCATCAAAGAAAAAGTACACACTTTGGTCAAGGTCGAAACCCACAACCATCCTACTGCCGTGTCACCATTCTCAGGTGCTGCTACTGGTTCTGGTGGAGAAATTCGTGATGAAGGTGCTGTAGGTAGAGGATCCAAATCGAAGGCCGGTTTGGCCGGATTTTCAGTTTCTGACTTGAACATCCCAACTTTGCCTCAACCATGGGAAAGAAACGTGGGCAAGCCTCACCACATTGCTTCCTCATTTGACATTATGATCGATGCTCCTTTGGGTTCTGCTGCTTTCAACAACGAGTTTGGAAGACCTGCCATCAATGGTTACTTCAGAACTTTAACTACTGAAGTTGAAAACCATCAGGGCAAAACTGAAATTAGAGGCTTCCACAAACCAATTATGTTGGCTGGTGGTATGGGTGCCATTAGACCAGACTTGGCTTTGAAAAACACTAAAATCACACCTGGTGCCAAATTGATTGTTTTGGGTGGTCAATCCATGTTGATTGGTTTAGGTGGTGGTGCTGCTTCATCCATTTCTTCGGGTGAAGGTTCTGCCGACTTGGACTTTGCTTCTGTGCAACGAGGCAACCCAGAACTCCAAAGAAGGGCTCAGCAAGTCATTGATGCTTGTGTCTCTTTGGGTGCTGAAAAGACCCCAATCCAGTCTATTCACGATGTAGGTGCTGGTGGTTTATCCAATGCATTGCCAGAATTGGTGCACGACAACGATTTGGGTGCCAGATTCGACTTGAGATCCATCTTGTCTTTAGAACCTGGTATGTCACCTATGGAAATTTGGTGTAACGAATCTCAAGAAAGATACGTCTTGGGTGTAGCACCAGAAAACTTGGAGCTCTTTACCAAGATCTGTGAACGTGAAAGAGCACCTTTCGCCGTGGTAGGTGAAGCCATCACTGAACAGAGATTGGTCTTGCTGGACTCCTTGTTGAACACCACTCCAATTGATTTGGACATGTCTGTTTTGTTCGGAAAGCCTCCAAAGATGTCAAAGACTGCCGTCACTCAAAACTTGAAGTTGCCACCATTCCAAACACAAGACTTGGACTTGTCTGAATCGGTCCTGAGAGTCTTGCAGTTGCCAGCAGTGGGCTCCAAAAACTTCTTGATTACTATTGGTGACAGATTCATTACTGGTTTGGTTGACAGAGACCAGATGGTTGGAAAATGGCAAGTGCCTGTTGCTGATGTAGGTGTTACATGTACTTCCTTGGGTGAAAGTGCGGTGAAAACTGGTGAAGCTATGGCTATGGGAGAAAAGCCTACTTTGGCCTTGATTTCGGCCGCTGCTTCCGCCAAGATGTGTGTCGCTGAATCTTTGTTGAACGTTTTTGCAGCAGACATTCCTTCTTTGAATCACGTTAAGTTATCAGCCAACTGGATGTCTGCCGCATCTCATGATGGTGAGGGCTCCAAGTTGTACGAAGCTGTCCAAGCTATTGGTTTGGACTTGTGTCCTGACTTGGGAGTTTCCATTCCGGTTGGAAAAGACAGTATGTCGATGAAGATGAAGTGGGACGACAAAGAAGTCACTGCTCCTTTGGCCTTAACCATTACTGCATTTGCCCCAGTCGACGACACTTCAAATACATGGACTCCTGAATTGGTCAAAAAGGATGACTCCATCTTGGTGTTGGTTGATTTGGCCAGCCAAGTCAAGAAGTCCTTGGGTGGGTCTGCTTTGGCCCAGGTATACAAACAAGTTGGTGATTCTGCACCTACCGTGCATTCCAACCAAGTATTGAAGGCTTTCTTACAGTCGTTGGTGGTCTTGCACAAGCAATTCGATGTTTTGGCTTACCACGACAGATCCGAGGGTGGTTTGTTCACTACAGTAGTGGAAATGGCTTTCGCTAGTAGAGCTGGTCTTGATTTGAACATTGAGAGCCAAGAAGACGTGTTCACTGAATTATTCAACGAAGAATTGGGTGCCGTGTTCCAGATCGATGCTTCCAAGTACGACCAATTTGTCAAGGTGTTTGAAACCAACCAAATCGGCCCAGAGTATATCAAGATTGTAGGTAAGCCAAACTTTGATAACCAAGCTATCAATGTCAATTACAACGGCTCCTCTGTCTACACTAACACTCGTGGTGCCTTACAACAGTTGTGGGCCAACACTTCTTACCACATTCAAAGCTTGAGAGACAACCCAGTCACTTCCAAGCAAGAATACGATGCCATTGCCGATGACCAGGATCCTGGTTTATCGTACCAATTGACCTTCTCACCTCAAGAAGGTGCTGTTCCAAATGGAGAAAAGAAGCCAAAGGTTGCTATTCTCAGAGAACAAGGTGTGAACTCCCAACAAGAAATGGCTTGGTCGTTCCAACAAGCCGGATTCGAGGTCTATGATGTTCACATGAGTGACATCTTGTCCGGAAACGTTCTGTTAGACCAGTTCGTTGGTCTTGCTGCATGCGGTGGATTCTCTTACGGTGACGTTTTGGGTGCTGGTGCTGGATGGGCCAAGTCGGTCTTGTTCAATGAACGTGCTAGAAGTGAATTCAAGAGATTTTTCCAGGACAGAACAGACACTTTTGCATTTGGTGCTTGTAACGGTTGTCAATTCCTTAGCAGAATTGCCGAATTGATTCCTGGTACCGAAAACTGGCCTACTTTCGAGAGAAACTACTCTGAACAATACGAAGCCAGATTTGTAATGGTCGAGGTTGAAAACTCAGAGAAGAACCAGTCTATTTTCTTGAACAAAATGAAGGGTTCTAAATTACCTATTGCTGTGGCTCATGGTGAAGGTAGGGCCAGCTTCAAGGATGCCGAATCTCAAAAGGCATTCGACAACACTGTCATCAGATTTGTTGACAATTACGGTAAAGTTACTGAACAATATCCATATAATCCAAACGGTTCTCCATCTGGTATTGCTGGTATTTCTTCTGCCAATGGTAGGGTTTTGGCCATGATGCCACATCCTGAAAGAGTCACCAGAAAAGAGTCCAACTCGTGGTATCCAAGCGAAGGCAAGGAATGGGGATACCATGGTCCATGGATCCAATTATTCAGATCTGCTAGAGAATGGGTTGGCAACAACTTTTGATGTGTAAAATATATAAGAAATAAAAGACGATATAATAGAAACGACGTAATTTGGATGGGTATACCAAACACCAGGAAGCAGCCGAGTTCTGGGCCAATTTCAGCCCACTAGTATGATTTGTTAGGGTTCTTTCACGGGTGCAAATCGTGCAGGTCTATTACCTAAGCGCTTACCAAGCATCTGGACCGGGAAACTGAATTATGATTTTCGTCGTGCATTTGCACAATAAAATTTTTCACCAAATTTTTTTCTCTCTCTCTCTCTCGCATCCAGTGGAAATGAAAAATTTGGCTTTACGTTTCAACTCTTCTTCTTTATAACCAATCTCAATAACAATGGTCTCTGCTATTTTATCCAAGAAAAGAAAGTTAGTCGCTGATGGTGTCTTCTACGCCGAATTAAACGAATTCTTCACCAGAGAATTAGCCGAACAAGGTTATGCTGGTCTTGAAGTCAGAAAGACCCCAACCAAGTTGGAAGTCATTGTTAAGGCCTCTAACACCCAAGGTGTTTTGGGTGAACAAGGTAGAAGAATCCACGAATTGACCTCTTTGATTGTCAAGAGATTCAAGCTTGCCCCAGAAGGTATTGTCATCTACGCTGAAAGAGTTGAAGAAAGAGGTTTGTCCGCCGCTGTCCAAGCTGAAGCTTTGAAGACCAAGTTGTTGAGTGGTTTGCCAATCAGAAGAGCCGCTTATGGTGTCTTGAGATTTGCTATGGGTGCTGGTGCCAAGGGTGTCGAAGTTGTCATCTCCGGTAAATTGAGAGCTGCTAGAGCCAAGTCTCAAAAGTACTCTGACGGTTTCATGATCCACTCCGGTCAACCAACCAAGGACTTTATTGACATTGCTATCAGACACGTCTTGATGAGACAAGGTGTTTTGGGTGTTAAGGTCAAGATCATGAAGGACCCAGCTGCCAACAGATTCGGTCCAAAGTCCTTGCCAGATGCTGTCAAGATTTCTGAAGCCAAGGATGAAGACGAAGTTATCCCAGCTCCTACTGTCAAGTCTTACAAGAAGACTGAAGAAGAAGAAGAAGCTAAGGTTGAAGCTTAAGTTGATAGATGTTGATTAGGTAATAAATTAATATTTATAAACATTCAAAAAAATGTAGCCGAAGTCACCTGACACGTAGCGTGCACGATGACACGTGCACATATCCTATCGCATCTCGGAGAGCTAATAGTCAGTGCGGAGTTTAATCTCCATCGGAGTTAAATTGGAGCCATTCGTCAAAAGAGTGCATGGCTTATCCGCGGAGTGATTTCGGGATCATGGAGTGGGCTAGGCTAAAAGTCATCGATGTATCCGCTTAAGGGATTTCTTTGAGCCACACACCTGTGGTATTGTGGAAGCGGCAGTCAAACTCGACCAATTTGATCAGAACCTGGACTTATGGCCCCTTATCTGCCAGTGTTTGCTTTTTTTTTTTTTGCGGGCTTCGGCAGTCAACTCCGCAATTTTCGGGGTTTTTTTTCCCCATACCCGCCCTCAATCGCGGATGACTCTCACTTGAATGGTAACACTTTTCATGCATCTGTGAAAATGCATGCGGTTCTTTAGTCCCATGGTGGCGGTATATAAATCTAGGTAAATCCTCTTTCTCCTCAAATAATTTTGTTTTCAAGTAACCTTTCTTACAACAACATGTCTTCTATTCCAGTCAACAACTTCTTAACCTTATCTACCGAAGTCTCCGAACCGTTTGTCATCCCAAATGTGTCGCCAACTACTTCACCGCTTTTGGGCGCAGTCAAGGAGTCTAGTAACAAATTTTCGACTATATTGGAAGATGATTCTGAGCTTTTGACGAAAGACCCTCCACCTTTTATTAAATTAGATTGAACGGTATTCGTTCATTAGTAACGATTCTTGATGATTTTACTTCGTGCTTCATATAGATTGGTCGGTCTCCAACTTCATTGGACCTATGGTGTTATCACCCCATTACATATATTTATAAATTCAAAATTCCGATTTTATAAATGTACTTACATTCAAAATTCCAGTAGTTTATGTATCAGTTATTTACACAATTGAGCTGAGGCTATTTACAGTGTTTGCTAAGTCAAGTAAATTTACATGAATGGATAAAATTCATTGTACTTCTTGGTGTAGTAAGCAGTCGAAAGTCCACCCAAGGCGACAAGAATAAGAGGAACTGGTTTCTTGAAAGATGTAGGGATGGCACGACCGAGACCTGCCACAAGTAAGGTAGTGGAAGCTCCCAAAGCGATCTCCAAACCGTAATCAGCGTTCTGCTTTAAAAGATAACCTGCACCTCCGTAGATAGCACCAAATGTAAGACCTGCGACCAACGATGGCACAGAGCCTTTACGGGCATAGCCCATGATACCGCCGATACCGCACAATGCAGACAAAGTGAATGATGGATGTTCCATAGTAAGTTTATTATACTGCAGAATTCTCTGGTGGGAGAACAACAACGCTCATTTATAGATCGTCCCCTCCCGTCGACACGTGAAACAAATCACGCGATAGTTGTTGTAGAATAGCTTGTTGTGGCTGCTGAGCCAAGAAACTATCAAAAGCTATCCAAAGTATTACAGATGTAAAAGAAGCCAGAACCTTTTCGTCAGGATTCTGCGTAAAGCATTACCTTTCCGAGTAGTATGATCGTTTCAATGAAAACGGCGTCTTTAACATCGCAGCCAGCTTCTAATTGTAATCATCTGCGTAGCACGAACAATATTTGAGTGATTGTGTGGTTGGTCCCCCAAAGTTCTCATGCGGCGATACGTATGACCAGTCTAGATCCGAGCATGTTACATTAGGTCACCTTGATTTGGCCGTCGCATACTATTCAATAGAAAGTGCGGCAGAGTAATTTGCTCTCAAGAGTCCGTTACGTTTTGTAGTTTCCACCAATATGGGTTCTTTTATCCCTTAGACAATATAGCTACCAAGTAATCGCCTCTAGTAGCCCTGAAATGCTGAGAACTAGCTTACTGCCTCGATAATCGCTTAGCAACAATTGCATTGCGCGTGAACAAAAATCGGGTAATTTCCCACATCAAAAAACAGAAAAAAGCGTACGGTGCGAACTTGATGGCTTAACGTGGTCAACAATACTAGACAACCTCGGGTGTCGTGGAGGTTGCTGAATAAAAATCAACCCACCAATGATTGAGAGGCGGTTCAAGGTTGTTATTCTCGAAGCTTTAATGCTCGATACGAACACAACCATGTTTATGCTATATTCTATATACTCTACGTAAAAGCTACTGGCTATGCCGGAGTGAGATCAACACACAAACATGCAGCTAAACTTACTTAAAAAGAGCAAAGTTAGCTAGGACATGTGGCTATTTCTCGGGCCTCCTATCTGTAGTCGTAGTGTAGTCTAGCCGTGCAGACCCTCACGTGAAGTTTCATCCCGTTTCGGTAGCGCTAGCCCAATTTTTGTGATCGGCTTTAGACACAAGTTCTGGTTCATTGGACGTGTGTGAGAATGGTGAAGCAGTCAAGACCAAAAAAAACTTTCACCCGTGTAGACTAAACAATTAATTCAAACCATAGGGTCTTATTTATTGGATAAGCTCAACACACAATCTACCCACCAAGCTAGTATTGTGCCCAAATTGCAGCTGGTAAATATTTCAAGTTTCACCGAATAGATTTATTAGCCAGAGGCAGCGTTTTAGACACCAATAATAGGGGAGACTCAATCGCAATTTGTTCTTGAAAACGATAGAAACGTGGGTTTTCACAACTAAATAATATCACCACAACTATCACATTACTATTTCAAACAAGTCCCCATTAGATTGACAAGCCGCTAGATTGATTGTGACACGATGGATATCTCGGCAATGTTATCCAACGATGGAGGAGCCCAACCCGCCACCAAATCCAACGGCGCCAATGGAAATTCACAAGGAACCAACTCGGTGGTTCAATCAATCAAATCAGACACCTTCGAACACGGTGAAATAGATAACGAATACAAGTCGACGTTTGAATCCAACATTAATATCATCAATGATTTGGACAAAAGCTTGGAACTTTCCAATTCCATCAAGATCTTGAAGTTTGACGAAGCTAGAATGAACTCCACTATGATCCAAACAGACAGAATAGCTTCCAACTACATCGAAAGAGTTGTAGCTGAGGATATTTCCACCAGAAACAACAAGATCTCCGACACCAACAAGAATAAAGACCTCCACCACCTTGACTCATCAAAACCTTTGCATCATAACACCACAAGAGGAAGAGAGTATAAATGGGGAAACAGCAGAGAAATCAACAAAATCGAAACCAAACCAAAGCGTAAGAAGCAAGCCTCTACTCCGGTAGCGGACTACAACAGTCCTCAAAAATCCAAAAGAAGACCTTCTTTTGATGATATTTCTGAAGGCTATGGAGACTATGACAAGAAGCTTGGTGCTAATGGCAAGCCCAAGAGAATGACTTCGCCTTCACCAGCAGACTCTTTGGACTCGCCTCCAACTTCGAAGAGACCAAAGAGAAAGGCTGCTGGGGTTGGTAGTCTTTTGAGAGATGAAGACTCTGAATACAGCGACTCGAAGTCTAGAACAAGGTCTATCAAGCGAGAATTAGACGACGAAGGTAACGCCATTACGGACGACTCCAAAAAACCCAACTTCAAAGAACAAAAGGCTGTTATCAAACAATATGACAATACATACGTTGCTATTTGGAAGGACTTATCGAGAAAAGATGGACCAAAAGTCAGTCGACTCGTCCAACAGTCCACGCAAGCCAAACTTATAAACTTGAAAAAGACCTCTATACTAGCTGCAAGAGAAGCAAAGAGATGGCAATTGAAGAATAACAAGGGTCAAAAGGATCTTACCACCAAGGCTAGACGTGCAATGAGAGAGATGTTCAATTTCTGGAAACGTAACGAAAGAATCGAACGTGAATTGCGAAAGAAGCATGAAAAAGACTTGATCGACAAGGCCAAGAAAGAGGAAGAAGAAAGAGAAGCAAAGAGACAATCGAGAAAGTTGAATTTCTTGATCACCCAAACCGAATTGTATTCTCATTTCATTGGTAAAAAGATCAAGACGGAAGAGATCGAAGGGAAAGACTCTGATCCTACCATCAAGGCTCAAACCAATGCTTCGTATGACAAATACTCCAATGTTGATGGTAGCAAGAAACACGACATCAATTCTCTTGACTTTGACAACGACGATGATGAATTCTTTAATAATGCTGCTGCCGTAAATGCCCAGAACGCTTTAGAGGCAGCTCAGTCCAAGGCTAGAGAGTTCGATGGTCCACAAGACGCACCTGCAAATGACGACGATAAAAATGGAGACGAAATGAACTTTCAAAACCCAACACTTATGGGTGATCTCAATATTACTCAGCCTAAATTGCTTAAATGTACTTTGAAGGAATACCAAATCAAGGGGCTCAATTGGTTGGCCAACTTATACGAACAAGGCATCAACGGTATATTGGCAGATGAAATGGGTTTGGGTAAAACAGTTCAAAGTATTTCTGTCTTATCCTACTTGGCAGAACATCATAATATCTGGGGACCATTCTTGGTAGTTACTCCGGCCTCCACATTACATAATTGGCAACAAGAAATCACCAAGTTTGTGCCTGACTTTAAAGTCTTGCCTTATTGGGGTAACGGAAAGGACCGTAAGATTTTGAGAAAATTTTGGGATAGAAAAAATGTCAGATACGGAAAGGATGCTCCATTCCATGTTTTGGTCACGTCCTATCAATTAGTAGTGGCTGATGCTGCATATTTCCAAAAGATGAAGTGGCAATATATGATTCTTGATGAAGCACAAGCCATCAAATCTTCGCAGTCTTCGAGATGGAAATCATTGTTGTCTTTCTCATGTCGTAACAGATTGTTGTTAACTGGTACCCCCATTCAAAACTCTATGCAAGAATTATGGGCATTGCTTCATTTCATCATGCCTTCGCTTTTCGATTCCCATGATGAGTTCAGTGATTGGTTCTCTAAAGATATCGAAAGTCATGCTCAGTCCAACACAAACTTGGACGAACAGCAATTAAGAAGACTTCATATGATCTTGAAACCTTTCATGTTGAGACGTATCAAGAAGAATGTTCAAAGTGAATTGGGTGATAAGGTTGAAATTGATATATTCTGTGATCTTACCAATAGGCAAAAGAAGTACTACCAGATGTTGAAATCTCAGATCTCAATCATGGACTTGCTAGATTCATCAAACTCCAACAGCGGAGATGATAACACCAACTTGATCAATTTAGTCATGCAATTCAGAAAAGTCTGTAATCATCCAGACTTATTTGAAAGAGCCGATGTTAATTCCAGCTTCTCAATGGCAAAATTTGCGGAAACTTCATCATTCTTAAGGGAAACAAATGATGTAGAAGCAAGTTACACTACAGAGAATTTGATCAACTTTGATTTGCCAAAGTTGGTATACGATGCATTACTTACTCCATCAATGTCGAATGATCAACTTTCTAAGCAGTCGATATACGATAAATTCTCGATCTACGATCCCGAAAATACTAAAGACAACGAAGAGTTTTCATGGGTACCGTTAGTGAACACTTCTAGCGGGGAATTGCAAAAACTCTCCAGAACCAATGTCATCGACAGAGCGATTGATAGAAGAGACTACAGCGATGAAATATTTTCTGAAGTCAGTAAGTTCAAGTATGTTTACGAGGACAACGATGATGAAAAGCCATTTATTGTTCCAAACAAAAGACTTCTTATTGCCGATTACAACAACTCATTCCCGCTGATATCAAATTCCAGTACTCTTCAGCAATTCTATGATATTCCTGATAGAGTATACCATGACATGATGATGAATAATCTCAAACCAGCCTACGTACCAAAGGCTTCAGCACCCCCAGTCACTGTCAGCTGCAGCCGTGTCTCCTACATGAACAAAAGTAATGATGTTTTGTTCAATTCAAAGATTAGATCTTCGTTGGTTCCTTTACCACTTAATACCGAGTATGAATTACTCAAAAAAAATGTGCCTGTGACTTCATACCCGCCATCGAATATGTTGCCTCAACCATTAAATAATCAATTCGACTATTCAAACATTAGAATGCCATCTATGACTAGATTTATTACTGATGCGGGTAAATTGGCTAAATTGGATGAATTATTGGTTGAGTTGAAGAAGAATGACCATAGAGTATTGATTTATTTCCAAATGACTAAGATGATGGATTTGATGGAGGAATATCTTACATTCAAACAACACACCTACATAAGATTGGACGGTTCGTCCAAATTGGACGATCGTAGAGATTTGGTCCATGATTGGCAATCCAAACCAGAAATTTTCATATTCTTATTATCTACAAGAGCTGGTGGTTTGGGTATCAATTTGACTGCCGCTGACACGGTCATATTTTACGATTCAGACTGGAACCCAACCATTGATTCGCAAGCTATGGATAGAGCACATAGATTGGGACAAACTCGTCAAGTCACTGTCTACAGATTATTAGCTAGAGGTACTATTGAAGAGAGGATGAGAGACAGAGCAAAGCAAAAAGAACAAGTTCAACAAGTCGTTATGGAAGGTAAGGGTATGATAAATAACAAGAAGGAAGATGCTGTCAGCAAAAAGAAAGATGTTGCATTCTTGTTATTGGGAGGTGATGATACTGATAAACTGTTGGACACTTCAGTAGCAAGCACGCCAGTTCCCGAAGGTGAACCAAAGAAATCCAAAGGCTTGAACACCAAGAAATTGGAGGAAATGTATCATGAAGGTGAAGGCAAGTTCTCAGGAACAGCAACCCCATCAAATGGATGAATTACAAGTACCGTTAAATATTAATCACTTTAAGATTAGCTCATGTATAAGTTTGTATATAAATGAAAAACCATTTTTTAGTGGTATTGTCAGTTGCAAGTAAAAAGAGGTAACTAACCGATGGAGATATATTTTCTCTCATCCTTTCAGTTGGTAAGCAAAGTATTAAATAAAAATGATAGAACATGTTCTAACTGGAAAAGTTAGGTATTGAATAATAAATAGGTAAAATGCAAGTATGGTGACATAGTTGATAAAAAATGAATATTAGTTTGAACTGAATTTAAGTTTCACTGTTCGTTTGAAGCCATGTTAGGGTATAGGCAGGGGCTGTAGAGACAGCTGTTTGTTGATGCTGGATTCTAGTTCCGAAAGAAATGAAGGCAGTTCGCTTTTCAAGATTGATGTCTTATCACTTGAAGAGTTCAAACTATTCATAGATTGTTTTAACGTAAGCTCATTGCGAAGTTGGTCTGTTGCATCTCTTGTTTGTCCATCATTTGCAGCCAGTTCCGAGCTTTTGTTTGATTTGAGCATCTTGTTTTCGTTTTCCAAGCTGTAGATACGATTGAAACTTTCCTCTAGTTTGAGCCTAAGCTCTTCTTTTGAAATTTGCTGCTGATTTTTATTGTGTGATTTTGGGTGATTTCCCTTGATCAATCCTTCTTCCTCAATCTCCACATCATCATCATCAACGTAGCTGGTTATTTGAGTGGAGCTGATTAAATCTGACAATCCACTTACGTTTGAGTTCATCGAGTTAAGAGAAAACCGATTAGAATTTCGCCCGTTTGCAAAACTAGATTTTTTTCCATTGGAAATGCTATTGGAGAGTTGGTCCAAAGTGAGTTTGTTATATGTTTCGTAAGATGAGGGTGGTAGAATGTTTATGTAATTGTCATCATAAGATACGGCGCCATTTGTACCAGACTCGCTAATACCAATTAATGTGTTGCCTGATGTTCTTTTTGTGCCATGGATTTTCCTGTTAGATTTCGTTGTGGCCTTTTTCTCAGGATCCTCGAATACTGTCAACAATCCAAGTTGTAGACCTGTAGAAAGACGCTTATACTTCCTGCCCGAAGAATCTATCGGTGATTCACTAGTCTCGGTCATCGGGCTGTTCGGACTGGGTGGAACTTTGAACGAGTCTGATGAAGGAGGTAAGGAAAACCTCTTCTTGATTGAAGAATTGTGGAATGATTTCAAGCCATTACCTGATGAAACGGAGACTCTGGGGGAAATATTATTGGAATTGGACTGTGAACTTGCAGGTGAATTCATCACACCATCAACATCATTATAATTATTGTTGTGATATATTTCGTTCTTTAGGTCAGCTAAATTCAGTTGGTACAATTCCTTGATACTGTTTAATTCTTCGCCGAATTGGCTGAAAATCATGAGTTTTTCGTTCGACTCATCAACATTCTTTAAGTCTTTAGTGGACTGACTGTACTTGTTGAAAAACTTCAAATTGGTAGACAAATTGGTCAATTTATTAATCATGAGAGTTATTCCATTCTTTGACGAAGAGCCAGGTCTTCCTATTATATGCTCTTGAGCGTTAACCGAAACTGGATCTATATTGAGGATATCCTGATCCTCAACAGAGTTGTTTTCAACAGCACAGTTCTTAATATGTACCTCATCAAATCTCTCAAAAATAGAATTGAAGCTCACAAGAGTGTGATTGTGATTTTTAAACACCTCTTTCAATAATGAGTACTTCTGGGAATCTGATAACTTGAACGAATCTGCCAAGCTTGTAGTAGAGTCCATATTTAGCAGATCCATAAGCTTATATACGAAAAAGTTCTTCTTGATGGGGGTTTCGTTGAAAGATAATAACTGACAGATCAAAATTTTTCTCATTTGATTAAACTTGTTTATGTTTGAAACAATGTTTTTGATGGTTAGCTGGCTTTGATCTTCGGAATGGTCTTCATCTTCGTCATTATTGGCAAAATCCTGATCTAGTACATCTAAATTGATATTGTTTATCATGCAATATTGCTCAAATAAATCCCCATTCAAATAAGGAATTAATCGCATGATGGATGATTTGAGATTGAGATTCAAAAAGCTCAATGAATGAATTAGTAGCTGTTTAACCTCTTTTTTGTACATTATTAAATCGTTTTCATTTTTTATTCCCAACGTTTCGAATCCCGACAGCATATTTCTCTGAGGTTGAAGAAAGTTGAAAACTTCTAGTTCTTTGTAATTAATCAAATTCAATATGATCTTTTTGTTGAGCTTGTAATTATAAAGTAAAAATTGATTTAACATTTCGATGTTCTGGTTCGAGTTAATTATGTTGTTGAATTTTCTGAATTTGATTACTTTCGATGCTACTATCAATAAGATTTTGAATAGTTTTAGCTGATTAGCGTACGTCAACGTTTTGGAGTTGGAGCTTCGTTCATAATCCATATGATTATCTCGCAATCCTTTAATTTGTCTCTGCTTCAATAAGTATATTATCAAGTTAATAATGTACAAAATGTAGTTGAAATTGTTGTACTTTTGATTGTATGTGAGGTGGTATTGTTTACTCAAAATAGATATCGACGAGCCATCTGAGTTAAGTTCACTGATGAGGGTGGGGTATAGACTGTAAGTGTGTTGTCCGTGTTCCAGAGGGTCACTTTGTTTGGCCAAATGTTCATTAAGTGATTGCTCATTTTTTGATAAAATCATTGAGTCTTCAAGTAAATTGGATACTATTAAGTTGTACTTGAATTTCTCCCAAAACTCTCCGTTGACGTTGTTCAAACTCAAGTATTTGCCGATGAATTTGGAAAAGTTTTCGGTGTTGGCAGCTAATGGCCTGATATTGAACCTTTCGTAATAATACTGGAAATCATGAGGAATATTGTGTGATGTTATATTGGAGTTTTGATGAGTATGATGAGAGTATGACTGTTGATATTCGCTATAGCTGCTTTGGTTATTCAGATGAACAGATTGAGATTCGTCGTAGTAGTTGCTTGGTCTTCTAAATTGAGCAGGCGGCTGATCATATTTGTAGTTATTTTGAGGTAATAAGGACTGATTTTGTGGGGTAAGAGCAGGTTCGTCTATACCCCAATCACTCATTTCGACTCCATTCTTCGAAAGGTAGTTAGATAATGGATTCAAACGATCGAAATTCATGATCGAACCAATTTTATCCACAGAGTACACTAAGATATACCTGGAATTCTAAGCCTGGCACTCTAATGATCCAACTTAAAATTTGTCCATACGATTTCGAGGATGGTTTTCCTAGACGTAACAGGTGATGCCAATGGACCCTTCTACGTACTTGAAAAGACTAAGTTGATTCCTCAAAACTTTCCTTCAGTACAAAATTCAAACGTTGCAAAGAAGTCTACTTCTTTGTTAATGTCACATTCTACAGGCTTTGTTTTGTTTTTGAGAGACTTTCTCTTTCTGGAGAAGAGTTACATACAGGAACGATTACAAGACATGCATGAGTTGATCTCGGGATCAACCGATCAACTGATCCCGTGGGTCCCCTGATGGACACGACACAGTGTGGTAGCGGGGACCTGGGTAGAAATGTACAGGTGCTGTCTAAAAGTAGATAATTTTCGAATGGCTTTTCGAATAGCTTTTCGAGTTGCATTCGATTCCTAGGGAATTTATTGTCGTATTAGGAAAAAAAGAACTTTTCTCATTCCCCAGATTTTGCACCCGAGTCAGACAGTAGACTAGACGAGATTAAGGACAATTAAGACCTTGGCAAGGATACATACATATATATAGTGGATGATTAGCTAGCGTATGATCAACTCAGAAGGATCGTTATGTCAAACATAATATTTGCGAAAATCAAATGGTATATTTTTGGATACAGGCAAGACAGCCCAAATTCATTTCAGTATTATACGGGTATTGATAGAGGTCGGATCAGTCATGTAGTTTTAACAATTAGGTGAAGTGAATAATGGAGCACGAAACAGTAGTAGCGTTACACGAAGCCAGGGCCTCCGCCCATCAGGCTGAACCAGTCGGCATCTGCAAGCATACTTACCCCGTTCATCGCAGCATTTTTCAAGTCGATATCTTCGCTATAGCCGGATTTGGGGTTGGAGGAGTCTTCACCGTCTAGGAGTTTTGGGTCTAGATTATTGTTGTAAGGCTGCTGTTGTTGTAAATTCTGTTGATGTTGCTGCTGATGCTGCTGTTGGTGTTGTTGTAGATTCTGCTGGTGGTGCTGGTGGTGCTGGTGGTGGTGCTGTTGCTGCTGTAACTGCTGATTTTGCATAACTTGCAGATTTTCTCTGTTTTGGTGTGAGTGTTGTTGCTGTTGCTGTTGCTGTTGCTGTTGCTGTTGTTGTTGCTGTAATTGCATAAACCTGAGACGTTGCTGTTGAAGCTGGTTTTGCATGTTCACCTGGAGCTGCTGTTGCGAAATTATACTAGCTTCATCCTTTGGTGCACCAGTATTACTAACGGGAGTATCCATACTTGCATTGTTTTCCGACGCTACACTCCCTCTACTGTTCGAGTTGTTGGGGTACGAGTATTCGCCCATTTCAGGAACGTTTTTACGTCGAGGCTCAGGCTGTAATCCCATATGTGGGGAGATCGACATGTGCTCATTACCCGGTACACTCAAATTTTGTGCACCTCTTTGCATGTTCTGCTGTTGCTGGACCGTTAGGAACATCATTTGTCTCTGCTGCTGCTGCTGCTGTTTCATTTGCTGAAACTGTTGTACTTGTTGAGGATTGAGATTATGGGGTACAAGTTCCTGAGCTCCGAATTGTGCCATCGGGTCAATTGAGTTCTGGTTCTGCATTATCTGGTTTCTTTGCATGCTATTTGGGTTCATCAAATTTTGCTGAGGCTCGTTAGTGTTGTCGTTGCTCGGAGGCTGTTGGGGGTTGGATATCAAGGGTGACTGGGGAATTTCCGGGTCGGATGGTTGCCTCATTTGCGTTTGCTGCTGCTGGTACTGCGTTTTCATTTGGTGAAGTCTCATTTGTTGGAATTGACTAAGATTATTGGACTTATTGGTGGATGAGGGTGGGGGCATCTTGGCACTATTATCTATAGGGGACTGGTCGATAGACGGTACTTTTAGTATGGGTACATCATTGGGATTATTGGACTGCTGTTGATGCTGAAATTGGTTGAGCTGGTGTGACTGCAATATTTGATCTCGTGGTGGCATGAACTGGCCTTTAAATGCTGGCTGTGACACCAATTGTACCTGACTTTTGTTTACTACTTGATTCAAATTTGGGTTCATCCCTGATTGCATAGTCCACAAAAGTGACCACCATTCTAGCAAGAAGGAATCTGATTTGGAATTAGGACTAAAGAGCTTTTTAGCTTCCATGGGATTGAGGGTGTTTTGGGGAGAGCTCATTATTTCAGAAACTAGTGATCGCGCCGATTCATGGCTTCCGTTCTCATTTAGGTAGTGGAATAGCTGGACCATAAGTAGGTTGTACGAGTCTTTGTCGGGCTGTTCATTATTGTTGGTCGAAGGTGGTGGTGGTTGTTGATTGGGATTTGGGAGGTATGGGGATGCTGAGGGCTGGTTGGGTACGGATGGAGCGGTCATATAAGCCGAGTTCTGGTCCATATGCGAGGCTTTCCCCTTATATAACGTATCTGTGATTATTGATTGACGTATACCGAATCGAAAGCAGAAGGCTGAGATGTCAGCTGTTATATAAGGTACAGGTGTGAATTAGCCATAGGTTGTGGATCCAGTTGTTTATTTGATTTGGAGCTAAACGAGCACACGTTTGTTGGTCCAATTGGAAGCTCGTTATCGGAAGGACTGTAAAGTATGAGGTAATCAGGAATGTTCGTACGCTTGTGCGTTCTGGGGCCAAACACTAAAGACAGCTAGATGCAAAGCCTTAGAATACTCGACTAAATTACTATGAACGTCTATTTCCAAGAAGTAGTAAGGAGAATACTTTGACGTAAGTAAATCTTATGTTGATATCTTAGATCGTCGTCGCAGGACTAAAAAAAAAAAAACTCTCGAAAAACTCACAATGTGTGAAAATGTCAAGTGATGTCTAGATTTTATACGCTTGCTGGCACTATTAAGCACACTAATATAATAATTCACAAATCTACAGTTTATTACGAATAACCCTTTAACTCTTCTAATTCAGCGAGCTACTTGCACTAAATAAACCACGCAGAACCCTTACAGATTATAGGATACGGCGACCACGAAGAATTACTGTGAGGAAGCTCTACAGCGCTGCTACTTATCATCACGAAGAAGAGAAAATTCACTAGACAAAGGCAAGGCGGGTGGTGCTTCCTAGAAGCGAAGGATATGCTTGTGTGTGGTATGCACTCGTTTCGATTTCAGTATTATTCTAGCGTTCACGAAATACGACACCGGGCTAAAAAATAATTTGAGGCTTTCTATCGCAGAAAATTCGCCGCTACTTCTGAGGCGAATGAACCTTCGCATGGGGGTGGGCTGGCACCACGATAGACAGGCCATGACGAAGGCGAGTTTCGATCCCTAGAAAGGTCCTTCGTGGAACTCAAGCACCACTATTTTGTTTGAATTTGGTTACGGATTGGAACTCTGGTGACAGTAGCCATGTCACACATTAGCGTTCCTGAGAAAAAATAAAAGGAAAAAAAAAACGGTGTCCTTTAGTGCGATGAAATTCGGAAGTCGAAGAATCTGGCAGTTAGGGGAAACATACAAAAATTAGTCATGCAGGTCTCAAGGCTACTACTTCTGAAAACAATAGGTGGAATCTGCTACATTCAGGTTTATTGTATATACTCATGTTACCTAAGTGTACCTATTAGCAAGCACCAAATTTGTTACTTGTGGAGTAGAATCTATTTCCCCTGACTCCATCTTCTCCGCTTCCTTCACAAATCTCACCTCCAAACACCATGGACCATGATCATTTCTACTCGTGGTAGCCCTTTTCTTGCCCAAATATTTTTTATGTTAAACCAAGAACTAATGTTGCTAAGAAATTGCTGTGCGATCCCCTACACAATTCCGGTCTTCGTAAAATAACTACATCTCGTTTTTACTTGTGAGATCGTTCCAAGAAAAACACCGAGAGCATTTCCGGTTATTAGCTAGCGCATTTTTGGGAAAATCCGGACTCATGGTTGCTACAGTGGCAGTCTTGTTGGCTACACGATCTGCATTACGAACGTGAAAAGTATATGCTATTGCTCTATCTTCTGGGTCCCTCTTTGAAACATCCAAACGGCACGTTGGGAGGTAGACCGAGCTCTATTTGGTCATTGGCTTCGCGTAAAAATTCAGAGGGGTAATTGGAGTCATCGAATATTGGTACCAATCTGCCCAAATCCTTGTTATGTTCGTAGTATATACCATGGATCATTAGATTATCGAGATGTGGAAACACAATCGAGAGATAGCTAACGATGGGTTCCAATTGGTGCACAATGTATATGGTCACCAAGTTGTCAATGTTAGTTTGTTCCTTGCCTTTGGGATCGCCCTTCAAGTCGCATCTACATTTCGGAGACACGTCGCTGGGGTCGCAAGGGTTTTTGATGTGGAAGCCGTTGTGTAACGTGTGGGCCTGACCTTTATAGACGGGATAGTTTTTGTAGTAGTGGGTATTTTCTTTGATGGGAACACATAGTTCTCTGTCGGCCTGCAACTTACCTAAGATGTATCCAATCAAGTAGTACGCAGATTCTCCTGAAATGTAATTGGAGTCTCTATCGTTTTCCATCATCTCAAGCTCGTCAAATATCGGACAGAACATTTCTTTCAACTTCTTCAACACCAAATCGCATCCCCAACACCTACAAGTATGCAAAAGTGATTCGTAGAAATCGGGCTTGTAGTAGATGAAGGACGTCAAGAAATCCTGCAATTGCAATGTCTTAAGATTACGAAGTAATTTTTTGTCGTTGACGGTGTACAAGCATAGAAAAAACGCATCCATGAGCCGCTCGTTGAGCTTATTCAACAAGTTGTTCGACAAACCCATGGTGGTATCGAACATCTTGAACCCAGGCGTGGAAAAGTCAATGCTAAGTCTGGTGAGACCCTTCAAGGTTCGAATGAATCTGCCAATAGGATTGAGAATACTCTCCAATATCTGATGTGGTCTGAGCCATTCGATGTTGGGAAACGATTCCACCTCGAAGCTAGTGAGATTTGGCAAGCCCCCGTTGGTTTCTGAAAAGAGGGTCAAATCACGGAAGAAAGTTTCGAAACAGCAACAACTGTTAGGATCATTGTCTACACAATCGATTTTGAGACATAAATGGTTGAGACCGGTGATTTCAACTTTGTCGTCTATTGCCAGGAACAGAAGTCTTTTGTCGATCCAGTCCATGAATCGGCTGTATCTTTCGTCGCTGAAGTCAACTGGGGTATCGTTAAAGAGGTCATTGCGTTCGTTATTTCCAATATTTTGTTTATGCAAATGGAATATAGTCAACTCACGGAGCCGGAGTTTCTGCTCCTTCTCTGCTAGCTTGATACTCTTTAGTACTTCCAAGCCTATTTGGTTATTGGAATTGCAGGTGAGTGTTCGGAGGTTTTCGAAGAGATTATATGGATATTTGGAAATGTCAAAAAGGTACGGTCTTTTTCTAGCAAACGTTCCGTCGTCAAAACGAAGCACGTTCTCGTCTGGCCATGGAACCTCCTCTTCATCGCATATTTCCATCAATTCGACCTCATTTAGCATGAGAAACAAGTTGGTCAAACTCTGAGGAATGACGGGAGTATACAAATCCTGCGGTTTGGTAGCAAACAACTTGTATATTCTGTTTCTGACGTTTTCATTCCTGAGGAATTTGGTTAACTTACCAATGCCTTTGGAGAAATCAATGAACGTAATGTGCAAGAAACTAAGATTCTTTGATTCCGAGCCAAAGTAGTCGATCAATTGCGTCTGGATCTTGTCAATATCGGTGTTTTCGTCTTCGTTGCACTTATCAAACACGAACACCTTGATTTTGATCAACAAGTTCAAGTTATTCTGAATGGTGCTGATGAATTTCAAGAGACTTGCTGCCGTCAAAATAAGCGAGCTATCCATATACTTGATTGCATTTTCCAGAATGTAGGGCTTGGTATCCCCTCTGTAACTCGTGGCAAATTCGGCATCGAGATTCACAGTGATTCTCTTGTAGAGCCTAGCACTGGCAAGGGTGTAAATTTCAGAGCAAGTAAGCAGTAAATTGACCAAGTCAAACTGGTCCACGTACTCTAACAACTCTGCTATCACTTCTGTCGACAAACATTTCAAAATTGAATTGCGTGGCTGTGAATATCTCTTTCTGGTTTGTGACGTTGCGTTAACGTTCCGAGAGATGAAATCATCGGCACCTGGCGCTAAACTCAATGTGTGGATAGGTACTTGACTTATTTCGTCAGTAGAGCTCTTGCTGATGGCTTCCTTTGTCTTGGCTCCACTAGTATAGATTGCTAATTGCTTATCAAGTATGCTGGGATTACTGATGGCTGCGTCTGGCTGGTTGATGAGGACCATTTTTCTCAAGTAAGAGTATTAGTATTTTCACCGAATCTATAATTCCAGCTCGTGCTAATTGGCATGCCGCTTTTCCTGGCAACTTCGGGATCAATTACCAAATGGTTCCTCAAATAAGTCTCTCCTGTATGGAAGCGCACGGGCTGCTAGATATCGCTGGACTTATCGCACGACCCGATTCGTAAATAGGGGTAACTCGGAAAATGCCAATTTTCCAGCAATTGCGTCCGTCGAATTAAAGTATAAGTTGGCGGCTCGTACCGTGAGCCGTTCAGCCGTACCCTATACTGGCTGAACTATGAATATATGAGGTCTGCATCAGTGTGACAGTGTGCTTCACTGTGAATCTGGGGTAAATTGATTGCTCAGTGTAATGATTGCGAAAAAAAATGAGACAATGCCAGTGAAAAGTTCGAGAGCGCTGATTATTGCTATCTTGTTTGATGCCACAAGTTTGGGGACTACGATTGAAATGGTTACAATTTAATTCCGTTTCTGTAACATTGAGGAAGCGTAAAGATGTCTAATTATTTGTAGTGACTAGTGTCGTAAGATAGTCTTCTATAGAGCTCTAAAATTTCTAGAGTCTGCTGCCCAAGTTGACATGGATAGCCTTGGCTTGGGTGTAGGTGGTCAAACCGTATTCTCCCAATTCTCTGCCAACACCACTTCTCTTGACACCTCCAAATGGAATATGGTAGTCGGAGTCGTTGGACGAGTTGATCCAAACCATACCGGCTTCGATGTCGGAAGCCATATTGTGTGCAACAGTGATGTCCTTGGTGAAAATAGAAGCACCTAATCCGTACTGGGTGTTGTTGGCTAACTCAATGGCTTCTTCGTCTGACGAAAACTTACCAACAATCACCACAGGTCCAAAGATTTCTTCTTGGGAAATAGTCGATCCCTTCTTAACATCCGTAAAAATGGTAGGCTTGACAAAGTATCCCTTGTGCAAGTCACCGCTGGTGTTTTGTTCTCCTCCAAGAATAACCTTACCACCTTCCTTCTTACCTATTTCGATATAGTTAATAATTCTTTCCATTTGCTGCTTAGACACTTGAGGTCCTACGACAACTTCGGAATCAAAAACGTCACCTTGCTTGTACACCTCCTTGACGTGATCAGTCAAAAGTTGGACAAATTTATCGTAGACATCTTCGTGAGCGTAGATTCTTGAGGTACCACAACAGATTTGACCTTGGTTGGACATGATACCAAGGGCAGCCCATTTGGCAGCTTGATCCAAATCAGCGTCGCTTCTGACAAGCAATGGAGACTTACCACCCAATTCCAAGGTAACGGCCTTGGAGGTCTCAGCAGCACCCTTTTGGATGATCTTACCAGTAGCAGTAGAACCAGTAAAAGCAATTTTGTCGACGCCTTCGTGAGCAGTAAGAGCTTGACCAGCAGTGGCACCATATCCGGAAATGATGTTCACAACACCTGGTGGGAAGCCAGCTTCCTTGAAAAGCTTTGCGAGATGTAACAAAGACAATGGAGTGATTTCAGAAGTCTTAAGCACAACCACATTACCGGCGGCCAAAGCAGGACCCAATTTCCATGCAGCCATTGAAATAGGATAGTTCCATGGAATAATCTGGCCACATACTCCAAAAGGCTCGTGAACAGTGTAAGCCAACTTAGCAGGGTTGTGTTGAATCACCTTACCTTGTATCTTGTCGGCCCATCCAGCGTAATATCTGAAAACATCGACGGCATCATCGACATCCAAAGCTGCATTTTGGTCTCTTGGTTTTCCGGAATCCCAAGCTTCAATTGACGAGATGAGTTCGATATCTCTGGCCATGAGCTCTGCGAACTTGTACAACAATTTACCCTTGGCGACACCGTCGACCTTTTTCCAGCCTTTGAAGGCAGCGCGAGCAGCCTTGACAGCAATGTCCACGTCTTCAGCTTCTGCTGCATATACTGAACCATTGACTTCACCTGTGACTGGATTATAAGAGTCCAAAGTCTTACCGGCTTTGGATTTCACAAATTCGTTATTGATGAACAAACCAGATGGCTGTTGGAACTTTTGACCATTTGGCAAAGTAACTTCGTATTCTAATGGGAGTGACATTGCAAATTATTTCCTTATTTATTTACGATCGATACTCGATGAACTTTCAATAATTTAGAGGCCCTATCGATTGAAGTTGTGCCTGGAGGATCGAGGAACTTGGTCGATTTAAATACAAATTGGTCCCTCCCTCAGCGGTTATTAACTCGGGAGCGCGTTGATAGAGTTCCTGGGGAAATGCGCTTTTTTACCACAAAACGAGAAGGATTAGCCGTGAAAAGGCACTAATTAGGCAATCGGTTGCGAATCTAATGGCGGAACGTAGTTAATTTTTACAGCATTGATTAGCGGATAACACCTTTTTCGATAGGTTGGATAGGCCCCTGGCTTTTGTGTTGAGCATTGGTGCTTAAAAATTCGCCTACCGCCATGCCGTGATTAATAAACTTGAATAGTATATTCAAGCGAATTGCACATGAAGGTTTCCTCTCTTGTGGACTACATATCTCTATGAACACTCTCACGAAGCTCGTGGCAAAGTCTGAGAAGGACCTCTGTGCGCAACCTCCGTGAACTCAAAAAAGCGCGCCCTGCTGCTACCAGCAAGTGGAATGGAAATTGAGAACAACACCACATATGTGTTCACCACGTGCATATCCCTGTTGATAGAACCATTGAAAGATGACTTTCAGTTTGAGACTTGCCTTAGGCTAGTGAAGGATTTAAAGCAGCAGCAAAGAATACAGAACATTAAAGACCATGATCATAAGATCAAGACATTAATCAATGTGCTTTTCACCCGTTTGGTATTGAATTTTTTCATACACGAAGGTCCTGAGAAAGATCCATGGAAACCGATTCCCTTCAGTTACAACCAATATGGAAAACCATTACTACAAATGCATGGGAAAGAACTTCAATTCAGTTCAAGTAGCTCAAATAGAATATTGAGTGTCATAGTTGAACTCTCCTCTTCTAATACACCTGTTGGGATTGATTTATCCCATGCCCGACAATCTAGCATATCAGCGGACAACTTTCTAGCACAGTTCCAGCCGATGTTTCATCCCAGAGAATTGGAATATTTCACCCAGTTCACCGATTCCAGCGCGGCATATTTCCAATTCAATCACCTTTGGACATTGAAGGAAGCGTACACCAAGTTATTGGGATCAGGCTTGAATATAGAGTTGAGTGATTTTTACTTTACATTTACAGGTAAGATGCCTGAATCTAGTGACTCTTCGACAAACGAATCGCAACAACTTCTTAACTTGATAGATAGAAAATGGTGCAAGGATATCACAATCAATATAGATCGTTTGAGGCAAAAGCAGAATGAGTTTGTACGAAAACTTCAAAACAAAACTGACTTTTACTGCTTTTCAACGTTTTTGACTGGGTCAAATCATAACGGCGAGCTACCAGTAATACTCAGTTTCATCAGCCAAAATCCACAGCTCAACATCAAGAGTTTTGATGTGAATATGGGTATACTTACTACAATATAGACTCTCCCAATGTAAGCTCTATGTTTTATGGATTTAAGAAATCGTTATCCCAAATAAATTACCCTATAATGTATTTTGTGACTACTGTATCAAACAGGAATGAGGTTTATCTAGATTAAGACAGCGATAGCAGCAATAGCAGCCATACCAGCTCCAGCCTTTTGTGCGCCAGCAGCACCAGCTGAAGAAGAACTGGATTTCTTACTTCCGGAGCTCGAGGAAGAAGACGAGCCCGACTCGGAGCTAGATCCAGATGAGCCAGACTCGGAGCTAGATCCCGAGGAAACAGAAGATCCGCCTCCGATAGCGGATCCACTAGATCCACTAGATCCACTAGATCCAGATTCGGTAGAAGTGCTGTTACCAGATCCAGAACCGTCAGAGACAGTGGAGTTCGAAGTGGTACCACTACTGCCTCCACTACCAACGACAGCAGGAACTGGAGCAGAAGAGCCGCTAGAAGCAGCAGTAGCAGCGGCAGCAGTGGCAGCGCCAGCGCCAGAAGCAGCACCAGAAGCAGCGCCAGTGGCAGTGTCGGCTCCAGAAGCGGCAGCGACAGTAGCAGCGCCAGCGCCAGAAGTGGCCGCGCCAGCAGCAGCGCCAGTAGCCATGCCAGCGCCAGAAGCAGCTGTGGCGGCGACGTCAGAGGCACCAGCTGCCGCAGTGGTGGCGGCACCTGCAACACCAGATGTCGCGGTTGTAGCAGCACCTGCCACGGCAGATTCTATACCGGCGTCCGAGGCAGCAGCAGCTTGATCTTCAATGGCTGCTTGACCCTGTTGGGCAGCTTCAGAGGCTCTCTTATTAACGATGTCGTTGATACTTTCTTTGCCCACGACTTGGGCGTTGACAGCAGCGGAGGCTGACAATAAAAATGCTAAGCTTGAAACCTTCATATTGTTGTGTGATTAGTTGATTGATAAACGTATAGTATTCTATAGTTTCAAAAAGGCTATCCCGGAGCAGATGTTGCAAAATTTATAGTTGAGATTCAAGTTGGAAACGAGGCTAAGTAAAGAGGTACTAAAGGTCGTTATGATGCTATGCATAATGTACACAAAGTAATCTGGCCACGCCTAGAGCGTCACCATGTGTCTTCGTAACCGGTACAGCCAAATTATTCATACAATCAAAATTAAGTTCGATCACAAGTTTTCTTAAAATGGAAACATCTGAGGCGAAATCGCATATGTAAGGTACCAAAGAAGGGCGATGAAAAACAAAATTTGGGGCTGTATTTCACAAATTAGCAGCAGAACAACGCAGATTTTGAGCTATGGTAAGCGACATAGGTTGCGCGTGCGCGACAGTTGATATTACGTCAAGAACAATTTCCCCGGGTGGAGAATCGTGCCTTAATTCTGATGCGGTCGCGACGACTGGAGTGTATAGCCACGATCTCGACCATTCTAAGGTGCCACAGTCGATTCTACACGTTAGTTCCATAGAGTAATAAAAAAAAACAGAAAAATGCCAGGCGGACTGTGCCTTTACAAAAAGAGGCACAGTCCGGGCATTTGTTATTCTAAGTCAATCTGGGCTGGCCAAGTTGTTGCTTACGGTGGGCCACAAATATGATCGTGGCTCCAAAGCTTGTTGCCCCTATTCCCTTTCTACATCCGACACCTTTCTGAAAGCAACCATTTCACCGAAACGGGCAATTCAGAACCCTGGTGGGGTTTGGTGAATAGCGCGTTCACGTGACGGGTTCTCGAGCTAGTTGACGGTTGGGTGTGCCCGAACTTAGGCGAGTCAACGAAATGGATGGAATATCAGAGTTGCTAATAGGCAAGCACGAAAAGTTCTTTAACAGGTGTCTCCAAGGGTTGCCCTCGAAGCTCCAGTCGGAAGATTGCAACAAGTTGGCGTTCATCTACTTCTGTTTGCATGGACTCGGAGTAATTAAAAAATTGGCGTTTTCCGCCCAAGAACAGAGTTATCATGTGAATCTGATCCACCGTAATTTCCTAGTAGAGAAAGAAGACATGATAGCATTCAGATCGACCTCTTCATTCAAGCATGCCGGCGACTACGATTTGCCTAGTCTCTCTGCCACGTTTTTCGCGTTGGCCAGTCTTTTAGCCTTAAACTCGGACTACTCCCGCACACTCAACAACCACAAAGTAATGAAATTCGTCAAATCGTGTCAGGTAACAAGCGGCACGAACAAAGGGTCGTTTGTTCCGACCCTCACTCCAGAGAACAAGCAGTTCGGTGAAACCGATTTGAGATTGTGCTATGTGGCTGCATGCATACGGAAGTTGGTCAAGTACGACGAGCTTGATGTCAGTGAGAGAGCGCACGATATCGACACCGAAGCGTTGAGTGAATATATACTAGCCAGAGTCGGCTACAACGGAGGGTTCAGTTCGCAGATCTTGGACGAACCGCATCTTGGGTTCACGTTCTGCGGGTTGGCTGCGCTTAAGTTGATCGGCCATGACATCGGCAACACCTCATTCGCATCCACGCTCACCTGGCTCCTGCACAGACAAGTCGCGTACCCCGAGAATCTTTATGGCGGTGAAGCATACCAGTACTACGACGCCAAAAACGACACAGGGGGGTTCAACGGTCGCGAGAACAAGTTCAGCGATACCTGCTACTCGTGGTGGTGCACCGCGAGTCTCTGTATCCTTGATAGGCAAAATCTCGCGCACATAGACAAGGGCCTCGCGACGCAGTACTTGGTGGCCAACACCCAGAACCAGCTTCTCGGGGGCTTTGGAAAAGATCCCCAAGCCTTTCCAGATCCATTCCACACTTTCTTGGCTCTCGCCAGTTTAGCGTTGTGGAACCCCGACTCACCCACGCTCGACTCGATTGATCCCCAACTCGTAATCACCCAAACACTGAAAACTTTTCTAGATTCGCATATACACTACTGATAGTCGCATTATGTCTCTTGACGTCATGTCCTTCCATTAATGGACGCACTGATGTGGGCTCGAAATGAGAAATGAGAAATGAGAAATGAGAAACAAAATCTCATAATTGGTGCGACCACTCATTTGTCATAGCTCTATCCCCAGCAAACTTAGTCATCTTAGACACTCCATCCTCAACCAATGAACGTGTGAACTAGTCCACTCTTTAATAATATATGAATAGTGTTGTTCCTAGTGGTTCTAGCACCAGTGGCAATGTTGCTCCCAAGGTCGAAACTTCCGCCAAACCATCGCAACCCGACGTCAAGGTGCACCTTTTTGCGGGGGGATTGGCGGGATTGATATCAGCAGTGACGCTACAACCTTTCGACTTGTTGAAAACAAGACTTCAGCAACAACAAATTGCAGGCGTGCAAGTCAAAACAACCATCATCAAAGAACTCCGTAAATTGACCCAGCTTAAAGACTTGTGGCGGGGAGCACTTCCGTCGACCCTCAGAACGTCTGTAGGTGCCGGCCTCTATTTCACCATCTTGTCAGAATCAAGAACACTCATAGCTAGCAGAAAAGCGAATTACGATACAGTGTTGTCGACGTCGTCGACGTCGGTGTTGCCCAAACTAACCCCATCTGAAAACTTGGCCACAGGCTTCGTAGTACGTGCGGTGGTGGGCATCATCACCATGCCCGTGACTATCGTCAAGACCCGTTTCGAGTCAAACATGTACAACTACAACTCCATGTACGAAGGAATCGAAGGTATTTATCACGACAAAAAGGACACGGGTGGTGCGCTCACTTCCAAGGGATCGCTCCGCAATTTCTTCAAGGGGCTGGTGGCTACATTGGCGCGCGATTGTCCATATGCTGGATTGTACGTTTTGTTCTACGAGGTGTTCAAGAACGATATGCTCTCGTCGGTTGCACCCGTCATCATACCGGAAAACTACAAAGACTACAGCTCAAGCATCATCAACTCATCGGCAGCAGTACTTGCAGCATCGGTTTCGACAACCATCACTGCTCCATTTGATTCCATCAAAACAAGACTACAATTAACTAACCAGACTTCCATCATAAAGGCCACCAAAACTCTTCTTTCCGAACAGGGGGGTGTACGCAACTTATTCCGGGGCTTGTCTCTTCGTTTAAGCAGAAAAGGTCTTAGTGCTGGTATAAGTTGGTGTATATACGAAGAGTTGTTGAAGAGTAGTGTAGCCAGCAAAGTGTTGAAAAGTTGATTCTGTATATAAGTGCACCTACCCCACACTTTTTTCACGTGTACTGATAGGCTAAACATCCTACTAGGTTTAGACGCTAACCACTATATAGATAGACCATTATTGATATAAATAGAAAAATTATCAAGTAGACTAATACATGTAGACCAATACATGTAGAGTATATGCTATTGCAACTTTGCCCCGCTCCATTCAAATTTCCGACTGACCCAGTGAACTAGGTCTTATCTACTAGTATGTGAGATAAAATAGGGCAAGACAATATAAGATAGCTATATTATTGTCGCTCGTGATGTATACTTGCAGTAAAGACGCAGTGTTTGAGACAATACCGAGGTGTCTCGCTATTCTTTCGTTTATGACGTCTAGGTTTCTCAGTGCTAGTCAATTTCTCCACCTTTAGTACCTCGGGACGACTTTTTTTCCACCGCATTTAAATACCCAAAAGTGAACAAACTGCTTATCGACGAGTGACAAGATGAACGAAGACCTAATAAATAGTGCAGTTTCGTTTCTCAAAGACTCCAGTGTTGCAGGACTGCCTTTGGCCAAGAAAATCGAATTTTTGGAATCCAAAGGTTTGGGCCAGGCCGAAATAGAAGAGGCTTTGAGAAGAGCAAACGGCAACGCCCCAATCTCTGTTGGTTCCACCTCCAACGCCAGTACACCAGCACCGGCATCACACAGTGCATCTGCTCCGCCCAGCGCACCTATAGACTACTACAACCCACCACCTCCCCCCGAAAGATCGTGGAAAGACTACTTCATTATGGCCACCGCCACTGCCGGGGTGACTTATGGATTATACCAAGTTGTCAGTAAATATTTGGTGCCGAGCATATTGCCACCAAGCCAGTCGTCAGTAGAGCAGGATAAGCAAAAGATTGACGAAGAATTCATAAAAATTGACAAGATCTTGGAGCAACTCAGTGACGACCAAGGAGAGATTAAGAAGGCCAACGAAACCAAGCTACAGGAAATCGATGTGGTAATTGACAACCTAAACGATTTCTTAAGCAAATATAACAAGGACAAGCTCAAGTTTGACGACGATTTGAGATTGATGAAACTCGAAATCGACAACTTGAGCAACAGCGTCGAGAAGAACATGAACCTCACTAGAAGTAACATCAAGGATGAATTGAAAGAAATCAACGAGGAGTTGCTATCTCTAAAGCAGTTGCTCAAAAACAGAGCTGCTTCACAGTCATCTACGAGCGAGTCGAGAAAGATTGCCCCAGTCTCGTCTATTCCATCTGCGTCCGAGATCCTCAAGAGAGCCAAAGCCAAGTCGGAGTCACCCGTGTTCCCTAACGCGGTGCCAGCCGCAGCGGGCCCTGCCCCGTTAGCGGAAGCGAAAAACGCGGAACCCCAGCAGGCCACAGCCTCTCCATCCACTACAGCAGAACCCTCGCAGCCACTTGCTAGCTCGGTTCCTGGCACATCTGGTCCTGTTCTGGTAGGCAGTGTTACGTCTGCCGGTATTCCAGCATGGCAGCTTAGACACAAGGAGTCGGAAGAGGCCGCCGGGATCACCAGCCCTACTGCTGAAGAAAGAGTGCAACAAAAGATCGATAAAATCGGCGTTCCTGCATGGCAGTTAAATTCCAGCAAACCTGCCGAGGTCAAACCAGACACAACCCAGAACGAAACCTCTGACAAGTCTAGCGGAGTTCCTGAATGGCAACTCAGCGCTTCTACGTGATACACTATATAAGTCTCAATACATATACACTTGATCAAGATCGTACCCGATCCCCTGGCCCATGGCTCGCGACCGTACGGACGATTGCAGGACTCGCGCGACATGCAAATTTTGTATTTCGACGAGTAACGTGAGAAGTAAAGTAACAACCTCGACAGCACATTAGAGCCGGTTTCGATAGTGGGGACGTTCCATTCTTCACAGCTATTCGCATAGAGAAACGAAGGTACCTACCACACTATAGAACTGTGTCCTAGACCTTCAAAAAAAACGCTTACCTTGCTCTCTTGGATCACCAAAACTAATCGTCATACGCTTACGGCTGGATCATACTACTCAAGGCATCTGTTATCTATAATTCTACTTATCCATATACTTCATCGGTTCGGCAAGATTCCTTAGACTTTTTATGACAATTTGATCTCGTTGCATTTCGTTTCGTTTGTATTTCCTTGCATTATTATTCAACCTCCACACAATGACAAAAATCGATCACAAGTCTTCCGACGTCACGGAAGTGACGCATGTGACGTATGAGAAAAGAACCTTGGAGTTGGTTCCGTTCTCTAGTCAGCTTGAGTTGATATCTGAGTCGCTCAGCTCGACCAAAAGCTCCCAGTCTTCTTACTCCAACTATAACAGGTATAACCAGAACTACCAACAAAATTATTATCAAAACAACAGTAATAGCCACACGAACGAGTATGCATTGGCAGCAGTAGCAGCTGCAGCCGCCGTTCAACAACAGCAGCAAAAATCGTACTTGCTCCAAAACTCGGCTAAGCACACTCAGCACCGAAACCAGTACCAGACCCACAAGAACCAACCCAACCAATACCACCAGCAGGTTTCTCAGTCGCATATTTCTCAGCCTCAAATATCCCAAAACTCTCATATCATTCAACCCCAATACTCCCAAGGTTCCCAAAATACTTCACTGCCGATGTACCAACAGTCCTACCAGCAGCAGCGTCATCAGATTCAGCAACAAAAAACTCAAACTCCGTCGCTATACCAATTGCAACAGCCGCAAGTATTTGCAAGTCAGGACTCCGGATCGTCAGAGCACTCGCCTAGTTCGTCCCAGTTCTCGGACTCTCGTCCTACAACCCAACAGTCTTTAGTGTCCAACCCACCTATCGACTTCAAAAGTAGCTACTTCAAGTTCAACGACAGCTCCCAATCTCTTCTGTCGCCTACTCTTACTAGTACCAACACGGGATCCAACCAAAAAAACCTGTCGCAAACCCAAAACTCGTTAAACTTCAAGTTGTTCGATTCTATTGTTCCGGACTCCACCCACATTATGAGCTCTCCGCTCTTGATCGCTCCGCAGAGTAACTCTAATAATGATTCTCCACCAAACATGTTTTTGTCTACTTCTAATTCGTCGTTGAACAACGGCAACACCACCAGCTCATCCTCCAACTTGATGTCAGGTCTGCTTTCTGCTGCTCCGTCTTTGTTGACTCCTACGTTGCCGTCCAACACTTCGAACTCTACATCCAACGGCTCTATCTGGGGCCTGAATAATCAAACTTCTTTGGCAACCGGCTCTCAAATGGGTGCAAGCACAAGCTCGCAGATGTTTTCAAACTTTGGTGGATCCAGTATGTGGTAGTACTACAGGTGTTCTTCTCATTCTATTCGTGTTAATTTTTGCTTTAATATGTTTTAATATGTTTTATTGGTCAATGGTCTACAAAAATATTTCCTTTCTCTATACTATTCATAATGTTATAATTATATTTGTTATTCACCTAACCAATTGTAATATGCACTGCTTTGATACACTCTTGCCAATGCTGATTACGTAATCAATCTGTCTCGCCAAATTTTAGCTTGCCAAATCACGTATCTTCACATTAAAGAATAAAGTAATGACGAAAGAGGTGTCAGTTTCCAAACTTCTCAGACGTTCGGTGGCTCAAAGACTATCATGGAAAACATTCAATTCTTTGTTCAACCAACTCGAAACTCGGAATTCCATATCCGATAATGAATACACCACCAGTCTTTTGAGTCTTGAGACGGATGGCTCAAGTGCTCTAGTCAACAAGGAATTTAATGACTATCGTATCAATCTTGTCCTTCATCTTTCGTTGTCATCTATCGGTCAATTGACCAAGTTTTGGACAAATTTGAGTAGTATTGATCCATTATGCCAAATTACTTATTTGAAAAGATTGGACTTACTTTTGAACCAAGAATATGGCTCTATCGATAATAATATCTTGACAAACTTGGTCAATGTCCAGTTCAAAGAGTACACTTTCACCGTTTTGGATGGGTTGCAGCAAGACAGCGCCGCCACAAAATCAATCAAAGATCAACAACTCCTTGTACATTATTTGATATTTTTCCTAACGAACTTGATTGACAATTTCCACTCCAAAGATACTACTATGCAAGATTTCATTGTGAAGCTTCTAAAAATCTTACAAAAGCTAAAATGTCGGAAATTGTTTCAATTTTTATATAAAAAGACAGAGGCGATTTTAAGTGAAGATAAGTTGGATACATTAATAACTAAAGATACCACTTCATCAAGCAAGCACAGATCAAGCAGTTCCATTAGTCTGACTCACAAGCTGGACCATTCTGCAAGCTTTTCATCTAGCTCAATAGCATATAAGAGCTTAGCTCCATCGAGTTTACCACCTGGCTTGCTCTCGGGATATCAAGAGATGAAACAGTTTCTTTGGTTCAGCAAGATCATGAAAGATTTCAAATTTGACAACAATGAAACCATGCTCAACAATTTCATTGTCAACTTCTGTGCCAAAAAGAGTCATTACGAAATTGCATTACAGTTGCTTCAATGTTGCTTTAGTGGCTATTCCTATTCTGTAACTATGAAGGATTATAGCTACATAATATTCAATTGGAAGAACTTCATAGTTTCTAGACTACCTCCAATATTATCCAACTTAAAATTAACCTCAGGCTCCGAAGAAGAGTCTCTTGAAAAAGCAATTGAAGTGGTGTTTGAATCATTTGACGAAAATATTATCAACAATTTAAGTACTTGCCGTGTTGGATCAACAAAGCCTTACGATTTGAGACATTCGTTCTTGAAGACATGCATATTTAATAAGCTCGTACAGCCATCGATATTTCAGAAGTTGTTTCCTACAGAGTTCAAATTGGTACAACAGTCACTCAACCAAGAATTCAATCAGTTCAATCAAGAATTGAATTTACAGCAAGGTTTCAATGATAAGCTCTTGAATGTAAATACCGAATTTTCGTCTTTGGAGGATTCGGGGCTCATTGAATTCATGTCGACACTTCCATCCACATTAGAATTCTCATTTGAAAAACAATTGGAACTAAGCAAAATCATCACAACTATAATGGAAGACTTAATAAACTATCAAAACCAAGAGAAGCTTAGCCGATTATTTTTAGCTTTATTCTGTAACGTACAGTTGGTCAATTTAGTCATATTCAATTCAAACCCATTAGCTATACTTAAAAAGTTAATAGACTTTGCCGATAAAGATTGTTTCAAGCTAGAAGATGAAGATGACGAAAGATTCCAGGAAATATACTCCTATTTTGGTGTTGTGTTGCTAGGAATTGCCCTTATAATAGACACGTTCAAGATAGATTTTTCAAAGTTGAATATCCAAAACTCTTTCACGTTAAGCTATTTGAAGGACTTTCACTATAGCTTGTGTGATAGTTTAACCAATTCTTCCATTAGAAACAATAATAGTTCAGTTGGAAACGTTGAGCTGACAAATTCAAATGATGAATCTATAGTTGCTAACTTCAATAGTTTGATGAGTGACTGGATAAATGCACTATTCGATGAGTCGAATGACGGACTATCTGATGATTTGATCAAATCTATCAATATCAAACAAATCTACAAACTTATTCCGCTCATCTATCAGCAATCAATAATTGCTATAAAATCCGACGTCATCAATTTTGAAATACTATCAAGTGGTATAGATTATTTGTCTCAAGTGTTTTTGGTGCCGTGCACTTTGAGTATAATTCAGTGGATTCTTGGTAAAGTCTCATTGCAGAAAGACTTGAAAGATACATTATACTTGGATATATTGCATTCAATAATCAAATCGAACTATGGTGGAGAGTTGAACGAAGATGATAATGAAGGTGACGACGATGGAGATCTTGACATGATGAGCTCGGGTGACGATAATAACGAAAAAAGGCCCGTGCAAGAGATCCCCCAAATCATATTCAAGATTGTTATAAATATATGCGGCAGCAACATTTTGAATACAGTTAAAGGCTTCCCGGACATAAAAGGTTCGAAGGTGATCAAACAAATTATCAAGATGGTTAACTCACTAATCGATCCTAACTATACTGAACATAGTGTCAAAGTGGGTTTTGATTTTGATATTAATGAGGGTATTAAAAACTATTTATCAAGTTTTATAAAACCTGAATCACGTTCTGTGAAAACACCTTCTGAAATCGAGCAATATTCTTTTGTTCAAAACTACTTGATACATAATAATGCATCAGACCAATTTCTCGAGTTTTTAATTGATGAGACTTTAAGCTACCAAGAAACCAATAATGATCAAAGCAGGCTTGTTATCATACTCTCCTCTTTCTTGGTAGTACTAAATTCAATCGACTCTGCAGAAGACAAAAAACATTGGAGACAAGTTTTGAGTCAGAAACTCATTGATGAAGTCCAGAATCGGGAATTAGATGATATTGCACTCAATTCAAATTCGTTCAAGTTAACCCTAGATCACCACTACGCTAGTATTTTCAATGACTCGGAGACAAGCGGCGAACTCGATGTTCAAATCAAAAATGACGAAGACGAAGATATGTTGGATGAAGATGATTTGTTCAACGAAAAATCATTTGATTTGACGAGCTTTTCGAAAGTATCTACGAGTGATACGTTGGATGCAATTTTCTCCCACACTCGGCTTCATGATACATTGTTGGGGAAGTTTGATCGTTTTAGAAAAGTTGGATTAGACGATCCATCTTTGGTCAAATGCTTCAAGGTCCTTTCGGAAAGCATTTTTGACGAAATGAACAATTTGTATATATGATTGGTGAAAATTAATAGACGGGCTAATCTTCAATCGATCTTCTTTTGTCTCGTATATTCTTGGAGAATCAATTAGACTCGAATTTTGACTAATTTTTCTAATTACAAAACTCCCTGATTGCTAGCTTCGAAGTACATTTTGATAGAGAGTTGTCAAAGAGCTAGCATTATATGTAGCGAGTTACAGTAGACCTTATTACTTTCATATTCTTGTCTTCGCTGATAAAGTGCACAACTGAGGATAGTCTTCAGCACATGAGCCCTTATCAAGAATAAGGGACCAATAGAAGTTCTAGAACTGTGTCAACAGACACCAACGCTACGAACGTTCGAGGACCCAACTTCCCGTTTTGGTTTGCTGCAATCATCTTTAGCGCGACTTGAGGGGAGAAGAAAATAAGAATAACGGTCTATGCGCGATCCACCTACTATGGGTCAATAGTGGATGCATGTGTGGCTCTACGACTTACAGTGTGCGTTTATGGCGGATATTTTCAACACATCCGCACGGTGATATCACACTTGCTTTTGATCTTTCTCCTGATGAGCCTTCACCAATTAGCGGCATTTCCAAATTGAGATTCAGATTGTCTTATTTTCGTAATCTAAATTTTCAGATAAGCTTATCGGCACCAATGAAATATAATTAGACAGGATATTCCAGAGAACCTGGATTATCTTCAGTGATTCTTGAATGCAAGCATTAAAATCAGTGTCCACCAGGACTGAAAATCATTTGGCCAATGTGCTTTCGGTTAGATCTGAGCAGCGAGTAATAGATGGTAGAACAGCTGTAGATGATGTTGATTTGTTGGCCCAAATTGGGTATAAGCAAGAGCTTAACAGACACTACTCCACTTTGCAAGTATTTGGTATTTCGTTTAGTATCATGGGTATTCTTCCCAGTATCTCATCGGTTATAGCTATAGGGTTAGCTTCCGGAGCTTCAGGGTTTGTGTGGGGATGGTTTGTGGCAGGTGTATTCATTATAGCGGTAGGAGTCTCGCTTACCATACTAGGCTCGGCCATTCCAACTAGTGGGGGTTTGTATTACTACACGAACTATTATTCACCTCGAAATATAAGTGTGCCATTGAGTTTTGTGGTTGGGTGCTCAGACTCGATGGGCTTAATTGGAGGTATATGTTCAATTTCGTATGGTTTTGCAACAGAAGTATTGTCGGCAGTCTATATAGGCAAAGATGGAGATTTCGAAATTACCAATGCCAAGTCATATGGAGTATTCGCGGCTTGTGTTGTGTCGGTAGTGGTAGTTTGCTGTTTCACTACGAAGCACACAGCAACATTGCAAACGGTATCAGTTGTGGTAAACCTATTTCTTATACTACTATTCATAATTGCAGTTCCAATTGGTGCTTCTAGCAATGGTTTCAATGATGGGGCATTTATTTTCGGAAAACTACTGAATTATCGTAACTGGAATCAAGGTTGGTCCTTCGTTCTTTCTTGGATGCCTGTAATTTGGAGTATTTGTTCATTTGACGCTCCGATCCACTGCTCCGAAGAGGCAAAAAATGCTCAGAGGGCTCTTCCTGTGGGAATAGTGGGTAGTGTCGTATCATGTTGGATACTTGGTTGGGTTGTCTGTATAGTGTCTGCTGCGACAATCAAAGATGGCAATACCATGTTAGTATTGGATAGCAAAACAGGCAACCCCATGGCGCAAATAATATATGATGCATTGGGAAAAAAGTGGGCTGTTGCGTTCATGGCATTGATCTCTGTGGGACAGTATTTGATGAGTATTTCCATTGCAATTGCAGCTTCGAGACAGATCTGGGCTTTCGCCAGAGATGACGGACTTCCATTCCATACTTTCGTCAAAGTCGTTGATCCACAGATCAAAGTCCCTCTCAGAGCCACTATGGTGGCAGGAGCAGCTTCGCTATTGATGGGGTTACTTGCGTTAATCCCGGGAGACGCGGGCTCTGGTGCATTATTCTCGTTGGGTGTTGCATCAATTTTGTTCTCGTGGGGGGTTCCTGTATTGATGGTAGTTCTACCTTACGGAAGAAATAAATTTGTGCCTGGCCCATTTTATCTTGGAGACTTTTTAAGTAATGCTGTCCATTGTGTTACACTTGCATGGATATTATTCGTTGAGGTTATGGTGATGTTCCCGGATAATAAAGGACCAAACAAGACAACCATGAACTATACATGTGTTATCAACGTTTCTGTGTGGGTTCTCTCGGCGGTTTACTACTATTTGTACGCGTATAAGTTCTACTCAGGACCGAAATCCAATTTGGATGAATCGGTTTATGATGCGAATGAAGAATCATTCGAGAATGTTAAGGGGGTTCTTCAGGAAAAAACTTAGCGTGTTCTTTCAAGCATGTGTGATGATCCCTCTTAACGTTGTATTTTTAAATATGTAGAGTTCAAGTATGTTTAATCAAATCATCTAGAATTTTGAATTGCCGAGTAATTTTCGGTATAGTTTAAAAAACACGTCAAAATGGCTCGTGCTAAACGCGCAAAATTATTCGCGGGTATCACTAGAAACGCGGAGTTATTATTTTTGGAAAGTTGGACAAGGTTCGAAACGTCTTTTCGTGCTAGCCGAAGAGAACGCATCCTAGCAGGTTTCCATGATTACGCATTACTAATTGGCCTTTGACGAAAGGAATATGCCCAGCACCTCCCAAAAGATGTTTTGGTTGATTTAATGCAGCTACAAAAAAAAAGTGTGCCACCTCTACGGTAGTAGCTTCCTACTCCAAATAATTATTTGAATGCTTCTGGGTATCAAATATACTTAACATGTTAAAGTTGCAAATAAATTTGTTTAGCTACAATATTTGTGAATATTTTGAGAAAAAGTTGCGAAAAATTACTATCTCTAATTTTCTTGTGGGAGATTGAACGACAAAGAAAATGACCCTGGATCTAAGTTGTCTTCCTTTGCTGGCTCCTCGTTTGCTTCGGGTATCGACTTAAAGCTGGTCATTTCACCTTTTGGTATGTACCTTGTGGTTAGATTGATCACGTGTCAGCGTGACCAGAGGAACCGTAAAACTCCCGGCCATCGGAACAACCAGCGGACAGTGCGGGTAACCGGATCAGTCGAACAACAAGTAAAGACGACAACAGGGAAGAAGGAACAGTACCAATGCACTCTGTGGGCGCTCTAAGTCCCCATGTTCTTGATTGGTGTCTTCATTACTGTTAGCTTGAGGTGGTACTTGGATTTGGGCTAGCTAGAGATTAAATAATCACATGACACCTTCCCCAAGGTTTTCCAGCCAATAAACGCGAAGTAATTTGTAAAGAGTTTCCCGGGGCAGTTCCGGTCAAAATTTTTATGTTTGTTTAAATTACCTTCTTACCCCCAGCAATAATTGACAAGTCATACGTCTGTTACAGAGATTGTATTCTTGAATTCATCAGTATTATTTTCAAAAGTACTTGAATACCTGACACACTATTACTGGTAATAAATCATCAAGTATTTTCAGCTTTTTAGGCAACCAAAACTCCTTTTAGCAACAAGTAAATACCCGAGAGCCGAAATGTTCAGAAACATCATTCGCCCTAGATTCTTCAGGGGATTGGCCACCAGTGCGGCACCAAAGGAAGCTAACATCAAAAGATTCCAAATCTACAGATGGAACCCTGATACTCCAGAAGTTCAACCTAAAATGCAAACCTACGAAGTCGACTTGAATCACTGTGGTCCTATGGTCTTGGATGCTATATTGAAGATCAAGAATGAACAAGATGCCACCTTGACATTCAGAAGATCATGTCGTGAAGGTATTTGTGGATCATGTGCCATGAACATTGGAGGTAGAAATACCTTGGCCTGTTTGTGCCGTATAGATACCGACACCTCCAAAGACTTGAAGATCTACCCATTGCCACACATGTTTGTTGTCAGAGATTTGGTTCCTGACTTGACTCACTTCTATAAACAATACAAATCCATCCAACCTTACTTGCAGAGAGACACCCATCCAGCCGATGGTCGTGAAAACTTACAAAGTATTGAAGACAGAGCCAAATTGGATGGTTTGTACGAATGTATTTTGTGTGCTTGTTGTTCTACCGCCTGTCCTTCTTACTGGTGGAACCAACAACAATACTTGGGACCAGCTGTCTTGATGCAAGCTTACAGATGGTTGATTGATTCTAGAGATGAGGCTACCAGAATTAGAAAGGATATGTTGCAAAACTCCATGTCTTTATACAGATGTCACACCATCATGAACTGTTCTAAGACCTGTCCTAAGGGATTGAATCCAGGTAAGGCAATTGCTGAAATCAAGAAACAGTTGGCTTTTGATTAGTTTTGGTTTCTGTAAGTAGTCATTTTTTCACTGTTCCCAAGAGGGGAGGGTGAATTTTCTCCATATCTATTCTCTACAATAATACATGCATATAACTCCGAATCTAATTGTAGCAAATCACTCAAACCCCGCAGATCGGTCCAGATAAGTGCATAACCCAACACGTGAGTGGATATCCCCACACACACAAAGTGTCATTTTATGTTTGTTAAGCTCTAGTGTGCTTAATAACTCGGATCCTCGATTGATTTAATCGCTCGGAAATCGCGGCAGCCAGGAAGATACCTTGCTTGTGTACACCATAGCACTGGTTGGGTAGGCAATCACTTTGATACCCCCCTTTCAGTCCAACGCGAACCAACATTGAACCCCACAAGCGTCCGGCTTGCTCCACTGGTCGAAATGTATAAATATGAGGCAGTATATCGAGAGATATAGATTCTTGTTCTACATCAATTGATCAATAACACTCATTGACCAAACACTCAAAAATTCAAGAAAAATCATCAGAATGTCCAAAGGAAAGATTTTATTAGTTCTATATTCCGGTGGTGAACACGCCAAACAAGAACCAAGACTTTTAGGTACTGTCGAACACGAACTTGGTATTCGTAAGTTTGTTGAAGAAAACGGCTATGAATTGGTTACCACTACGGACAAGGACCCGGAACCTACCTCCCGTGTTGACAAAGAGTTGGAAGACGCAGAAATCATCATCACAACTCCGTTCTACCCCGCCTATATTACTAAAACTAGAATTGAAAAGGCTCCAAAGTTGAAGATCGCCATTACCGCTGGTGTCGGTTCTGATCATGTTGACTTAGACGCTGCGAACCTCAGGAAGATCACCGTCGCCGAAGTGACTGGTTCCAACGTTGTCTCTGTTGCTGAGCATACCATCATGACTATCTTGGCTTTAGTTAGAAACTTTGTTCCTGCTCACCATCAGGCTATCGGTGACCAATGGGACATTGCTGGTTGTGCCAAGCAAGAGTTCGATTTGGAAGACAAGGTGGTTTCAGTTGTCGGCGCTGGTAGAATTGGTTACCGTGTTTTGGAAAGAATGATTGCCTTCAACCCAAAGAAGTTGCTTTACTACGACTACCAAGAGTTACCAGCTGATGCCGCTAAGAAGCTTAATGACTTGTCCAAGATCCTCAACGGACACGACAACATTGTTGAGCGTAGAACAAGCTTGGAAGATTTGGTAGCTGAATCCGACGTGGTCTCAATCCACTGCCCATTGCACGCCCAAACCAAGTATCTTTTCAACAAGGATTTGCTTTCTAAGATGAAGAAGGGCTCTTACCTTGTCAACACTGCTAGAGGTGCCATCTGTAATGAACAAGATGTCGCTGACGCCGTAAACGCAGGACACTTGGCCGGTTACGGTGGTGACGTTTGGTACCCTCAACCGGCTCCAAAGGACCATCCTTGGAGATCTATGAAAAACCCTTACGGAGGTGGAAATGCCTTGACACCTCACGTTTCTGGTACTTCGTTGGATGCACAAGCTAGATACGCTGCCGGTGTGAAGAAAATCTTGCAGAGCTACTTCTCGGGTAAACACGATTACAATCTATCCGACATTATCGTTATTGACGGAGATTATGCCACCAAGGCCTACGGTCAAAGAAACAAGAAGTAAATATGATTTTCTAAGAAAGTTTATATCTCGATCTATTGTCATTCCCTCTTGTTTTAAAACTCTTGTTTAAAAAAATTAGAAATGTGAATACATCAATGTCGACATAATTCGAACCTAAAGTAGTATGAACATTGTCATGCTAAGATGTCCAATGTTGATGTGATGTTGATAAAATACGTCACCAAACATGTATGAATGTTGCAGTGCGTGAACAATCGTGAAGTCTCTGTTTTTCGTGAGAGTGCATCATGTTGAGAATGTAAACAAAAACACGCCTTCTACCGACTATGTCACCAACCGGATGCCAGACATAGGGCTTTGTATACGTGGTTAGGGCTACTGTTGTCCCCACAATCTGGCCATCTACTCGAAATATGACAAGACGTCAATTATGTCAAACGCTCGTTATTCAAAATCATAACCGCTTGAGGGGAGTAAGGTTTCACCCATTGATTAAAAAAGCAAGACTCACTGTTTTCAGATTTGTAGTCTTGTGAGGGCAAAGCGTGCAGAAGAACTAGCTCTCCAAACATGCTTCTACCCTAGAGGTAGGCGTCATTACCTAAGCAAGCGTCTCGTGTTATGAAACAAGTTGCTAGCTAACTACTTGAGAATTAGTTTACATTAACAACCAGCTTTATTTGTCAATTTATTGACCAACCCAGAACTAAATTGGATTATATTTGAATTACACCTGATGAATGGATCTATATACAAGGACTCACCAATGGTTTTCTGTATGTATAAACTACTCTGTAACTTTTTAAAATGTTGACAAGAAATGGGGTGTATAATATGATTATGATGCGAAATATAACAATTATTCCTTGATAGCGTCTTGAATGACTAACTTCCTAGAATGTGTGTTGAAGTAATCTTTCAATTCTTTTATATCCATGACCGCCGGATTCGCTTTCATTATGTTTTTGTCCTTGAAAGTCACTTCAATTGAAGGCACTTCGCTCGAGTCTTTGTTCAACACTTTGCAGTTGATTTTTGTGGACAGTGGTACTCTAGCAAGAAACAACCTTGCGGATCTTCCTGCAGTACTGAAAGGATCAAACTTGACCACCACACTTGCGAAGTATTTCGTTATCATTGCTTGTCTTAAGTTGAAATTGTAGTCCTAAAATTTTTCGAAGTATATTTTCGGTGATCACGTGCATAATCATGCGAGCACTTTATCTCCCTTCTTCGGACCAACATATGGCATTACAACTTCTTCGGATCTTGATATATAGCCCTAAAGCCACTTTACTAGGGTAGCAACGGCATAGCAGCAAAAGAAACAGAATAAGATTACGGAACCTCTTCAAAGCAAAATCTTGCATTACGTAAATGTCATGCAATTCCACATGAATTCATCTTGTTTCTAAATATTTTGCATAAAATCGTTAAATTAGAATTTATGATGGGGCGCAATAGATTTGCAATTGAACTTTATCTTCCATCAGTCGTAGATGATCATAAGACAATTCGCTAACGTCTAGCCAAACTCCTTAGCCTTATTGTCATATCCAGCTTGCTATACGTTTCATGTTGCACGTGAATATAGTGACTTCATAAAATAAAAAGAAATTAAGATACAACCATTTTCTATGCAAAGAAACTAGACAGAATTACGAACTAATTCCATATACCAAGGTAGTGGACCCTTTCGGTGAAACAGGATTAATAAACAATTAAAGTTGTATACACTCTAGCACTATATTTGTACAAACCTGGTTCCAATTTTCTTGACCTGTTTCTGATGTTTACAGAAATGTAGGGCAAGAATAGCAGTAGATTCGCGAGTTTGTCTGTCGTCATATACATGTACAAACGGCGAAAAATCTTGAATAAAAACTACGAAAGGAACTTATGAACTAAGCCGAGTTTAGACTACTTGATAAATTGTTCGAATAAATCCAAGATTCTTGGTATCTTCAACTGATTCTTTTTTATTGTTACAAATGGGTGTGCCTTACAAGCTTAGCCTCCTAAGTGCCGTAAATTTATGATCATTTCTGATGAGCCTTTGCGTTCGGAAGAGTTGCTTTGTCACATAACACCAGCTCCCCAGAAGAAAACTTTTGCATTTTCTAAGCCTGGTCAAGGTTCCTATTGTTAAAACCGTGTAGAACTTCTGATACATATGTGAGACGCTTACAAAACCGAAACAGCATCTCTTTTCCTGAAATTTAAGAGAACGTACATCGATGTTTTTAGCATCACTAGTGAAAAGAAATCTTCGTTGCCTTGGAGGCACCCTGAAATACTGACGTTGCTGCCAATTGTATTACATCTCTCGTGCTACGACATAACCACTAGCAAATGATTGATTGCACAGTGCCTAGACGACTTATTGTAGACCTGCTCTCCAATTATATTGCATTATTGAAAAGCATTGCCGAAGAAGTAAAAGAACACCCCACAGATCCCCATGACATCGAACCACAACGAAGAGCTACCTGAAATCCATTATTTGTATTCTAAGCCGCCCAAGAGTAAATAAACAACCTGTATGAGTCCGAGTCTCGTACTGGAAACAATGTTGGTGTGAGAAATTAGACTACTCCTAGCACCCTTCTGTAAGAGTTTTTTTTTGGCTTCACTCTTGATCGACTAACTAGTTGGATATTGTGTTATATTTATCATGATATTCTCTATCGAGTTGTAGGTCTAAATCCTTCCAGAATCACTGGCTTCATGGGCAATTTCAGGTTTGGCTTATAATTGCAACCAGCTTCTATTCCTCTAGTACTTGTTATCTCGATGCGATTAGATCAAGGTCGCAGATGCAGGGCTCAGGTGCAGATTGCAGGTCCCGAAGAAAATATTATTAGAAAAAAAAATATTCGTTGCTTCTCAAACTTTAAAATGTTCTAGCGGTGTGGCCACTATTCGACGGTAAAGGTGGTGGCTCTCCATAATAATGTGGCGAATAAATATTCGTAATCAGTAGCGGTTGTAACTGCTAGCGACATGATAATGCCAAGATATGCTATTAGCCCTTGTCTTCTCAGAAGTATCATAACATGCTGAATCGGATCACTCGTGCCGGTAGCAAAAGTGATATGTCCATATTTACTGGAAGAATCGAACAATAAGAAGTCAAATCCAACACGAAATTTGTATGGTATTGTTACGCTTAGTGTCATTACTACAACAATAAAATTACACTGCGCGAGACCAGACAGGAATCTTTCGCGCTGGAAATTCGCGGTGCTGGTGCCGAGATACCACCTTAAGGGGAAATTGAGAAATAGCCAGGGGGTGGAGGGAGCTACAGAAAATATCGGCACTAATGTGAGAGGTAAAAAATACGGGTTAAGACTGCCTCGTGAACGAACTCAGCGAAGTCGTCAGGGTTACATACGGTATGGGAAATAACATTCTACGAACTCGTCTCGGGTACGTACCTTCTCATTTCAGAATTGACAACAGAACGAGGATACTACTTAGGATGTCTAAGAGTCAACCGTAGAAACGCGAATTGCGAAAGATGGCGGCTTCTCTGCGGCTGCGAGATATAGATGCGTCTGCAAAAGCGCAAGCAATCGCAATGACAGCGACGAATTTTGGAATCGCGTATGTAGCGGAGAACACTTCGATAGAATCCCGTCAATTTAAATTGAGCCCCAACTTTATGCAATTGACGAAGACACTCACGATACAGGAGGTAAGCTTCGAGCTCGAATGTGCACTTGGTTGTAATTGAATCAAAGTCAAACCTCTCTAAAATTAGGTTATTCTTTTGTCCCGGGCCATATTACTTTGGTAACCAGCGTAGAAACACTGGTCGCCCGAGCTTCATATAATTTAGTTCACATATATCCCTGGCCAGTATTATGCATATTAAACAATCATCACTGCTATTGAGTGCGCGACTTTATTCTATTGTTGATGCTTATATGAAAATCCAAAAATTGACTTACCAAGTCCACATTTTGTTTTGTACAGTCCAAGTAGCTATTGTTCCATTTATAGAAAGTCAACTTTGAGTCGTGTTAATCCGAAAAGGCTCTCGAGATGCTGCATTAGCTCAAATGTATTAAATTTGCCATTTTAGTAACGCGCGAAGTTTTGGTTAGACTATGCTGCACCAAATTAAAGCACGTTCGGTGCACATCCAATATACGATGAGACTGCAGCTATCTACGAGTTTGAATTTTTGTAGTTGAGACCGCAAATATTTCTTGAATTTGAGTTCAAGCCCTGTCTATAGTTTCAGATACCAAGAATCAGTTATTCCATCGCTGAAACGTAATGCTTCTTGCTTTTTGTATATTTGAATTGGAACATCTTTGTTGTGTGTTGGTTTGCTTTTGTTTTTTTTTGTTTTTTTTTTCTTTTTTTTTTTTTTTCTTTTCGCTTGAAAAACAATTAAATCTTTACTTTTGGTAACCCAGGAATTTTTTCCGGTTGCAATACTCCTTCACAAATTAAAATAATCAAACTTTAAAGTTGACCAATTTCGTTTTCAAAAGTATTGTTCCTTGTTATTATTTTTTTTTTTCAACAAGAGGCGCGCCAAATTATCAATAGGACCGTATTGAAATTTGCAATTATACAATACCGGATGGTCTTTATCGAGTTGGAGCGCTTCTTTCTAGTATTCCGATGTCATTCTCAGTCTGTATTACACAATCCTCGCATGATCTGAAGTGGGCTTGCCATTCAATTTGTTTATAACTTCCCTGGATTCCTCTTTTTATTGCTGGATGTTTCTCTTCTTAACTAACTAAACTAAACTAACTAAACTAAACCCCTTTAACCAAAAGGACCAAATACCCCGTTCACAAACCAACCATACGTTCTATCAAGAGTCCATTTCTATTAACTAATCTAATACTCAATTTGATACCGTTTAATTATTCAATCTCCCCACCACATTCGCTTATTAAACTAACCTGTCTAAAATGATTTTCTCAAGATCCGCAGCTCTTACAATTGCGTTAGCTTCAACCTCATTCTTAACTGGAGTGTCTGCCAACAACAAGCATATGCATAACGACTATGCTGACTTAACTTTAGACAAGAAATCTAACAAGTACTGTTCCCCAAGTAGCATTATTCAAGTAGGTCAGGGAACTCAATATGTCTCAAATAACAAGAGACACTTAGCTACTGCCGATGTCGGTGCTGAAGTTGCAGCCAACGTTTTAGGCTTAGTCGGTCTTGATGTCGGTGCTGGTGTCGGCGCCACTGTCTTGAAGAGACACTTAGTCGATGCCAATGTCGGTGCTCAAGTCGCTGCTGACATCTTAGGATTGATCGGTGTCGATGTTGGTGTTGGTGTTGGTGCCACCGTCTTGAAGAGAGACGACTTGGTCGCCAAGGCTCAAGCCATCATCCTCAAGGACACTGGTAAGGAAGTTGATGCTGAAACCGCTTCTAAGGTTTTGGACTACGTCAAGTCTCAAGCTCCAAGCAAGAGACACTTAGCTTCTGCCGATGTCGGTGCTGAAGTTGCAGCCAACGTTTTAGGCTTAGTCGGTCTTGATGTCGGTGCTGGTGTCGGCGCCACTGTCTTGAAGAGACACTTAGTCGATGCCAATGTCGGTGCTCAAGTCGCTGCTGACATCTTAGGATTGATCGGTGTCGATGTTGGTGTTGGTGTTGGTGCCACCGTCTTGAAGAGAGACGACTTGGTCGCCAAGGCTCAAGCCATCATCCTCAAGGACACTGGTAAGGAAGTTGATGCTGAAACCGCTTCTAAGGTTTTGGACTACGTCAAGTCTCAAGCTCCAAGCAAGAGACACTTAGCTTCTGCCGATGTCGGTGCTGAAGTTGCAGCCAACGTTTTAGGCTTAGTCGGTCTTGATGTCGGTGCTGGTGTCGGCGCCACTGTCTTGAAGAGAGATCATCAAGATGTCTCTTTCGGATTCTTCGATGTCGTTAAGAGCACTTTAAGCAATGCTGGTCAAAATGTCTTAAAGACTTTCAACGGAAATGTTCCCCAAGCTTCTTTTGCAGTCTCCGATGTTGCCTGGGTTGAAGATGACTTATTCAAGGTTACGCTTAACTTCGAAACTGTTGAGTCTGCTAAACTCTTCGCTAAGTTCCAAAACGAATTAACCAATGTTAAGTTGGATGGTACTGGAGTCGACTCAGAAATTGTCATGTGGGATGGAAGTTCCGACAGTAAGGTTGACAACTTCGCAAAGTGGTCTGCTACTGTGTTAGTCAAGGGCTCAAAGCACAACGACCTCTACTGTCTCCCAGATGACTTTGCTATCAAATTCAACTGGAATGCTAAGGACTCCAGTGAATTAGCTCAACAGTGGAAGAAATACTTCGATACCACTTACGAATACACCTTATCTAAAGACTTCGGCACTTCATCTAGCAGTCACAATGTTCAAGTTGAGAGAAGATGTGACGAGTCCTCATCCAACTCCACCATGATTGCGGACTCCGAATACGACACATCTATTTTAAAACAATGGCAAGCATCCACAAACGTGTTACCAAACTTCTGTTGGACTAAGCACTGTGCTTAAATCAGATGACATACATCTCGCTCAAAATTCATAAGTCATAATATCCTTTTTCCATTCAGATAAATCGCAATCGTTGTTTTGAGATTTTTCGATGTTCAATAATCGTTCAGTTATTCAAATCCTTGGTTATATTCTCTAATTTTAATAGTTTAGTTTAGTAGTTTAGTTTCTTATTATTAGTTATATATAAACAAGTGTTCCGTGTTATTATGGAATGTAGATTATTTGTGTTAAGGGGGTTGATGAAAAGCATGTACTGGTATGCAGGACATAGTACGTTGTTCCAAAACCGAGGAAGATGGACATGTATTTATAGGCAACACGAAGTTTTCCTTTACGAGATGGCGGTTAAAAAGGTAACGCAAAATATCCTTTAGCTGCATGGCAACATGCAGTGTGGTGGCGACTCTTTTGAAAGTGCTATAAAAGTTTGCATATCGAGCTGCATAAGGAAGGGGACCAGACCCTGTTTGCGCGAATATTCTTCGTTTTTGGCAGCCATTTTGGTCAGTAAACATAGGTAAGCGTCCCCGCTCTTTACTTGATTAAGTCAGGCCGACCATAATCACTCGAATATATATGTCTGGATTATATAATGCACGTAATCAACCTAGTGTACAGCTCTATAATATGTTCACTGAAATCAAACTATCATTCAACTTTACGAGTAACACGTATCTGCAATTGTTCGACTTGTAATAGTAGGCCCAGGCGATCATGCATTACTGAATGCTTATGTTTGCGAGGCAACAAAGGTTGAGGAAGATGTCGAAGCAGAAGGTTGTGCCCCAGCAGATGAGGTGTTGGACGAGTTTCCTCTCTGTGACAATCTTTTTGCAACAGTTGTATCGTATCTTGATTTCTTTCTATGATATAAGTATTGCCACGTAAAGTAGGCGCCTGGGGTGTAGCATAACAAAACAAGCTTGATAAAGAGTTCGTACAACAGGTCATCAGCAATAAATTCAAGACTGAGAAAAAGCAAGATCATTTCGGAGACGAGCGCCATAGGAAACGTAAGATAAAAGTTGTGATATTGCAACCAAAACAAAAATTTGGGTGAGCTCCTTGTCTTTATCCGAAATGAATGGTAAACAAAGTGTATGAGATACATGATGCACCATGATAGTATAAGGAACGAGTAGGAAGTGTGCTTGGCGATTCTTGGATGGGGGAAGATGACACCATAGCAAAGCCATGCCATCTTCGTACCGTTAAACAAACTCCACAAGTCTTTCAAGGAGTGCTTGTTGTTGAGTAGACTTTTATACATCAAGAATGTAAAGACAGGTATTAATGATACGACGTGGAAAAAGTCAGCGATTCCTCCTGGCAAAAACTTTCTTCCTACCAACGGTAAGAGTATAGCAAACCTTCCTAGACAGCAAAACCAAAGCGTGGCGGAAGCTGTGTTCCAAAAGAAAGCAAACTTGACATTAGTGGGGACTATGTACCTTGGCATTATTATTTGTCCTCAGACTGTTCTTGGTTATTCGCTGACTTGAATCTTTGTTTGAACTACAGATTTGGCTGGCCTTTTGGCATAGTTCGACCTGTACATAGACGCGTCTAGCGGAGGCACAAATTTTGGCAGCAAAGACGCAGACCTTAAATTTCACTACTCAGTGTCATCTACTAAATGAAATTGAATCATTTATTTCTAGTTTTTACCACGATACTTGTGGCGTTTGTGAGTGCAGCTCAGTGGTCGCCTGAGGATTACGAGATTTTTACCTTGAATGATAAAATTCTGCAGGATTTAGGCAAAGATGTGACCTTTTACTCATGGTTGGAATTGGAAAAGGGTCCCAAGTCTACTCCAAAGGAGATTTCCAAAGCTTACAGAAAGTTATCGAGAGCATTACATCCTGATAAGTTGAGCGGTGTTAGCAAAAAGGTCAGGAAACAAGCTGAAGAAAGGTTCCAACGTTTGTCCTCGGTCGGAAATATTCTCAGAGATCAGAGCTTGAAAAAACGTTATGACTATTTTCATGCCAAAGGCTTCCCCACTTGGAAGGGCACTGGATACTACTATTCGAAGTATAGACCTGGTTTCGTGTTCACTTTATTTTTGATCTTTTTGATCGTCAGCGGACTCCATTTTGTCGCATTGAGAATTAACCGAACGCAAGATTATAATAGAGTTGTTCAATTGAAACAGCAACTTAAATCACAAGCATGGGGTGGCTCATTATTACCACCTGCGGATGGTTCAGACAGGAAATTACAGAGTGAAAATGGCAAAACTTTTGTGATTCAAGCTAACGGTGACGTATACTTCTTAAACACTGAAGATAAGAGCGAAAAGGATCAGTATATTTCATTGGACGAAAATGACATCAATGTCAAACCTGGATTCAAAGACTCCTTGCTCTTCAAAGCTCCTTGTTTTGCTTGGAACCAGACTTTAGGTAGATTCCTTGGCCAGATCGACAGTACCGTGGTGTACGAAAACAAGAAGAAGACTAAGACTGAGGCTAATCAAGAGGACACAAAGAAGAAGTCCAACAAGAAAATTCAAAGAGGTAAGAAAGTGGAATTGCCCAATGGAAAAGTTGTGTATTCTAGACCTGGTAATTCTAGGAAGAGATAGTTGCGAAGTACGTCGTGGCTGGCTCATATATAAGCAACATTACTTATAGTATATATTAACCGTATGCAATAACCCGGCACTATAATAGAGAATAGAGCATAATGTGTAAGAGGAGAGTCACACTTTTATTCTTTCCTGATATAATCGTAGTTCATACGTCTTCCAATTAAGTCAGAGTAGTCTATAAGAACATCACTAATTTTCAGAATCTACTTCCAAATGGCTAAAGAAGTCAGAACAGATCCAGTCTAGTACATACCCCGGTAACTACCAAAGAGTGGTTTTAAGTATAGAGCTAGCGCGTTAATTCGAGGTATGGCGTTATTTCCGAATATACTATTGTACCCGTAAAGCACCTATTTATCTTATATCAAGTATGTTATCTTCAATAAATATTCACGATTCGTGTTTGGAAACTCGTCTCAACTCATTTGAATTATTATCGTCTTCCTCATCAGAAGAACTAGATCCAGACAAATCATCTAAAAAATCATTGTCTTGATAGGTATCCTGGTATTGGTCATCTTCCTCGTTTTCCTCGTCCTCGTCCTCAGCGTCAGCTCCATTTCTGATACTATTGATCTCCCTGTCATTTGACTTCTTGTCTATCTTACCATCAAGTGTTGGGCTATTAAGCCTGCGTGGTGACATGTTTTGAACCTGAACATCAGGCATATGAACTTCTTCCATTCTATCGTCGTCTTCGCCATTTTCAAGCCCTTTTCGATCGTTGATAAACTTGTAGTGATTAGACTTGTCGCCTAATATAATTGGGCCGTCATTAACAGTGCTACTATTACCATTGGATGCATCATTTTGATTGTCGTAGGTTTCAAGGTCTAGGTATCCAACCGTCGAGCTATCGAAGCCATAATCTCTATCTTGGTCTGATTTTCCGTGTTCTTCTTCCTCTTCATCTTCTTCCGGTTCTGCCCCCAATACAACATTATAGATTTCTCTGGTCTTTAGCAATACATCATTTACGAACCACTCCCAATCATCAGACAGAACCGACTCGATGATTATAGGCGAGATCAAGTCTGGTTTGTAAAGAGATGTGAACTTAACCACTTCTTCACTAATTAAAATCAAATGACCCATGTATCCTGGTCTTGGCTCCACATTGTTATTTTTATACGACTTGATAATCAAATTCGCTAAATCGCACTTATCCGGTTTGAATAGTTCAACGATTAAAAACGAATTGTATGAATTGAGTTTCCCATTGAAAATCTGTTGAATCAAATCAAAGACGACGTTATGAAAGAAGTTATGCCATGGAAATTGAGTGAATTTGGATATGATATCGAGTAAAATACCCAGGTCTATGAGGTTTATCTTGAAATAGTCTCCAATGCACGAATTCTTTCTAATAATCTCGTCCCTTTGAGGGCAAACAAATGGGTTTTCAGGGGAAATAGTTGGCTCTTCATCATCAGAATCCTCTTCGTTTTTCAAAACCTCAAGCAACTTTTCAAAATTTTCCTCCTTGTTGGCATCATTTTTACGGTCTTCAAAATGGATATCATCCAAAGACACATCATCCAATCCTAGAGTTACATCCTGAACAGACATATCTGACGAAATAGACTCTGAAGATTTGAAGATCATCGACTCGTTCAATGCATTTCTCAAGCGTTTTTTCTGCTGCAATCTTATATGGTCTCTTATTTTGATGATTTTCTTGATCTTTCTAGAGTTAAGTAGGATCATATTGGAACAATGTAATAACTCAGCTATCAATTCGGAGATTTTGAACTTGGTAAATCCGAGTAAATGACTTCTGTCAGGAAATGATTGTCTATCATTCGAGTCTTGTTCAGTGGTGATATTGGATTTCAGGGGTAAATTTATCATATCGCTAAAATGGCACAAGTTATCGGAGAATATTTCAAGCATCTCTCCCAAATAGATCGGGTCTCGTGGCCCTGGAGGATTCTGCTCAAAATCCTTGAGCCACTGAAACATCACGTAGGAGTTTATTTCCCCAGTTCCAGGTCCGTTACCATTTTCCCCTCCCAACATGGAGCTGTATGACCCACAATTTAGATCATAATCCGAGTTGTTTTTCCGAATGAGTTCAATAATGATTCCCACACAGTTATTGATCCCATGTTTGTTGGTGATGCTATCGACATTATCGGCTGATTCAGGAGATCTATACAACATAATGTCGTTGATCATGGTGTTTATAATTTTTGGAGATACAAGCTCTCTTGTAAGTTGATTTGGACCGATGTTTGTCTCTAGAACCACAGCCAAAGCAGTATTTGAAGATATAGTGACCAACGCCTTTATAAAGTCGGTCACAGCTGTTTGTTTGAAGAAAAGCTCGTCATTTGCTATCTTTGAAGTGGCAAGAAACTGGCTTGGTTGTGGTTTCAATATGTCAATTAGCTTCTCAATTAAGTTCTGCGAAGACAAGGTCTCCAAGATCCCGGTAGGTGAGTCGGGTTTATCGGTCTGAATAATCCTCAAAAAGAAGTCCATCAAGATGGGTATTTCGATCTTAGCTAGGAATGTGTCAACCAAGTCTGGCTGGCGCCTGACAAAGTTTAGGAGCTCAATGCTGTTGGTATCCATTAGCTGGTCCAAGATGTGAATCAAATAAGACACAGATGGGGAACTTTCCTTTAAGTTTGGCAAGGACAATATCAGCCAAAGCTTAGACATTATTACGGGGGTTTCTATTATTCTATTCAGTATAATCCACAAGTCGATTGATAAGATCTCTGATGAGGTTTGGAAACATCGGCGAAGCTTATCGTCATGTGATTCTTCGGTACTGGTCTCTGTTTGGTCTTCTGTCTGCTCAATCTGAATATCACTCTCATTGGCAGCATCGGCATCGGTGCAGTCTTCAGCACCCAGAATCAATTTTTCTAATTCTTCATGCTCTTTCAAGCTCTGGTTGTAGAAGAAGTCGACACTGCTCACTAAATAGTCCAAGAAACCGTTTAAAATATGAGGTTGAAGTAAAAGCTCAAGTAATTTTACACCACGGGCATCTTTGCCCACATTGACGGTTTCGTTGTTGGAGGATGCGAGCGATATGACATCAGAATTGTTGGAAGCATTATTGGCATTGATTTCTGAGTTGGACAGAAACTGAAAGCTTGTCAGCTTATCGTTGTAATTACCCTTGATGTTGTGAAACTCGTTTAAAAGTTCTTCCAGTAAGGTAGGATCACTAATTAAGTCTTCAACTGAAACAGTAGAGAAGTCTTGAACCGAATCAAGAAACTTTTGAAGCAGGCTGTTGTTGTTCAAGCCATTGGAGAAGGGCCAAAATGACATGGTGGGGATTATTAGGCCTTGTTAATGTTGGTATTCGTGATCTGATTAATCAGTTTGAAGGTCTGATTAAAATTTTATTTGGATTTTAGTTGGATAGGGTCGATATTTGCAAAATTGATGGAAGTCTGGCCGCTGTTATTGCTAAAATGTGATCAAAGTGTAGGATGCTTGCCAGAACTTGCCGCCGAGCAATTATTTGATTATGGGATGATTATATGCAATGATTTACCAATAGTTCCAGCCTGGGTATCACTGTGCAACTTGCCAATCTATAGGTATCTCCCTCTTCTAGAGCTTGATTGATAAGATCAGTAATGCTGGCGATTTGATTTGGTCTTGTTGTCTATACCGGGTAGTATGCAGGACGGTCAACAGGGTTGGGGGAGAATAGGCGAGAGAAAGGCGGAAAGAAGGCTGAACGAGAAGGGTCAAGGGAAACAAACATATAGAAATATTTTTGCGATTGAAGAGATATGTGTAGTTTGGTAGAAATATAGGTTAGATGCTAAATTGCATAAATGCTCTATCAGGTAGAGTCAGAGGAGAATTTTGAGAGCCCAGTACGTAAAGCTGAAATTTAGACAAAAAACATAATTATAGTAGCGATAATAAGCCAGTTTTCGGCCAAAGTAACCGTACTTTGCGAAATGTACACACAATAGAATTTTTCTGAGAATTCGAGTTAAATTCTTTGCAGATATGTCTCAAAAATTGCTTTCTAATTACAGGCAGTGAACTTAACAGCAGAGAGAAGTTCAATTGTAGTGGGTATTGAGAGTGAAGCTTTTTTAGCGAAGACTGTGTTTACTATTGTCACCATAATTCAAGACTTAATTTCATCATTGTGAAGATGTATATGACGAGGATTTAACCGATAGGACCGAGGAAATTTTTTGTATAATTCTTGCAATTTTCTCAAGAATATATAAAAGACGTATTGGATTGTTTAGCTGATATTTCTGAGTAGTTTCCTCGAAAATGAACAGTAATCATCGAGAAATTGTATGTTACAGCGATTTCCTGATTGAGCATTGAAAATATGGCAAATTCTATTGATCTATTTATTCGGTAGGCAACCCTTTAAGTGTTTCCAAAGCCCGTTTGTACTCTTTCTCGTAGAATGCTATAATTTCAGCGGCATACTCCTTAACTATACTGCGGCTATTAGCAGCAGTGTGGCGGATCCATTCATGTATTGTCATGGCTTCTTCGTTTTCTGGCATTGCCGATATAAAGTTGGTTAGCTCACTGTCGTAGTCGTCATGTAAGTCATTTTGAGACTTGGTGAGCTCCTTAAGATCGGAAGAGGTTCCCTCCATATTGCTGAGGGTTTCAAGAAAAGGGCTAGTCGAGGCAGGTACCCATTTTGAGGTGTCACGGTGGGTTTCTGGCCGATTTTGAAGCTGTTTCTGCGGAGTGCTCGCATCCAAACCACTTATTTCTTCGAGACTGCTCTTCTGAGAAACAATAGACGATCGAGTATACTGAGCCATTGGTGCCAGTGAGTCAGGACTAGTCAAACGTAAAGCTGAATTAGATATGCAAGGTTTTGCATCTACAAAACTGTTGGTTTCGGTTCCTCTAGACTCGTCTTCACTCTCACCATCGAATGCCAGTGCAATTCTATGGGCAAGTTCACGAGCATCTAAGTTGGATTCATCTTCCAAGCCGAGATCTTTGACGTCGCCATTTTTTTCTTGTTGATACTCATGAGTTTCTGGTGCTTTTCGCTTGCCAATAATTTCTCTCCGCACATCCTGAACTTCTTCTTCATGATAATCTGCATGAGCGACTGGACTCTTGATTTGATTCGGAGATGCCGATTGAGCAGATTCGTGATTATCATGGCTGATCTTTTCATAGACAAGTTGTTCTTCCTTTGCTTCTTCTCCCTTCCTCTCCATTTCCTTTTGGCTTCCTTCAGCTTCTTCTCCTTCACTATTTTCGCCTACTTGAGCTTCGTCTTCAACTTCATCTTTAGCATTTTCAGATTCTTCGTCATCAGATTCCTCCACTTCTTGTCTCTCTGTTTCGACTTCAGAGCCTACAATCAGTTCCGGCAGTTTTCCACTCTCTTTATTCTTCACTTCATCCGCCTCCTCTTTCTCCTCTGGAAGTTCAGGCTTAATCTCCTGTGCATTGCCCGATAAACCAGTTTCATCTTTAGTTTTTATTCTATCGCCAGTCTCATCAGCTGGTTTGATTTCGTCAGCTGATTGGTACTCATCCAGAGAATACTCCATCGATCTCAGGAGTTCTTTGTTGATTTCCTTGATGTCTTTTATGTATTCGGAGTATAGTTCACCATCCAAACTATCATCATCAGAAGAAAAATTGAGCAATCTTCTAGTTGGCTTCTGTGGACTTTCTTCCTCCTCCTCCTCCTCTTCTTCTTCTACTTCTTCGCTAGCTTGGTCTGACTCAGGGATATTTGGCAGGAAATTGAACTCATTTCGAGTCAATTTATTCAGGTGTTCATCCTCAAAACCATTCAATTCGGCTTCATCTTTGATTGGAATATCCTCAACATCGGTAGAGACCGAAATATCACCTGGCATTTCATCTTGAATTGGACTTTCAGTGGGTGACTTAGAAGGAATTTTCTTTCTGTTTAAAGCTTCAAGCTTTTCATTCGACTTAGGTTTTTTTAAAGTCAAACTCTCCAACAAGCCTGTACGTCGTTTCTTTCTCACACCTACGACATCATCATCGAAGGACATTTCGAAAAGTTTTGGTTTCAAAGACTTACTGAAGGCTTGCTGAGTATTTGCTTCTTCCTCCAATTTCACAGGGGTAATCGTTTTTTTAACTTCTTCTTCTCCTTTTTCGACAGCACGTATAGGCGCAGGACCCGTACCTATGTCTATTGGGTTGATGTTTGTTTCCAAAAACTCAATATTTTTTTCTCCATATTCATCTATGTTGTAATTGGAAGTCTCGAACTCCAAGGGTGGCGTGGGCGAGTGTGATTTCTGTATGATCTTGAGCTTTTTAGGTTTCTCTGGCTCTATAACTTCATCACTTTTTCTTTTGGCCAGTTTCTCCTGGGGTCTTTCAGCCTCGCCTTTGTTTGATTTTTGGCTGGGTGTATTTGATTTCACAGATCTTTTTAGCTTCTTCATTTCGATGATTGTTGTATTTTCAAAACTTGGATCGGACCCGGACTCTTCTTCGTATTCAGACTCCTCAGGCTCTTCGGAAGGATTTGCAAATTCAGACACATCAAGCTCTTCCAAAGAATTCTCAACTTCAGATTTCTCAAAGACTTCCAAGGAATTTTCAGACCCAGTCTCGGATTTTTCTGATTCATTTTCAGGGATATTTTCCGAATTGTGCCTTGACTCAGTGTCTGACGTAGAATTCAGACTAAGACCCTGCTTGTTATGACTTGGAGTTATTACAGCGCCAGACTTTCGATATGCTCTAGTTCCAACTGGAAGATTTGGCTCCTTATTTTGATCTATTGATTCCAAAGTACACTCCTCAGAATTTCGTTTTGACTCATGCAAGACAATTCTTGAAAGTCCCCTAGAGCTTGGTTTTGAGTTATCCATTGAGTTGTCCATTGAGTTATTGAATGAATTGGTGTCTGAGACTTCTTTAGAACCGGTCCTTGTACTTTGATTTGACGTACCATTTGACGTGCTTCGAGATCTTGTTATTGAGATAATTGATGACTCTAAATCATTTGAACTCGATTTTTTGGGTTCTTCTCTATTATTTTTGCTTCTTGATATCTCCTCATTTTCCATCCTAGATTCAACGTCAAAGTAACTGTCACATTTTGAATAGTCATCTGGACTAGCAGACTTTGCCTTCGAGTCTTTGGTTTGCGTAGCTCCCATAAACTCATTATAGAGATCCATATCTGGTAGTTTATTCCAGTATGCATCATTAGGATCGACCTCTTTCTGTGAATTGGATTTCCTATTTCTAGTTTTAGGTAAATCAGGCTTGGTGTTTGGCTTTGTTTTGTTTCGGGACCGTATATTTACATGGTCTTCATTATTGTACCCCGACTCTGCTAAATCCTTAATCGAAAAGTCTTGACCGCGTACTTTCTTGGATTCATTACCATCATTAAGTACTATCACCTCCACATTGTCACCATTATCGTTATTGCTCTTACTTTCAAGGATTTCGCTTAAATAATGTCCCGAGTCCCCTTCAATTTCGTATTCTTTATCAAAAGCACTATATCCATTTTCACCAATTTTCTCACCGATTTCATTATCTTCGTTACCCTCTTTAACCTCCTTCATTTTCTTTTCGTCCACAACTTTATCTTCCACAACTTCTCTTTCTTCTCTTTCTTCTCTTTCTTCTTTCTCTTCTACTTCCTCTTCACTATCTGCACTGAGTATTCCAAAATACGCATCCTTCTGTTTCACAACTTCTTTTTTAGTCTCCATTTTATCCAAAAAATAGCACTTCTGAGCTGTATTGAGCCTGTGTTCTTCTAATGGCACATCTTCAGATTCCCAATGGTCTAAGGTGCATCCACAATAAATACAAAACACCTTATCTTCGTTTAAGTCCATAGGGGTATATACAAAGCCTGCTCTGGCCAAACTTTCACTATTAGGTTTAAAGGCTTTATCGGCATCTAAAGGATATATCTTTCCAAAAGAATTGGATCTGAATTTGAAAGAAGCTTCACTCCACGGATCCAGAACCAATTTCGATGGATATCGACTCCAATACGTGAGGATCTCTTCAGGTGACAAGTTTCTTCGTATCTCGCCTGACGTGGTGATTATTGATAGTAAACAGGCTTTGTTTTTTTCATGGTGATTTTTTATGAGGGCCTGTACTGATTTTTGGCTAGCCCTTGCACTTACAGTCTCTGGTTTATGACAATATGAACATAGTACACGTCTTGGATTCGACTTGATGGGCGCATAATAGAAGCCCGAGTCCGACAACATGGTGATGATCTGACTATTATTCGGATTTTTATCGTGCCATGCTATTTCTCTGCCATTAGACAACACGGTGGGCTCGTGGTACGTTTGGAATCGCACATCTCTGAATTTCGTGGAATCCTTGAGTTTAGGTTTCATGTTTTGGGTTGACCTGGCTATTATATCATGGTCAGCTAGTGAAGTGCTGTTTTTCGTCTAAATTGCCTTAGTTTTCGAGTTTTGTAAAGATCTCAGTGAATTTGGCTACTTCTATTTGCAATTGTCGCTTATATTGTAGCAAGTTAGGACGTGTTGCAGCTCATGGTATGTTTTGTATGTTATTTGATCGGTCAGCGCACTACCCAACATACACTAAGTACTGAGCAGCCAGAATATGAATACAGGACCCTGAAGCTACAAATGGATGAAATGTGTCTTGATAAGAGTAACTAAAGAGAATTAAAGATAAAAATCAACAAGATCTATTTTTTAATATGAGTGACCAACCAACAATTGGATAGTACGTAAGGCTTCGTATTTCAATTCATTATCGCCGTCGTTGTTGTCCAAGAAGTTCATGACTAACAATTTGTATTGGCCATGCTTCTCGGTGGCAATAAAGTTGACCAAATCCTGACCGATGTTTTTAATCAAATATTGCAAGTCATTTAATAATATAACCTTGGCAACTTTTGAAGTGTCAGAAGATGACAATATTTCAAAGATCTTCTTGACAAGTTTGAAACCAGACTCTTGAAATTTGTGAGAGTTCTCGATCCAAAATTCGGACGATTTGTGGGTTGGAGATGACCAACTAATCAAGTTAGGGTTTTCCAATTCAGTCAAGTACTCGTCTAATGAAGATAACTTGGTGGTAACAATTTCGTTCAACTGGTCACTCAAACTGTTCAAGTCATTGGTCAACTCTTGGTCTCCTCCGTTAGAAGCAAACTTTCTTTCTTTCAAGATGTTGATGGTCGTTAAGCCATCGTGGAACAAGACCAATTTGATTGTTTTGAACTGTTCGGCCGTAGAAGGGGTGATGGATATAAGGTTGTTCAAGATACCTACGGCGACTCTGACAATTTTCAACTTAATCGAGTCTTTGGCGATAGTTAACAAGCTGCCAATCAAATCAGGGAAGTTGTGCACCAAAGTCTTGTTAATATTGCCGTTGAAAGACAAGATCCACGTGGTCAACAAAAGGTTGTAAGACAATTGTAAGCTGGATAACTTTGAGCTGTTGGCAGATGCGGCAATAAGTGTATTAATGGGCTTGTAGAACGAAACAAAGCTCGACTTTTCAAAAATAGCTTTGTAAGGTTTGTTGATGAGAAGCTCAAGAAGCAATTGGATACCAATGTACTGATAACTGGAATCAGTGGGGTGGCCAATGAAATTCTTTGACAGCAATTCAGAAAAGACTTTAATGAGAACCTCTCTATCGACATTATGAGATGACTTGGCGGCTTTAGAGAGGAGAATGACCAAATTGTACAAACTCAAAGATTTAATCAAGGTATCGTCGCTTTCCAAGTGCTTCAAAAAAGGAGTGTATGGTAATGAAGAGTCAACTTCGGATAACTTCAATAACGAGTCCGTAAACTCGTTGTTAGGTAAGTCCAATAAATTGTCGTTGATTAATGTCAAGATATTCTTCAATACATCCACCTTGTCGTTGACCTGTAACTTGTTCAAAAGGTTCAAAATGGTGTTGGTGTATAAATCCAATTGAGACAAGATTGTAGACTTCTTATTCTCTGGAGATTGTTTTTCTAAAATCTTGATATGATTAGCATCGTCTTCAGAGATAACACCTGATCTCGACAATCCTTCCCATGGCACGATTCTTTCTCTGATATTCTTCTTAGAATCCGACAAAAATGTACTATCGATAATTAGTGGCAGCTGGCTGTTAGTTCATTTGTATCAACAACGTGAATATGGCCTTAATACTTACGCAATTGGACGTCATATTGATTGGATTGTGAAAGTAATGTTTGGTGACCAGCGTCTGATAATCAACGGAATATCAAATAATGGCGCGGACACGACCCTCCGACAATTGTGCATTTCAGGACGAGCATATCGTTGAACAAAAAGCTACGGACAGATTACATAATGACTATAGAATCAGATACTGTCAATTCCTTTCAGCAATTGAAGGCTTACATCAATTACACCTGATGTAAAGTATTGCTTGTAGTATTTGGTAAAGTAAGACTAAGTGATGACCAAAAAAAGTCTGCCGGTCCCAGGAATCGAACCTGGGTCTGTTCGGCCACAACGAACTGTACTGACCACTATACTAGACCGGCTTAGTTATGAAATCTGTGATCTGTTTTATCAATAGAATGTTAGTCATAACGTTATCATGTATCTATTATCAGTATTGTAGAGGTGTTTACAATAGTGGAGCATTAGTCTTATTAGAGTATATAACCTGTTAACAAATATGTTGAATAGCTTTGTAATTCAATAACTACATATAAAGCTATTAAGTCTCAGCAGACCATATGTGACGTCCATACGTGATGCCATATACATAAATCGCAGATAGTGTATTTTGCGCGAGGCGCCGGAAAATATGGGGCAAAATCGATCGTTCAACAAATCTATACAGATCGCGAGTAACAACCCGGCTGCTAGAAAAGCGTAAAAAAAGGTTCATGAATCTATAGATGATAGTTTTCATATTGATCAAAGGGATTGAAAAATGTACTATATTAGACCCTGAGAATTTAGCTAAGAATCTTAGTTTCTATGCGAAGAAGTATTCTTTAAGCGCATTAGAAGGTTTCGGACCGTGTTTAGAGATAAAGAAATAGAAGCCAAACGAACAAGTAACAGTGCAAGCCTCGGTTTAAAGTCTCAATAACAAACATAGAGAGTGCTCACGTTTTTGTGTGTGTTGAACCCTTTTATTTTCGGAGTTTCCTAAATGGGATATCCGGTTATGTTAGAAGGTAAAGGTTTAATACTCTCTCAGTAGTATATTAGCACGGTGTTAGGCTACCTATATTCTTATATATACACTTTGCCTTGTAGTAGGTGAAGTTGTGTTGTGTAATAATTTGATCAGTGATTGGAAATGCCTAAGATTATATTAGGAACACTGTGATTTGAAGTGGAAAGTTATTCTTGCCCCAATTGACTTAATGAACAAGTTTGTAGAAGGAGGAATAGCTCACTTATTTATAGTGATTTACTAAATGTATTGAATACCACATTTCGTTTTTGCAACCACATTTTAGAATGTGTTGATTACAGATGTGTACTCTCCTACACCTCTCACACATCAGGACTGCACGTTTGTGGGGTTTTATCAATATCTTATGATTGCATGCATCTGCATATGCAAGTCCTAGTACCACATTTATCGATATTATGTTTCAGACTTTATCACAATCTTCCTAATTATGCTATAATTTCCTTACGTGTAACCGAGGTGCAAGTCTTGGCTCGCTTATCTCAAATACGAACTCCCAGGATACTCCTGCGTTCTAGATCTCGATTTTGGATCTTGGATAAGATCTCCTCACTTCTCGTATCTTGTGTGTTTCATGATAATTATCACCACATTCTGATTGTGTAGCTTATCATGTGACTTGACATGTGACCCCATGTGACCACAATCTCAACAGTGTGCGAAAGAATCCCACCTTGTGCCAGGAAAGATGGCGACTACTTCTACGCCACCGAATTCCAAGCTTCATAAATTCAACTGAGGAGCACATTATACTTGTCAATTCATTCAAGAAGATGTCATTTGATACAGAGACACTCAACTATAAAGCATACACCTACAATTGTAGAAATGCGCCACTCAAAATCACTGATGAGTCCATCAAACTTGTCAAGCAGAGCGATGGAAAATATGGGGTGGGTAGTTCGAATATTTTAGTCAAGATCCACTCAGTTGCCTTGAACCCAGTTGACTTGATTTTGACCCAATTTGCCTTTTTCCCTCTTACTTGGGGAAAATCTTCGATTGGTTTTGGAAGAGACTACTCTGGTACGGTGGTTGCTATTGGCGACAAAGCCAGTGGCGAAAGTAAGTTTCATGTAGGGGACAAAGTTTGTGGTAATTACGGTCGGGTCTTTGGAAAGGGCACTTTGGCCGAATACTTGTTGCTTGACTACGATACAGACTCGGATGTGGAGATAACCGTGGCACCAAAGAATCAAACTCTTAATGAAGCCGCTAGTTGGCCATTAGTATTCGGAACAGCCCTTCAAATGACCGGATACGACGACCTCAAAGGCAAAAAGATTCTCGTCATTGGAGCCTCATCGTCAGTGGGTAAGTATCTCATCCAGTTGTCTAAGTACAAGGGCGCAAAGGAAATCGTGGCCGTGGCCTCTGGACATTCTGCTCCTACTGTTACCGGCCTCGGCGCAACTTCGATTATTGATTACACCAAGCATAAGTCGTTGCTCAATCCGGTTTTGGAATCCGTCAAGGAATCGGGAAGCTTTGACGATATATTCGACGCTATTGGAAACGGCGATTTGTTTGCTCAGATCGGTACCATCATCAAACCTAAGGGTAACTATGTGACTATTGTAGGTGAAAAGTCACTTACTTATAATGCTGTTGATATGCTTGGCAATATTTTGCCCCAGCTTAGAGATACCTGGAGACAGTTTGCTTCCAAATTGGGTATTAGTCACTACAACTATTCGAAGTTCTTACTCTCACACGGTCCAAAGTGGATTGATGAAGGCAGAAGATTATTTGAAGAAGGGGTAGTTGAAGTCCATGTGGATAGCGTATATGATTGGGAGGACGCTCAGAAGGCTATCGATAAATTGGCTTCCAAGAAAACGAAAGGTAAAGTAATCATTCAAGTTGAAAAGTAGCACTTGGGCTCTTTTTTCTATGACATCATTTTTTCTTTAAATTTAATTAGGCTAATGTTTTATACTAATACTTCAACCCACAAAGTCAAAGTACAGCCGTAGTGATGTTATGGAAAGGCTTGTCGTTCTTGTTAATGGCCTCGAAAGACAATTATTTGCGTTAGTCATACTTTCCCAAGCGGTTGGTATTAAAGTCAAGTTTGCCTCTCTCTATCTGTGAAATACCAGTACAATCCATCGAAAAACACTTGTTAGGATTAGCATTGCTGATTCGATTTCTATGTGTTCAATAGACAGCACGATGCTCGTACATTTAACATTGCTAAATCTCTAGGTGACTCTTCATATGTTGGCTACAGTTGACTTTTAACTGATTTGGCAAACGGAATCACAGAGCGGAACCGGAAACTAAAAGCGGCCAATACTACTTTACTAATTCGTAACCAGGATTCCTGATTTATGACCCATGGAGCACAAGCTCGAACAAGCGTGATTGTTCCGATGGAAATTAATATCCTGATGCTTAAATGGGCCCGAACAAAAATTTAGCAATAAACCCCTAATACCAGGATTCACAACTAAGCGCGGTGTTGTCACTTCCGCTGGTCCCCAATTGGAAATGATCGCGAGTGAGTAGTTTTTCCACTTTAAGTTGGTAATAATGAGCTATTTTGTTGAGGGAATTCTAGCGAGTGACGAATAGCGATACATGAGCGATTTAAAGACCAGTCAAAGTGGAGTAAAATCACTCTTCGCAAGATATTTCTACAATTAGAATTCTCAAGTACATTACCCCAGACTTTAATCAAGCGCTTTTCTGTAGGGGGTAAAATCTGGCGAGAAAAATCAACGAGCAATGCGAGAAGAAGTTAGCGAGGTTACTTGATCGTAGATTGAACTGGTTGTGTATTACTTTTTTGCTAATTCCACACCAGGTGAACTATATGTGATAAACTTTTTCGGATTGTACCAAAAGAACAGTCAAATAAGACTATTGAAAATCAAACGAGGACAAGAATTAGAAATTTTAATCGATAAAATAAGGAATTTTATGTAGATACTATAATTTAATCCGAAGATTCTCTAGCGTATTCCTTAGACATATCAGCATCAGGAATAGAACCACAGATGGTTTCCACCATAATACCGGTGACCAAGTATGGGTCGATGTTTGAAGCAGGTCTTCTGTCTTCAAAGTATCCATATCCTTCCTTGGCAACGGATCTTGGGATTCTGACAGAAGCACCTCTGTTGGCAACACCAGAAGAAAAGGCTTCAATAGAAGCAGTTTCATGACGACCAGTTAATCTTTGCTCATTGTCAGCACCGTATAATAACATGTGCTCCTTGTGTCTCTTGGCCAATTTGGAAAGAGCAGCTTCGATAACTTTCATACCACCTGGAACTCTCATAGCAGCGGTGGAAACGTTGGTGTGACATCCAGCACCATTCCAGTCACCCTTCAATGGTTTTGGATGGAGAGAAATCTTGACACCAAATTCTTCAGCGACTCTTTGTAATAAGTAACGGGCAATCCATAATTCGTCACCCATGTTAATACCAGAACATGGACCGACTTGGAATTCCCATTGAGAAGGCATCACTTCGGCGTTGATACCAGATATGTTGACACCAGCGTGGAGACATGCTCTGTAGTGAGCCTCGATGACGTCTCTAGCGTAAACCTTACCGGTACCGACACCACAGTAGTAAGGACCTTGAGGAGCTGGGAAACCTCCCTTTGGCCATGCGTAAACTTGGTCGAATTGGTCGAACAAAGTGTATTCTTGTTCCAAACCGAACCAGATATCTTCACCGGCATGGGCACTCATTAACTTGGCACATTCGTGTCTGTGGTTGAATTTGTTTGGAGTGCCATCGTTGTTCCAACATTCGGTTAAAACAATGATGTTGTCACCCTTTCTGAATGGGTCAGGGTAGAAAGCAACTGGCCTTAAATACACGTCGGAATCGTGACCTGGAGCTTGACCAGTAGAAGAACCATCAAAGTTCCATTCGGGTAAATCACTGACGGTTTTGGGTCTAGAATTCAAGGTTTTACATTTAGATCTGGTTCCTCCTTCGGCATCTATCCAGACGTATTCCGCTAACACCTTACCGTTTTGTGATAAATCCAAGTATTTGGATAAGATAGCAGTTTGCTCAGTAATTGATACCATAATGTGATTATGTGATGGTTGTATGCAAAGGAATTAAAAAATAGATTGAATCTAAGGCTGTGAAATAAGAAAGTGTTGCAAATTCCTTGGATTAACAGGTTTGATGCAGTGGGATATAATAAATATATATATATATATATGAGATTTAGATTAAGCAGGCGATGTTTGTGAACTGGTTGGAAGGCGGCAATTTCTTTTGTAATTTCTTTTCGTCCTGAAAGTACGGGTGCACGCTCGAGCGGGATTCTATCTCATGCGCAGCGTCCCTTATCACAACCAATCAGGAGCAAGCATGCCAAGTCGCACTGGTTTGATATTCGTCGAGTAGACAGGAAAGGAGGATCCCGACTGGCGAAGCAGTGGAGTTTGCTCTTAGAACTGGCCTGATAAGAAAGAGTTTTGGACATGTCTCTGCGGGCTCATTTCGTCGATTTTGGAAGAACATGTCCTCGTAAAACAGGGGACGGAGGCTCGGGCCTGATACTCCGCTTACACCTGTATAACGGGGATGTCGACCCTTCAAGCGTCATCATACTATCCCAGGAGATGGTTCTACGGTCGGGTGTACGAATAAGCTACCAAGTACATCATCATCTCTCGATACCTAGTTACTTTCAACAATTATCTCGAAATAGACATTAGTGCATTGTCCCACATCAAAGGATTTCATATTCTGTTGAGTCGTATGTTCTACCGCGGGGAGAGGGGCAGCCGCATCCGCTTGTCCTGATCTACACTTTTCGCGTTCCCCAGTCGGTTTTGTTCTTGTGAGTGTAATGATATATTTTCCCACTCGCAGCTAATCGTCCAATCAAATAATTGCATTACAAACGTTTGCAATTAATTAGTTGACTTCTTCATATTAGCCCATTCCTCCGAAATCGTTTGCAAATGGCATATATCAATAATTGCAATTACAAATTAGTCCTATAAATCACTCTATAAATGTATCGTTGGGTTGTGCTACAAGCGATATCAATCGAGTTGCCTTGATTGAAACCAATTAGTAAATCGTTATCAGTTAATTTATTGAAGTTCTTCACCAAGTTTTTAAAGATAACAGATAGGGGTATGTGCGTGACACTAACCTACTGCATTACTTCGTAACGAAAATAGTGGTTATCGCGTACTCTCAAACCATGTAACAGAAACATTTTTGATGAATCGGGGTTAAGAAACAACTGACCTAGAATGGTTTCTCGTAAATTGTGCACGGGCAGAGAAACATCGGCCCATATGGGCCGATGTTGACAAGATCTGATTTGATTTGCATGCGGCTAATTCTCGCGTGATAGACTGGCGTTGGTGTTTGTATATGGCTCTTCAAATCTCACGGTCTTTTCTATCTTCAACTTCCTCTTCATCTTCTTCACCCTCCTCATCCTCTTCACCGTCCTCATCTTGTTCTACAACTTCCTCAACTTCCTCAACTTCCTCAACTTCTTCAACTTTCCCATTGTCATGTTCATCAACTTCATCTAAACCAGCTTTTTGGTCTTCTTGATCCACCTGGTCTTTTTGACCTTCTTGACCTTCTTGACCTTCCTGCCCTACTTGGACTTCCTGGACTTCTTGATCTTCTCGACCTTCTTCCTCTTCCTGGACTTCAACAGTTTGGTCATCTTTATCTTCCTCCACACCCTCCACCTTTTCCTCCTTGGCCACTACGATAACCTCTTCTATTTCTTCCTCCTCATTAGCCAACACACTCACCTCATTGTCTTCAGTAAACAGCATCTCCCCCATCTGTTCCTTCCTCATTTCCTCTATATCACGCACTACTCCCTCCCTCAATTGTAGCGCAACATTGGCTTGGGCCCTTGCCAATCTTAAGTAATCGTCATTGTCTCGAATCAAGAAGCTGATATGGAATTCAACTTTTCTCAAATATATGTTCCATTCGTCCAATCCAATGATTTTCAAATCTTTAGTATTTGTGTTCAGTTTGTAGTCGTTGGCATTATCCATAATACTGTCCCGGAAGTCGAAGATATATTCTTTAATCTTGTGAAACTGTTTCCAGGCTTGCCAGTTGATTTCTTCGTTCTCAAAACTCAATTTATCCAACAAATTTCCTAATCGTTTGGAATATTCCTGAACGGAAATGTCAGCAAACGTCTCCAATATGTCGATGGTTTCTTGGATTACTCTAAAGTATTCACTTGTTATGAGCTTATGATTTGCTATCAATATGGATTGTACCGAATCAGCAACTTTTTCAGGTTGGTCGTAAGTGTCTTGAATCACATCCCTAAAATCTTGTCTCGAATAGCTTTCGATGGTAGTATCGTTGCTCTGCTTGATTCTTTCAAAATCTTTGTGAACTTCACTGGTCATCTTGTTGAGTAGCTGGTACTTTTTGTAGTTCTCTGCTTGTAAGGTTTGGAATTGTTGACTGATGTTAGTCTTGATATTATCAATGACTTCATCCATGATCGGCTTCATTTCGATCACCAAGTTACTTCCAGCAAGTTCAAGCGTCTTGGAGACTTTGTTGTCCCAAATTTCCAATTCCTCGTTGACTTTGCTAACGTTAGGGTTATTGTATTGCTCCACACTGATGCCTACTTCAACAGTCTGGATCGGATCCACCACCGTAAGTGTCGAGGTAAAAGTAACGGTCAACGGACTATCGTCATCATCATCTTCAGAGTTTGCAACAGTTTCCTCGTTGCCTCCCAAAAAATTACTGATTTCACTCACAAAATGCTTGGACCGGGGATAAAACTGATCGAACTTGAGTAGGTTCGGTAGCTCACTCTGAAGAAATTTCTTCTTTTCATTCAAATAAGGCGAGTAGGTTTTGGAAAGAAACGTTTCGATGAGATGGCTAATCCAATCCCAGACAGTTACTACCACCCTAGAATCAGTGGCCCTAGCGGTATATGGAATCAATTCGTCCTTGACTTTAGTCACATAAATATACAATACACGGGTTTGTCTTTGCACGCGAAGTAACCCAAGTGACCAGTAGTACTTGATCTTGATCAGTATACATTTTTGCCAATAACTGAGCCAAGGATTTATCTCGCTAGTCATACGATATACGGTGGCTTTCGCCCAATTGATCACATATTTGAACAGTCCGCTTATCCATTGCTTGTGATCGAGTTTGGCTAATAAACCGCTCCCTGCCTTGACCTTACTATATACTCCATCGAGCGTCTGGATGACTGGCTTCACATGTTGGTAATATTTGGGTTCGACAGCTTGAACATAGTAAGGTCGAAAGTAAGTGTGGCCCCAAACACAGGTGTGGTAAGTCACAGGGAAAGTGTTTTCGAAAACATTGGAGGGTAAGTTCTTATTGATGGGACAAGTGAATGTAAAAGTATACACCAAATAGGCCACGAGCACTTGGACAGTAGTCCAGAATTTGGCGCCAAACATAATGAAATTCGCCTAATTCGTAGGTGCACCACTCGTTTTGTATCTCCAACTTAGTGCCAATAGCTGATCACTTGGATGCTATTGTGATGCTCGCCTCTGGTGCCTGAGAATAATTTAACAAAATAAACGCGTGACAAAGACACGTGAGTGGCCTATGTGATATCCAGTTTGAGCTTCCAGCAACATGAAACTAACCAACTGAAATTGGAACAAGCATAGTTTAGCCGAGGATGGTGGCTTCTGTAGTGTAACCAAAGGGCATGGAACCCGACTAATTATTCTAGTAAATACAAACAAACAGCAAATGAAATGGCCAGTTATTAAAGCGTAATGGGCAGAATAGCAAGACACTTTGTATTTAACTATGAGCCAAACAAACAAGGGGTGTGCTGCACAAGGCTACCGCTCACCCCACGATGCCTTTTATGCGCGATAAAGGTGATGGCTCCACCTTAAACTGTAGTGTGTTCAGAAATCCGAGTACCGAATTATCTCGGGCCTCGCATAAGCCTCGACAATGCCACTTTATTGTATGCGCCAAATAGTGTTTTTCTCGATATTGTGTTTCAGAATGTTCCAATGTTATTCGTGAATATTAGTACAAATTTAGGCCATTTTGAGTTTTTTGAGCCAGTGTTACAAAACCTATGAGAAGAGTCTTGGATTCAGACTTCGTCCAGAACTGAAACGAAAATAAACTGGACTTTGTAATCTAATGCGGCATAATATGTAAAACGTCAAGAGTGCGTCTAGAAGGTGCGTCTTCTTTACGCGTAGCTTAACGGCTTTAGCAATCATAGAAAATATTAAAATTCCCATCGCTTCATTCAATAATTTTTAGAATTACATGTATTAATTTATGATAAAGAAGAAGAAACGTATTCAAACCGAATCAGTTTGTTATGTGACTAACCGTTTGAGCCCGAAAGAACCTTCAATTGTCATTGGGTACGAACCAATGTTTGTACTCCGAAAGTTTATATAGCGATTATGGAGTATTGGGGTGATATTATAAATAGGGTATTGAATTAGGACATCTCCTCAAGTCCTAGGAATGCATGAGGCGATTGACCGGTGAAGATATCGGAATAACTGGTTGGAACCAACATTGATTCACTCCAATGCACTTTTAATGCCATGATCAAGAAAACCATAGTACAGTACGAAAAGCTAGATGAATCTAATGGAAGTTGTAAGAATGAAACATTGAGCGAATCTTGGAAAACGAAAATTAGGATGAGCTGGATGATTGTAAAATAATTAAGTGCCTGAAGCTCTTTGGGAAATCTTGAACCGATTTCAAAGATTTCTTCTTTGAAACTTTGTAAATTGAGAAATCTAGAAAGTTTGACATAGGATGAGCAGATCACAACCCACACAAGTAGTCCTGTAACTGTCGTGATTTTGATCAAGATAGTGAGACAAGTCTCGATTGGTTGGTATGTAAGTGAGACTAATAACAAACCAAACGTGGAAGTGCAAAGAATCGATGCAGTTGGAAGTGCCAATTTTGATATATTCAAACCCTTTGGAAGTCTGTCTAAACTGACCATTGCAGTAAATGATGACGACCCAAACTGGATGTTTGCATTGGCAGCTGAAACTAGAGACCCCAAGATGAATATTTTTGAGAGCCCCATTAACGAGGAGTTGAAAACAACTCCAAAAGTTGCCAATGTTGATAACATGGTTTCACTGATTCTACCAGCTTCAGTTGCAAATGAGAAGAGAACCACCAGCGTAACAACATAGAGTACAACACTTTTGAGCAAAACCGACTTATATGAAGTTGGAAATCTTCTTTTATTGACCAGTTTTCTTTCTTCCTCGCACTTCGAGATTTTATTGATTGCGTGAAATGTCAAACAACTAGCAATGAACGAAAGAACTGTCGCAGACACTGATGGACCATGTAATGAGAGCCCAGAGAGCTCAAATAAAGACTTCATGAAACCCGGCAGGAGTCTTTTGAAGCCACCATCCAAATCGTTCATGTCAAGACCAAGGATTAGAGGACTGAAAATGGCGGCGAACATCAACAAGCCATAAATAGCCTGAACATATTTGTATTGCTTGATTTGATAAATGTTATTCAATGTAAGCATTGCCAAAGTTGCCAGTATTACTAATTCTTTGTTATCATTGACAAGCGGTATGTTAAAATATGATAAAGATGAATGAATAAGTAATAATTCAATGGCCAAAGTTATAGACCAACTTAACCAATAGATGAGGTTGATAGTACAAGATGCACTGTAGGAGACAACTCTGAATTGAAACTTACCGATATATGCGGTTTTCTCCATAAAATGTTTACTTTCGGATATAGATTGGAGTGAGCTCCACACGAAGTATCCAGCATAACAATAAGAAGTCAAGCTTATGACTGAACCATGTAAGATTGCTTCCTTGAATACAGAAAAGACACCGGAACCAAGGATAAAAGTTATAACAACACAAACAATTAGACTCAAGTTAACGAGGGGTCTTTGTTTTGGAGGTGCTTGCGTAAAGCATGATAGTCCCTTGTATGATATGGGGTGTAAGGTTCTAACTGATGCCAACTTTGGAGGATTCAAAAATGAAGAACGAAACTTACCCGACTTTGGAAGTGCAGCCGCAACAGCAGCAGCAGCTTCAGGAGAAGCAACTGAAGCTATAGACTTCCTGGTATTGCCATACTTTAGGGATAGAGGCAATAATTCCGAAGGCTTTATGTGGGTTGTGGTTGTTATGGTACTTGACATTATTGCGATAAATAAAATAGACAGGTAAATAAGGTTTAAAATCCTACTATCAACTTCTGATTAAAATATGGTACCTTTCCTGAGTCTTATATTCTGGAGTAGGCAACATGGCAAGAAGTTCAAGTATATCAGATTAGGCTGCAATCGGGCGCGTTATGAACCAGTTCAGTAACTGCATGTATTCTGTGCAGGGACTAAATTATTATTTTTCTGACAGGCGGGCACGCTAAACTGTGCGATTTTTTTTTTTGTTTCTTCTTTATGTTTTCCATATTCTATGTAAAATTATTTCTGTTTGTTTTATTATTGTGCACTTAGAACTTATAAAGCCTAAAGATAGGGCCCATTTTACAGGTTGAAGGTAAGTGAATTTTCTCTTTTGTGTTTACGAAGTTAGTTACGATTAGAATCACACATTCGTAACCCGAACAGATGCACAAGGTCAGGCACCATTTCTGATACTTCGCAATAATTTTGAAGGCATTTTAAACGTTCGCACCTTGCAACACAACAAAGCCGTCATATATCTCTGGCGCGCGCGAACCATCAGAATGCAATGGGTGCAACGAAGTAGCCGAAATGGTGGCTTGCCGGCATATCAAGCAAGAAGAGGATCCAGTGCCATCACTAAAAATGGCAACATGTGGCCCGTATGAGACTTCCGCTGTCTGACAATTCGTTCGAGACATGAAACTTGCCTTAAAAGACGAAAAAACCCACGGCTCAATGCGAAAAAAAGAAGGCTGAACAATAAAGATGAAATACTGGCTTTATTTGAGCAGGAATAAAGTTTAAACAAAAGCAAAGCATTGATATGGCCAGGAGACAAACGCCTTGCGGACGGACGAATTTAGTAGCAAGACAGTCCATATTTGGCCTGAACCTTGCTCGAAGCAACATGCCACGATTGAAAAAAGTCAATATCTCACCATCACTTCTCTTTGTAGTGGGTCAAGTAGGTTTTGGAAGGTACGATGATCGTATATGACATGGAGTGAAAGTTGAAATAAAGAAGGCGTGATGATAATAAACGTTGAACAGCGACGGGTAACGTGTATTTTCCACTCTTGTGACGGAGACAATGTCCCGGATGGTTTCGAACCACCGAGATTAGCCTATTTTCGTTCCTTTATTTTTATGTGGTGTATGATACGCGATCTAGCCTTTGAATTAGATTAGCGATGTGAAAATAAGGATGGTGAGACATAATAGACAGAACAGAAATCTGAGATTACAAAGTGCCTTAATCAAGACCCTTCTTTGCGCTGAGGCCAAGCATTATGGAAGGAAGCAAAGTACACTTTCGAATACAGTATCGGGTTATTGTTGAAGTTCTCATTAAGGAATAATAGATCTAGACTAATGGGGAGGGCTAATGATTTATGTAGGCACAATGCAGTTATTAAGTTATAGGAAGGAAATCCGATTGCTGCGATTGAAGTTAAATCTTAGTACGCCTTTTTCAAGTGCGATGGCCCCCAAGGTATCGATTGCTACGAGTCCACGTTTTATGATTTGCGTATATTATATATTCAAACAAGAGAGTACCTAGATATTTTAAATTATAAATAATAGAGATTTATGTGATATGATGCATTCAGGCGAAAGCACCAATTCAAAACAATACAAAGCAATCGAAAATACCTAGCCAATCCTTGAAACCAAGCTCAGAAGAAATCGTTTCGATTATTTGGATAACAATTTTTTTCCCTGATCAATCAAATCAACGACTTGGTCGTAGATCTTCACTTCAAGAACTTCAAGGAATTGGAAAAGCTGAATGACATATGGGTGTACGTAAGAGTAGTGGAAAGCCTTGAGTTGGGTCAATTTGTCTTCAACTTTGTATTGCTTGAACAATGGGTGGGAATGAACGTGAGTATCCAAAAACTGGTGAGCTTTGGCGACATATGGTTTCAAATAATCAGATCCTTGGTTCAAGACATCACACGCCTGGTTGTGGGTGTGACTGATAGGGTGGAAGGTGGAGGCAATAGCGTGCTCTAATTGAGTTTCCTTCAATTGAGAGCATTTGTAAGTTGCCAAATACACAACGTACAACACAAGGAACGAGGATAAGAAGCACTTGATCTTAGCGAATACGGAAGCCATTTTTATAGTTGCTTTAGCTAATTTAACTTGTTTGGTGGGAGATCTTGCAGTTGTTCCTTTACAATAACGAATATACAAATATTATTCAATAGATGTTGCCTTCACTTTGAAATGAATAGCATTGCGCCGCGAATCGTTGAAGGTTTTTATGGGATTGACAAAACACCGGCACGTGAATGTAGTAGGGGGCGTGTGATTATTACAGGTGGCAAGAGGGGATTGGGGCAGCGTGATGTCACACGTGATGCGATCAAGCACCAATGTTTTTATTCAAGCCCAATGCGGCAAGATGGCATCTCCCAAGACTGCAAAATGTGGTGAATGGCTTATTGGCTACGGTGAATTCTTCTTTAGGCACAAATCAATAGCCATTCAAAAGCAAGGGGAGCCTTTATAACCGTTGCCTCCATCACATATCCGCTCCTATATATCCACTCCAAGTTAGCAAAGGTAGAGGCTCTTCGAAACTTGCAGCTAAATCTCACCCCATACTACACCTTTTGTTTTGTATGCTGACATTGTTGAGCGCTAGACGACAAAAAGCTTCCAGTGAATCAGAATATTTACCATGCAGAGCGTAGCCGATAAAGAGAATTATAATCCGCGGACTCCCTCTCCTATTAAGAAGAACATATTACGTTCAACTAACAATTTGTCGTCGCCATTGAAACCGTTAAATGATGGCCCGTTCAACTCCCAGCTTCTCGAAACGAGAACTCTCTTGAAAACCCCCAAGGTTGCACATGACTCAAAACAGGTTTCACCAGCCAAAGATTTCAAATCGAAACCCACAGCCTTTAAGCTGCCAGCCCCCAGTCCCAACAAGATATTACTCGACCAATATGCTGCAAAACACCGCCAGCTACGTCAATCGGAGCAACATGTACAGCGCCTCAAATTCGAGCTCTTGAAGTTGGCTTCTCAAATCGAAGAGAATAAGCGTGAACAGATGGTCACATCCCAGGGCACTTCTTCTAATTACGATATTTACAAACAGGCACATATTGAAACTACGAAGTCTTTAGAAGGACTCACCCTAACTGATGAAGAGCCACAGCCACCACCAGTCCAAGTCCAAGCACAGCAACCAGCAGGACCAGAACAGCTTTTCAATAACCTTAAAAATAAAGCGTCTAATATCTTTGTGGCCAACGAAGAAATGAAGAATATAACGAAAAAAGCATCTAGTATGTTCATTATCCACAATGAGAAACTCAGGAAAACGGCCTCGCTGATGTTTCAATCGAATCACTCCTTCAAACCTCCAAAATCAGATAAGCTCGACGACTTGTCCAATAAGACGAACCAATTTTTCACTGATGTGATCACTACATTGTCCCCCAAAAAGATGGAGTTGGAAAGTTTACTCAACCAAAGAATCAACAATACCCGAAACAGCACCAAAATCTCCACCAACTTAATCGATAGTTCGTTCAATTTGGAGAACATCTCAATGGGAGAGAAATTATGCAATGAATCAAGTTTCATCTACGAAGATGACGACTACATAGAGAGAACACACGATACAGTTGACTATATCGATATCGACGAGTACAATAGTGACGATGAGGATGTATAAGTGATTAAATATATAAGAAACCCTATTCTTCGTCCAACCAACCCTTAGCTCTTTGAATGGCATTTTCCCATCTCTTCCATTGCTTTCTTCTGTCTTCATCGGGCAATTCAGCAACAAATCTATTTTTCTCCTTGGATTCAGGATCGTTGATTTTTTCCACAACATCGTCAAAGTTCTTCCATACTCTATCTCCTTCATTTTTGAAAGATAACCCAGCAGCAATAGCAGCACCCAAGGCAGTACATTCGGCAATGGCAGCCTTTTGGACAGTCACACATGGTCCTAGTATATCGGCTTGGATCTGCAACACTTCATCAGCTTTGGACATACCTCCATCCACAGCCAAGGTCGACAATGGTTTCTTTTCTTGTTGATTGGTCAAAGCTTCTTCCAAGAAATCTTCCGATGCACCCGCATCGTTAGCCATAGCTCTTAAAATGGCTCTCACTTGGTAACATACACCCTCCAAAGCGGCTCTGGCAATGTGACTGGAAGAAGTATATTGGGTCATACCGAAAATAGTACCCCTAGCACCACCGTCCCAGTATGGGGCGTATAAACCCGAGAAAGCTGGGATAAACACAACACCACCCGAGTTAGGTACTTGAGAAGCCAAGGGACCAATGTCTTTGGCGTTTTCTATTAATTTCAAGTTATCTCTCAACCATTGAATGATTGATCCGGCCACGGCAATGGAACCTTCCATGGCATAGTGCGGCTTACCATCTTCTCCCTCCAAGTTTGGAAACCAGTACCCCAACGTGGTTAAGGTACCATGCTCTGAAATCAATTTTCTGGTACCGGTGTTGTACAATAAGAAACAACCAGTACCATAAGTACACTTGGCGGAACCTGGTTTCACGGCCAATTGACCAACTAGCGAGGCCGATTGATCCCCCAAACATCCACAAATAGGCACACCAGTAATGGCTTTTAAAATATCGTAAGCCTCCTGAGTGATTTTGTTGTGGAAGCCCAAGTTGGAAAAGTTGGGTGCAGCAAAGGAACCGTAGAATTCGGAACTGGACACAATTTTAGGTAACCTAATTCTAGTAGGATCAATGCCCCAAAAGTCAAGTAGATCGTCATCGTAGTCTCTAGTTTCGAGGTCCATAAAGTACGTTCTGGAAGCGTTGGTCACATCGGACACAAACGACTTCTCTTTGGTCAAATTGTAGATCAACCATGTGTCGACGGTACCGAACATTAAATTACCGTCACCTTTTTCATACTCTTCTCTAATAACATCATCGTTATCCAACAACCATCTCAATTTCGCAGCAGAAAAATACGTCGATAACGGCAAACCAGTTTTCTCTTTCAACTCCTGTTTACGATCTTCATCAATCAACTTCTCCAAGTGTTGAACAATCTCGGTGGTTCTGGTATCAGTCCAGGTTATACCATTAGACAAAGGCTTACCGGTTTTTCTGGACCACACAATGGTGGTTTCTCTCATGTTGGCGATACCAATTGCCTTGACTTTGTACTTGATTTTGAGTTCGGGGTTCTGGTTGATTTTCCTCAACGTAATTAAACAAGCTGTCAAACATTGAACAGCATTGGCCAAAATATGAACCGGCATACATTCGACCCATCCGGGTTGGGGGAACCTAAGGGTAGGACCCACCGAAGCAGCATTGTTTTCGATTTCCACGTCATCAGTAATGGATATGGCAATACCTTCGGCGGTGAAAATGGGTTCGTTGTGTCTCAAAAGTGAAGATCTTCTTCTGAATTGGTCGGTGTTTTTGGATTCGGCAGGGGCTTCGGAGGCAGTGGTGGAGTATTCGATTTGGTGCTTGGCAATCTCCATCCCTTCCTGGGAGAACAAGATGGCTCTGGCCGAAGTGGTACCGATATCTATAGTAGCAACCACCGGTATGGATGGAGCGTTGGAGTTACGACGTGGCATAATGAATATTTATAATAGTCCAGAGATTTTTAGTCTAGGGGGTAGTGGAATATACAGCAGTCTAGTGCTTGAGTGATTGATTCTTTAAGATGGTTGGGAAGAATGGTGACAATTTTATATCATTTATCGCAATCGAGGCGCGCGAACCCGCCTAGTAGTTCAAGACTCAATTGATGAGGCGATTAAAGCAACGTTTGCCCGGAGGACGAAGGCTCGTAATAGATCGACGATGCAATGCGGACTTGAAGCCCGAGCAATGATATGTAGAGCGTGCGTTGAGCGAGACACCAGCCTCACCACGTCACTTTGCATCAAGTCAACTACTAGTCGATTATGTCATGATACCAATTAGAGTTTGCTACAAATATCTGAGGACGAGCAAAAACTAAAAATACTAGCCTAGACACAAAGAGTTACGTTGCATTTTGGCGTAGAATTTCCAGGGGTCCAATTCGCTAAACTGCCGCTGGTCATTTTGTCGCCGTCACTTTTTCGGGACAACTCACTTGTTGTGGGGATGCCCCGCATTTTCGTGTCCCGCCTTAGGCTCGCAGAGATTATTAGTGAGATAAAATTACTATTTACTGAATTATATGAACTAATACACTTCCGATTAATTAAGTACGCGACATTATTCCGAAATACCTTCGTCTTCGGCGGCGGTATACTCGGGGTATTCGATGTTGAATGGATCGCCCAGGTCTTGGCTCGTTCCATGTACGTCTTCACCCTCTGCGAAGGTGTCCAACCAACGGTTATTCTCCATGTAATTGAGCTTGTTTTTCTCGAGATACTTGGTAGCGTTTTTGGCATCGGTATATTCGCATCCGCTGACGATTTGGAAGATAAGCTTGAAGTATCGGATAAGCGACTGTAACCCACGTAAATACCCATAGTCCGAAAGATGTGGGTGTTGGGGAGGAATTTTCACCTCTTCGCCAGATAAGCCGTTCGGGCTCAATACCAGCGGCGAAATCACCGACTGAGCAAAATCAATGATCTTGACCTTGACTTGATTGTCGTCGCTAGAACCGTCGTACATCAACAAGATCGACGACCCGTACATCCTGTAGCCAGTCAAGTCTTCGAATATATCGTAAAGTTCGCGCATTTGCTCTATCAAGTGAGGTATTTTGGCAAGAATCGAGTAGCTCAGCTTCCCGTCGTACAAGAACTTAGATAGAATCTTACAAAATTCCTGGCCAATACGGACTCGGCGCCCATAGTACTTGTCCTTAACCAAACAGTTGGCGCTGGTATTGTGGTCTGTCTGGTTCTGTTGGTGGTTATCGTCGGTCTTTTTAAAGATTTGAAGGCCGCAGATCCGTACACCAAGCTTACGCGAAGTAGTAGCTAAACACTTTCTACGCTGCGACAATTGCTTTCGTTCGCTGGCCTCGATCCCATGTTGGCGAGTCCCCATTTTCAAGTCCAACACACAGGGCCGGCTCATGTTAGACGTGAGGTCTTCCAACAAAATAAACCGCTCGAATCGGGTATGTTTGCGAGTCACTGGCTGTTTAGTTGATCCTGGCGACTGGATAGAGCGATCGCCCATGCTTTCTTCGTCGATATCTTCGTCATCCATAGCGAAAATGTCTTCCTGAGGAGTCACTCGAGGGCTGTGCAAATTGAGAGATGGCTGGAACACTTCCTGGAGAATTTGGACTTGGAGATCGGTGTTTACCAAGGTGGATCCGAGGTTATTGGGGATTCTCGAAACAAAGCTATGGGGATTATGGCTGGAATTGGCCAGCGAAGAGTCTCCGACCGCTTTTTCTTCGATACCAGTTATGCTATTGTTTCTGCTATTGATTCGACTAGAATGACTAGCTGCCAAGTACGAGTCGGCCACCGGTGAAGGAAGCGACTCTGAGTACTGTTTCCACAACGAATCGGGAATGATATGTTTGTTGTCGTCGAGCACCACTTCCGGAGGATTTTGATCGCTCTCGAGAATCGCCTTATTGGTGCATCTATTAATGATATTAATACCCTCGGGCTCCGCAACTTTACTAGACTGACTTGGAGAATTGGTTTCGTTGATTATGCTCGAGTACCGCACGTTCAACACCCCGATATACTTTGGCATAAACTTTAGGAGTACAGGATGCCGCAACTCTACTGCCTCGTAAAACAAGTTCTCTCTATTCATCAATGCTTTGCACACTGCCCTTTTGGAGAAGCTAAAGATGGCCGTGTGTCCGCCTACCTTGTTCTTGAAAGGTCTCAATTCCACAGCCAAGGGGAACAATTCCGGCAAAACCTGGGAATGAAAATCGGATGGCACTTTGGTCAACTTCTTGTCGTCATCATGTTTTTGTAGATCGGGTACCTCTTTGGTGTCGGGAGATGGAGGCTTGGAGTTTATATACAGTGATATGCGTAGAAGATTGATTTTATCGACTTTTTGGGGATCTGATGATTTGATGTTGGTGATGTTTCCGTTGCTCGAGTGCTCAAACTCAAGTTTAGCTGTAAGATGCTGGGTTTTTGGCAACAGATCATGGGCATCTGGTGCAGGGCTCTGGGCTGGGGAAGGTACGCCGACCGCCTTTACGTCGGCAGGAGTATGTGGAAAGTATGTGGCTGAAGAAACAGGTTCCAAGTTAAGATCTGACTTAATGCTGTCAACATTTTCATTATTCTCTTCAAGAGGTTTTGCATCGAAGGGTTCGTCAGTGTATGTGCTTTTGATGGGACTGGTTTGGATTTTGCTGAGGCCACATTTGGGACTGTTAACATTATGCGAGCTATTGGTATCACCCTCACCTTCCTTCTTGATTTTTTCTTCGTCCATGTCTTCTTGTGCTCCTCGAAATATACGCAATGAACGGGCGGCCTTGCGCCCAGTTATCAAGTTATTCAGTGGAATATCGGTGGAATGTGAACGTCTCCTGCCGTCTTCGGTCAGCACGCTAGATAGTTCCGGTCGATCTGGCGTGGGGGCATGCAAATTGGTGTTGTTATTGGGCTTGTTTGAATCGCTTAGTGGCAGCAGAGAAATGTGCGATGGCCGCTGGGCAGGGCCAACAGAGACATCGGAATCTATACATGAGACCGGTATGTTAAGCTCACCGGGGTGCCGCAAAGAAGGATACGTCTCTCGAGCTTCTCGATGCCCGTCGTAGTTCATAATGATGTCTAGTAATTTTTGTTATTTTTGTAAAAAGATGGTGGGAAAAAAGATCGTGTGTACAGATAAGGTAGCCCGTGGGTGCGCCACGAGGAGATGAGAGATGAGGAAAGATGAGAGGAAAGACGAAGAGAGCAATAAAAACATAGTGAAGCATTAAAAGAAACGCATCATAGAGATAGAGTGGGGCGATGCAATATAGAGATAGGCAATTTAGTAGACCGTAGACAGCTGAAAAATGCCATGCTCGCTAAGTGGATTAGGTAATTATAGGCGGCTAGTGTAGGTGGCATTTGAAGGGTTCTGAAGGGTTGGTTCGATCCATCACAACCGCCAGTGTTTTGGCACTATTATCGATGTAATATTTGGCATGCCTGTCAAGCGCTTTTATTGAGGTGGTGGCCGCGAACGTGGACTCGAGTGCCTGTGGGTTCCCCGTGGGCACATTACAAGACATCTAGGAACGGTGGGCGAAGCACCACACGTGCTGTCAAGGCTATGTCTAAAATAGTTTAAATTTGTTGCAGCTCTAGAATGACATAGTGTGCTATAGTCCTTCATGCAAGCGAATGGCCCTAACAAATGAAAATTTGAGACAAAAATCAGGCTGTAGTGAGCATCAGAGCCAATGAAGCTAGTGGTGGTCCATATAGTTTGTTTTGTACTCTCTGTATTGGCATGGAGTCTTGGGCCGAAGCACATCCACCCTTTTGGCTCGGGTCTGAGTGTCGATGGTGCCCCGGTACAAGAACCTGAACTAGATCAACATGGGTCTACCAACGACACATACCACTGGGACTGGAACTCGAGCGACGGCGAAAATAGAGCTGAACTCAAAAGGTATATCCGATTAGCTCTGGAACACCCAAAACTGCAACAGAACCTTATTGTGGACAAATCCGTGCCTGACGATCCATATAATGCTCATCGTCAAAACGCCACCTTTTTAGTGTTGTGCCGCAACGACGACATATTTGAGCTTCTAGACACGCTAGTTAACATACATGAGAGATTCAACAACAAATATGGCTACGATATTACGTTTTTGAACGACGTGCCGTTCACAGGCGAGTTCATCTACTTGGTGTCCAACCTTATTCCTCGGGGCAAAATCAACTTTGGCTCCATCCCCAAAGAGCACTGGTCTTATCCGCCGCATATAGATCGGGAAAAAGCGGTCCTAGTGCGGGAAAAATCGGCTCATATCCCGTACGGGTCCTCGCAGAGCTACCGGCACATGTGCAGGTACTTCTCGGGGTTTTTCCATTTGCATCCACTCGTGAGCCAGTATCAGTACTACTGGCGGATCGAGCCTGGGGTCCGATACTATTGTGACATAGACTACGATTTGTTTGCCTTCATGAAGTCCCACAACAAAAAGTACGCCTTTGTTCTCTCTCTCTTCGAGTATCTGGACACCATCCCGACGTTGTGGGATCACGTGAAGCGGTATGCCCAGCTATATCGCACTCCTGGCGAGCTCTGGCCGTTGGTCCAGAACGACGACCCGGCCCAGTCGTACAACCTCTGTCATTTCTGGACCAATTTCGAGATTGCAGATCTTTCTATCTTCAACAATCCACAATACACCCATTTTTTCAATTATTTAGACAGCACAGGCGGCTTCTACTACGAAAGATGGGGCGACGCTCCCGTGCATACTATGGCAGTGTCGTTGTTTTTGGCTAAAGACGATATACACTGGTTCAACAATTTTGGCTACTACCACCCGCCCTACACCTCTTGTCCCCAGGACGTAAACACATTCATCGCCAACCGGTGTACTTGCGACCCCGATGATGATTTTTCTTACGGCTTCCTTAGCTGCACTCCGCATTTTCTCAACGTTTTAGAGCTGTAAATAATATACGCATTTGGTGAGTTTTTCATGAGTACTCGCGACATTACACGACATCCCCTCGGATTCCCGCCTTGAAGAATATCAACATACGTGCATCGTAAGATAACTAGCCGCTACCTCACTAGTCATCTACACCGCGCTCTACATTACCCTTCCCATTGGTCTTGCCTTGGTGCTCTTCCAAAGGAGTGACTGCCCAAATGCCCCCATAATGCACAATCCTGTTCAAAATATCATTATCAAATCACGTATATTTCGGCGCCGCCATAAATCTTCGGTGATCTGGTCGGTGGTGTTCCTCGTGTTATTCTACTTTGTCGTAATTCAGAACCTCGCTCTTCTCCAGAACTCCGAATCCACAGATCTCATAAACAATCCCGATAGAGACTCCTCCATATTCAAGCCATTATTAGACGTGCTAGCAAAACCATTCTTGGTATTTTCCCAAAAGAAAACAGTTCCGTTTGTCAAAACCGATTCCGCAGAACCAGAAACTAAAGACAAAACTGAGACGGAATCACAATTGGTTCCTGTAAAGATAACTCAATCAACCCTGACTCCGCAAGATATCGAAGTCTTCCCCCCAAATGATGAAGTTAACGACCTGGATTTCTCCCCTGACGCTTCAGAGTCTACTCTCAAATCTTCTTCCTCTAATGCTTACCACGAACACCTCTATTCAACTGACACCGAAAATGACAAAACCGATAAAAATGAGAAACCAGCCATCAAAGTTATCCCAAAACACCCAACCATAAAAACATCACGCAAAGAAGAGTCTCGATTAAAAATCGGCTACAAGTTCTACGAAGATATCTTCAATGTTTTACATAAGGGCAAACCCGAAATACCCGAATTGAGAAGTTACCTCACTGATGATCGGATATACCACGCTAGATACGATTCCACCACCAAAGACGAGAACGTGTTTAGTGAGTACTATCTTTCACAGTTTCTCCAGCTCAACGAAACCGAGCTCGCATCAATGAAAGACCTGCACAATTACGTACTTGAGAACTTGCCCGAGTATGCTCCCAAAGGTCTTTACTCTGGTGATGGAATTGTATATGTTGGAGGGGGCAAGTTCAATTGGCTAACTCTCCTTTCCATTAAATCTATTAGAGTTTTGGGTTGTAATCTCCCTATAGAAGTCCTAATTCCCAAAGCGGACGAATACGAAAAACCTTTATGTGAATCGGTGTTTCCGTCTTTGGGTGCAAAGTGCATATATTTACCCTACGCTTTACAAGATCCAGCCAACGTTGATAAAGGATTTAATATTGAAGATAGTAGTGGCACAAAAGAGCGTAAAAAGTTCCATTTTGAAGGGTATCAATACAAAGCCTTGGCTATCCTATTACTGAGTTTCGAGAACGTGTTGTTGTTGGATAGTGACAATGTGCCTGTCCATTCACCCGAACACTTGTTCAAAAAGGAGCCGTTCATTTCGTCTGGATTGATAGTTTGGCCCGATTTCTGGAAAAGGGCTACTTCTCCGGATTATTACAAGATAGCTGGATTGAAGATTAGTGAAACTCAGTTATTACCCAAATACGACGAAGTCAATGGAATTTATCACGCAGTACTGAAAAAATCCAAAAGAAAAGAACAAGACTCGGAGCATCAGATATCCGAGCGTGGCATACGTAAAAAGATCAGCACCATGCCAGCATCGAAATTGTCACCTGCGGTAACATTACCGCTTCATCAGCGCCAAGGAGCTATACCAGATCCTACATCGGAGTCTGGCCAGTTGATGATATCGAAGAAAACTCACATTAAACCATTATTACTAGCATTATACTACAACTTGTATGGCCCCTCGCACTTTTATCCTTTATTTTCCCAAGGTTCTGACGGTGAAGGTGACAAAGAAACGTTTTTGGCAGCTACAATTGCCACCAACAAAAAGTACTATCAGGTAGCCAAGTTTCTCAATGCCTTTGGTTACTTCAATATTCGTGGTGATTTCGAAGGTACAGGTATGGGGCAATACGATCCAGTGGAGGACTATGAGTATTCACAACTCCGTGCATCAACAAAAGGCAAATCGGAGTCAGCAATCAAAAAATTGAAGCAAAAACACCAATTGTTGAAAGCAGGTGGTCCTCGTATATTGTTTGTCCATTCCAACTGGCCAAAACTCAACCCGTGGCAATTAAAGATCACTCGTAAAATATTCAATGAAATCGGTCAGAGATTTAGACTTTATGGAACAGGAATGAAATTGAGAACGGGCGACGATTTCGAATTGGTACAGTGGCAAAATATGAAGCACTTGTTGTGTGATTTGAATATCCAGTTGGATATTTACAAGAAGGTCATAAGGTCCGAACTATGCAAAGAGATCGACCAGCACCTTGATTTTCTCCGATCAACCGCTGATACTCTTGAGTAATCAGTAGCCAGAAATAGAACAATTTCAGAGGTATCAAGAATAGAGCATAGGGACTATTATGCGTAGTCTACGAAGCATATTTAACGATATAGAATTGGGTATTTTTTAAGTTGTATGCAAAGGACAATCGAATAAATTAAAGGACCGCGTTAGATACACCTTGAGTAGTTTAGAGGGAGCCACTTGACCGAATCAATCTGTCGTCGCTCTAGGACGTGTGTCCGTGTACTTCTGGTGTACGGTTATGTCACGTGACCGTGTTCTGACAACAGATCGAATCTCAAGTTCACGAGCAAGTATACGTTAATCCACGCTTGAACAAGCATACACCATGGCCATACAATACCTATTCCTCTTATCGAGACAAGGAAAAGTCAGATTATCAAAATGGTACCAGGCTATATCACAGAAAGAAAAGAGCAAACGAATGAGAGAACTAACCACGTTGATTTTGTCAAGAAGAGCCAAAATGTGTAATGTGCTAGAATACAAAGAAAACAAAGTTGTGTATCGTAGGTACGCATCGTTGTTTTTCATAGTAGGGATTGACAGTGGTGACAACGAATTGTTGGCATTAGAAATCATTCATCGATTTGTGGAGCAAATGGATAAAATGTATGGGAATGTATGCGAACTAGACATCATATTTGGGTTTGAGAAAGCTTATCATATTCTAGACGAATTGCTCCTAGATGGATTTGTCCAAGAGTCGTCCAAGAAAGAAGTGTTGAAGAGAGTAGCCCAGCAGGACGAGCTAGAGAACATGGACGAATTTGACAATATACTTACATAGGTACACAACATCTACCCAAAACACACAAAAACTCTCCCAAACGGTATAATGCAGCATGGTCAGGTAATTATTTAGCAAATAAACACCACCCTACCCCACGATAATCAGCAGTGTATATTGTGTAGTGAGGAGTTGGTAAGTCACGTGCCATCTCTTGATGAAATTGGCACTAAAGTTCATGGCTACATTCAGTTGGCCAACCAAAGATAGGGAGGGTTGAGAAATAACACTTATCGTCAACAATCAGACTGTGCCTGAGATTGATGACACCACTAGACCCAAGCTCAAAATTCTAGAGTCAAAGATTGACTAATTGGGGAAGTTGTTGTTAATTCGATATGCCAGTGTTACCTTACCTTCTTACAAACTAGTTACAAACATACTAGATACAGATCTTCGCTATGTAGCCTCGGGATGCTTCAAACCTAACCACAGATCCACGCTTTGTGACGTGCATCTACTCATAATCACATACAATTCTTACTATGTAGGGTTAGATGTAAAGGGAAGAAACCAATCCCGCTTATTTCTCGAACGGGAAGGCCAACTGGAATTAGAGTGTTTATTATGCGTGCGAGTCAGAATTGCTGAAACCCCAAAACTCGCGGGGGGAGGACGGTACGCGAATATTCTGACGACTCAGCGCTTGTTGACGAGCGCACGACCTCGAAATAAATCCCTCAATATTCTGTTTCTACCAATAATTTAACTAATGCGCACAAATTGTTAGGGTTTATGCAGTGCTGTTGTCTCCACTTTCACATTTGTGTCGACTCGTAATTCCCAGATTTATACATTCTCAACTTTACCCAATGCGAACTTATTGAAAGTATTGTCTTGAGGGATTTTTTGTATTGGTTACATCATCGGTAAATTCGTAGTAAGGCTCCAAAGAAATAAAATAAAAAAAAATACAAAAATAAAAAAAGTTTGAGGTGAAGTTATATAACAACAAGAATCTCTGAGCTGCCTGGCTTTTACAAGATTGTCACTCATGTCGATACTATCGAAGAAAAAGTCAACTTCTCTGACTTCGTCATCTGGTTCTGCCAACTACACCACTTCCTCTTCTAAGTGCGGTGGATGTTTTACCAAGTTTGACGAAAAGAAGGACTACGCTAGGAGATGTTCGATGAAGGGTTCCACCGGCAAGCCCAAACCTAGTCCTGTTAGCTTTTGCCTTGGGAAGAATTGAATGAAATATTACGAGTTGTTGTTGTGGTTGAAGTAAGACCAACTTTGGTTTAAGTCGTTTTTGCAACAGAAAAACAAATACAAATACTTGAATTGCGGAAATTTTGGGGCCAACTTCAACCTGATTACATCTTATAAACGCGACTGATACGCTCAACTCCAACAATACTGTGCTGGGCAAGCTAGGCGTGTTGATATTTCACCCATCACCCATTAACGACCATAACGAAAACTGCACGGCTCGTGCAAACACAAAATTTATTTCTTCACATGTATAATTACTATTCTTTTCTCCAGGTACAACTAAAAATAAGCTGCTATTCTTAATACATATTAAGGGGATACTGTTACATTTTTTTTCCAGTAGTACGCTGACATTTTTCAGATAGACTGATAATATCAAAACCTGTACTCATTTCTTGGCAATTATCATCATAAGCCTCCTCGTATTCTTAATGACTTCAATTGTTTTATTCTGCACAGATATTTATATCGCACAACTCTATTGTTCATTTTTTTCTGGCTTTGACAGATAATCAGGGGAAATTTAAGCTTTGCCGCTTTGTTAAGCAAAGCAAAGCAAAGTTGCACCGCCAGCACTAGAGCAACTACAGCGTCGATTGTAAATTTTGTAAAAATTTCTAAGAGTAGTTTAGTGTACAGTATCAGAATGCTCGTAGAGTCATGGTCCCACTTGTCTGGAAACGCAACTGAACATAGCATTCTAGTTTTATCTCTCGAGTTAGAGTGGACGTATCACACTAGGGACTGTAGTCCAGCATGAACGCTCATTTAGTCCCGATTCGTATAATACAGAAGAAGAAAATTTCGCGTCGTGGAGCCGACTCAGCTTCTTTAATACTGGAGGGACGTGCGCCGATCAGTGTCACGTGCAACACCCAGCGCTGCATCTTACTTCGCAAGATACCCATGCAACGGATCTATTTTGACTCTTTTGGAGAGACCTACCCGGTGTTGGTGTCGGCTACGGTTGGTCTTTCCACATATGTCGGCGAGACTTATTTTTTTCTTCATGTTAGCAACTCTGGACCCTGTAATCGTGACGGGCGCGACAGTCTTGGCTTCTGGTATATTTTCTTGTTCCCGATGCCGCGGTTTTGCAGCTGTCAATTTTGAAGGCTCAGGCGCAATGTTTGCTGGAGATCCAGGTGCTTTTGATTCTGAGCCAGCGTCTACAGAGTCTTTTGCCAATATCGGATTTGCCGAGTTCTTGTCTTTTGATTCACAAGACCTTTTTCCTGACTTATCTTCCTCTTCGTGGTTAGTTTTTAACTGAATATTGCACTTTTTAGCCAAGACTATTTCACTAGACACACGAACAGGCCGAACTTTGAGAGTTACAAACATTTGTGGTACGGTATGGGGCGACTTGGGTGTGTCATTGTCGTCGCGATGGATACTACCGAGCTCTTTGTATTCGTTGTAGGTATCAGTGTTCTCCAAGCCATGGTCATATATGCCAGCCTCTCCGTATTGTGACGAGTATCCTAAACTAGCCGACAAATCTTCGGCATGGAAGTTGCAGTTACTGAGCTGCGAATTCATATCATTTGTCGCGACATCATGATATATATCTTTTTGAGAGCTCCTGAGTAACTCGAGCTCGTCCTCGCTATCGGCAATAGCTTCGTCCGTGGGTGTAGGTGAAGGACTTGAGTGCGCACCGCTCCCTACTAAGATAACATCGTCGTCTTCATGAATTTGACTTTCTTCAATGTCTTTAGCCTTTTGCTGGCTAGCTTGCTCTCCTAGCAAGAAACTGATAGGTATGCCTACGGTTCTTTCCGTAGACAGTTGTGGCTGCTGGTATGAGATATCTGGAACAGCTTCATCTATGTTTGGATTTACGCTTCCAGTCAGTTCGCCTCCTTGTAATGTTTTGTTTTGACTCACTTTAGTGAGTATTTCTTGAGATCGTTTCTGACTTGGAAGAGGAGACGATAGTCGCTCAAGATCTATCAAATCTACTTTTCTGGGAGATTGTGAACTTTTGTTAGTATCACTGTTGTAGCTGTAATTATCCACGGCTGCCAATGGGATTCTCTTGAACTTTTTTCCTAAGTCCTTGTTATCGTTGCCGTAAACATGGACTTTAGAGCGTTTTTTAACCTTGGAGGTATTTTCAAAGACTGGTGTAAAAAGTTTATTTACAGGAGCAGCAACAGACCCATTGACAGCACGCGGTTTACCGAGTGTTTTCACTGCATTTCGATCACTCCCTAGCGACCAAAGCTGGTCGTCATAGCTTCCCATCAGTATGATGTTATTGTTAGTTTCTCAGACGCGCGCGCGCTATGATATCAATAGTCTCCTAGTAGTTCAATCCCGGAAGGACATGCAGCACACTTGTAGCTAGATCTTCAAAAATTCTCCTCCTTTATAGAACTCTACCGACTTCACCGACACCCTTTCTTTGGCGAAAACACTGCGCTCCACATAATACACCCTTGCTTCTCTGCTTCACTCCGAATTCGAGAATTTCACGTGACCAGATTCGCGTATAAGTGGATAATAATTACAGTATTCAAACTTTATGGCTTCATTCATTCGCTCGTTACCTATTCCAGGTATGCTTTCTTGGCCATATTACCAGTCTACTACGAATTCCAATCAATGTGTTTGAAGGTGTCAAAATAGATATATGGCCTTATCGTGTGTTCTACTTCAACAGTAGCGAGCCAGAAAGTTTTTGATGCTTCTAGAGAGCCTGAAACCAGTCAAAGTCAGCATCTAATTAGTGAGGGAAATGCTTTGCATGTATTAAGCGTAGAACAAGGGACCAGTGGATTTAGCCGGCAGTCAACAAAACATCCTAGCACTCATACAGAAACGTCCTATGATAATACTCTGAATCATAGCTTGAATAATGGTGGAAAAGCCATGGATACAGTATTGTCCTAGTTTTTCGTGCTAGTAACGATTAGGTTCTTGCGGCTTCTTTTAATATGGCAGATCAAGTTAGTTTCTTAGTGAGGCTTTGGTGACGTTGGAGGCGAATCGATTTCGCCAGAAAGGATTTCACAGAATACAAAAGCGGCTTTCACAAAGACGGATTGTACAGATGTTCAATATCCCATAAACTTTATCTGATTTTTGGGATCGGCTCTGTACGCTCCATTCGTCCACATACGTCCTTTTGTCAATATTCCGGTGCTGATTTCCTTTTCCCATTCGTGGGATCTGAGCCAGGTCTAATCTAGTAACTTCTCGACAGGCATTATTTCTGGATATGTATGAATCCACGTTACGAGGCAGATCTACAGTAGTGGAGTATATTGAGATTCAGGCAATGAATCAACCATTTGAACCAGCTGTGGTGGTGAGTATTGTGGAAAATAGAGATCCACCCAACTTAATTTTGGTTTATTGGTTTCATTTTTCTCAAAAGAGGTCTCTATGAACTAGATACTTGTGTGTTATTTGTAGTACAACCAAAGAAAAGGGGCAGGCTGTCCGGTGCGCGTATGGTTATGGTATAACCTATATACGCGGGTCGGACTTTGACTGATCTCGCTGATGATTTCTTATCATGAATAGTGTTCACAATATTCTTCCTTGTGATTTACAAGGAACCACTTTATCCAAGCATGGACTCCTCGGGAAACCATTCGTGCTGGAATCAACTGGGCCCAGCTAAATACGTCTCTCTATGAACAGATGACTCCACTTTGCATCATCAAAGGATTCAGGCGCTCAAAGGAAGGTTCTTTGTACAGTACGCGCATTAATAGTATCTTGATGGAGTCTTTTAAAGGAGATCTTTTAGGCTATCCTACCAAGAGGATTGATCCAATACCCATATTTTTGAATATCGGTATGTTAAAAGCTCATAGCTATTCAGTTGAAGTACTCTTCAAGCATACTGCCGTACGTCAAAGCTTCAAATTCACAAGGCTCCGTCAATATTATGTTTGTGCCATGTCTATTTTATGGCTTCAGGACAGGAGTTATCGCAGATTGTTGGTTTAAGCAAGATAGAGCGGATTTGGGGTCTTATTGTAAGTATATTAAAAATTATCAATTAATTACGAAGTCTACTAACACTATACAATTATACAACATCCACTCTTTTCCTTTGGCTCAACAGTAGCTGGCTTGGTTTCTTTTTGAGCTGGAATAGCAGCTTTCTTTTCAGAAGTTTTCTTTTCGGGCGTTTTCTTTTCAACTGGAGCAACCTCTTTTTCGGTTTCTGCTGGAGATGGAACAATCTTAACAGCAGCTTTGGCAAATTCCTCACCTTGAGCTCTAGCAATATCCAACTCTAATTTGGATGGCTGACGAGAACCATCGGCTCCAGCCAAAGTACCAGCTCCCCATGGAGAACCACCGTGTACTTCATCCAAAGATCCCAACTGCGAAAACACAGCTTTGTAACCCAATGGAATATACGAAATACCGTGGTGTGCCAAATAAGAAAGAGCTTGTTTGAGCGTTGCTTCTTGACCTCCTCCCATAGTGCCAGTGGACACGAAAAAACCAGCAGCTTTTCCGTAGTAGGCACCAGAAGCCCATAACGAGCCTGTTTGACCCCAGAATTCAGACCATTGAGCTGGCACGGTACCGAATCTTGTAGGAATACCAAAAAGAAAAGCATCGTAGCCGACCAACAGTTCTGGAGTAGCCACTGGGATATCTTGTGGTTTAGCAGGTGCGTGCAATTTGTCTAATACATCTTGAGGCAAGGTTTCTTCTATTTGCAATATGTCCACCTGGCTTGCCAAACCTGTTTTTTCAACACCCTCTTTAATAGCATAGGCCAATTGGCTTATATGACCGTATGTAGAATATTGTACTATAGCCACCTTCATTTTGTTCACAATAGCTGAGCGTGTGGCAAAAATTGAGATCTTCGGGACCGCGACTAGTTATATTGACCAGCCCGACGGTGAAGTCGCATCAGTGATAAATTGTAAATGGGGCTATTTTGGGTGCGAATTATTTGTAAAAATTAGTAAGCTATTGTTAAGCTTTTGATTTAGCAGCAGAACCATGCGAGATTGCCTGCTTACAATTCGAGTATCCACAACCCAGCACATAAAGTCCTCGACCTTACGCGATTTTGCATGCACTTGCATTGCCGCGTTTTTCTTCGATGTTCTTTTACGTAAATATGACTATGACACTTTGCCACTGTCTCCAGCGTTTGGGCTTAGTCGCACAGTGAATTTATTGTAATAATTACATGAAAATTACTAACCTGACTGTGAGCGCAAAGCACTCAAACTCCGGAGTATATAAAAAACAAGTTGTGCCGGATATTTTCAAAATTTGACATCAATCACCAAACACATATATAACACACAATGACTCAAAAAGTTGCCATCATTATCTACTCCTTGTACCACCACGTCGCCGCCTTGGCTGAAGCTGCCAAGAAGGGTGTCGAAGCTGCTGGTGGTGAAGCCATCATCTACCAAGTTCCAGAAACCTTGTCTGAAGATGTCTTGGCCAAAATGCACGCTCCAACCAAGCCAAGCTACCCAATTGCCACTCCTGAAACCCTTACTCAATACGATGCTTTCTTGTTTGGTTTCCCAACCAGATTCGGTAACGTGCCAGCCCAATTCAAGGCTTTCTGGGATGCTACTGGTGGCTTATGGGCCCAAGGTTCTTTGTACGGTAAGGCCGCTGGTGTCTTCGTTACCACCGGTACCAGTGGTGGTGGTCAAGAAGCTACTATCATGAACTCCCTTTCCGTTTTGGTCCACCACGGTATTACCTACATTCCATTGGGTTACGGTAAGGCCTTCCCATTACTCTCCAACTTGGACGAAGTCCACGGTGGTTCTCCATGGGGTGCTGGTTCTTTCGCTGGAGGCGACGGTTCTCGTCAACCATCCAAGTTGGAATTGGACATTGCTGAAACCCAAGGTAGCACTTTCTTCGAACGTGTTAAGAAGTTGTAAATAGGATTGATTCCTAGTGATAATTGGCTGAGATGTATAGCCCAGTAAATGAACTTCCATGACTAAACAATGTAGGCATTCTTACCATTTCTACTCTAGTGACTGTATAGTGAACAAACAAAAATGTAGAAAAATGTGACAGATGGCCAGCTAATTTTGGAAACTCCACATTTGCAGCACTTAACAAATTTCAGCCACATTTCTGAGGAATTATACATTCTCTCAAAGAATTGTTGCAAATCAAATACTCCACATGCTTCAACTTAACAATGGTATTCGACAATTCGCCAGTATATAACGAGACTATTGATACAACTGCCGAAGAAGTCGAGGCCTCGAAAGTATTAACCAAGCAAATCCTGGGTGGCATCGGAGCATCGGTGTCTGGCTCCGATTGTGGTGTCAAGTATTCGACCAGTGCATCTAGCCATGCCAGATCAAAGTGTACCTTGCCTTGCTATCCATGCCAAAGGAGTTACAAGAAGTCAAAACAGGCAAATATTGAATCCTCCCACCCATTTAGTCATTTGCTCGCTAGAGAGACTACAAGGTTTAGAACACTTAATGTAAGTGATTCCACTCACCTGGACCAGTTTAATGGTAAAGTCTTTGAGCTGACCCAATCTAGTGTCTCAGCAAAAGTTCAAGAAACGGAGGAAAGCACAGACGTGGAAGTTATTCACCGAAGTACAGAGCCCGGCCTCGCATTCAGCTCAGATCAGAATGCAAGGCTATTGAAGGCACATCACGTACAGCCAAAAACTTCCACACTCCACAAATTACGAAATTTACCCATCAATAAGAATCATAGCCGCGTTTCGCTCTTGGCACAGGTCAATCGGACAATAGCCTCGATTCACCGCTCCAAATCAGCTTCAAAGTGGTTGCAAAAATACGGGTGCGAATTTTGCGGGTTGACGTTGTCATCTCAATATAGATATTTTCTACACAAACACTGTATGCACGTACAAAGACCAAGGGCCGACTTAAACTCCGATGATTATGATACATGCTATTCTATACTAACTTCTGAATACTAAATTCAACTAGGACTCCTCTTCGCTACTCTCGTCCAAGTTGAACCCAAAACTAAACTGGGTTGTGCTTGACTGCTGGGTGAGCTTCTCCCAGGCTTCGCTTCTACCTTCGTTCAACTCCCGGGCCTTACGCTCAATTACCTTTAGTTTAGCAAGGCTGTCTTGCAACTCTTTTTCTTTTCCATTTTGCTTTAATAATGCTTGTAATAGTTCAAATATCGGCATATGAGGCAACTGGGAAATTTCTCCACAGTCCTCGTCCCCTAAGTCGGTACTCAACTCAAGGGTATTGAACTTGTCTCTATATTCTTTGAGCTTGACAAGATCTTCCTCATCTAACGAGTCAAGGCTGATTACATGATCAAGAACTTCTTTTACTGGGTTGGGACGGAACCCACTTATCTGGGACTTTTTGTTCTTGAAAAAGTCAAGGGCATTTGGTAGTTTTGGTTCGGGCAAAAAGTTCTGTGTCAATGCAACAGAATCATCAATATTGATTACCGAATGCCACCAGCCAGCAGGAACATACATACATTCACCTGGAAATGTTATTCCTATTAAGCACTCTTCGATCTTCAAACAGTCGTTAAAGAAGCCCGACATCACCCACTCGGCTATTCCTACTGGAGAAGTTACTTCACTTTCTTCTTCATCAGTGCCCACCCCAGGAGGTGTTATCTTCGCTGGAAGCATGATCCAAAGCTTCCTGCCAGTTAATGCAGTGTTCCATGCCGAAGTATTGTTGGGATCCTTATGGAACGTGGATCCGGACCGGTTAGGTCCCACAATTAGCCATGCATGATCTGGTCTACAGTTTTTGCCCACGTCGCTTAAGTTGAACAAGGTGAACATGTCGTGCTTGAAAATTTCCGGAACATTGTACTCGTTTTTCAACGTTTTCATGGCGTTACTGCTGCAATCGAATAGATAAAGGGGGCTTTCATCGTGGTTATTCTTCAAATATTCGGCGTAGAGTGATAGTTCCCACTCCACCGCTTCTTGTCTGAATTTGACATGAGGGAACCTTTCCAATAAAGTTTGGAAATCCCAACTGGGCCATCTATTCACGTTTGAATTAGTTAGGATAAACGGCAAATTATGGTACTTGCTATTGAACAAATCCAACGTCAAGGTTTCTTCAGATAAGCGTTCGATCCTCCCTGGTGGTAGGACTTTCATGCGATTTTGTATTGAATCCTCATGATATATTTTTTCTTCCTGAATTATCTTATTAAATACCCGGTTATAGTCTATCTGAGAATTTTGAAATGGTCGATACAAAGTATCCGAACACAAAAAATTATCAGGGACGGTTAGATTAGCTTGCTTTTCAAAATCAAGTTTAAGTACATTACATCTCCATGATCCGTACCATTTAGATTCATTTTGGCCCTGCTTGATTCTTTGGATATACATTTTCTTCCATATCTCCTCATCGTACAAATATGCATACATGACTCTTGACGTATGGGACAAGTTCTTCAATGTGGTTGGATCGTTTATGTAAGATAAGAAGGTCATTAACATCTCATCGGAAAACCTAGATAAATAGCCCATTTGGGCTTCTCTCGAGAGCCCACTATGGTTATTTTTAACGGGCAAGTATGCATTTCCACTAGGTCTGACGTTTAATGGGTGCTTGATACTAGTGCTGAACAACGAGATTTTCCTTGAGTTGAAAGGATATCTCTCATCTCTGACCACCTTTCTCTTTTTGGAGTTTGGACACTCGCTACCTGCAGTCGATAACCCCTCAGCTACAATCATTATTGCTGGTTATTATCGTGGGTGTGAAATTTAGTTCAAGGCTCATCTGCGATCGGACCAGAATTTTTTTCGCTTACTCCACAAAAAGTTATGGACCTGGTTCGGTCTTACACTTGAAACAATCAGACTAAAATAGCTACGGGTGAAGCAAGTTTGAATGATTGAATACTAAAGCAGATTTGGGTCGAATCTCAACAATTCTTGAGGTTTGAAACATCCTAGCACTCAAAGCAACCAGTAGGCACTGTGTGTGTAAGTACTCATATTGAACTTCTGGACTTTTTGGATTTACACCAACTACCAGGCTAAAGTTACAAGAGATCTCTCACTTCAACTCCTCTTCACTGACATTATAAGTATTGTCATGTTATCGATCATCTTTTGATTTTAATGATGACTCTTCGTGATTCGCATATTTTGTCATGCGATCTCACAAAAATCTACGTGCTCCAAAATGGCATATATAAAGATAGCAACTGCTGCATTGAGGATAGGCACCAGAACCATAACAAGACCATTATCATCATCAATGTCCGCATTTCAAGAATCCCCACTTATATTTGCTCCAGAAACCTACCAATACACAAAAGGTCATTTGGACAAGACCGATCTCAAATCAGATCCTTTGGAACAATTTCATAGTTGGTTCAAAGATGCACAGGATCAATTGCCAAAAGGTTCGGATATGATTCCGGAATCAACTACATTTTCTACTGCTAGATTGCCCTCAGGCAGAGTATCTTCTAGAGTTGTATTGTTGAAAGAATTGGATCATTCGGGGTTCATTATCTATTCGAATTGGGAGACTTCGAAGAAAAATGATGATTTCCAAACCAACAAATACGCCTCGTTGGTATTTTTCTGGCCTCACATTCAAAGGCAAGTAAGAGTTGAAGGATTAATGGAAAAGGTCGATAGACAGACCACGGAAAGATACTTCAAAACCAGACCAAGAGGGTCCAAGATCGGAGCCTGGACGTCGCCTCAATCTCAAATCCTCGAATCAAGACAAGAGTTGGATCAACTTAATGAAAAGTACCAAGAAAAGTTCAAGGACTTGGAAGATGACGAGATTCCATGTCCGGAAAACTGGGGTGGTGTTAGAATTGTGCCGCTCGAAATAGAATTTTGGCAAGGTGGTACCAGTAGACTTCACGACAGAATCACGTTTAGAAGAGACGTTACAACAGGAAAAGCTTGGGAGCTCTTCCGTCTCTCTCCTTAATCTACAGATAATCTTAAGATAGCACTTTTAAATTACTTCGAAGTTGCTCTATATATACATGAATTTATACGTTATTGATTATTTCTTGGAATGCTTCAAGTGATGCTTGTCGAAAGGAAGAGGCTCTTCTCTTACTGGAACCCATTTCTTTTCTTTTAACTTAATATCATCATCTTTCAAGTATTTACCAGGATAGATCAACTTTTCATCCACTGGGTCCAAGTTAGTTTGTGGGTTTTCTGCTTTTGGAAGTAAACCGTTTTCTCTCTTCAATCCCTTTAAGAAGGTTTTGATTTCGGCAAAACAATGCATGCACATAAAATGAGATCTCTTGACATGTCCACAGGCTGGACATCTTACTATGTTGTTGAGTTGTTTGATTTGCTTGTCACCAGGAGTGTATAACTTGGTTCTGTGTCTTCTGTATGACATTTTTTTCTTTGGTGCAGCCTTGACGATAGTTCCATTATCGATCATAAATGGTGGCATACCTGGGTTGTTCTCAATTTGATTTCTGAGCTCTTCAAGTCTCTCGTCATGGGCTTCTGAGTTCTGTCCAAGGTTGGATAAAAGGTTATTTATCGAAAGCGTTGGAAGCTTAGGAAGCAACCCTATAAGCGCACCAGGCACCAACGATATTGGGCCACCGATTCTTAACGCTAACGACATTGCTGGTTGAAGTTGTAACTATGAACATCCAAAATTTTTCATCTTGACCATTATATCACGTGATAACAGTCGATCAAACACGTGATACTAACTCTACAAGGTATCATTCTCGAGTTAAGCGTAAGAGGCAGAAAGCTATACCCTAAGTAAATAATACGTAAAGAAATCATCTCATTCGAGTTAGACTGACGAAGTTTATGGCAATTTCCTTGATTGTCGTCAGTTCGTCTGACATCGGCTAGATCAAGCGTGCGCGCACCGACCACTACGCGTACCACAAACAAAATTAACCGGCCAAGCGACGTAAACATTAACAGTTTTTGAAACGTAGGCACCCAGCAAAAAGAAGTATTGATCAAGATGTCAGTATCTGTTGAAGAGGACAAGCAAGGCAACCCTAGAAAGTACGTTGGTTTTGATACCATCACCACACAAATCGAAAACAGATTGTTGAAGAGAGGATTTCAATTCAATATCATGGTCGTTGGCAGATCTGGTTTAGGTAAAAGTACTTTGGTCAACACATTATTTTCGTCCACTTTGGCCCAGTCTAACGGAAGAAAGGAAGCCAGTGAACCCATTGAAAAAACAACGGAAATCAAAGTCAGCTCACACAGTTTGTTAGAAAACAACGTTAGATTGAATATTAACGTTGTCGATACACCAGGATTTGGAGACCAAATAAATAATGAAAAATGCTGGGAACCATTGGTAAAGTACATCAAGGAACAGCACTCGCAATATTTGAGAAAAGAATTGACTGCCCAGAGAGAAAGATACATTCCTGACACCAGAGTCCATTGTATTTTATATTTCATTCCACCTAATGGACAAAAATTAAAGCAATTAGACATCCAAGCCCTTAAGAAGTTATCGGAAATTGCCAACGTCATTCCAATTATTGCCAAATCTGACTCTTTAACTATCGAAGAAAGGACTGAATTCAAGAAACTCTTACAAGCCGAATTTGTCAAGTACAACTTCAACATTTATCCTTATGACAGCGAAGATTTATATGAAGATGAGAGACAGTTGAATGAAGATATCAAGTCGCTTATTCCTTTTGCTATTGCTGGATCCGAAAAGGAAATCCAGATCAACGGACAAACCGTGAGAGGCAGAAAAACAAGATGGGGTGCTATTAATATCGAGGATGTCAGCCAGTGTGAGTTTGTGTTCTTGAGAGATTTTTTGACCAGAACTCACTTACAGGATTTGATTGAAACAACCGCTTTGGTTCATTATGAGACCTTTAGATCTAAACAGTTGATTGCCTTGAAGGAAAATGCCAGCAATCATCCAAATAGACAATCGGGCCAGCCAGCTGCTCAACCTCAAGGTGAATTACAAGGTCAGAATGGGTACCACCGTGCATAGGTCAATGGCCTATTTTATTTCTCTTAACTTATAAGTGCTAGTTTGAATTAGAGTATTCATTAAATAAATAATGAAAAGTCCCTACTTTTACTCCAATAATATAGGTGAAAGTTTTGTGGCTAGCAGCAACTAAGTCTACTTGTTAAAAGCCACACCAAACCAAGCTTGAAATGTTAGTTCTAGCAGTATTCAACACCACATAGCTGGGATTGTTGACAGATTATTTGGTGCGCACGACCTAATATAAGACGCGTAAATTAGCGGAACTTGAACCATTCAAGAATTTCCAGGTCCACTTCAAACTACGACAAAGATGGGTGTTAAAGGTATGTAGGCCATTTTTTGAAATTGAATATTACTAACATGTAGGTCTCAATCAACTTATCAAAGAGCATTCACCAAACTCTTTCAAAGAGTTCCAGCTCAAGAACTTGTTCGGTCGCAAGGTGGCCATCGATGCGTCTATGTGCTTGTATCAGTTCCTTATTGCAGTCAGACAATCTGATGGACAGCAATTGACAAACGAAAACGGAGAGACTACATCACATTTACTGGGATTGTTTTACAGAACCATTAGGATGGTGGAGAACAATATCAAACCAGTATACGTATTTGATGGCAAGCCACCAGTGCTCAAAGGAGGGGAGTTGGAAAAGAGATTGTTGAAGAGGGAAGAAGCCCAGAAGCAGATAGATGATATTAAAGACACGGGAACCGTAGAGGAGGTGATGAAATACGAAAAGAGATTGGTGAGAGTATCACGAGAGCAGAATGAAGAAGCCAAAAAGCTTTTGCTGTTGATGGGAATACCGTATGTTGAGGCACCATGCGAAGCTGAGGCTCAATGTGCTGAATTAGCAAGATCTGGTAAGGTTTATGCTGCTGCTTCTGAAGATATGGATACATTGTGCTACGAGCCTCCTCAACTATTGAGACACTTGACTTTTGCCGAAGCTAGAAAAATGCCCATAGATCAGATCACCTATTCAGAAGCCATAGCTGGATTGGACATGACCAAAGAGCAGTTCATTGATATGTGTATTTTGCTAGGATGTGACTACTGTGAAACTATAAAAGGCGTTGGGCCCGTTACTGCATTCAAATTGATCAAAGAACATGGATCACTTGAGAAAATCATCGAGTTCATCAAATCTAATCCTGAAAAGACAAAGTACAAAGTACCTGAAAATTGGCCTTACGACGAAGCCAGACAATTATTCATGAATCCTGAAGTTGCTGATTCCAAGGATATCAGTTTAAAGTGGAAGGAACCAGATGTGGACGGATTGATAGCGTATATGGTCAAAGACAAAGGCTTCAGTGAAGACAGAATCAAGAGTGGGGCAGAAAAATTGAAGAAGGGACTTAAGAGCGGGGTCCAAGGCAGATTGGATGGATTCTTCCTGGTGGTGCCCAAAGCCCAGGACAAAAAGCGGGCTGGTGACCAAAAAGACACAAAGAACAAGAAACAAAAAAAGAAGTAAATAATTGTATATTACGTAGACTAAACTTACAAACCTAATCCTTTGACTTTGGCTTTTTCTTCTCTGCCTCGGCCTCCTTTTCCGCCTCGATGGCATCGACGTATTTCTTAATCTCTTCCACAGACAACTTCAAAATAACGTTGTTGGCCTTCAATACGGAGACCTCGATGTTCTTGGCACCAGTTTGCACCACTTCCAACAACGACTTTATCGTCAACTTAATAGTCTGTTCGTCGTCCAATTGTTCTTCATAGTGCTTTTCCAAAAACTCTCTAACAGTCTTGGAAGATCTGCCAATGGCACCGGCTTTCCATGCATTGTAAACTCCTGATGGTTCGGTTTGAAAAAGTTTGGGTACAGTATCATTACTATCGAATCCAGCGATTATGGTAGCAATACCAAAAGGTCTTACACCTCCTGATTGAGTATACTTTTGTTGGACTCCTGCCACGTATTTGGTCAAGAATTCGATGGAAACAGCGTCTTCCAATGTTAATCTGTGAGATTGGGCCTCGACTCTGGCCTTATCCACCAAGATTCTGGCATCAGCATTCAACCCGGCGAACGCCAATAAGGCATGGTTGTCGATTTTGCATATTTTGGAAGGAGTAATACGAGGATCTTGCAATTTCAATGTGGTTCTTTTCTCACATCCCAACACCACACATTCCTTACCCTTAACACCCACGGCACAAGTGCCTCTTTTGACAGCTTCGGAAGCATATTCGACCTCTAGATATGTTAGTAGTGCTTTTCATCATTATAGTTTATATTACTTACGGAACACATGTCCATCAGGTCTAGATTGTTAGTACGGGGTCCGGTTGGTGGCGATTTACCAAAATTCCATTTGGGAAATTGATTATCGGTGAATAGCTAGTTTATATCTGACTTACGAGAAAATTGATAATGCACTATCGTATCCACTCATTGTATATTAGTGTTGTAGTGTGAAGCGAAAGCTTTGGTTGAGTTGGTGGCGGTAATTTTTGCCTCTACTGCGAATTCCAACGTCGCGCCTCTACCATACGAGAAGTAGACAGAGATTTTGAAAGTATGGGAAGTCCGACAAATAAGATGAGGGAAAGGCAGGGAGTCAATAAAGACTTTCAATGTGTGTAGCTTATCAGCCACACAAGGAATAATGATACAGGTATGGATGTACTCTGTATCACACTAGTGTGGCAGATTACGGCGAGAGTTGGTGCAAATTATAGACAGAAAAACTAAATAATTCTCACTGGGCATAAAGCGAAGGGTAGAGATACCAAACCCGGAATACCACTGGGCCGTCCATATCTTTCAAGTTCAATACAGAGTAATAGTCACTTTAAGTCATCTGCATCACAGCCTGATAGTATTTTTTGTATCATGGGGAAGACCAGAGGAAAAATCATACCGGCCAAGGCGCCAAAAATCGTTCCACACAAAGATCACTACGCCAGGGTCTCGTACTTGTACCAAGCATCTAGCCACTTTGCCAGCGATCCAAAGTACGAAATCTTATCACGGAGTTTTGGCAGATCGCTTGACTTGGTCGCCAAGAAGGCAGTCTTGAAGCTTACGCCAGCATTCAAGAGGAGTCTATGCAAGAAATGCAACACACACTTGATTCCAGGATTCAGCATGCAAATATACATCGAGAACACCTCGAAAGCACGTAGTCCCCATAGTGATATTTTGGTCAACAAGTGCTTGAACTGTGGCCAGTTAAAACGGTTCCCAGTAGGAAAAGACCGCGAGTATCGACTATTTAGCGAGAGGGAGGACGTAAAAATCCGCGCCGAGTAAGAAACAAGACAGTTACAATACGTTCATTATTCATTTGTATATTTAGTGTCCACTGCAATCCATCTAATTCAACTATCAATCATATATATTATTCTTTGGGACCAATCATGTTTTCTGGTCTAACCCACTCGTCAAACTCTTCTTCAGTCAATACTTGCAACTCCAAGCATGATTCCTTTAAAGTAAGTCCTTTTTTATGGGCATTCTTGGCTACCTTGGAAGCATTGTCATAACCGATTTTGGGGTTCAACGCGGTCACCAACATCAACGACTCGTTGAGAACCTTGGCGATCTTTTCTTCGTTGGCTACAATACCCTCCACACAGTTGATTCTGAACGATTTACAAGCATCACCGAGTAAACGGATCGATGCAAGAAGGTTGTAGGCCATAACAGGTTTGAAAACATTCAATTCAAACTGTCCAGAAGCCCCTGAGAATGTGATGGTGGTGTGGTTACCGAAGACTTGGGCACACACCATAGTCATAGCTTCACACTGGGTAGGATTGACTTTTCCTGGCATGATAGACGAGCCAGGTTCATTTTCAGGCAACGACAATTCTCCGTAGCCGCATCTTGGGCCCGATCCCAAGTACCTGATATCGTTGGCGATCTTGAACAAGGACGTAGCCAAGGTGTTCAAAGCGCCGGAGGTTTCCACGAGAGCATCGTGCGCAGCCAAGGCCTCGAACTTGTTGGGAGCTGTCTTGAATTCAAGCCCGGTGAGTTTGGATACTTGTTCTGCAACCTTAGCATCGAACCCTTTTCTGGTGTTGAGTCCGGTTCCGACAGCAGTACCACCTTGGGCCAACAATGACAAACGTGGTAAGGTTTGCTCAACACGTGAGATACCATAAGTCAATTGCTGAACATAACCTGAGAACTCTTGGCCCAAAGTCAAAGGGGTTGCGTCTTGCAAATGGGTTCTACCGATCTTGATTATGTCTTTGAATTCTTCTGCTTTAGCAGCAAACGCATCTCTCAAGTCGGTGAGTTTGGGGATCAAGTTACGTGAGATCTCCACCACAGCAGCGATATGCATGACAGTAGGGAAGGTGTCGTTGGAAGATTGGGACATGTTACAGTGGTCGTTAGGATGCACTGGTTTCTTGGAGCCCATTTCTCCGCCCAAAATCTCAATGGCACGGTTGGAAATCACCTCGTTGGCGTTCATATTGGATTGAGTACCGGAACCAGTTTGGTACACCACCAAGGGGAAATGATCGGTAAGTTTACCATCGGCCACCTCTTGGGCTGCTTGCTTGATTGCGTTGGCGAGCTTTGGATCCAAAATACCGTACTCTTCGTTGACAATGGCAGCGGCGTGTTTTAATATTCCGAAAGCTTTGACAATGGGCTCCGGCATTTTGATATCACCAATATCGAAATTGCCAAGCGATCTTTGAGATTGGGCTCCCCAATACTTATCGGAGGCCACCTCGATGTTTCCAAACGCATCACTTTCTACTCTAGTACCAACCATTGTCAGTGCTGTTAGCGTCTTAGATTATCCTTGTAATTTTTCTCGGAGTTTTTCAATGGAAAAATTAGGTGTCCATGCAGGGCGGCCGAACACAATCAACGAGGGGAACGATCACCCCACAACACCGGGGAATCTGGTCTTCTACACCACGGTTTTTAGACCCACAATTGTAGCACACTAGCATGTATAACAAGGTAAATTAGATCAAACTCAGTGACGAATAGGGGAGTACTAGGTTTTTTTTGCACTATGTAGCCCACAGTGTTGCACTACTCTGGCTCATTTTGGATCTACTCTACATTTCACTACTTCATACCACGCCCTTGTTCGTCCTACTTGTCTCTGACAGAGTGTGTTTATTATGTGCTTATTACTACAAGAATTGGGACTGCTGCTTGCGCTGGACCCTGATTGGGGGTTGAACTCTGGCGCCCCTGAAGTTGTAGCGGAACCCGATCTCATGGGCAAATATCTCACCAAAGCCCAACATTATCCCGTTAATGAATGGCAACACCAAGTTTATCGCTGCTTTTTTGATCAAATCCACTATGGAAAACGACACCACATGGGGCACCACTTGGTTGGATTGGGTTTTGAATAGCTGTACTTCGACCGGCTTTTCCACGTCTTCCGTATCCTCTCCGTTTTCTTCCGTCTGTACGTCGATTAAATTTCCAGTATCATCGTCCACCACTTCCCAGCTGTTTTCCGAAAGGATTGGCTGGGCTACCTGTCTTACGAACTCAGACATCTTGTGGTGCCTGGCAATGGTTGGCGCGATGGCAATTAATTTATTGGGGTACAGGCAAGTCACGTGTGATATTGGTGCTCTATAAACTATTTACTTTTGACCTACAGACAATCCCTTGGCCAATCTTTGTTCGGTCAAGGCGGCGATAATGGCGGCACCGGCTCCAGAACCGTCTTCGGCTGGGACAATGATGATTTGATCTTCTTCAGATTCCCACTCGAAGATATCTCTCAAACCCTTTGCGGCTCTCTCCTTGAAACCAGGATACTTGTTGAAGACGGAACCGTCAGCAGCACAATGTGCGGTTTTGTAATCTCTCTTCTTACAAATAGCGGCAATACCACAGATGGACAATCTAGCAGATCTCTCACCAATCAATTCGGCGAAACGACGAATGATCTTTCTTTCAGGAACGGTGGTTTGGATGCCCAATTCATTTTGGAAAAGCTCTTGGACATCAGACAAGTTCTCAAATGGGTCTTCTTCGATCTTGGCTGGAAATGAGGTGTCGAGAATAAAAACTTCGTTCAATTTAGTCAAATCTTGGTCTTTGAAAATCAACTTCTTTTCCTCGGCCAATTCAAGCAAAATCAATCTCAAGATTTCTCCTAAGTAATAACCAGAAATCATCTTTTCAAATGATTGCTCACCTGGTCTTGGAGACTCTTTGTCGACAATGATGTCGTACTTGGTTCTTGGCAAAATGTAGTGTTCGTTGTCAAAAGAACCGTACTCACAGTTGATGGCCATGAGAGAGTCGGCAGGAACATCGTCATGGAGTTTTCCTTCCAACTTAGGGATGTTACCGGCAATATCGTAGTAGGCACCGTTACAACCAGTACCGAAAATCAAACCCATCTTGGTTTCAGGGTCAGTGTAGGCGGAAGCGACCAAAGTACCGGTGGTGTCGTTGATCAAAGCAACAACCTTCATAGGGATGTTACGTTTTTCGATGGCAGATTGCAACATAGGCACCACATCGTGACCCTCAACCCCATCGATATCGAAACCCTTGGTCCAAGTCTTCAAAACACCTTCGTTGATGGAGTTTTGGAATGCAGGGTAACTGAAGGTGAATCCAAGTGGCAATGGACTGGACACTCCTTCGGGGAAAAATTCCTTGTAAAATGATTCCAAGCATTCGGCAATAAACTCCCACAACTGGTCAGAGGTGGCAGTTCTCATGTAAGATGGCAAGGCAAACTTGGACTGGGTGCTGTCGAACGATCTTTTACCGTCCAACTTGACATTAACCACTCTCAAGTTGGTTCCACCCAAGTCAATAGCAATGTAGTCTCCCTTTTCTTTACCAGTAGGGAAGTCCAACACCCAACCTGGAAGCATAGGAATATTGCCTCCGGCCTTGGACAACCCCTTGTCTAATTCTGTTATGAAATGTTCAGTAATCTGCTTCAACTTTTCAGGAGAAACAGTGAGTTGGTCCTCGATAGTCTTTACTTCGGCAAGTAACTCTTCGGGAACATCTGTGAAAGTTCCCTTTCTGTGTTGAGGATGTTTAGGACCTAAGTGTACCATGTTAATTTTTTGTTGTATAACTTACAGAGTTTTGGGGAATGTCCAGATTTTGTATGTTTTATAATTTTTTCATGTCGAATCAAGATTTGGATTGCCTGGCACAAAACCTTTGTGGGTTTGCGGAGTCCGGAGAGAGGTGGGGAGGCAGGGCAAAAATTAGGCAGGACAATTACATTATCGCCACAAAAGGGCACAAAACACGAGACCGGCTATTCATTCGGACAATTAATCATCCGACCGCTGTGTTGTCTACTTCACATACGAGTTAGAGGGGATCGCCACACGCAACGTTGGGCCGCTACTGGCCTTTGGCAGAAAAAACGGCAACAAATAGCGTTCCCAATACTTGGCGAGTGACCCATATAGTGTGTAGAACAGGGATCCGAATGTATATTCGTGAATTACTTTAAATCTATAGAGCCGTTATTTAATTGCACGTCGGGATTACTCTTGCCGGAAGAACTCCCCCGCGAGACAGGGCTCCAGAGAATCTCGGGAAAATCGTCGCGTGGTATCACAAAGAAAAAGAAATATTGGGCGGTCACCACATCTCTTTGGTTACGTCATCAAATCGTTTCATACTCTCACCTACCTTGTCCAAATTCTCTTTGATTTCGGCCACAAACTGGCTCATTTCTGCAAAGTTCTGCTTCCGGTATAGTATATCTTGAGAAAACTTGTTGAGATCATCGTTGGCAAAGAACTCATTGATCTTCTCCTCTTTTGTTTTGTCATCTCTTTTGTCTTCGTCCTCGTCGGTAGTTAAGGTGTTGAGCTGAGAAAGCTGTTTGCGGTGGATATTCTTATCTATATCATCAAATTGTTGTGTAGCCAATGTTTCCAATAACCGGTTTTGCAGTTGCTTCAACGCCTTGAGCTCGCGGTGGAAGTTCTCGTTGAAAAACGACCCTTTGGATCTGACTTCTTCTGACATTATTTTCACATCATCCAACACGTCGATCTGTGTCCAGAGCTTGTCCAGGTAGGATACGCTCGGCTTAGCACTGGGTATTCTATCTACTGTTCGTATACTTTGGTTGTCTGCGCCAATTGCACTGAAGCCGTCTGTCGTGCTAGTGTTGGTTCTCGACAAACGCAGCACTCGATTCTTGCCCGCAGATGCGTTTGACGACACAGATGCATTGTAAGAGTGCCGTGGCACTAGTAGGTTGTTCGTTCCGTCCATCATTGGTCGTTGCTTCCTGTTGGATACTCGTTTGTAATATTATTCCACGCGCCACGTGACTCGGCACACTGTTTTCTCCACCTGTCAAGCTAGACACGGTCAATAGACTCCATACGTGCCCACTCCGGCCAATACATTCTTTGGTTAAGCATCATGCAGAATCCAACACAGCACTTGCTCCGACCACAAATGAAGACCCGAACGCGCTCCAGTGCCGGAAAAACTCCTCCCTGGAAAAAGCTTCTTTACTTGAAGCAGCCGTACCCAGATAACTACACCGACAAATCGTTCTTATCACAGTTGAAACGTAATTCCACCGTTGCCAAATACTCGTACGTAAAGCTTATTGGCGACTTCTCCCTAATTGTGTTTCATTTATCCAGCTTGTTAATCGTGGTTCTTACATTTGCTGGTATATATCTACACAAATGGAACTCTACTATAGCTGCAATCGTGTCTACAGTGCTATCGGTGATTGGATTCACTATAAAACTCTATATCGATAGCCTGAAAATGTCCGCCGTGAAGGTGGCAGGTAGTCAAGACTCAAATAGTGTCAAGCCGTACTTCTTGCTAATCTTTATGTTGGCGGTGCTTTCTCCCGCACTTAAATCATTAACGCGATCAACTTCGTCAGACTCCATCTGGGCGTTGTCGGTAGTGTTGTTTATCGCCAACACTCTTCTACATGATTATGGCATGATTACTCCAGACGCGTTGTTAGCATCGTCTACTTTGCTGGCAGAGATCGAATATAAACCTGTCATCTCCACCAATCTAGCATTTTCGAACTCCATTGTTCTAGCTTCACGTCTAATTTCCACTTCCCAGGTCTTTGCATTTGTACTCTTTGCAATTCAAACTAACATCTTGTTACCGTTGTTTGACTTTTACTTGAGAAGACATAGCTACATGAACTTACACCACTTTGTGTTCTTTGGAATATTTCAAACTGCAAGTTGCCTTATATATACGCTCTTAGGCTTGAATGTGTTGCTAGTATGGTGGCTCTGCACCATGTGTATCCTCTTCATCATGCCTGCATACTTCTTGTACATGCAAAGATACAAGAACGAACTACAGGGTCCGTGGGACCCCGCCAAACCTTTACTAAAAACAGACTAAATAGCTCCTATAATCTCCACACGTAATTCACTTTGTACCTTATCATGTACCCTCTTCTGTGATCCCCTGTACGACCTCACCATACAATGCCTTCCCTTTAAACATACTTTTCTTATGATCACGTGACATTTTCCATCAACAACGAAAACTCAATAGAACAAACTAACTCACATAACACGCAGTTGCCATCACCCCTGTACTATTATAATGACTGGAGAAAATCAAGCGGGCGACAAAGCCGGGCTGAATCAACAATCGACCGCTTCTGGAGCAGGCTCCCCAAGCCCGCAAGCTCAAGCGGTGCGAAACCAGGCACCTGCGGCCGCAAGACCAGCGCAATCGAGAGGACCCCAACCACAATTCTCCCAAGCAGAACTCAATAGAATAGTGTTGGAGTATCTCAACAAGAAAGGTTATCATAGAACTGAGTCTATGTTGCGATTGGAAAGTTCCAATACTCCAACACCTGCTGTGCCCGCCGTGACTCCGGCCAACACGAAATTGGCAGATCCAGCTGAGATTTCTGTAGGCGCTTCAAGCTCTTCAGCAGCTGCTTCTAAAAGAGAGAAAGATCTTAAAGACAAGTTGTCGAAACACGAGCGAGAAATTCGTGATTTGAGGGATAACCAGATTAGAGTCGAAAGAGACCTACGGGATGCCAGAGATAGGGAGACCAGATTGGCAAAGGAGAAGGAATTGCGAGACCTTAAGGACTTGGAAGAAAAGAAAAAACGCGAAAACGATCCCGACATCTACTACACGGCGTACCTGATGTTAAGAAGATGGGTCGATACCTCATTGGATTTGTACAGACCGGAATTATCCAGAATCTTGTATCCAATTTTCATCCATTGTTTCCTTGAGTTGGTTGCCAAGGGTCATATTCTGCAATCCAAAGTGTTTTATGACAAGTTCAAAAATGACCATATAATCTTACACGGTGTCGAAGTCAAGCGCCTTGCTGGTATTTCTTTACCAGAACATTTGAAAGAAAACGAATTGGCTTTGGCATATAGGACCAACAAGTACAGAATTATTGTTTCCAAAACGTCCATTAACTTGTTGTTATACTTCTTGCATGAAAATGAAGCCGTTGGAGGCGCCATCTTGATTCGTATCATCAATCAGTACTTGAATCCAGTTATATCTACAACCAAACCAGACAAAATAGACCAAGAAGGTGAAGCTAATCCTGAAGAAGGAATTCCGGACTATGTAACCAAAACCAACGAGATTGAAAACTTCAATGAACAGGCTGTAAAGTTGGGTAAATTACCGATGGATCCAGAGGTTCAAAAAGAAATCGAAGCTGAATTAAAAATCAAGGACGAAAAAGGCGAAGTTGTCAATGATAGGACTTTAGTAGATGAATTTCAAGAGATGACCAAGCCCGAAGCAGACTCTCCTGCTCGTGAATCGTTACCATTGCCGTTAAAAGACTACTCCGACATCAAGAGAACCATCCTCGCTGTTGAAGATTCTCGTTCAAAAATCAAACTTGGTGCTATACAGGCCAGTGCTCCGTCCGTATGCATGTACACCTTTCACAACACAAATAACGATATGAATAGTATTGAGTTCAATGAAGACTCGAACTTGGTGGCCGCTGGGTTTCAAGATAGCTTTATCAAGTTGTGGTGCCTAGACGGGAAGCCATTGAAATCGATATTTAAACGTGATGTCAACAACAACAGTAATAGCCGTAAGTTGGTGGGGCACAGTGGACCTGTTTACGGGTTATCCTTCTCACCTGATAACAAGTATTTGATATCTGGCTCTGAAGATAAGACTGCCAGATTGTGGTCTTTGGACTCATATACCGCATTGGTTTCGTATAAAGGTCACAACCAGCCTATTTGGGACGTCAAGTTCTCTCCCATGGGACACTACTTTGCTACCGCATCTCACGATCAAACCGCAAGACTTTGGGCCACAGATCACATATATCCATTAAGAATCTTTGCTGGACACATCAATGATGTTGATTGTGTGGAATTCCATCCAAATTCGAATTACGTGTTTACCGGGTCATCCGATAAAACGTGTCGTATGTGGGATGTCCAAACCGGAAACTGTGTACGTATATTCATGGGACATACAGGTGCAGTTAATTGCATGGCTGTTTCACCAGATGGACGTTGGTTAGCAAGTGCGGGAGAAGATAGTGTGGTGAATATTTGGGACGCTGGATCAGGTAGAAGACTTAAAACAATGAAGGGACATGGAAGATCTTCCATTTATTCGTTGGCATTCTCTAGAGATGGCGGGGTTTTGGTAAGTGGCGGTGGTGACAATACAGTGCGTGTCTGGGACGTCAAGCGCCATACTAATGACGCAGGACCAGAACCTGAAACATTCTCAGCTACGGAAAATCCTAGTTCGGGAGAAAGCAACGGAACGAAAACAGGAGGCAACGAAAACGGCAACTCCTCAAACGGAATCTCCAATTCTGCAAATGGAAATGGCCTGGCCAATGATAATAGGGCTAAGGCTAATGACAAGAGCAAAAAAGAGATTGTGGCCACTAGTGATCATATGACAGCTTACTTTACGAAGAAAACTCCAGTTTATAACGTTCATTTCACAAGAAGAAACTTGTGCTTGGCAGGGGGTGCATTTATGGGATAATAAGCAGTTCTCGTGGTTTCTAGAATATCCAATATTTTGAAATACAAATAGTATATAGCGCAGAAAAGCAACTATCAATAGCAACGTCCTTTTAAAGACGTAACAGTGAGACCAGGAAGGCGACGCACGTTCAATAACTCACTCGTGGTTGCACCCTGAAATAAATCTAGCAAATATGCAATTTAGTGACAGCCAGATCTTGAAAATTTCTTGGCAAATATCCGGGGAAGCGAAATCAAGAGAATTTCAACCGGGCTGTACCAATAATTATTTTACAAAACTCATTCAAAAGATGAGGCATCGTGATAAAGGAAGAAAGGTTTTCTACTATTGGGTACTCTAGGTGAACAATACTTATAAAATATCAATTACGCTACGCCATAACTTCCTTTGTGTCCTAAACACTAATGAATTTACCCCTTTTAGACGCAACAGTGTAAACACTTCAGCAATAGTGCGAACCTTAAAATAGATTAGAGACTTGAACCCTTTCGTCTTATTTCTGATTGATCTAGTTGTTGACGCGATCAAAAAGAAAGTTCTAAATTCAAGTTTTATTTTACAGGATAAAAGTCACGATAAGTCAAAAGTAGACAAAACGCTTATCGTCAAAATATTAGTCGATATTTCAGTGGAATTGGAAATTCGTTGTTCTTTTTCATCTAATCCCGCAAATGTCACTTTCGTTTTTGCGTAGTCTTTACTTTCCCCTCTATTAACCGCTGGAAAGAACTACAGTCAGAGTTTCGCTCTGTGGACTCCTAGCATTCGGTTTTAGTCGGATGGTCTTACTCTAGTTCATGATACTAGCTATCTTGCTAACGACATTCACCTTATTGGTGCGGAGCGTTTAGCCCTCACAATCTCACAATTTATTATTAGCACATCATGCATAATGCACGCTTGTGTCTCCATAACGTCAAATTCGTATCGGGGTTTTTTTTTGAGGTACACGTGATGCATAATAATTTCAAGCAACACGATTTTTATGTATTGGTTAGAGTACCTGGCCGTATATGGCTGCGACGAACTCGTGGGTGCCCAATGCCACATACCGAGAATAACCAAATTCGTGGCGTGGAGCATTAACTACGATAATTGGATATTACTCTATTTCACTTACACAGTTCGTAGTTGTGGAAAATATATTTCCCACTAGGGCTATTGATAATACAATATGGAATAAGGTTTATTGTAGCAATCACTCGACCGCAAATACAGCCCCTCGTGAGTGGTTATAGAGACTTTTGTGTACTTGACTTTACTTCATGCATGAGCTTTTTAATTCTGCGCAACTTTCAAAGAGGCTTTGGATAAACTGAATGTCTAATTTTAACCCACCCGAAATCTATTTAAACCACACCCTCCTCCACCTAATCTGAATATTTATCATTCCACAAGTCTCTCATTTAAAATGAAATTTTCCGCTGCCTTATTAGCTTTTGCTGCCGTCGCCATTGCTGCTGACTCTTCTTCTTCTGAATCTAAGTCAGACGCTTCCCACTCCGAATCTGGTTCCAAATCTGCTTCCCACTCCGAATCTGATTCTAAATCTGTTTCGCACGCTGCCACTTCTAGTAGTGGATCTACTTCCAAGTCGGAATCTTCTTCCAAGTCTGGTTCTTCTTCCAAGGGTGACGCTGCCGGTGTTTACGGCTCAACTGGTTTGGTTGCTTTGGCCGGTCTTTTGTTATTATAATTAAGTAGTTTTGTTCTATTCAGTTAATTAATAAATTGAGTTAATCTCAGTATTGCGACTTGCGCAAGAATAGGGGTCAATTAAATGAGAGGATTCCTGAATGTAGAGAGGGGCTTAATAGTTTGGCACTCAGGTGACCAGGCTTTATAAAGTGTATTCTTTTGTAGTTGTTTGGGCTGCGAATCGAAATTGTGGTCCCTGGCGCGGAAGGTCAATTTTGTCTCGGGAATTGACCGGTCGCGGTTACGTAGGCCATGACAGCCGCATAGGTTGCGAGTGTGTCAATATATCGAAAGACCACCCTTTAGCACTACTTTAGGTTATACGGGAACCTGCTTTTTTCGAAAGACATGGAAAAATCTCTGACCTGACCAGATTTCGCAATACATTTCGGAAACGATGCTGGATCGAGTTTCATTATTGGGCAGTGAACTCGGGTAGTCAAAAGAAAAATAAAAAAAAAAAAAAAGAAAATAATTTGTGTCATCAGAATCATTCAGACCTTTTACCAAATTTTGAAACTGATGATATAAAAAAGTAGATTCACGCTTTATAAACAAGGCTTGACGAAAAACAGCCATTTCCATATAGTCTCAACGAAAAAAGTATGCTAACCGTCTTCGGCCTTATTACATTTACCATCGCCTTTCATATTGCGCAAGCAGCTGATGCTTCCGAAGTATCGATCTTCACGGCATTCGTATCAGACTTCAAAGGACATGCGCAGCAATACCTCCACTATCTAGGTACTGCCAGTAGTGTTCCCACTGGTATCACATCTTTAGCCAGACAAGTACAAACCTACAAGGATGATTCATATACTACGATGTTGGATAATCCCTCTATAGATGTAAGCGGGCTCGTCAGCTTTGCTACCCAATTACCATGGGCAACCAGATTCGACGCTGCAGCGGGCTCTTCCGGTGGCGATATCTCCTCCGATGGAGGCGACTCATCTGAGAGTTCGATCACCTCGTCTCCATCGTCATCAGCCAGAAGCATTTCTACAAAATTAAAGGTATCGTCAAAATCAAAGGAATCTACCAAAACTAGCACATCTCTTGATGGATCAGGTATAACTCGCGCAGCCCCAGTGGGTTTTTTCCTCGGCGCACTCGCCGTTGCTTTGTTATAGCTGTAACCGAATTATGCGCATTCATGAAGCGAACGTCTTCAAGCACACTATAACTGTAGCCTAGTCCGTTGTAGATGGCATATAGTAGAATAAATGGCCACGAGTTGCTCCTCGCAACTATGGCAAATCATTACCAGCAGTCATCTAATTATAGAATTTGTACCCCGCGTAGGATGAGTTAACGGGACCATCGTCCTGACGAATAAGTATTATAGTGAGATCACTGGTACTTAAGGGGGCGCAGTCTAGAAGTGCTCTAAAAAGGCAAATCATATGCTCCTCCAAACCTTTTGAAAATGTCGCCTATTCATCTATTATTAACATGATTTTATAGTGGGGCCTAGCACGTACCATCATGCGACCATAGACATCGGGTATAAGTATGGGGCTTAGAGAAAAAGAAGAAAACAGACAATTTCAGACTCATTATTAAGCGCTATCTTTGGGCTATGTCATTTTAAAAACGCAATTGCATTTTATTGAAACAGATCTTAGATCCGATTTTTCCTCAATTTCTACAAATATCTGTAAAATCTATTTAGGCCTAGTTTTTCCAAGCCTGAATTCATTAAATAAAATTAACTATAAAACGTTTTCTAAGATGACAGCGCTGTGAGGTACAAGATCAAGTACTGTAAATTCCATAGGAAGTTATCAAGGCAATCAATGGGGATACTGCTTGCGATATCGAGCTTCTGGTCAGTCAGGTGCAGCTCACTGTCAATTTCAGACTTGAATTCAGAGTAGATTTCGGTAACGCGATTGATCAATATGATCAAGTTCTTATTCAACATGCTTAAGCCCTTCCCAAAAGGAACATTTTTGAGTATAAAGTTGCGTCCTGAAGATGAAATTTCTGGATCAACCGATAATCGTTCGGTTACTGAGGGATCATAGTGTAACGGATACGTAATTGCGCTATTGTTGAGGTCTTCAAAATTAACTCCATTCTGCTTTCTCGAATTGAAAGAATTCGATGTGGCCGTCAACTCTTCTGCAAAGATAGGATCGATAATTTTGCTGTAGCTACCGTTGTTGATCATCTTGTACTTTAAGTTAGCATTTGTTATATCTGCAAGAACATTCATCAACTGCACAATATAGGATAGCCCCGAATTGATTTCCTGAATGTTCTGTTGATGGTGTTCAGAGTTATTTGAATAAAATTGTTCATAATAACAAGTTTCTAATAATTCTTCGATCGATGAAGGAAATCGAATACCCAATATGCTGAACCGCACCGAATTATCAACATTTACTATGGTGAACACTTGCTGAACGACCTTGGTGAGATTTTTCAAGTGGTCTTGAATCTTAGGATATATTAATGTGACTAGAGACTCCTTGATTGGGTCTACGCGTGCTTGGGTAAGTTCGCTCTGTGTAAGTCCCATATCTACAATTGATTTTTTTTTTTCATGAGTAAGTGTTCTGATCTGATCGATTCGTATACGACTGTTCAATATCTCTGAAGAAATGGTATCATTTTTTGACTTTTGACTCTTTATAAACGTATCCAAAACTTTGATCGATTCCCCTAGTTTTTTCAAATTCATGGTGATATTTGCTATATTGGAGGTGTCATGAAGAACCGATATGTTTTTTGATATGAGGTGAGTCAACTTATATTTGCTGGTTGTCAATTCTTGGAGCGAACGGGATAAATTGGTAATAGTTCTTAGTGTATCAAACGAATAAGATTTGATGAGCTTTTCCGATTTCACACGCCTATGGTCGTGGTTAGATTTTTGCATCGATCGTATTGCGTCAGGGCTACGCTTCAATGATTGTGGTAAGGTATACAAATTTCCCTTCAAATTGATTAGTATTGAATTGGGCTTGAAGAAGTCTTCAAGATTTTCCCCGTGTAGACCATAAGATTCCAATTTTCTCAAGTTTATCTTGTTGGTCGATAACAACACCCAGTTCGAATCTAGATTCATGGGATGTTGCAAGCTTTGACGACACCATATCTTTAGTATTATGCGATGGGTTCGTCCAGGTAGATTCGGTATATACGGCAAAGAAATCTCACCGAAATTGGGATTCATGTTGCATTTTCGTACTTCACTTATGTATAAAAGCTCTTCTTTCTTGTTCTTACCAATCAAGTGTAGACTAAAAAACGTATCGAGCAACTTGCGATTATTTATTTCCATCAATTCAAGGTGGCATCCATGGCTTTCTATTGCGGGCTCTATGATACTATGCCTCCGCAAATTTCCCTCTGACGGTCCCTTGTGTTCATCGTGTTTCGGCAATGGTGTATTTAGGTATAAGTTTCGTAACGATATCGACTTGACATTTTGGATCTTTCCATCATTGTACATCTGAAAGGTAGAATTGCGACCGATTGAGGTGTTTAAAATAGTTGGATCTATTAATGGGTCTAGTGGATCAGTTCATTCACTTTGAATGTATTGTTTCAGTAGCAATGCTCTGATAATGTTGGGTGCAGTGATAATGTCAATATTTGTTTGAGATAGCAGCTAAATCGCCAGAGCCTCGTGCGAGCCAGACTGACCGGAACTACTCGCGTTGCACGGGTTGGAGCCAATTTTGACCGGATTTGGTGATTCAGCTTCCCATGCGACCTCGTTTAAAAATTGTCTACATTGATTTGAAGGACACTCTTGATGAACCAAAACAAGTCAGAGACACTAGCAGGCCATATCAAAGCATAGAGGAGAACCAATAATTAGAGTAGAAATCACTCTGCAATACCTCATTGAAAGTAGACTCACTGCTACTCAGTCACGGTCGTTTATATTGAACCTTTTGTAAGAGAATTAAAAAGTCAAGAGAGAAGATATGTCGGGAGAAAAAGATCGAAGACTGATCTTTGGATCCAGGATATCGTCCATGTTTAACCACGAGAAGACCGTGCCGCATGGAGGAAGGGTTGGCTCCCTGAATGTCAAGCCGAGTACTGGATCCAGCACATCACTGAAATCATCATTGAAGGCACCGCTTTTGACTAAAACATCTAACGCATCATTAAAACTGAGTTCAAGCCGCCAAAGTAGCTACCAGCCTAAGCCTCATGTACGGAATAACCTCGATAACAGCAACACATCCACACTTTCGCGTCCAACCTCCAGTGACCCATTAGTGAAGCACACCAGAATAGAAAGGACAACACCACCACCTTCGAATAATCCTTCTACTTCGGTCCACAAACCCCGCAGGAAACCACCGCCATCGGCCATAGAAACCCTGGGATCTTCAGGTGAGTTTTTTAGTGGCCCTGACTCAATCGACACCAAACAACATATGAGTGATATAATAGGCACTTTGGAGCAAGAAATCGACCAGTACTTGAAAGTGGATGCTAATACTAGTCCAAGCAAATCACCAACAGCTAGCACAGCCGAACATAGTCCCCATTTGTATCATGGAAGCGGGGAGTCCGAGACTCAGGCTCAAGACTTCAGATTAAACTCTCCTGACTTGACCAAAAGCTTGAGGCTTTCACGGTCTCCACCCATGATGGAGTTATCGGAGTTCAACACTCCAGAAAACTACGACTATAACTCGTCTTTGAGATCAGGGAACGGCAGTGCTATAGTCAGCGAGGAACTAGACAGCAGTAGCTCCACAGGGCCTGTTTCTACTGCTACCCACGACAGTATTAATACTCCCTATCCACTAGATGACCCATTCAATTCCCCACATATGGGAAACTTCAACTCAGATATATCCTACGATATCTTCGCCAATGAGCTTGGGCCAAGGTCTAGCGAAAGGTCGGACGGCTTTCAGCATAGAGTGAGCTCTGTAATCTCGGCTTCGTCATTAAATTTGGATAAAGTTGGCGAGTCTCGTCAAAGCTCCGATACTTTCGAGTCCAATGCTGACGTGAGGTCAAGTGCCAGTCTGTCTCAGATATTGCAACTCAATGCAATCAATAGTAATGGAAGCTACGTAGGATCAATGGGAAACAACTATGCTGGATCGAGTGGAAGTAATGGCTACACTAACAAAGCAATAGTTAAACCTGCCTCATCTACCTCATTATCACAAACACCCACCAGAAACCCCATCAAATCAACTAATACCAACATGGATGCGTCTTCGACATATTCAAACGACTTAATATCACGTACAAAAACCTCCAACACTATGCCCAGCGTAATCACGGGATCTTCAATTTCGAATTTCAATAATAAAACTTCTCACAGGCAATCGAGTTCTATAAGTTCCATCGGGAGCTCCAATTCGTACAGAAATGTCAACTTGTCTATTTTAAAAAAGAGCATCAATCTTAAACCAGGAGAAGGTGAAAGGTCAAACTATGTTCTAAGTAACCGAAGAAATGCCGGAACAGCCTATAATGACTCAGGCCCCGGTAAGTGGAAGCTTCCAACAGGTATAGCTCCTATGGACAAAAGTGCCAGCCAAAGTAATGCCAATGCCAAGTACAATAGAAGACTTGGTCAAATTCAAAATAATAGATCCAAAAAGACCAGTGGTGTCGAATTGAAACACGGTCACTTACAACCACGTTTATTGGCATCTGAGATCGATGACGGTGATGTTGCTTCCATAGGACTTGGTGCCAAGACCATGCCCAGCAGCAGCATCACTCGTAGTCCCTTCAGTGATAACACCAAGTCGTCTAGTTCCAGTATTGCTGCTCCAACGACGTCGTTGATCAACATGTCTAGAAACAATTCGCTCAACAGAACCACAACAGGAACTTCGGTCTTAACTTCAGATAGCGTGGTGACTGACTCTACAAAGAGCAGAGGTCTAGGTTCGACTTCGTCTTCTTCTTCTGGTAGTATTTCAGATGGCGTTGTTGGAAGCGGATACTACCAACATCCAGGATATAAGAATGACGATTTGGATAGCAAGGATGACGACAACGATGAACAACACACAGATGTTGAAGGCGAGTCTACCAGAATGGTTCTTATCAACACTCAAGAAAACTACGACAATTACGAGAGACCCAGATTGGTGTTGGCAAATCCAGACTTTTCAGATAGTGATTGAAAAATATCACGTTTTAACTCAAAAGAAAAGGAAAAACAAAGATAATACCAATGCGCAGACGTGCTAGGATGTAAATATGCAATAATTAGTAATGAACAATAATGCAGTAACAAAGACATTCTCTTCATGGAATACCAAACCGGAGAGCTTGACTCTAAAATCTTCTCAAGTAATAAACCACCATCACGTGACCTAGTCGTGTCTGCCAAATCGTTGATCGAAAAATGACAGCCAACACGTCCATTCTTCAAAACACACAGTGAGATCCACGGTGAAAACAGTCGTTTAATCGCAAAAAAGAAAGCCAACCATACTCAATCTTCCCAATTGGATAGGCGAAAATTCTATAAAGCGACAAAGCATAATTAAATCGACCCACAATTCACCATGGTAGACGGCTATACGTTAATTTACGAGCCAAACACGGCCAGTAAGACATCGGTCAATGAATTTAAAACTTTGCTTGAAAAAGGAAAAGATGAAATCAAGATCGATGCCATGAAGAAGATTTTAATCACCATACTCAATGGGGAACCCATGCCGGATTTGCTTATGCATATAATTCGATTCATCATGCCATCCAAGAACAAGGAATTGAAGAGATTATTATATTTCTACTGGGAAGTGTGTCCAAAAATGGATGATCAAGGCAAAATGAGACATGAAATGATCTTGGTGTGTAATGCCATCCAAAGGGACTTACAACATCCTAACGAATACATTAGAGGTAGCACCTTGAAATACTTGACCAAATTGAAAGAACCCGAATTGTTGGAAACTTTGGTACCAAATGTTCGTCAATGTCTCGAGCACAGACACGCGTACGTGAGGAAGAATGCTGTGTTTGCCTTATACTCGATTCACAAAGTTAGTGAACATTTAGCTCCTGATGCCGATGAATTGATCTACAGATTTTTGTACGATGAATCGGACTCGGTTTGTAAAAGAAATGCTTTCATTTGCTTGGGAGACCTTAACAGAACTGCTGCATTGCAGTACATCCAGGATAACATCACCCTTATTGAAACCTTGGATCCTTTGTTACAATTAGCATTCCTCGAATTCATTCGTAAGGACTCAATAGTCAACCCTAACTTGAAGCAACAATACACCTACTTGGTCACCGACATCCTTGAGGGAGTAACATCCAATGTTGTGACTTATGAGGCAGCTAATACTTTAGTCACCCTCACCAACTCACAACAATCTATCTTATTGGCAGGTAGTAAATTTGTCGAATTGGCCACCAAGGAATCTGACAATAACGTTAAAACAATCACCCTTGAAAGAATCAGTGAACTTCACAAGAACCATCCTGGAATCTTGCAAGACTTATCTTTGGACATCTTAAGAGTATTATCGTCCCAAGATATTGATGTACGTAAAAAGGCACTTGAAGTAACCTTAAAATTCATCACCAGTAGAAACGTTGAAGATGTGGTCAAGTTGTTGAAGAAAGAACTTGAAAGAACTACAAGTGTTAATGAAGATAAGAACAGCGAGTACCGTCAATTGCTTATTAACGCTATACATCAATTAGCTATCAAATTCGTCGAAGTTGCCGTGAATGTGGTTGATTTATTGTTGGATTCCATTGGAGATTTGAACACCTCGGCTGCTTATGAAGTCATCACATTTGTCAAGGAAGTGGTTGAAAAGTTCCCAAACTTGAGAGAGTCTATAATAAGTAAATTGATTCAATCTTTACCATCTGTCAAAAGTGGTAAGATCTTCAGAGGCTCATTGTGGATTATTGGTGAGTACACTTTGGAAGAAAAATTAATTCAAGATGCTTGGAAATACATCAGATCCAGTATTGGTGAGGTGCCAATTTTGGCTAGCGAAAAGAAGTTGAAGGAAGGTAAAATTCCTCAGGGACAGTTTGAGGAATCAAATGGATCAGAAAAATCTTCTTCAGGTAAGAGAGGTCCTGTCGTTTTGCCTGATGGCACTTACGCAACCGAAAATGCTTTGACTACTGATACCACAAATATCGATTCTGAAGACGATGAATCGAAGCCACCAATCCGTAAGTTGATATTGGCTGGTGACTTTTACCTTGGTGCCGTTTTGTCGTCTACTTTGGTTAAGCTTGTATTGAGATTAGAGCGTCTCAAGACTCAAGAGAAGGTTTTGAACGCTTTGAAAGCCGAGGCTTTGTTGATCATGGTATCTATATTAAGAGTCGGTGAATCTTCATATGTTTCTAAAAAGATTGATGAAGATTCTGCTGATAGAATCTTATCATACATTAAATATTTGGATGATGATGAAGATGCAGAGTTGATTCAAAGTGGTTTTTTGGATGACACTAAGGAAGCATTCAAAGCACAGATCGAATCATCTGAAGCCAAGAAAGCCGAACTTGAAGCAAAGGACTTCCATGAAAATGCAGAGCAAGTCGATGATTCGATAGTGTTTAGACAATTCGACAAAGATGGTGTTTCTGGATCTCAAATTGCAAACGTGGATGACATCACATTGGCATCGGGAAGTGGTTTAAAGAAGGACGATTTGTCGTCTAGATTAAACAAGATCTTGCAATTGACTGGTTTTTCCGATCCTATTTATGCCGAAGCCTTTGTTAAGGTACACCAGTACGATGTTGTGTTAGACGTTTTGTTGGTTAACCAAACTACAACCACTTTGAGAAACTTGTCTGTTGAGTTTGCAACTCTCGGAGACTTGAAGGTTGTTGACAAACCGGCTACTGCAAACATTGGTCCTCATGGATTCCACAAAATCCAAACTACCATCAAAGTCACTTCTGCCGACACTGGTGTTATTTTCGGAAACATTGTATACGATGGTCAACACTCTGACGATTCCACTATTGTCATTTTGAACGATGTTCATGTTGATATCATGGACTACATTAAACCAGCTACATGTTCTGAGAGCCAGTTCCGTAAGATGTGGAACGAGTTTGAATGGGAAAACAAAATTACTATCAAATCACAAATTTCCTCATTGAAAGACTACTTGGATGAATTAATGAAGGGTACCAACATGAACTGTTTGACTCCTGGTGCAGTAATTGGTGAGGAATGCCAATTTTTGTCAGCAAACTTATACTCAAGATCCTCATTTGGAGAAGATGCTTTGGCTAACTTGTGTATTGAAAAGCAAACAGATGGTCCTATAATTGGTCATGTTAGAATCAGATCTAAGGGACAGGGTTTGGCATTATCGTTGGGTGATAGAGTCGCCTCTATCTCCAAAAAGTTTAAAAGTGGGGACATTAAAAAGGTTTAAAGATTCTGATTATTCCTAAAAATACTTGTTTTTATTCCAACACTAGCAAAATAGTATTGTTTTATAGTGAGCATATATATATATAAACGTAAAGATTTGTTCGTATTCGTCGTAAACTAGCTTTTTAGAGATTGGTCCTTTATAAACGAAAGTACTCGGTTTCTATTGGCGACAAGCAACAGCTGTTGTGCATCAGTTCTTTCATGCAAGTTGGGATCTATCACGTTACCTAATAACCTTTGCTGTACAATGCGAGTGTCTTCCATGTATGAGAATTTCAGTAATTCAACAGCCAAAGATACCAAGACATGAAAACTCGAAGTAAAGTCACCTTTTATTCTAGCAACGTTCAAGACCGAATTTTGATAGTAGTTCAAACTAGAGGTAACCGAAATATTGGAAGAAGAAGAAGGGAGCCGAATAGACTGAGGGATCAAAACTTCCAAATGGTAATTACTTGATTTCAAGGTGAAAACTTCGCTTTTGGTAAAGTTGTTTAGACGAGCATTGATAGTGGATGCTATGAATAGCGCAGCTTTCAGTATATCTTCAGATTTGCCGATAAGCGTGAGATACCTTTCTATTACCCCAGGCACTGGATCAGATTTGGTAAGTTCATGAATGTTGAACAGATCCTTGAGATACTGTATTATTTCCGTCAGAAAGTACTCTGCTTCAGAGGTGGATACTCTAATCTTAAGAAAAGAGTTCTGGTTGCCAATGGCACTTTTCAACTTGTTCAAGTAGTTACTCACTTTGGCATTATCTGGAACACTTTCGTAGTGGGTGGATACAGAAGGATTTTCCAATTGGATTTCCGAATCCAGAGGATAAGCAAAGGTGGAAGGGGTGTGAAACTCGCGCTTCCTTTTCCGACCAGCACCTCTAAAGCCTGCTTTAGATTCGTAAGCACTCATATCAACTGGTTTACAAACTCTCACTTAGTACAGCCTTTTGAGCAGCCAGACCAAATGGGTCGTGCGCGAGCACGATATTTCCCGAAGCCCATCGCCAGAAATTTTTCAGCAAAAAAGCCTTTTGTAGACTACTTACTTACAAACAAAGATAGACAATATGGGAAAGAAAGACAAGGTCTCTAAGAGCGAGGAAGCCACCGGTGAAGACAACTACGAAAAAAGATTGAGTGCTGTTTTGCCATTTGCCAAGCCACTTGCACCAAAGAAATTAAACAAGAAGGTTTTAAAGACTGTCAAGAAGGCATCTAAAGCCAAGCATGTGAAGAGAGGTGTCAAGGAAGTTGTCAAAGCTTTAAGAAAGGGAGAAAAGGGATTGGTTATCATTGCGGGTGACATCTCTCCACCAGATGTCATTTCCCACATTCCTGTTTTGTGTGAAGACCTGGCTGTTCCATTTGTCTTCATCCCATCTAAAGAAGACTTGGGATCTGCTGGTGCCACCAAAAGACCAACCTCTTGTGTTATGGTTGTCCCAGGTGGAGGAAAATCCAAGAAGAACGCCGACAAAACTGATGAATACAGAGAAACTTACGATGAAATTGTCAAGGAGATTCCTGCCTTGGAATAAATTACCCACCATCCATCATAAGCCGGACTTTCCAACAGAGAATAAAAGATGTCCAATTTTCATTGCATTTTCATATATCCTCCAACTACTGTACTCAAGTGTATAATATTTAGGTCATGAATCCAATAAATCAATAATTATGACTATTTGTTGGCATGGCGTGTGGTTTATGGCATTATAACTTTAGATATAAGCAGCAGGCCATATTGGCACGTTACTGTTTTCTCTTCCCTTCATCTTTCTTGTACTTTAATATATCAATATCAGTGATTCAATGAATTATGTAGTGCCTATGAGTACTTTTCGTAGCACCTATGAGTCTTCTCACTCTTTGTCAGTATCTCCACAAACTGACTCGCGTATTTTCAGGGCGCGATAAATTAATTCCTGAAGTGAGACTACTAGTGAAGCCCCCAGAATAACAATATGAGTTCCACTGACAACAAAGATGAGGCAGTCACTGCTCAGGACTACATTCAGTCGCAGTTAGACTCGGAGCAGGAAGCTCGCCGTATAATGCCATATAACTTCGACGAATGCACATACGCCCAAGGGGAATTGCGACAACCGGTATTTGCGTGTTTGTCATGTTCCCGAGCAAATAAGAACGTACCCATAGGAGTTTGCTATTCATGCTCTATCCAATGCCACTCCACACATGATATAGTTGAACTTTTCAGCAAGAGAAACTTTGTTTGTGACTGTGGCACCAGCAGGATGGCAGGGGTCCCGAACGGAGCCTGTAAATTAAGAGTCCGCAACAGAAACGAGCCAGAGCCTAGCTTGCGCCCTCGAACAGGTTCAAACTCAGGATTGGTGATGGGCTTGAGACTGGAGCTTGAGTTAGGTGCCGAAGATATCGCTTCGCTGTCCAATAACTACAATCAAAATTTCGAGGGCCGATTCTGTTCGTGTAAAGAGCTTTATAATCCTTTGGAAGAGACAAGAAATATGATCCAATGCTACTTTGGATTCAGTTGTGGCGAGGACTGGTTCCATGAGGATTGTATTATGGGGTATCGCAAAGGGTTATTCAAGAAAGGAGCCAATTCTGGTGGAGAGAACTTACTTGATCTGTTGCCTCCGCCAGGGGAAGATGCAGTATCAGACTTGAGTACTGGGAACAAGGTCAAATCTGAAAGCCAACAAGCAATCGATAGTGAAGGCGACGAAAATGAGAGTGATAAGGTTCCTCATTTCCCCGAGCTAGACGATTTCGATCTGTTCATATGCTGGAAGTGTGTAGCAGATTTCAAAGACGTCTTCAGTGAGATAGAAAATGATGCGGAAGTTGTTTACAAAAGGCTACCTCATTTCGAGGATGTGGCCTCTGCAGACGAGTGGAATTCGAAAAACATCGAGTTTGTCTTCGGCAATTCGAAGCCTGATACCAACGACGATGGCGCCAGAGTCAAAAGAATCAAAGGAGAAAAGTCTACTGCTCCTTATTCGATATTGCTCGCCAACAACTTCCGACAGAAGTTACTAAGGTTGAAAAAAGAGGTAACCCAAACCTCTAAACTCGGCCAGTTTTTCACCAACCATCCATACATATTCGAAGACGACCCAGTCTACGAACCTCCTGAGGACGATGATGACACATCCACCACGAACTCATTGCTAGACTTGGGAGTAGATGCTCTCCTGTCTTTGCCAAGAGAGCAAGCAATAGAGGGCCTTCAAGCGTACGATAAAATCAGACTGAAGCTCAAAGATTTCTTCAAGCCATTTGCAGAACAAGGAAAGATTGTTACGGAGAAAGAAGTTAGGGATTTTTTTGGTTCAATCAAGAAAGAACCATGATCACGTAGTAAGTATATATACAGATTTAATGACGATAGTTACAGAGATAAGATACTCATATTGGTGGGTGCAAACTATCTATCAAAAGTGTCCAGTTGTCGGAAGGCATCTCACTTTTTTTTCTCCTTCTTCTTGGAGTCCAACTTGGCAAACTCATCTTTCCATACCGAGTTGCCTTGTTCCTTTGAAATCAGCGGGAATATCACGTCAAAGACGTCGTCATACCATTCAACGGGAATGAATCTGATTCCCTCTTTGACTTCTTCTGGAATTTCTTCCAATTCGTTCTCGATATCCTTAGGGAAGATGATGGTGTCGCATCCATATCTTTTGGCACCGAGCGTTTTTTCTCTAAGTCCTCCAACTGCCAATACTCTACCGGTAACAGTTATTTCACCAGTCATTGCGATGGATGGAGGTAACGACTGGTTTAATGCTAACGAGATTAACGATGACGTAAATGCAATACCTGCAGATGGCCCATCCTTAGGGATAGCACCATCTGGACAATGAAGATGGATATCCGCAGACTCGAAGAATCTGTTATCGGGGAATTTCTTAACCATGTACAGTTTAGCAAACGAGTAAGCGATTGAGGAAGATTCCTTCATGACATCCTTCAAACTACCTGTCACATTGACACCTGCATGGCCCGTACCCGAACCAATGGAGTTAGTCAAAATCGACTCGATGTAAAGAGCGTCACCATTACCAGAAGAAGAGTATGAAAGACCAGTGGCCACACCTGGTGGAGGGATATCATATACTCTATCCCTTGTATAGATTTCGGGACCAACAAAATCTTTCAAATTTTCTGGGGTAATTTCAAGTTTGATCGAGTCAGGAATTTTCAATTTCAATGGTTCTTCGTCCTCCTCAGCCTTATTTTCTTTGTCTGATTCTTGGGCTTCGTTTTCAGCTTCACCTGTAGAGGCGCTTTCTTCAGAGACACCTGAAGCTGTCTTGGAGGCTTCTTTGGCGACCGTGGAGGAACCTGCAGACTCAGCTTTTTCAGTTTGCTTTGTATCTTCGCTAGAGGCAACTTCAGTAGTCTTCAAAGCTTGTGGAGCAGACTTGGCAGCCTTCTCTTCCAAACCTTCAACTTGTTCCACAATTTTCAATGATACTTTACTAATGATTCTTGTAATCAATTTCTTGATATTTCTCAAACCGCTTTCACGACAGTATTTTTCAATTAACTTGGCAATAGACTCGTCTTCAATAACGACCTTACCTTCGTCGAGACCGGCTTTCTTAGTAGCATCGGGAATCAAGTGTCTCTTTGCGATCTCAATTTTTTCATTATTCGTGTATCCCGGAACATCAATGATTTCCATACGGTCTCTCAATGGAGCAGGAATGTTACCAAGATAGTTGGCAGTACAAACAAACAATACCTTAGACAAATCAACCTTGACATCAATATAGTTATCCACGAATGCGTTATTTTGCTCAGGATCTAAAATTTCTAAAAATGCAGAAGCTGCTCCTCCCGACCTCGATAAATCTAATTTATCGATTTCATCAATTAACATTAATGGATTTGAGGTCTTGGCTTGCTTCAAAGCAGAAATAATACGACCAGGAATTGATCCAACGTATGTTCTTCTGTGACCCTTAACTTCATGGACATCCTGAATACCACCCATGGCAATTCTCACGTATTTACGGTCCAAGGTCTCAGCAATGGATTTCGCAATAGAAGTCTTACCAGTACCAGGAGGACCGGCTAAACACAAGATTTTACCATCTACCTTACCGGAAACTCTACCCATGGAGATAAATTCCAAAATTCTGTCTTTTACATCTTTCAAACCATAGTGATCACGATCCAAGATTTCACGGGCTTGTTTGACATTGAATCTATCCTTTGAGTATATTCCCCAAGGGATAGAAGTCAACCAGTCTAAGTATCTTTCACTGACACCGACTTCACTAGAATGCTCACTTTGGTTTTCAATTTTTGATTTCTCAGCATAATAAGCTTCTAATGCCTCCTCGGTCATTTTTAAGTGTTGTAATCTTTCATCATATTTCTGAGTCTTTTTGTCTTCAGATTCAGATAAACCAGCTCTCTTTTGTAATTCTCTAATGAATTCTTTTATGAACAACCTGGTTTGATGTTCATCAGCTTTGGAGCTCAAGTTATGGATGGTGCTCTCTTTGATCAGGTTGGCTTTTATTTCAATCTTCAACAATTCTAAGGCTTTTGACAATCTTGTCTCCACATTCAATGCTTCTAATATTTCCTGTATCTTCTTTGGATCACCATGTATGGTAGACCCCACAAAATCGGCAAACCTTGCGGGATCATTCACCAAGTCGGTGATTTCTTTGATTTGAAGCTTTTGAAGCGGGTTCTTTCCACCCATTTTACTCAATAAAGTCTTCAAAGCTTCAACCAAGGACTTGATTTCGGTAGACGATTTGTCGAAAGGATCTTCCTTTATTGGTTTGACAGTGGCGTAAGACACTTTGAGGTTTTTCAAATACGAAGTAGGGGACTCCTCGAGTTCATCCTTTTTGATTTCATTTTCAGACTTTCTGGTATCCCTTGGGGAGTTCAAGTCCTCAAGCTGACATCTTTCGAGTGGGTATGCTAAAACATTGAATACACCAGGTCTGAGGGTATTGTGTCTAATAATCTGACAATGAACACCGATGTCATAAACACTTTCTTTATCTTTAATGATATCGGTATCAGCTTCGCCTTGATCCTTAACATGGAACAAAACAAAGTATGGTTCTCTTCTATCTATGATGGTGTAAATTGATCTGATAACCTCAGAATCAGTTATGTTGATTGCAAAGGGACGACCGGGGAGTGGGGGACGATCTTTCATTGGGATAGCAAGCAATGGCGGATATAATCCTGTGGAAGTATCTTTGTTCGGAGGGGAGCCATTTGGTGGAGCTCCTCCTGCCGGTGGCGCAGGTGGAGTCCCACCATTTGCAGGTGCACCAGGGGCACCTGCAGAACTGCTTCCTGAAATAGATCCAGATTCGGATTCGGCAACTGAATCCTTCTCAGAAGTCACTTCTGATTTTTCATTTCCTTGTTCTTCGCCATCTTCCTTTTCGTCTTTCTTGATTCCGGACTCCTTATCTTCAATTTGTTCTGGTTTAGAGTCGTCATTTTCAGGTATGTCATCAGTTGGAGAAGGATCGCTTTTGTCGTCTTTACTGTTTGATAAAAGTTTATTAGCACCATAGGCTCTCCTCAGAAAGAGGTGATAGTCTTCTACTTCATAGCTTGAGTTCAAATCCTTGATTCTGTAGGTAGTAGGCAATGGCCTCAAGGCAGTAGTGGCAAATCTTAACCCGAGCAGTGATCTCGAGGGATACCTACCCAAATTCATCAAACAGTTACCCAGTCTCATTACTGATTTTTTGCTCCTTTTCCACAAAGACTCAATATATAACTGTGATTACTAGGGGGGTTAGGTGATTGTCTGAAATCAAGCGTAACGTTAGAGTTCGGCGTATGCGATTTCGGCGTGTGCGGTTTTGGTGGGATCAACTTGAATCACGTGCGCACACTAGATTCTTCCATGGCTAATGTAATCAAGCAGCACTCCAACTTTAATATAAATTTGCGGCAATTTCTCAGAGAGGTGTTTCCTCGTATATTTGGCCAAAGGCTTGGAACCGCTTGTCCAGTTTGTGATGCAATTAGTAACTATATACTATTTGGGAAGTGTATATGACCAAACTGGCATAGCCAGTTTTTAATAAATCTTTTAGGGATGTAGTGTTTGTAACACTTATAGTAATACAAAATGCAGCCTTTAAATCGTGCTGAGAGTTAGGCTATAAACATTCTTCTCTTGAATGGAATATTGGTAGTCAAAAATAAGATATACAGTGTCTATAGTAAATGATTTAATCAGTCGATTTTGAAAATGTTCTTTCTCTTTTTTCTGGAGTTATCAGGCGGAGGAGTATCTTCATCCAATCTGCGCTTCTTGGACGGTTTCGGTGGACTGTCGCCATCCCCTGCAGCAAAATTTTCGTCTTGATAGTAGTTGAGCGAGTTCAAGTTCTCGTCCTCAAGTCCAAAACTCTTCGAGTTTTTCTCTGGCAATGCGAGAATCTTCGAGGTAGTCGATTTCAGAAGTTTTAATTTCTTCTTTTTAATCTTTAATTTTGTATCATCGTCAGATTTTATGCCATTCAACGTGGAATTCGCACTGGCAAATGTTTCGTCATCCGCGTAAGAGAACAGGGCGAGTTTTGAATCGAAATCGCTTTTCTTCTCAACCTTCTTGAGTAGAAGCGAATTCTTGTGCAGTGACGCTCTACTAGGGGTAAACTCTGGAGAGTCAGGATTGGATTCGGATGAAGATTTATCGAACCTGCGCAACTGCTTGGACGGTGTTTTGGATGGCGTTGGCCGTTTGAGTTCGAGTACTGTACTCCCAATGTTACCTACTTGCTCTTTGTCAGCAACTGCCAGTGATGTGGAAAGGTCTGCGGGTATTTCCTTCAATGAGTTGTCTTTCGAGATATTTGTTGGAGTATTATCCTTGGGACTATCAAGCACTTGGTCTTTGGTTGTATTTTTTATCGCCATAGTGTTTTTTGAGTCAGTTTTCTTTATGACCTGTTTTTGAGTCTTTATTCCGGGGTTCATCAACATAGTAAACTTGTTGATATTCTTTGATGTAATGTATGTTCTTTTTGGGGCTATGGGTGAGAGTATGTTGTCTCTTTTCGGTATACTAGGAAGTTCCGATTTCATGCTAAATTTGGCGAGAGCGAAAGGTGATAGTCTTTCTGCCCCATTCGCTAGACCTCTTTGACCAAGTGATGTAGTTTGTTGCAACGAGCGTATCTGAGCTTTGAGCTTGGTATTTTCCTCCTTCAAAGAATCAAGACGTGCATCTTGTAGCTTAAGCTTGGTAGAATGCTCTTGCTTGAGCTTATTTGTGTACAATTCGTAATCATTGACTTGGGTTTTCAACCTTGCAGTTTCATTGGTTTCTCTGCCTGGCTTTTTGGGTGTTTGATTTAAAACGAGAACTCGGTGAATTCCTAAAATAATCAAGTTTTTCCTTCGCTGGTTTTCAGCCTCTAACTCTAATATTTGCTCTCGTATCTCATAGTGATTTTTTATTGGATCTCGGTTCCCCATACTGCTCTCTTTACAATCTACGCAGCGCTCACTGTCTTGCTTTTCGTGTGTTTGTATTGATGATTTGATGCGCGTTCCCGCACGTGCAGGGCTCGCTTACCGGAGATCAACTGATGAGACACTAAGTAGAGGGGCTCAATAGCTAAGGGAGGAGATGAAAGAAGCTGACTATAAAGTCGGGAAAAAAAAGATCAAATTTCCCAACGTTTACCGTGCGTGCGATGGTGACTATACAAAATGGCGAAGTCTACACAAAGAAAGGCTCCTCAAGTCGCCTCATCACAAGGTCACTATTACAAGCAAGCGTATTTATGTTGAGCTCAAAAAGGATGCTGAAGATTACGAGGATATGATTGCCGTTAAAGGTCACACGCTACCACCAGATGAATTTCTCGACGAAATCAAACCCGGCTCCATCAAAATTCCCGTAAAGAATAGAGACGAGTTTCCCCCTAACAAACAATTACCTTCATCGGAATTGCTTAAAGTGCTTCATTATTATACCAGTAAAAAGTTTTCGTCAAATAGCAACTTTCACCGTATATTTGATGAAAGTGCACTACTTGCATTCGGAATGTTGGTGGAGCAATGGGTTGACGAACTTATTACTGAAAAGGCCGCTCGAAGTTTTGTAATGGGGTTTGAGAAAGAAGCACCTTTGGATGAAATGGAAGTACTTAATGAACTGGAAGAAAATGAACTGGAGGAAAATGAGCTGGAAGAAGATGACGAAGAAGAGGAAGAAGATGACGAAGAAGAGGAAGAAGATGACGAAGAAGAAGAAGAAGATGATGATGAGGATGATGAAGATGGTGATGGTAAAGTTAAACACGAAGATGATCAGAACTCAGAATGATAGTAACTGTATATATAATGATTTACGGCATTTCTATAAAGACGTATTGTACAAAGAAACTCACTCTTTGGGAGTTTCGGATCCAGATGGTTCAGCTTGCTCTTGAACTGCTTCCTTAGCTTGCTCAGGCTCGGCAGTTTGTGGCTCAGCGGATGCTCTAGCAGCTTTGTCGGCTTCGACCTTTTTTTGGTACAAAGCTTCCTTACCAGCATCCTTAGAGCTGGTCTCAATGCCAAACACTCTGTAAAGTAATTCTTGAGAATCTTGTTTGTTGACCATCAAGTTAATGTTGGATTTACCCTTCCACAATGGCAAGAATAAATCTTCCTTGTCCTGTCTGTCAACAGTCAAGAATAAACAACCTTCTTCCATTTCATCAAGTCTGGCTGAGAATTCTGGGTCGATACCAGAGGTTTTGATTTCGTGAATTTTTGGGAATGCTTCTTGAAACAAGAATTCCAAAAGCTTGAGATTACACGAAACTTGCCTCTTGGGGCCCAAGAATGGTCTAATGGTGTACAATGACTCGTTTTGCACTCTCCAGGCACAATTACCCGAGTCATTTCTTTGTGCAACAAAAAGCTTGATACCAGCGTGGACAATCTTGAGCTTTTGCTCTTCAATAGTAAGAATTTCCTTGACAATAGGAGAGACGTAATATATGGTTCTTAATGGTTCACCAGTGGAGTTTCTGACCAAGGTAGAGTCACGAGCGAATTTCTCCGAGATCTCATAGAATGGCCAACATTTAGCCAACTGTTCGTGATCTGGTGGAAGGAAAATGAAAGGCTCTTCGTTGGCATCTCTAGGCATCTTTTCCTTTCTCTGGGCCTGGTGCTTAAATGGAGCGTCGTTCTTTGGTTTTGCAACTTCAATCGATTCGGTCTTTTGTTTCTTTGAAGCATCTTCGGTTTCTTCTTCCTCGACATTTCTCTTGTTGTTTTCTGGGTCAACCTTTTCGAACACAGTGATGAAGAAACCACCGGTGTTTTGTAAATGGGGGTACACTCTGATACAGTTCTCCAATCCAAACTCTTTGGCTTCTTCGGCGGTAGGAGGGAAAACAGACTCTGGCAAATCAGAGCCTTCGTGGGTTTCCTTAATGGTCATATCCTTGGCGAAAACCTTCCAATCGCTTACACCTTGTCTTCTGATTAAACCAGGTAACTCGTTATCGCAGTTGACTACCTTTATCTGCTTACCCCATTTTCTCAAAGCAGCAGCCACCACGGCTTCGTTTTCGACAGGTGATAATGAACAGGTTGAGTACACCAATCTACCCCCCTTCTTCAATAACTGTAATCCTCTATTCAAAATGTTTACTTGTAAAGGATGCAAACCAAGAGCATTTCCAACTGTAAAATCCTTCCACACATTGACATTCTTTCTCATGGTACCATCACCTGAACATGGCACGTCACAAAGAATTCTGTCAAATTTCAAAAATTCGGCTGCTCCGTTCAATTTAATTCTTGGAAATAACTGAGCATCGTGGTTAACAACCATAAAGTTTGCTGAGTTCAATCTTTTGACTTGGTGCACCAACATATGAGATCTTTTGTAGTCGGAATCATTGGCTAATACAAAACCAGTAGGTGCTTCAGCTTCATCATTGGCATGCAAGGCTTCAACCAATTGAGCGGTTTTAGAACCAGGAGCGGCACACATATCCAAAACATTGTGATGAGGTTTGATATCCATCAATAATGGTGGGATCATCGAAACAGCTTCCTGTCTGGAAATGTTTCCAACATCAGTCTCGATGACCAAGAATCTTTGAGTTTTGGCAAATTCCTTATTTTTACGAATAACACCTTTGGAAACATCTATTTGCCATCCGAGATTGTTAGGATAATAACTCAAGTTCTTTGGCGTGAGCTTCACACCTTCAAACTCAACATCCTTGAGCTTGGACACGTGATTGTTGATGAAGTTTTCATTGATTTCATTGGCATGTTTTCTGGATCCAGTAATACGGAAGGTCATTGGCAAATTGTCCTGACAGTGTTTCTTGAATGAGTCCCATTCGTCTTCTGGGATGACGTTCATGGCCTTGTAGTAGGTTTCCCATTTTTCACTTTCTCTTACGGCATCGGACCAGGAAGGATCACGATCTTCAGAATCCCCACGCTTTCCGAAGTTTTTTCCACCTTTTCTTTTAAAGTTTCTTTTACCCATACTGCTAAGCTTGTTTCGAAATGACCTTACAGTTTGTATCTGCCTAAGCATATATCGAGATTGGCAAGTGAACTCATTTTTTTTGCCGATGCAAAACGAGATGCAATCACGTGGATAGTCACCTGAAATGTCAACTCATCGCGTGGCTATACGTCAAGCGAACCTCCCCCATAATATTAGATAGTTTGGCTTCTGTGGACGGTGTCGAATAAGACAAAAGGACCCGTCACACTTGTAGGCCAGTCAGAGAAGTCAGCTTTTAGTGTTGCAGGAGTCCTGAAATTCCCGCTACATATACTACGGGTCATAGAGAGTAGTTGCGCGTACGTTGATAGATCAGAGGCGCTCATCAGCTGAAAAATCACTCCATCCGAAGTAGGTTGCATTTTAGACTGGATATGCACCGACGCCTCCGCGCCTTGTTGCTGCCCCAAACGAAAACGGCGATGATCACAATAGCTCTATCACGTGCCGTTCAATTGCCACAAAAGTAAAGGAATAGGTGATAGATTCTTCAGTTTCAGATAACGAATATACAACTCTATGGAAGGCAAAAGGTATACATAATTTAACGCTATCATGCCTCCCAGACGAAGGCTACGATTTGGTGCTGTAAGTATATTTTGCTTCGCGGTTTATCCTATTGCTACGATAAATCACATTAGGCTCGTTTGGGCTATCTAGTTATAGGGCATTTTGCTAACTAATAGATCGGAGCCTTTTTGAGCTTTTCTGCTTATAAAAGATTGGAAATAGACAATCAGTACATTAGTCCGGGAACTGTCTTACGTGGATATTGTTCCAAGATACGAAAAACAGGAGCTAGCAAACTAATTGAGTCAATGCCGGCTAATCTACAGCAATCCCGACTAAACCCTGAGATCATAATGAAAACGTTACGATCAGACACGTTGACAGCTGCTAACCTAGGATTGGAGAACTACTTACTAGTTATTCTATTCTTGCTAGTGAACTTTTCTAAGTGGATTATATTTGGTCGTCTCAGTCCGAGTGAAGTCAAGACCTTGAGGGATAAAATCACATACACTGTTTGGGAATTTTGGGTAGGTTTCATCATATTTTACTGCAATTGTTTTGCGTTTGACTATTCGATTATACGAAGTGAATTGTTCAAATTCGGTGGCCTTTTCTTGTGTTTTCTGTTGTTAAAAGGATTCCATTATTTGGCAGAAGCAAGAGGCAACAGTATATTTGCTAACTCGAATCGAACTCTTAATGGTTTGGATAGCTCAGATTCTCACAGCGTCCGCGGCCACACCCATAGTCAAGTCAAATATATGGGAATAAGGTTTGCAACCGGATTGGTGTTACTCCACTTGATTGACTTATTGCTTACCTGCAAATTTTTTCATGAGGTGATACAAAGGTACGATGGCAATTGGGGCTGGTCCAGAAACCCATCATATAGAGCCTTTTTTGCTTCCTATTTTGCCCAGGCGAACTCCTCGCTACCCATACCGCATTCGACTATTTTCATAGAAGACAACATTCTTCTAGCTGTCTTTGGATTTGAGGTGTTGTATAATGCTCCTTTGATCTTTATGACTTCAATCAGATTCACCGTGGACTTCTACGAGTATCTTCGTTACCAAGGATTTCCCTTTAGTGTGGATGAAGATTCTGATGATGATACTGAGACCTACGATAGAGGGATATGGAATGATACTAAATCTAGAATAATTTATACTAGTGAATTTTTGGTGAATCTTTTACGCTTTTTTATGATTTGTTTGTTCTCCATTATCTTCATTTACGTTTACACGTTTCCATTCCATATCTTACCATCTTCATATTTGAGTTTCCGGATGTTAGTTGAAAAGGCTCGGTGCCTAGTAAACTTCAAGAAAAGGCAGTTCGTTCTTCAAAAGTTGGATACCCCAAACACTTCATCACCAGAGCCTGAAAGATGTGTCATCTGTTACGGCCTGATGGTCAACCCAAGGGAGTGGAGAAAATTGCCACATTGTAACCATCTGTTCCATTTTAATTGCTTGAAAAAATGGTTCGAACATTCTCAATCCTGCCCTACTTGCAGGAAAGTGGTGTAACCTTTCCACCTCTAACTATTCATACTTTTTTTCAGCACTAATTTATTGTTTTGGCATCTCTAGTTCAGTTTTTAATATATAATATACAATTTTTAATTTTACATTTAGAGCAATAGCCAGTTACCTCCCCGTCGTATTTCGTGTAGTTGGAAGTAGTATTAAAACAGATGATGACCGATATCCCGTGGAGAAAAAGAAATAGAGAATTGAAATTTGGTATGACGAAGGCAAAAGAACTGACTTGGGTTTCTGAGTTATTTCCACAATTCTCTAAAAGTAGTTACCGTTCGAACTCGTATTAGTTATACCGGCAGTCAATGTATCTATATCGGTTTCATCGTTGGTAATTTGTTTGGTAAAATCCTCGATATTGTTGTGGTGGCCATTTCCCGAGCCACCGTTGGCCAACTGTTCATCTTCATTAGCTACTTCATTCATAAAATCGTCATATCTGTAATCTTCGTTGTCGACCTTATTACGATTGGGATCTGCTTCGCTAGCTTCACCAATAATATTTTCCTCTTGTTTTGCTTGGTTGTTGGGTTGAGCTTCTGCAAATCCATCGTAAAACTGCTCTGGAGAATGATTCGAGCTTTTAGTCGATGGAGAAGCAATAGCATCACCCACCTTTCCTATCGAATTTGAGTCAATTTCTTCTTCTGCTTCGTGGCCCAAATCGTCTGATTGTCTGCTTTCCAACTGTACCTCAGAATTATTATGTTCGAGGTTATTGTTTCTTGAATCGGCTTCATTCATGAACTGGTTACCTTCGTTCAAATACTGGTTGTTTGGCTCCTCCAACTCTTCCAGATTAGAAGGAGTAGAGTTTGATTCAGAGGGATTGAACTCATTACCATCAACATCGAGTACTGATCCTTCTGCAACCGACGCAGCCATAGCAGCCGCAGCCGCAGCTTCCTTAGCTTGCTTTTGGGATGATCTGTGTTCTCCTCTCACTTGTCTGAGAGCTTGCTGTTCACGGTATTTTGCCAAGTAGATTTTCAATACTTCAGCATAGTTTTCGAACCCCAAATCATGCATCGAGTACAAGATATCTTCACCATTGATTGTCTTACGTTTGTCACGAAGACATTTGTCACTGGCCTCACTGGTAATAAACGATATGAATTCAGATACGCACTCTTGCATACATTCTTTAGCATCTTTGGACACCTTAGCAGTAGTTGGCAACGTATTTTTCATGAGTCTGGCTACATTCGCTATTGGTAGCCAACGATCTTGTTCTCTCAACTCAACATCGTGAGGATTCAAGTTATTTGGATCCATTTTCTTATTATTTATGTGGTGAAATCTGTCTGATCAACTTGATCAGCTCTCTCTCTAATATGAATATTTGAGGAGACTGGGTTGTAGTTTGTGGTTTAAAGTCCTAGGCGAGCGAACGTTTTTGGGTAATAGCCTGAAACTTTAATAGGTATAGATCTTATGTTGAATGATTATTGAGTCAGGTGGTTGATAGAGGCTTCCTGTATTTGTATATATCCGTTAAAACGCAAGATTCTTGGTTAGACGGTATGATTACTATATCTAAATGGTCTTTGGCTATAAATGCCATGCTCCAGGCTGCATGGAAATTTTTCCGCTAATTTGAATACTAATATTCTCGTGATGTAACCTGTGAAATATGATGATTCCCTTGCGCTTCTAATCATCGCTGTTAACGCCGCGATTTACAGTTTACACATCAGAGCTTGTAGACACGAAGCGACTTTATTCTTCGATACTGATGAGCATTGGCAGATCATGGGCAGCGAAGTGAATCAACCTCCTAGTGAGTTCGAGCCAGAGCTCTTGGTTCAGCCCAATGTCTCGAAAAGCACATCATCGGGAGCTACTTTTTTAATATTGTTACAATTCCTAACTAAGCTCTTGACCTTTGCACTCAATCAAGTGCTAATCAGATTCATATCGCCCAAGATATTCGGGATCTCATCATATATGGATTTTTTGGTATCAACCATCTTATTTTATAGTAGGGAGGGGGGCAGACTAGCAATTCAAAGAACTGTGTCGGCCCCAATTAGTGGAAAAGATACAAGACAGTACCAACGGTATAGTGCTAGCACGTCATCTGGGGTGCTGCAAAGTATAGTCAATTTTGGGTTTGTCCCGTTGTTAGTGGGAATCCCCTTATCCTTGGCTGCTTTCTACTGGCAATATCACACAAGCTTGTTCCAAAACTCAATTTCCAAGTTACCTTATCATCAAACTACAATTTCATTGATCTTCTTCCTGATCTTACTAGAGATTTTGGTTGAACCGATTTATATGATCAACCAGTTTAATCTCAATTTCAAAAGGAGATCCAAAATCGAAGGCTTAGCAATCTTGGTCCGGTGCATTTCAACAGTTGGAGTAATTGTTCTTTGCAAGACAATATTCTCAGAGCTAAATTCCTTGGATTTTGATGGTTTGGCCGTGCTTGCATTTGGTTTGGGCCAATTCGCCTATTCCCTTACAGTGGCATCCCTATACATCTTGAGTTTCATCTTTGATAATAAGGCTGAACCAGCTGATAAGCAGCTTCTGTATTCAATTCAAAAGATTTACACAAGCGATACTGAGTTCTTTTATTTCAACAATAGTGTTGTCACTATTTGGAAGAATCTTTTCGTACAAATGATCTTCAAGCAGTTTCTTACTGAGGGTGATAAGTTATTGATCAATTATCTTTGTAGTCTCGAAGAGCAGGGTGTTTATTCAGTAATTACGAACTACGGTTCGATTATCGCAAGACTAGTTTTCCAACCGATTGAGGAATCTATTCGTTTGATGTTTACGAGAATGCTCTCCTCCTTAGGCGACCAAAAGAATAAGAATAAGGTTAGTCCAGAGAATAAGGCAAACATCGCTCGCTCTTACAAAATCATGAAAAACTTGACAATATTCTACCTCAACTTTTCCATACTAATTTTGTTGGCAGGAGTCAACAACTCATCATATTTATTAAAATTGGTACTTGGATCGAAATCTACAAAATGGACCAACACCAACGTATTTGAGACTTTTCCACAATACATTATTTATATCCCTTTTTTGGCATTCAACGGAATATTCGAAGCTTTCTTCAGCAGTATTGCTACAAGTAAGAGTATTCAAAACTTTTCATTATTCATGACTTTCCTGAGCGTGGTGGTATTGGTCAGTCTGTACGTTTTCATCGACTACTACGGTCTTGGCTTGAGCGGATTGATCTTATCCAACTCTATCAACATGATTCTCCGCATAATGTATTGCTCCTCTCTGATAAAGCAGTTCTTCGAGTCGTACAATATGCCTGTCTCGACCTTGGAAATATTAAACCGAACCAAGTATCCAGTCAACCTCGCAGTTTTTCTCGAATTGGTCCATCATAAAATCATATTGAATGGTGCATGGTTTACCACGACTTTCAAACAATTTGCCCAAAGCGCATTGGTATGTTCTGTGGGGCTTATTGGTATGTGCTTTGCTGAAAGAGATCTTATAATGGAGAATTTAGATGGAATACTAGCACGCTTCAAATCTAAAACAGACTAAGTAGCATCCATTATCAATACACAATCAAATCACGCACAACTCAGGACTTGTTCAACTCGAATAAAATATTGACATTCACGGCTCAGTTAATTGTGTGCTGCAGCTCAAAAAAAAAGAGTCACACTATTAGGCACTATATTGGCGGTACATTATTCCAGCCTTCCGGCTCGCCTCCTCACGGGTAACAGACTGTGCTGAATTGCTTCCCTCCAGTGGTATTGTTACTCATTGCCTATCATCGCTTAACTGACTACTCAAGTTGACGAATGACGGACCGCGGGGATCGAACCGGGCACGGTTGTACCCTCCTCCAAATAGTGCGCAGCTAACGCGTTTCTGCCAAAAGACCATCACAGTCGAACAATTCGATTTCTTTTCGTTTATAAGATTTTGTTTAGAGATATACACTAAATCTATTCAAATTCCCCTATATTTACTAGATTCTCTTGCTGTATGTTACATTCTGCTAGGTCTTTACACATCTCTTGTTACTTCGAAAGATATGAACATTCGATTTCATTGGGTGTATTCGTTCATACTCTGGTATTGTATGCAGGACCTTTGGGTTGTGCATGAAGTTTGGCAGAGCATCAGATAATGTTGACAGTAGGAGAAATGTCGGTAGTAGAGTTACTGAAAACTGTTGATTCCCTTGCTAAATTAATAGTAGAGCGTACAAATGAACTAGAAAAACTCAAGAAGTTGTATAACGAAAATCTTGAGGTGGTCAACCAGTATGTAAGGAACATACAAGACATAGTGGGGTCAGATCAAGAAGCCGATGAGATCGAAGAAAGGGAGTTCACCGACATTATAAAGACACCAATATCGTGCCCCAACTGCCTGCATGAAGTTTACAGTAACGAACCTAAGTCAAATTTCATACTTGTGCCGAAGCACCAGTTGAAACGGATACCGATGGCCTCGCTAGAGTCATCAAGGAATCTAAATTCCAAACTAGAGCGTCTTGCAATAGCAGACGAAGAAGACAAATCTACTTCGAAAGAAGCTTACCGAATTCCAAAAGAGAAAATGACACATGCTTCCTCTCCAGCAAACTCCTACAGCACCTACAATCAGTCCAGACACAACAATACCAAATCCAAAAGGATATGCTCCTACTGCAAAAAGACAGGCCATTCGCGAGCAAAGTGTCTTGTGCGGCTTCTGACACCACCACATGAAATTACCAAATAAGTATCAAAAATTCAATGCATTTCACGGAATGAAATCATCTCTATATTACATAATTAATATACAATTATTTGCTTGATTGGGCCATGGCTTCTAAATCGGTGTTAGTATCTCTCTTAAAATGGAGCAAAATGACAAGTTCTTCTGCAAATGCTTTCAAACATTAACTTCATGCGGGATTCATGACAACAATTCATCTTTACTTACCTCTTCTAGATGCATCTTGTAATAATGTGCAGTCCACAGAGTGAGGACTCATATGAACGTAACGGACGGTGGAGCCTCTTATGAATAAGTTCTTCACTGATTGCAAGTGTGGATATTTGCTTTCGTTAACACATGATATGTTGTCCAACTTCAAGTTCAAGTATTGGTCCACGGACTTCAAAATGCCCTTGATTTCTATGTCATTTTTTAATTCAACGGTCACCTCTTGATCAACAAGAGTCTTAAAAAAACTAAAGAACAACATTTCCACTGCACTATATCCGTTTTAACTACTGTATTGATTGTTTGTGGGCTGAAAGGCACCTTGATCAGTTTTTGTCAGTTTGACCCGCACTGTTAAAAAAGGGTCACAAAGTTGAGAAAAGATTTTGCTACTATATACCGTACTGACTGCAAACTAGTGAGTACTCATTTTTTATTTCGCAACTATGTAGTGTTATGCTATATGTGGCTGATCGGGTCTAGTTCGCTTTAAAATGAGTCGAGTAAGCATTTCTCGAATTCAACCCTTCCCTTCTTTTCTTGTTTTTTTGCACGCTTCTTCGAGTTCCTTATTTTGTTTTTCCGTTTTTTTCTAGCTATTATAGCCAACTCATCGTCTGATCTGAACTTAAACTCGGTGTTTAGCTGGAAGTTATTGATATTTGGATCCAAGCTTATATCGTAAAACGATGGTTCTGGGATAAACCCATACAAGTCGGTTTTCGAAGAATCATATTCTTGAAAGAGTTGTTCGTCGACCAAATCAATATTTTGGTCTTCTCTATTAGATAAGCTGTCATATTGATTTATATAACCCTGTTTCGAGAAGACTGGCTGCTGGGTGTATATGTAGTTTAATTTTATTTCTGGCCTCCACTCGAGAATATCGGGTGAACAATAGTCAACTAATGATGGGTCAGAATCATTAATTGTATGGGGAAATGGCTGGGATGATGATTTGGTCTGTTTGAAAGCTGGGATGCTTGGTAAACTATGGCTATTCTCGTCGGTGCAGGTATCTTCATGATGGAAGAATTCTGTTTGTTGACTAGGCGGACCTTGAAATTTGTTCATAGTACTAATCTCTTGCTGTATCTGATTCTTTTTTGCGTTAGCCCTTGGCTTTTTAATTGTAGCCAGAGAATCAATGGTGTTCAAGTAGTTAGACGGCGATCTTCCTCTTATTGTCAACGGCGGTGTTTGTGTATATGCGATATCAACCGAACTTCCATCGTCAAAATATCCAACCAATACTACTCTCAAAATGAAATGTCGACTGGTTAAGGTTGGCTTTTTGACATTTAAAAAAGAAGAAAATTGTATCCTTTCATATCTAGCGGCAGTCGCTGCTTTCGTGCTGTGCGGATAAGTTTGAAGTATTGAATTGGCGTTGTATTCAAATTCAGAGAAGTCCAGGAATAAAAGTTGATTGAGTGAAGAGATTTTACTTTCATTCCTTATATTTGTAGTTTTTCTTATCAACTGATGATCAGGCAACTTTCCAGGAATTGCTGGATATATGGGAGGAGGTGTTTGGGGTCCCTTGTCACGCTTTGCTGTATGCTGCACCAATGGAACCTCAAGATTATCTTCTTGGCACCTCGCTCCTAATCTGATTGCAAAATATGCCAAATTAGAATATCGATCATTTTCGTCATGTATGAGAAATTTTTCCTTGGCTATGGTGTCAAGCTTTTGACTTTGAAAATTGAACGATGCCACCAACGTGAAATAATTTCTTTTATAACCAACCCATTCGCCATTCAACATGTCAAACCCTCTATCAATCCTAGCATGAATTAGTGGCTCAACATACTCCTTGGACGACTGTATTACTACCTTTTGTAAAAAGGCGGTTTCACTGAACCCAGGTCCGATTTTAAACTGCTCACCCGATCTTGGTGCCACCTTACTATTAGCTTTTATGACACTTACTTCTTTTGACTCCTTTGGTGGAAGTCTCCTGGAGGGGGCTTCACCTACGACACCAAAATTCTGCCGTGTCATCTAACATGTGTAAAATTATTCAATCGAGATTCTTATAGTGATACCACCTATCAACCTGAATGCGCCTTTACCTTATACTCAATTCGAGAAGTTACGCCTACCGCTACCCAGGTTTTTTTATTCTTGCAATTTTTTGCAACTATTTGCAACTTACTCACAAACTCGGTTTTTTTTTTTTGCTTCGTGCTTCTCGCTAGATTTATAGTATAAACAGTTACTCTATTGCATAGCGATTATTATCACCTCATATTCATCTTTGAACTGTGACCGCTATACTGCACCATGAGTCGTGTTTCAGTTATAAGGTTGACGTCTTTGGTTATTATTGATAGTATACTTTATGCTGCAAATGGTGCGCACACTACTCATTGGTATTTCTCAAATTTTTAAATTTCTCGAGATGATCATCAAGACACTTCAAGACATCAACGTAAAAAGATCGCAAATATGGGTAAAAAGGCGATCGATTCTCGTATTCCTGCGCTCATCCGTAACAGTGCTCAACTGAGAGAAAGAAGTTTCTTCTTTATTGTTGGAGATGAGGCAAGAAACCAGTTACCTAACTTACATTACTTAATGATGTCAGCTGATTTGAAGCTGAACAAGTCAATTTTATGGGCTTACAAGAAGAAATTGGCTGGCTTTACATCCCATAGACAAAAGAGAGAAAACAAGATAAAGAAGGATATCAAGAGAGGGATAAGAGAAGTCAATGAACAAGATCCATTTGAAGCATTTATTTCCAATCAAAATATCAGATATGTATACTACAAAGAGACTGAAAAGATTTTAGGTAACACTTACGGTATGTTGATCTTACAAGATTTCGAAGGTTTGACTCCGAACTTGTTAGCAAGAACTATCGAAACTGTCGAAGGTGGTGGAATGGTCGTTGTGTTACTTAAGTCGATGACTTCTTTGAAGCAATTATACACCATGTCTATGGATATCCATTCAAGGTACAGAACTGAAGCACACAATGATGTCATCGCGAGATTCAATGAAAGATTTTTGTTATCTCTCGGTTCCTGTGCAAATTGTTTGGTGATCGATGACGAATTGAATGTGTTACCCATCTCAGGGGGCAAGCACATCAAGGCGCTACCACCTAAAGATGACGACGAGTTATCGCCAAAAGCTCTTGAATTAAAAGACTTGAAGGATTCACTTAGTGATATTCAACCTGTTGGTTCATTGGTTAATTTATCTAAGACGGTCAACCAAGCACAAGCTATTTTGACTTTTATAGATGTGATTTCAGAAAAAACCCTCAGATCAACAGTTACATTGACTGCCGGAAGAGGTAGAGGTAAATCTGCTGCCTTGGGTGTTTCCATGGCAGCAGCTATTTCACATGGGTATTCTAACATATTCGTTACCTCACCTTCTCCAGAAAACTTGAAGACCTTGTTCGAGTTTGTATTCAAGGGTTTCGATGCTTTGGGCTATACCGAGCACTTGGATTATGATATTATCCAGTCCACCAATCCCAGCTTTAATAAAGCTATTGTCAGAGTTGATATCAAGAGAGATCACCGCCAAACTATACAGTATATTTCTCCAAATGACCACCACGTTCTTGGTCAAGCCGAATTAGTTGTAATTGATGAAGCCGCTGCAATTCCTTTACCCATTGTCAAAAAATTGTTGGGACCATACTTGGTCTTTATGTCTTCTACCATCAATGGTTACGAGGGTACGGGTAGATCTTTGTCATTGAAGTTGATCCAACAGTTGAGAAACCAGTCAACTGAAGTGGGCAGAGGTGATGATACTGAGGTTGTTTCCCGTGACAACAAATTTCAAGATATCAAAAGCTCTTCAAGAAATCTTAAAGAAATTGTGTTGGACGAACCAATTAGATATGCCCCAGGTGATCCAGTGGAGAAGTGGCTTAATAAATTGTTGTGTTTGGATGTTGGAAGTCTCAAAAACTCCAGGTTTTTGACCAAAGGAACCCCACATCCTTCGAAGTGTGAGTTATTCTACGTCAATAGGGATACATTGTTCTCGTACCATCCGGTGTCCGAAGCCTTCCTCCAAAAAATGATGTCTTTGTATGTCTCCTCGCACTACAAGAACTCTCCAAACGATCTTCAGTTAATGAGTGATGCTCCTGCTCATCAGTTATATGTGTTGTTACCTCCTATTGAGGAAGGTGATAACCGTATTCCTGATCCGTTGTGTGTTATTCAAATTGCATTGGAAGGTGAAATCTCAAAAGATTCGGTAAGAAAATCTTTATCTAGAGGTCAAAGATCTGGTGGTGATTTGATCCCATGGTTGGTTTCTCAACAATTCCAAGACGAAGAATTTGCTTCTTTATCTGGTGGTAGAATTGTAAGAATTTCTACAAACCCAGAATATGCCTCCATGGGTTATGGTTCAAAAGCTTTAGAACTTTTACAAGATTATTTCCAAGGTAAGTTCACCAACATTAGCGAATCTAACGATGTAGCTGATCACAGTATCAAGAGGGTCACTGATGAAGAATTGAAAAATGCCAGCATCAAGGACGAAATAAAGTTGAGAGACGTCAAATCGTTACCTCCATTGTTGTTGAAACTTTCAGAAAAGTCACCATACTACTTACACTATCTCGGTGTGTCTTATGGTCTCACATCTCAATTGCATAAATTCTGGAAGAGATCTGGATTTGTACCAGTTTATCTTAGACAAACTGCCAACGATTTAACTGGTGAACATACAATGGTCATGATCAATGTTCTACATGGACGTGACAACAACTGGTTGAAGGAATTTTCGAAGGATTTCCACAAAAGATTCTTACAATTATTATCTTACGAATTCAAGAAATTTCCTGCCATTCAGTGTTTGAATATTATTGAAGCTATCGAAGCAGTTGACCAAGGCTCCAAGTCCAAAACTTTGATTTCCAAAGCTGACTTGGATAACATTTTATCGCCTTTCGATCTCAAAAGATTGGACTCTTATGCTAACAACTTGCTCGATTATCATGTTATTGTCGATATGTTGCCATTGATCGCACACCTCTACTTCTCGAAGAAAACAGGCAGTGAAGTCAACTTGTCATCAATCCAATCCGCTATTTTATTGGCCATTGGTTTACAACATAAAGATATGGATGATATATCTAGAGAGTTGAACTTACCTTCAAACCAATCAATGGCCATGTTCGCCAAAATTGTCAGAAAATTCTCCAATTTCTTTAGAAAAGTTTTGAGCAAGGCTATTGAGGAGACATTACCTGAAATCCAAGAAGATGCCTTCAAGGAGATGAACGGAGAAGAAGTCGACCACATTGATTATGACAAAGTTGAACAACAAATGAATGAGGATTTGGACGAAGCTGGTGATGAAGCCATTAAGGAATTAAAAGAGAAACAAAGGGAATTGATCAATGCCATCAATTTGGATAAGTATACCATAGCAGATGATGCTGACTGGGATGACGCAGAAGAAAATGTTAAGAAAGCGGTCAATAAAAAGGGTGTTGTGAGTGTGAAAAATAAGAACTCCAAGAGAAAGGCAACTGAGAATGCCGAAGAAATCTACGAAAAGGAAATGAAAGATATTAAGAAAAAGTCAAAAAAGAGCAGAAAATAACTGTTTTAATTCTTGACACCGAAATCGTAAATAGGTTAGCTACAATAAATTTATATAACGAAATTTTGATAATTCCAATTTGGGTAGTGTATAAATCTCTAACAATGCTTATATATGCTCTTGTATTTTATCTAATGACCAATCGACCATATCTATCAACTTGCTATTGTTGTCGTTTTCAAAACTCGAGAAGCCAAGTTGCTTCTGTATGACAGGGTCTATTTCAGAATTGACTTTCTTGTCCTTGAACAAGTATTCATGACTTTTGACGTATGCGGGCCAAACGATGTTTTCGAAGTAGTGAGGTGGATCTACCCAGAAACCATCCGCTGTATTGTAGCCATTTCTACTCTCTCTTCTATATTTCAAGGTATCGAACGACGCATAGAAGAAAAGCTTTATATCGAACAAGGCAAGGATCTTTGGATCGTGGAAAAGCATAAATCCATCAACAAATACCAACACCTCGTTTCCATTGATTTTGATCTTGGAGGAGACAGATGCTATTTCGGAATCAGTCAATCTTAGATCAACATCACCTTCAAGAGATTTGATATCTACCGTCACTTGACCATTCTTGAGACTTACGATGTATTCCCTAAACTTCTCAAAGTCGATTGCTTCCGGACAATCCCAATTTAGTTCGCCAGTCTTTTCGTCCTTGGGTATTTCATGGTCAGGAAAATAGAAATCGTCTAGATGCACTATGGAAGTGTTGGGGATCAACAGCTGTAATGTCTTTGCAGTTGTAGTTTTTCCAGAAGATGAAGGTCCACCAAATGCTACAAGTGTGACTCTATTTGAGTTTGACATAGTCCCGTAAGTCTGTCTAAAACTCTACTATAGTTGTGTAATGTAATCAAAACAGTTGCTTAAATCGGTGTTTGGTGTTCATGTATTTACTGGTTGGGAAAGTGGGGAACGAACGGCAGAACCTGATTATGTTTAATTTTACACCAAAAAGTTCAAAGTGATTTGACAGCGCGCGTGCATAAACCTAGATTTAACGGCCGGTTGTGAACGAAAAGTTTTGGTTGGTGCTGCGTACCAAAAAGACTTCGCCGTGGATGATCTAGATCTGTAAATAAAATATCTGCTATTTTTGTTGGCTTTTACTGAATATTTTGGGTTAATATTGGGAATAGCAAAACAGTTAGTTTCCAGATTTTCGGGTCTTATCTAATCTGAGGTAGGGTGAATGTCTAAAGGCACGTGAATCGTCACGCTATCTAAAACTTTAAAGAGGTGGACCTTAAACTATTTCCACATTACAGGTGATATAGGTTTCAGGGTGTCGACAAGATGTCGATGATAGGAGTATTGAGTAAGTCTTTCCTGTATAAGGAAATCGATAGAAGAATATGATGGTTCGGCTATATGCTACTCTAAAATTAGAATGTGGGACACTTAGTAATCTTCGCCGTGAACATTGTAATCCACACTAGTGTGCTATTTGCAAACTATACTAAGCATAATCTTTAGAATTATAGACGGCAACGACAAGGCATTCCATATGAGGTAATATGAATTGAAAGGAACTATTTGCTACATGCGTTTAGTAATCCTTTTATAATATTGAACAGGCAGTATGCAAAAAATAGGGGAATACCTAAACTGGTAAGCATTCGAATTCTCGAAGGAACTTGAGTACGACTAAAATTTGGCAACTATAATCAACTCGAATAGATCATTGTGCGCATTGTTGCAACCAAAGTTATGGTCAAGTAAATGAATTTCCTCTCAATAAAATTAGCCCTGGATTTCTGGAATTTGCCCAAAAGTTCTACTTCCCTCTGCCTAGAGCTCTTAACAGCCCTTGGTAGACCCTATTCGGGTACTGAACCCTTGACCCTTTATTACCAAATTCAGTCATTAGTTATAATACCTAAAAAGGTATCACAAAAAAGTTCCTGCATACCATGACATTACCTATTTAGGAAATGTATTTGCATAGGATGAGATTGTGATGCTGATCACCCAAGTGATTGCCAATAATTAACTAGGCAAAGCAAGCTCAAAATCAATAGGGCATATAAATATATGATGACTCCCACATACCCGAATTTCCAAATACCAAGCGTACTTTCAGCTGGCACATAAATAAGTTTATTATTACTATTGGGCATTCCATAACCTTGAACTTGTTTATCAATTCAGACCAGTGAATAATATTTACCTGATAGGTTTCATTCGTTCATTTTCACTACCAACATCAATATATAAATCTTTCAAAAGAAAGGGTAAACTAAAGCGAGATCTGAAGATACTACTCTTGTGAAAAATCTGTTTCAAGAACTTTTCCAGTCTATGTCTCTAGTTTTAAAGTATTCAAGTTGTTGTCTTTAGCAAATCTAATGAACGATAAGCAAGCCAAAGACCAGGCTATGTCTACATCAAGTCCCTCAACTCAACCTAAAACCTTTATTGCAAAGGAGTATGTTGTACCTGGCACTATCAACTCGGTAAATGGAAATCACGAACCTAGATCTCCTGCTATAAAAGAATCCGATCCCACAACACTAAGAAAAGAATCTACCCAAAACTCATCAAAGGTATCGCCCTCAAGCAAATTGTTTCTTCGCACCCTCAAAGACTTTAATATTGATAGATCCAGCTATAATCATTACGGATATCATTCGCTGATGACTTCCCAACAACTTGAAAAAATTGAAGATGAGGTTAATGCAAAGGCTAAGGAAGATACAAACGACAGCAGTTCTAATAAAGAGGAGGACTCTTCACCAAAACATAGTAGGCGTTCATCAAAGAGTCAAGAATCAGACTCCCCACTGTCCAATCGATTAATTATAGATGAAAAAATATCCGAGATTTTTGGTTTTCCCCAAGGTGTTGTAGAGGATGAGGAATTCTGGCCCTACAATGTTGATACCTTGAATGAAATACTCAAGTACAAAGTCGAGCAAGAGAAGACGAAACAGGAATCATTGAAAAATGAGTTTAGTAGTTCAGCTATTGAATTGTTAAAACTCGCAAAGTCGATGAATATCAATGGAGATTTGATTCCACTATTATTTGTGTCAAGCTCCTTCACTATAGATGACCTAAGAGAAAAGGTCGAGAAACTAAAAAACGCACCAGAGGAAATACTCAATGAGATTTTACATAATTCTAGATGTGAGACAGCTGGATCTAAAGCCAAAAAAAGCCCGAAAATAACGACCCCTCCTGGCAAAAAGTTCTCCGAAACCCACCTTCCTTCTTTTTCAGAAACCACTCAAAGCTTAAAACCACAGAACATCGAGTCACCATTACGTTCGCCAAATAAACTGCCCAATTTGAGTCATAGAAGAGTGGTTTCGGATAGCAGTGAAACAACAAACAGAGGTAGTAGCACAAATTCACCTCATACTTATGCACACTTACCTTTACCTCCCTCGGCTCAGCCGCATCATCTGCGTCAACACCTGCCTCAGACTCAGCCTCAGCATATCATGTATCCAGTTTACTACAGTCCGGGACCACCGGGCCAGAATGGGGGACCACCGACCGGCCCTGGTTATGCTGGACCATCTCATCACCAGATGGGAATTCAACCAGGACAAGCACCTGAGCAGAACCCAAGCAATGCATTAGGATCTCCATACTCTCAGAAATACAACCAAGTGGTTTATGAAGGCTCTAATGGTGCAATCTCGACCCCTCAATCGCAATATCAAAATGCCCCCGGATTTGTAGGACAGCAGCCTCACTATCCGTACTACGTATCCACATCACCAAATAATCCTCCTGGTCCTACATCTCAATATATCATACAGGCTCCACCCCATCAGCAAGTGGTTCATTCTACCAAACACCAACACGTTCCATCCCATCAATTTCAAACATCCACAGATCCCAACCTGAATAAATCAAATATCACGCCTCACGACGATCACCAACCTCACAAGAAACAAAAGCCATCTGCTAAAACTAACAATATCAACTTCATGATTACCACCCCCAAGAATCCTCCTGCACGCAAATATAACAATCCTAATAAGGATAAGTAACTACCTGAAGGTTTTAGTTCGTAAAGTCTGTATCATATTATCGTTCAATTTTTTTTTCTTTCCATTGCCTTATTTATTCCCTTTTAATTTTTGTTCATCACAATTTACCAATTTCACGCATACATGAAATGGTTGTCTGCTTATAGAAATCCTTACAAACAAAAATACTAGAAGTGAATCTAGCAGTGAATGTAGAAGTGTGCGTCATTCTGAATTATGTAGCCAACAAACATTACTTAGTTGGGATTATCATGATTTAGTCCTCGGTACAATTCGTCTTGTTCTGAGAATATGACTGAAAACATGCGGCAATCCAAAGAACAACAAATTTGGAGATCAATATAAGTTTGTGCAGCATGATGCTATTTCCTTTTGGTCTAATTGATGCAGCAAACATTACCTAATTGGGATGCGTAAACGTTTCTGCGAAAAAAATCGCCCCACCTTTACCCTAATGTGGAGGTGACAAAAAAAGATCGGCACAGTTGGCATCGTAATGGTTATCGACGCTTTTTCTGCTTAACCGAGGATGATTATGATCATAGAAGTATAAAGGGCCACATAACTGTCTGTGGTTTGTATTGAGAGTGGCTTCAAATCTTGACGTGACGCGAAGCTTACTTTGATAAACCAATCACTCTACAACTCGACTACTCAAGTTAATGAAATGGTTTTGCTAATTAATGTGGCTTGCATTGAATTTCCAAGCTTATATGACCTGGTCGGCGTACATCAGTCGCAAAGGTTGAAATCAATCTCCTTTCTGCAGTACAGAAAAGCTCTTGTATAAGTTCCTACAGCATTTACTAATTGGTAGTGCGGCTGCCACACATACTAACCGTTGCCGATTTTTTTCACGGCTAGATCCGAGGATGCGAGATGCGGCATGAGAAATGTCAAATGTGATACGTAAATTGTACATGCAAGTGCTTGGTAAGAGGCATTCTTGACAAAGTACAGACTTAGCGCAAGAAAATAGCACTATTTATGTCAGCAACTGTGTGGATTTAGCTCCCAGGCACCTTGTATTCCTTCCGATCAGCTTCGGAGCCGTTTGACGGACGGGATCGCGCAATATCGTGACTCCGAGCTGCGTCAAAGCTCTTAACGGTTCCTTACTTATATAAAATGACAATCGCATAACTTTTTGAAGGGACGAACGGAAAAGAGTTTTGATAAGTCCGTTCGTGTGATGAATAGGGTCCTGCCAAGAACCTCAGACAATGTAGATACAAACGCAGATACAAACATAGAACCACAAAGCACAGCAACGGTAGCCAACATTGATTTCGACGATGGCACCGACGATAACAATCATATAAGCGAAAAGCTTGAAATCGACGAGAAACAACTTCAGGAGCCTCCGTTCACTATATTTAACCATCATGAGAAATTTCTCTTGATAGTGATATTGTCAGCAGTGGGATTTTGCAGCACCACGTCAAGTCCCATCTACTTTCCTGCATTACCCACCTTGACCAAGTATTTTAAGACCACTGAGTCGGTAATGAACCTTTCAGTGGTTGCATACCTCTTGGCACAAGGAATCGCTCCCACATTCGTGTGTAATATAGCCGACATCATTGGTATCAGGCCTATGATGATACTCTCGGTGCTAGTATACGTGGCGGCCTGTATAGCCATTTCGCAGACCAATGTCTACTGGCTTTTGGCAGTACTAAGATGTGTACAGGCAGCTGGAATAGGGCCCGTCATAGCCATGAGTTCGGGAGTCTCTGGTCACGTGTGCACACCCAAAGAGCGTGGTGGTTTTGTGGGGGTTGTGTCAGGGGTCCAGTTAGTGGGTAATGGACTCGGAGGGTTGATTGGAGCCGCACTTATCCTGGGATTCCACACATGGAGAGCAATCTTTGTGTTTCTCTCGATATTCGGGGGAGTGGTATTGGTCTTGACCGTATTGATTCTACCTGAAACCTCAAGGTCCATCGTAGGCAATGGCTCGATTTTACCTCCAACTATGGTGCATCGACTGCTATTGTTTGCTTTACCGCATTTTAGGAATAAGCTTACCGGAGATTACAGCACGCTCGAAGTGAGAAACAAATATGATATTCTTTCGCCTTTCAAGATCTTGATTAAACCTCAAGTCATATGTATATTGTTGCCCGCAGGAATTCATTTTGCAGCTTGGACAATGGTGTTGACGTCGTTGTCGACCACCTTGGAGGCTCCTCCCTACAATTATGGCGTTATGCACGTTGGTTTGATCTATTTACCTCAAGGTTTAGTGTGTCTTTTGTCATCGCTTGTCACCGGTAGGTGTTTGAACTACTATTACCGTTATAGATACGAGCAGTCGCTTGAAAAATACAAGGACGTTGAAGAGTCAACCAGACCTGCATTCAACCTGGTGCGGACCAGGATCGATTTGTGTTGCATTCCCGCAACTCTCATGATAATAGGACTATTGATATTCGGCTGGTGTTTCAAGTTTCACAAAGCTGCGATTTCAATCATCATATCTTCATGTCTTGTCTCATTCTCGGCATCTTCCTTCATGACGTGCTGCACCACCATGTTGGTTGATATGTACCCCAAGAAAGGTAATGCATCCACCAGTTGTTTAAATTTGGTCAGGTGCACATTGGCTGCTTTAGGTGCAGGTATTTTAGACAAGCTTGTCGCAGCCATAAATATTGGTGGTTGCTACACTTTGGTGGCTATGCTCGGTTTGGTTGCGGATCTATTGGTGTTGTACATCGTTTACGACCAAAAGAAGCAGGCTAACAACGCCATCAAAGCTACCTCGTAATCTTTTGGATTGGTTCGGGTCAGCGACCACAAGAACAGAATAGTCATGACAAATACGATAGGGGCCTGATTGTATGCATTTTCTCACGGCACCTCTCGTGTATAATTTTATTTCATTTTAATGGTCTAGATCATCCTTGCTACATTTAGCGCTGCTAAGGGCGTTTTTAAACCGATTCTACTTAACTTAATAAACTAGATTTAGCATAATTGCAATATCTCGAACGAATAATTAACCATATATAGAACGCACAATTCGAAGATCCCATTCAATAGACGTGTATCCGCTCTTTGCAGTATAATAGTGAAATTTTCATACAAACAAAACACGCATCTTTGTGATTCGAAAAAATCAATTTAGCCCTTTTAGGCACTTTTTATCTGGGGGAACAATACTGCGCAGTCGCTAGTCCTCGACAACACGACACACGACACTGGGAACAAACGCCCAAGGGTTGAAAGGTTTTGGTTGCAGGGACCTCCTTCTTCAGCAAGCTGCAAAATCATGCGCCAGACAATCGATTAATTTCACTAACATAAGTCTTGGTTGTTCGGTAAATGGGAATATGCCTAATCAGTACTCATGGAATGTTGTATTTCGGAAATCAAATGGGCTTCTATTGTTCTTATACATGCCGTCTTTTGTTAGTCTCGTAATGATAACCGTGGATCATTCCCGCTCTTCCCACGTTGGTTAACAATCCCTGTGTATATATATAACCATCTGCCCTGATCCCTTCCCCACCTGATATCACAACCTCAACTTAGTCCTTCATTTGTCAATATGGTCGGTGAAACGAAACCACACTACATCAAGATGTTCAAGCCGGATATCGAGCTCAAAGAATATGACGACAACCGCGAGGAAACAAGGAGTGCATTCTCGTCGTCCTCTAGCGATTGGGACTGCAAGCTCAGTGATCTTGAGACCAATTACACGGTGGAGACAAAAGAATCTCTACCATACACAATGATGTCTAAGCGTGAAAAGTATTTCATGGTGGCTCTTTTGAGTGCCAGCGGTATCTGGTCAACATTGTCAACTTCTATATATTTTCCAGCTCTCCCAGTTATTGCTGAAAAGTTCCATATCTCAAGTGACGATGCGAACTTATCTGTTGTTGCGTACTTGTTATTCCAAGGTGTGTGTCCAACCATCTTAGCCTCGTTCTCTGATTATTACGGCAGACGTCCGCTTATCATTGGATGTTTGATATCGTACTCTGCTGTTTGTATTGCAATTTCTCAAAGCAATGTCTACTGGTTGTTGGCATTTTTGCGGTGTCTTCAAGGTGGGAGTATTGCCTCGTTGATCTCGTTGTCATCAGGAGTTATTGGTGATATGGCGCTTTCAGCAGAGAGGGGTAAATATGTTGGTTTGGTGAGTGGAATTCAGTTACTAGCCCAGGGGTTTGGTGCTTTGTTAGGAGCAGGATTGATAACTCGCTGGGACTGGAGAGGTATCTTTGTGTTTTTGGCGATTGGTAGTGGAATAGTTGGCGTTATTACATTGTTTGCCTTGCCTGAAACTAATAGAACTATAGTAGGAAACATGTCGGTACCTCCTAGTAAGATATTCAATAAGCTGCCAATATTGTCAATCCCACATGTTGCAAAAAGATTGGTGCTTCATTACGAAACTGTGAAACCAAAAAGTCCCATGAAAGTATTTGGCTCGTGGAAAATCATGATCAAGAAAGAAGTGTTCTTCTCGCTATTACCTGGGAGCTTCCAATTCACCACATGGACAATGGCTTTGACTTCTTTGTCTACAGTGTTGCAGGAAAAGTATCATTTTTCGATAATGCATGTCGGCACCTGTTACTTGGCTCCTGGTTTGGGTACTTTAGTTGGCGCGGTCGCTACTGGTAGGATCATCGACTGGTTGTATAAACGTAGAAAAGCTGCTTACGACTACAAGTACTCGGCATTGCCAGAGAATCAAAGACCTCCTTTCGATTTGATGCGCGCGAGATTGGATTTCGCAGCCATTCCAACCATACTCTTGATTGCGTTTTCAATTGTTTTTGGATGGTGTTTGGAGAAGAAAGTTAGCATTGTCCCAACTTTGATCTCATTATTCTTCATGTCGTGTTGTGCAGTCTCATTCATGAGTGCTTCTACTACATTATTAATCGACATGTTCCCCAACCAAGGGTCGGCTGCTACAAGCTGTATGAATTTGCTGAGATGTTGGATCGGTGCTATTGGTGTTGGTGTATTACAAAAGATGGTAGCCAGAATGGGCGAAGGAGGTACCTTCACATTGATGGCAGGTTTTTGTTTGATTAGTGCTTTGATGCTAGTTTGGGTTGCGAAAAACCGTGAGATTGAAGAAGGCGAGTAATTCAGGAAAAAAGGTATATATAATCGAAGCTGACAATTCATGTCTAGCTGGATTCTTTATTTCTCTCGTTTTCATCGTGGAGCGATGATTTTTATGACAATTCTATGGACAGTTTATAGAGGTCCATATTTCTGGGGTCTGCGTATTTGCGGACAATATACAAATTATCAAAAACAAGATTCGAAGTAGTCTACAAAACCGCTTTGTTATTTCATTTCTATTCAATGCCTATAAATACTGTTAACCATTAGGATTAATTGATACATCTATTGAGAAGCACATTGAACACCCGGACCACCTTGGCCGTGGCCTTCTTCTTCATCAGAATCATAATCACGTCTACCAGCAGCTTGGTGCTTGTATGGATCGATATCAACCAAATCGACTTCATCAACTTCAGCGCCCTTTGGAATAGTGACCTTGGCTCTAGGTGGTAAGATGTCTTCCAATAACTTCAATTTGTCTTCTTCAACAAAGTTATTAGGTGGGAATTTGACGGAGAATTTGACGAACAAGTTACCTCTTCCTCCTTGTCTGTAAATTGGCATACCTTGGTTTTCGATAACCTTGGTAGCACCAGGGGCAATGACTTCACCTGGAATGATTGCAACCTTGATGTAGTCACCAGACACGTGCTTGAAAGCTATTTCACCACCGGCAAGGGAGGTTAATAAATCGACCTCGGCTTCGTAGTATAAATCGTTACCCTTTCTGGTGAACTTATCATGTGGTTTTTCGTCAACGACGAACACCACATCACCTGGAGTGATACCTGGTTCTTGATCACCTTCACCACTGAAGACAATTCTTTGACCGTCTTTCATACCTGGATCAATGTGAACTTGTAAGATCTTACGCTCTTGTTGGGTCTTCTTTCCTCTACAAGCAGTACATCTGTCCTTTTCATCGCAGATATCACCAGTACCGTTACAGGTTTCACAAATAGTTTGGAATCTTTGAATCATAGCACCCATCTGTCTTGTAACGAATCTATGACCGGAACCGTTACATGTGGAACATGTCTTGATCTTTCCTTCTTTACCACCTAATCCTTTACAAGTCTTACATAAGATAGTCTTGTTGAGTGCCAATTTGGCGACACGGCCTTTGTATAATTCCTCGAGGGTACACGAGATCGAGTGCTTGATATCTTTACCTCTGGTTGGACGTTGTGGGCCACCACCCATACCACCGAATCCTCCTCCGAAGAATTGAGAAAAGATGTCGTCAGCTCCCATACCTCCCATACCACCTCCCATGCCACCTGCACCTGATAATCCTTCTTCACCATAGCTGTCGTAGATCTCTCTCTTCTGTTCGTCGGACAACACTTCGTAAGCGTGAGACAATTCCTTAAACTTCTCGGCAGCTTCTGGCGAAGGGTTCTTATCTGGATGGTATTTCAAGGCGGCTTTTCTATAAGCTTTCTTTAATTCAGAATCCCCACATGATGGAGAGACGCCCAAGACATCATAATATTTGGTATCTTTTACCATTGCCGGATTTGTTTATATCGATATCTGATCTTAATCAGTTAAAACTCAACTTCTACCTTTTGGCAACAGATTTATAGCTTTTCTTCGGTTTTTTTTTTCAAATGCTTCGCTGATATTCCAAAAAATTCCATGATGGCGCATCACGTGTGGAAACTTCCACGTGAAATGTACATCTACCTACATATGCCGCGTGGCTGCAACTACGGATCATGTGTATTGCTTATATGTCTGTGTGATTCTAGTGAGCGTGTAAAATGTGGTGGGGAACGAAAAGGGGGGACAACTTAGACCTTTAGGTCAAAATTAGCCGGCATGTTCCACAACCTCACTGACAACTTTGCCGTTCTTTATAGAGTGTTTGAACTGTTCTGGGATAGCAAGTTCAGTGTAGTCATCGGCATCAGGAACATTGACATTCAATGCTGTGGTACTACTGGTGAAGATCTGAGTATCAGCCTCAATGCTTTCTTTAGAAAGATAGATGCTACCTTCATCTGATTTATCAACACTGACCAAAGGAACGACACCAACGATCTGTAACCCAAACTTGAAAGACTTGATGATATCAATACCTGAGATCAAAGAGTCTACAACAACACCAGTACTCTTTGTTTCAGAAATAGAGATGGCATTTGCCTTACCTTTAATCTGTATAGTAACACCATTACAGTTACCAATGTAAATTGACTGATGCATTTCAGCATCAATAACAATTGGTTTTTGGCCAGTAGTATCAGCTTCAGTGTAGTTTTCAACCACCCATTTAGTTCCATCGACCAATGTAGTGTGGGCAGGTTTCTTCTTAGGAGGTTCTTTTGATGACAAACTAGAAGGTTTCTTAGGAGGAGCTGGTTTCTTGGCTCCTACCGGCTGAGCCTGTCTCAATGCAGGATTCTTGTGTGTCATTTCTGATTTATCAACCTTTTTAAGACCGGAAGTTATATTTTCTCCTTTGTTCAAATCAGCAAATACAGCATTCATACCTCCAGAAGCTGGTTCTGCAGCAGCTTCGTTACTTTCAAAGATGGAGGCTGGAGGTGGGGGAGGTGGTGGCGGTGGTGGTGGAGCTCCTCCGCTACTTGGAGCAGCCTTCTCACTTGAAGAACTAACATTTGCCAAGGCTTCACCAATTGAAGTTCCTTGTGGATTCCATGATGGTCCTGTTGTGTGGAACTCTTTGACGTATGCTTTGAGTTCTTCAAAGATGTTCAAAAATTGCTTCACCCAGTCAACGTGCTTTTCATCTTTTTCCTTGAACGCTTTCATAACTCTATCAGACCAGAATCTAGCGCTGTCCTTGAATTCTGAGATGAGTGAAACTGGAGTCTCAGTGACAACCCAGCCCAAGACTGGGGCACCTTCGCTGACAGTGTTTAAATGGTTGAAGAAGTCCGATCTTCTACCTTTGTCCTTGATTTCAATGATCTGCTCGATCTTTTGCTGCACAGGACTCAATGCTTCCAAGAATTTAGGGTCGCTCATTTCTGGCTTTTTGGCGGCTGAAACAACTTTCAAAAAATCAATTTGGGCCTTGAATGCTTCACCAAAAAGATCAGCAATTTGTCCAACCACTGGATCAATCTCATTGGATGATTTGACAAAGGGTTCGATGTTGCTTTTGTAGAATTGTTCGAATGCCGTGACAGATTTGGATTTGACTTCTGATTTCACTGGCTCCACTACAGCTGGTTCAATGGCCACTTGATTCTTTTCAGATTGTTCTTTTACTCCCTCTAACTTTTCCTTTTCTTTCACGCCTTCCAACTTTTCCTTGCGTGCTTCCTCTTGGAAAATGGTTATGTCTTCGATCCTGGAAGTGGCAGCCTCCAATCTTTTGAGGATCGTGACAATGTTGTAGCCCTGGACGTTAAATTGATTGCTCTCTTCAGCAGACATGATTATATGTAGTTGATGAAAAGAGTATACTAATAGTGTATGTCTCGGCCCCTATCAGACGTGTTACTCTCGGGAACGAATGTTCGATTCGGTGAATAGTCACGTGGGACATGCTCGCCATGAAATTCATGATTTTCAATTTAAAGACACCAAAGCGGTGAACAAAGCTTTATTCTTCCAGTAGCTGATAGAATGGCACCTTCTAAAGTCAAGCCTGAGGAGCCTGAGTATCCACCACAGCAAACTTATCTTTTGAAAGAGACATCTGCTCCAATTGAAGATGAGCCATTCTACAATAACTATCAGACAGGTGTACCTATTGCTTTAGATATTGGAGGGTCATCGTTCAGAATCGGGTTGACTAATTCTCCAGACCCAAACAATGTGTTCCCTTCCGTTATTGCAAAGTACCGCTACCGTAAAAAACCGGTCACGGTTTCCATCGTCGGTAATGATGTATATCGGGATATACTACTCAAAACATCCATAAGATCACCTTTTGACGGTCCACTAGTTACCAATTGGGAGTTCATGGAATCGATGTTGGACTATTCCCTTGAACATCTAGGTGCTGTTGGGGATGATCAAGGAAGACTAAACAACCCTATCATCATGACTGAACCTGTTGCATGTCCTCTTAGTCAAAGAAAGAACATGTACGAAATTCTATTTGAAGCATACCAAGCACCTAAAGTAGCATTCGGAATAGACTCATTATTCTCATTCTACTCAAATAATACCTCTCCCCAAAAAGCAAGTGGGTTAGTTATAGGTACAGGCCACGAACTGACCCATGTAATACCAGTTCTCGATGGAAAAGGAATACTTCTGCAGACTAAGCGTATTGATTTTGGCGGAAACCTGGCTCAACAATACTTGGCGAACCTCTTGTCCTTAAAATACCCATATTTTCCCACTAAACTATCTGCGGACCATACAACCAATATGTTCAAAGACTTTTCATACATTCTGGAAAACTATAATGATGAGTTGAAAACGTTTTTGGATATGGACAATCTCGAACAGAAAGATGTTGTCATGCAAGCTCCGGTTGATCTCAGCCAGCACACAGTCAAAAAGAAGTCAGAAGAAGAGATTGCCAAACAATTGGAGAGAAAGAGAGAACAAGGTAAAAGATTGCAGGAACAGCAAAGGCAGAAAAGATTGGAAAAGCAAGCCGAAAAGCAAGAAGCATTGAATTATTATCTCAAGGTTCAAGAAGAAATAGCACACATGAACAAAGCAGATGCCACCAACCTAGTCATCGATGAGGGGTTTGATGAAGTGTCTGAATTCAACAAGTACGTTCGAAACTTAGAAAAGGCGTTAAGAGTCAAGGGTGAAGACGATGATGAAGATGATGGCAAAGTTGACCCAGCGACAGCCTGGCCATTAGTAGACATTCCAGATGACCAATTGAACGATGAAGAAATCAAGGAAAAGAGAAAACAGAAGTTACTCAAGGGTAATTATGAAGCAAGAGAGAGAAACAAGGAAGTACAAAAGCAAGAGGAAGAAGCCAGGATAAAGCTTGAGAAAGAAGACGAAGAATGGAGGCAAAGGGATTTGGAAGGATGGTGTAATACCAAGAGACAAGCATTGACTGAATTAATAGACAAGCATTTGGAACGTTCCAAGCTTTTGGAGTCTTTCAAAGACAGAAAGTCTATAGCCGCACAACAGAGGATGAAGAATATTGCTGACTTAGCAAACGACGGAAAAGTCAGTAATAGTGCTGGTTCGGCTGGAGGTAACAATGGAAACCAGGGACGTAAGAGACGTCGGGCTGCTGGTGCTGCTACCATCGACAATGATCCAACCGATACTTTTGGGGCTAATGACGACGATTGGGGGGTCTACAGAGATATCACCAACTCTAGTTTGGAAGAAGAATTGGAAGATCTCAATAAGAAGATCGTGGCCACCGAGGAAGAATTGTTAAAGTTCGACCCCACATTTTTCCATGAAGATACATTCTCTGCTTCCAGAACTTTTGATTGGAAAAACCTGGTTTTACACAAGTTCATTCATGGCCCTCGTCCTAATTTGACAGTGTCTATGCAAGCGGAGGGGATTCAACCGGACGAAATCGCGAACCATCCAGACATTATCTTGAAAAACCATCAAATCCACTTGAATATTGAGAGAATTAGAGTTCCAGAAATTCTTTTTCAACCGCAAATAGCTGGATTGGATCAAGCCGGTATTATCGAACTTCTGAGCGACTTGTTACATAAAAGATTAGATGGCAACTTCAAACCAGGTGGCCAGGCATATGATCTCATCAAGAATGTGCTCATCACTGGAGGATTGGCCAAACTTTCAAATTTTGAAAGGAGAGTCACTAAAGATCTTACCGCCGTTTTGCCACTTGGTGCCGGTTTGAAAGTTCGTACCGCCCAAGACCCATTGAATGACGCTTGGAGAGGTATGCAAAAATGGGCTGGCAGTGAAGAAAGTCAAGCTGGCTATGTTTCCAAGCAAGAGTATGAAGAGTATGGTGCTGAGTATATCAAGGAACATGGGCTCGGTAATGTATGCTTGAGGTGATTAGCGAAAAACTTCTTAATATGTACAATAGCAAATATAGGATTTCTTTCATTTTATTTTAATAAGTGTGTACTATACAATATCTATGCAAACATGGAATTAAAGTGGTTATCAGACAATCAAACTCTAAGACGATTCTTCCTTGGTTTCTTCATTCTTCTTTACAGGTTTCTTGGCGTTTGGATCAATACCTTTTCTTCTCAAATTTCTCTTGATAGTCAGGTCAATGAGGTCTTTATCTTCGTCATCATTGAACTCGGAGAAATCACCATGAATAATACCTTCCTTTTCAGCTTCAGCTCTGGCCAAAGATTCCTTCTCTTTGGCACCAGCCTTAGAAACATCATGAGGAGATGGAGCGATCTTCTTGAACTTGGCAACATAAAATCCATCGACATTATAAGTGTGAGGATAGTATCTTCTAGTCAAGGATATTTTAGGGTTGAAATGCTTACCGCGGTAAGAAGTGAATCCTTCTTTACCAATTTGTAATCCAGTTTCCACTAATTTGACATTTGGACGTTTTCTTAACGCGTAGTCAACCACAGCTTCATTTTCGTCAACAGCAACAGAACAGGTGGAATACACAATCACACCACCGGTGGCACTGTTGGCATCAACAGAATCAATTGCTGATAACAAAAGTTGTTTTTGTAAATGAGGAATTTGAATGAAATCCTTTTCGGTTCTATTAATTTTAACTGATTCATCCTTAGCAATGACACCAGTACCGGAACATGGGGCATCCAACAAGATTCTGTCGAATCCCCCTATAACCTTGGGAAATTCCCTGGCATCGTAATTACACACAATGGTGTTCTTACATCCTAATCTGTGAATGTTGGCAATCAAAGACTTGGTTCTTGCCTTGTTGGCATCGTTGGCAAATACACAACCGGTATTCTTCATCATCGCCGAGATATAAGTAGTCTTACCACCTGGGGCAGCAGCCATATCGAGAATTCTTTCGTTTTCTTGAGGATCCAAAGCCATAACAGGTAAGAAAGATGATGCAGCTTGTAATATATAGTGACCAGCCAAGTATTCTGGGGTAGCTCCGATTGGAACTTGAGAGTCAAATACTTGTAATCCGACCTTGGTCCATGCACCAATAGGTTGTAAATTCACACCACGGTTCACCAAGGTTTGAGCCAAATCTCTACGTCTGGTCTTCAAGGTATTGGTTCTAATAGTGATAGGTCTTGAGATTTCATTTGCTTCGAAGAACTCCATGGCTTCGGATGGAGAGAATAAGTTGAATAACTTGTCGGCCAAAAATTCAGTGTATCCAAAGTAGTCACATATATCTTTGAGTAATCTGCTGACATAGTCGTTTCTGGATTTACCCTCTTCGGCCATTTCCTTGAAGTTTTCCAACACTTTGACAATTTCGATCATCCTGGTTCTTATGGTAGTGACGTCCTTTGGAGCAGCAGCCATTTCTTCCTCTTCTTCAGGGGTAGGCAAGATCTTAGCTCTTGGTTGGTTTACTTCACCCTGCACCAATTCCTGTTCAGCTTCTTCGGCCTCTAATTCGGCTTCTTCATCCAACTTTTTAGATAATGCTTCCATATTGGCAGCATTTAATTCTTCCATGTCTTCATCGTCATCAGAGAACATTGGATTGCCTCTCTGTTCTTCGTCGGAATCAAACTCATCATTGTCAACATCAAACTCGTCATCCTCTCCGTCAAGTCCATCATCGATTTGTTCGAGATCCTCACCCTCATCGGAATCATCGAATAAGGCTTTTTTGGCATTTGATAATTCTTCCAAATCAACTTCGGGTAAGTCAACGGGGTCCTTGTACTCTTCCTCTTCGACATTCTTCTTGGACTTCTTGCTTTTATGAGATTTAGGCTTGTCACTGTGGGACTTTGACGATTTTTCAGTCTCACCTTTTACCTTCTTGGGTGGTTTTTCATCATTGTCCTCTCTCTTTCTCTTGCTGTCCTTTTTCACTTTCTTTGATTGGAATTCTTCAAGTGTAGGTGGAACACCCTGCTTATTCTTAGCTCTTCTACCCATGGTTGTGCTATAATATTTCTATAAACCAGTTTTGGACTTGAGGCAGGTTTCACTATTCTACGTTTGATGAGATGAGACTGAAAAAAAAATTGCGCAACGAGCACGACTCATCGAGCTTAACAAAGATCGAGAGCCCATTGAGATATAGGTAAATACCCAGCTAATTGCAGTACCCATCAATGTCTTCTGCTGTATCCGAGTCAGTAGATCAAGTGTCACTGGTGCCAGAATCGATACCTGGAAAAAGCCGTACCATCATCACTGCCAACCAACATGCATTAATCAGGTTGCCCTCTGAAGGATTGAAAATAGTTCAGCTCAAGCCTAATGGAGTTGTGAGTCTAGGTAAATTCGGATCTTTTGAAGTCAATGGAGTCTTGGGTTACCCTTTTGGCCAATCCTTCGAGATTATAGAGAGAAATGCTGTCAAGCCAGTCAAAAGTTTGATCTCAGGATTGGAAGTTGAAGCGGAAGAAGAGACATCGAAGGAAGGAACGCCAGATGTGCAGAACTTATCGAAAGCAGACCTTACATCTTTCTTTTCAAACTGCGCCGAATCTAATGAACAGATCATTGATATCGGATCCAAAATTCAATCACTTACCAACGTGGAGATTGACGAATTGAAAAAATCCGGAGCTTCGTCAAATGTAGGTCAGCAAATTATCGAAAAAATCATAGCTGGACATGGTGGGTTTGACAAAAAGACTATCTTTTCGCAACAAAAGTATTTACGTAGAAAGCAACAAAAGTTCTTGAGAAGATTCACCGTTGAATATGTAAGCTCAAACCATTTACTTCAATACTACACTGAGAAGGACTTGCCAAGAATCCTTGATATAAGTGAAGAGACTCTCGGAATAATTCTTAACTACGGAAATGTCAGACCTGGTGGAACATACTTGTTGGCCGATGATACTGGAGGGATAATATTGTATGCCATGATGGAAAGAATGAATTGTCAAGGTACTATTATATTAGCACATGAAAACGAACATCCAAATCACATTGCACTTCGTTACTCCGATTATTCGGAAGAGTTGATATCGAGTGTTGTGAAGCCAATCAATTGGTTGCAGTTTTTAGAGCCGGAGAACGAAAAGATCGACTTGGAAATCTTGAGCCAAGAAGAGATTGACGCATTGAAGCCTTCGAAGCAAACACAGTATTTGAGGAGACTTAAGAGGTCGCAAGAAATCAACAACGTCATCGAGAGAGTAGAGAAAGGTGGACTTGACGGATTCATATCAGTGAGTACCATTCACTTGCCTACATTGTTGCCCGAAGTATTGCCAAGAATCGGCGGGTCTAGGCCTATTGTATTATACAGTCAGTACAAGGAACGGTTGTTGGAAACTCAGCACTCCTTGTCCAACGATAAAAGAGTATTGGCACCTTCTATTTTCGAAACCAGAGTAAGGCCATATCAAACGATCATTGGTAGGTTGCACCCAGTAATGACGATGAGAGGTTCTGGTGGCTATGTTTTGTGGGGTACTCGTGTTTTTCCAGAAGAAAACATCCAGGCTGTTGGAAGAGGAGTGAATAACAAAAGAAGAAAGGAAGAGCCTAAAGTTGAAACCAACGAAGTCAACGAAGTCAATACCGAATGATTTTTTTTAAGTAGTTCTTATATATCGATCAATCATAATTCTGATAAGCATTGCATCTTAGATCCTTTTTTCCAGCCGACAACAGATCGTATTTTGCCAGCTCCATCGTGTATCGATCTGATGTCCCATATAGCGGCAGGTAACCTTGAAGTGACGTGGTCTACTTGAGATTGATATCCAAGCTCAAAAACAAACCCCAGCACATTCATAGGAATCACCACATTATCCAACAACGCCTGATAAAATTCGTTCTCGCCGATGAGGGCCAATGCAGGTTCGTAGATCCGTACTGACTTTTCAAGCCCATTTGCAGCCATCGACGATTCGTAGTCTTGTTGTGGGATGTATGGAGGATTACTTACTAAGATATCAAACGAGGCCTCGCCCAATTCCTGACCAAGCGTTTTGCTAAATAAATCGGCTTTGTGAAGCAGAACCCACTTTGCGCTATTAGGATAAAGTGACCCGTAAAGTTGTTGATTCTCTGTTGCCAAATTGTAAGCATCTGTCGAAATATCGAAAGCACCTATCTTGCTTTTCATAGTATTCTGCTCATTGAGGATATGGTTCATCAACAAAGATATACACCCTGTGCCAGTACAAGCATCGAGCACCAGTATATCGTGAATACCAGATCTGACAAGAGTTTGGCTAAGCTTTGTGACCCACTCTTCAGTCTCCCAGCGAGGTATGAGCACTCCCTTTCGGCAAATGATGTCAAGAGGCCCGAAAGGCTGGGACTTTAGTATATACTGTAGCGGCTCTAATTGAGAACGACGTCGCACAGCATCTAGCCATTGCGAGCGTGGCAACTCATTTTTGATCCACCGAAGTTCCTGTTTGGCAGACTCGATGTATGGTGATGCTCTGAGCAAGTGTGGAAGTAGCTTAGAGTGTTGTCGGGCCTCATTGATCAAGCGAGGAGAGATTCGGGGCATCGCATCTAATTTCAAATCATCGCATCGGAAAATTAGGAGCTCGCAAAAAATACCGTTGCAACCTTTCTTCCGTATTCAGTGTTTACATTATACTGCTAATATTATATTTACAAGAATTAGAACTTACATACCTTTTCTAACATAATACATGTAAGCTCTTTCGTGGACATCTTCCGCGAATGGGGTGATGACCTCAGAGTGGCCAGGTCTGGCAATTGGGTCTCTCAAGTAGACGGCGTGACAGGTCTTGAAAGAGACTTCGATGTGGAATGGCAAGACGGCGAAAGCGCCCAAGAAAGGTCTTGGGTTCCAAGGGGTGAAGTAAGGTTTGGTTGGGTCTTGACGGCCGAATAACCCTTTTTGCCACGGTAAGTTAACCTTGGCACTAGCTTCGTTCTCCATAACTTCGTCTTTATTTAACTTGGAATGGTACTTCATGTTCGCGGCAAACTCACTGGTAAAAGGTATGGTTTTGGTACCCTCAGCCAATTTGGATTCCTGGGTGGTTAAGCGAATGTTTTCCACGGTTTCCTTTTGGATTTCGCTGAGCAATTGCTTGACACTGGATGTCAACTGTTGTTCACCTTTAGATTCGATTTCGGGTTTCTTTCTATTGATAAAAGACTTGACGGCTTCAAAGCTCGAGTTTTCGACGAGCTCGTGTTTTGCGTCATTTAATAAGTTGTATACTGCCAATGCTTTCTTGGATTGACCACCGAATTGTTCAACGAAAACTGACTCTTCGACAACAAACTCAGGGTTAGAAGCGGTTTGGTTGCTAACAGTCTCCAAGATTTTACTCAAGATGGATTCTCTGGTGGTTTCCTTTTGTTTTCTGATCATGGTTTTGTCAAGATTGTCATTAAATGCTTTGACTGAGACACTTTGCAAATTATTGATGGTATCTAATGTCTCTGGCTTGGCTTGTTTCAATTCCCACACATCTCTGGGATTCTCTTTAGCAGACTGAACATATTTGTTCCATACTACGATCTGTTTGTTATCGGTTTTGATAGCTTGTTCCAAACTTGGCTTAACTTTACCCATGGCAAGTAAAACTTTTTCAGGTTTTACATGGAAAATATCTCCTCCTTGTAGTGGAAATGAAGGGTGCTTGATAGTGACACCATTAACTTGAACGTTGCCTCCTAGAATGAATTGTCTGGCTTGCCTCACTGAAGATGCAAACATGGCTCTGAAGACAGCGAATTCAAGTCTTTTTTCCAACGCAGCGTAAGTCTGCAAAACCATTGGAGTTGACTGCACTTTGGACCCTTTTAGAGAAGCATCTAACTGTGCCACAGACTCGAGGGATGGGTTGAACAAGGTCTTCCAACGAGACTCAGTCAAATGTTCTCCGTGATACGATCTGGTTTCAGCCTTGGCTTTCCATTTTTGTTGGAATAATGTCAACCTGTCGAAGGATACTCTGTCTTTTTTGTAGAGATTGAACAAGTTGTACTTGTTCATAGAGGCCCGGATACGGCCCCTACTCAAGGAGTTGATGTTCTGCGTCCTTCTAGGCATGTTTACAGCTTTGACAGATCGGGCACTATCGATAACTTTTCAGTATTAGTGAAAAAATTTAGGAATTTTTCGAGATTGGTCATGTGACTGAAAGAGTCACGTGTGTATACATCCACCAGCTAGCACCATTAAGCTAGCACGTCTATAGGTAAAGGACCAACAAGCATTGAAGATGTCGAGTTCCAAGCGAAATTGGAGTCTTGATGACGAAATAAAGTTGCTCAATCTTGTTTGCGACTATAAACCAGCTGGAAAGCAAAAGCACAAGAACATGGTAATGATAATAGACAACATAAATAAAGGTCTCACCAATGCAGATCGGCCTTTCACTGCTAGTGAGATCTGGGAGAAGCTCAAAACATTGTACAACCTCCCCAAGCTAGATTCATTAGAAGACTATCGAGAAAGTGAGGGTGATGAGGAGAAGGCGAAGGGGATCGCTGACAAGAAACCAGAACCAAAGGAAGAACTGTCCAGTGACAAAGAGGAAGAAGGTGATAAGTCGCCATTGAAGAATAAGAAACGAGTCAGCATCAAGGAAAAGGGCAAAAAAGCAGATGAGTCCTCAGGGTTAAGTGATGTTGAGTCAGGTGGAACGAGTGACGACTCTAATAGTGGAGAGACTTCTGACAAGGAGACCAGTGCCAAGCCTAGTAGAGCACGCAGAGGACGTGCTACTTCGGAAACTGCTGCCAACAGTGAAGACGAGCTGGATCAGGAAGACGATACTAAATCAATAAGAATCACACGTGGCTTGAAGAAGAACATGCCTGTTGAAAAGACACGGTCCGAAAGAAATCGTAGCAGATCTGCCGCCAAGCTCGACGGTGTATCGTCACCAGCGCCCGCAGCCAAACGTAGGAATAGCAAGGCCGTCACTCCACCAGCACCATCTACGCTGAAGGTAACTCGAAGAACCAGATCGGGCGTTCACCATGAAGACAAGAACGAAAATGATCTGGACGACTCAGAGCCCAACAAAAAGAAAGATGATGATGACAAGGGAGAAAACAAAGACGAAGAGGATAATAGCGAAGAGAAAGATGACGAAAAAGACAAAGAAAACGCCAAAGAAAAAGCGTCGCCTGCTCCAGAAGCTGAGCCTCCGCGGTCGACAAGAAGATCTACCAGATCGAGCGGACCGGCACCGACCAAAATCGCCGCTGTGCCCATCAGAAGAAGCACCAGAAAGAAGTAAAGTGTCCGTATCATGTATATTACTGTACTATAATGTCAAGAGTAGTTTAGGCTGAAAATTCGCCAGTGTGTAATTCAGATCAAATTTCGCGTTTCACCATACTTGAAAAGTGGTGATCTGAAAGTGGTGATTTGAAAATAGACGACTAACAGGCAGTATGTACGTTGTTCCAAAGTCCACTATGATATCCAGGCTGCGAGGAGTGTACCTTGTGCAATTGGCCCGGTTTTCGGTGTATTGTCTGTCCAGATACCCCTCGAAATCAAAGGTGCTATCAGAAGTGGCATCGACCAGATCGTCGCAGACCTCCAGCATGCCGGCCACAAACATGCCTATCACACACATACCCATTCCCGACTGGGACCGTGGGGGACGTACCTCCAGGAACAGCTTGACGCCGTTGTATGCCTCGATGAAAAAACTCATCGATGCCAACCCTGGCTGCGTTTGTCTTATTCAGGTGGGCAGCTTCTACGAGTTATACTTTGAACAAGCCTCGATATTTGGCCCCAAACTCGGCTTGAAAGTCGCTACGAGAAAAACAAGCAGCTATGCCATTCCCATGGCAGGATTTCCAACATCTCAATTGCAGAAATTCGTCAAGATGTTGGTGCAAGACCACGAAGTCAATGTGGCTATAGTCGACCAGTATCCCACACGAGAAGTCGGAGAACTGCTAGACAACATTATCCATCGAAAAATATCCAGAATAGTTTCGCCAGGGACATTGGTAGACGAATCATTCCTAAACTACAACCAGAATAACTACCTTGTGGCCATTTCCATACCCACCAACAGCACAAAAGCTACCGCCGATCCGGACTTGGAAATTGGGCTATCATGGATTGATGTATCGGTAGGGGAGTTCTACGTTCAAAAAACCACGTTGGGAGAACTCATGGCCGACATTTCTCGAATACATCCGAGCGAAATTTTGATCCCCAAAGAGTTTCAAGATGATAACTTGGGTAACGGAAATTGGTATCCACCACTTCAGGACTTGAAAAAGTACTTTGTGAGGTACCATAAAACAAATTACAAAAATCTCAAGCACCAGTTCAAGACCAATCCTCAGGAAACCAGACGGGCGGTCGAGAATTTCAGTCCCAAAGAAGAGGCGGCCATGAACCTAATCTTGTCATACATCGTGATTAATCTTCCCGAATCCAATCTCTCCCTTGAGCTACCTGTACAATACTGGAATCAAAAGTACTTGCAATTAGACTCAAGGACCCGTGAAGCCCTTGAACTTATAGAGAGGTCGAGTCATGCTAAAAAGAACTTGAAAGTGGGGTCGCTTCTCAACACTATTAAGAGAACAGTCACTTCTTCTGGCTCCAGACTACTAACCCAGTGGATAAAATCTCCAATTTTAGAAATCGAAGAACTCAAATATAGACAGAGAATGGTGAGCTTGTTTCTTGAGTACGATTTTCTCAGAATATCTGTTAGATCCATGCTTTCCAACTTGGGGGATTTTGTCAGGTCAATTCAAAAACTTTCCTTCAACACAGGAGATACAGTGGCGCATTTGCTATCGATTTCAGATGGTATTAGCAAACTATATGATTTAGAATTATTCTTGCTCAATGAGTATAAGCAAAACTCCAAAACATGCAAGGCGTTGGGAGTCTTACTAGAAGACTTCAAGGTCCCTATCGAAGTTGCTCGTGAAATTGAGCAAACCCTACACGTTGAGTACCTCGAGGATGAATTTGGCGCAGAAGAAGAGGATAATGAATACGAAACTCCGGTTGTAACTGAAACTTTAGCCCAGTATGATTCAATGTACGAGACGTCTGGCTCTTACAGTAACAAGTCATTAGAAAAATATTTGGAAGGACCCAAGCCAAAAGTGGAAAAGGAGTTTTTATTCTCAGTCAGAAGAGACTTCAATGAATTGTTTGTAGATTACCATGATCAATACGACAAATTCAAACAACAGGAGCAGGAATTTCTCAACAAATTTGAGGAGGAAATTTACAAAATAGACCCCAAGCTCAAAGTTGTCAAGAAGTGTCAACATGGAAGATACCTTAACGTTATTCACATTTCAGGTAGACAAAAACTGATTGATCTAGCTCATGCAGCCTTGGAACAAGATGTCAGAGAGAAAAGAAAAGGCTTTTTACTCTACAAACCCCGAGAATGGAGCAAACTCCAAGCCTTGATTGACGAAAAAACTGATCAGATTAGGGAGTTTGAAAAAGACGTAATTGAAAAGCTAAAAGCCAAAGTACTTGAGAATGTATCTCAAATTCGAACTGTGGGAAAGCTAGTTGATTTCTTAGATATCACTGCATCTTTCGCTGTTTTGGCACAAGAAAACCAGCTTGTGTGTCCCAAGCTCATCAAAACTCCACAGCTAAATGTTACAGCTGGTCGTCACATTGTAGTGGAATCAAGCCTTAAAGGAATAGGATCGATGTTTGTTCCCAATAATACCAAAATCGGAACCAATAGCGACAGCGTTTGGGTGATTTCGGGTCCAAACATGGGTGGTAAAAGCACCTTTTTGAGACAAAATGCATTGATTGTGATTTTGGCTCAAATCGGATCTTTTGTTCCTGCCGACAAGGCAAGCATTGGCATAGTAGACAGAATCTTCACTAGAATAGGTGCGTCAGATGATTTGTTCAGTGATTTGAGTACCTTTATGGTTGAAATGGTTGAGACAAGCAACATTTTGAAGAACGCCACCCCTAACTCATTGGCGATTGTTGACGAAATAGGTAGAGGAACCAGTGGAAAAGAAGGTTTGGCTATTGCATATGCCACTTTGTTGAACTTACTACAGGTCAACAAGTGCCGTACTTTATTTGCGACTCATTTTGGCAAAGAACTAAATTCGCTTTTGGAGGCGAACAATATCAATCAAAAAAAGCTAAAATATTACCGCACGAGAGTTCTTTACAAGCCGAAGCTATTACTTGACGGAGAAGATAGGGCCTCCACTGATTTGGATTTCATCATAGACCATTCATTGGAACCCGGAATCAGCGAAAGATCTTATGCCTTGGAAGTTGCGCAGATGTCAGGCTTCCCAAAAGATGCACTACTTAATGCACAAAAAGCTTTGGAGATTCTTGGCTAACTAGCTATATATATTGGCACTTAATAAAAGTATACCCCATTATTTATTACTTTATTTCTGACTTGTCCGTTTATTTCTAAATTTTTAACATTTTTATTACAAATTCGCAATGGATGCAAAAAACAAAAATTGAAAAAATGTTACAAATTGACACTCTAAGTAAAGCTGCCTAGAGTTTCTTTAGATGTCTACATAAGTAGGATATCTATGGTTGTATAAATCGTCTATTTTAGTACAGGAGTTGCAAAAAATAAATGTCTAAGCTGTGCTATATTATTAGTTTGGGGGTGGCTGTTGCTGAGGATTAGCGTTGTTTTGTTGATTGAACTGATTGACAATCAATTGTTGAAGTTGTTGTAATTGCTGCTGTTGCAAGGCGTTTGCTGGAATCTGGGTACCGTAACCTGGAAGACCAAGCTGCGCTGCTGTCTGATAGTTTACTTGGTTATGCTGTTGCGACTGTTGATTCCATTGATTCCATTGATTGTGTTGTTGCACATTTGGATAACTATTAGCGTTGATATGCCCCGGGTATGCTGGAAGACTTGGGTTGGCGAATTGGGGCTGCTGCATCTGATTATAAACCTGGTGGGGATTGTTGTAATCTTGCTGTACCTGGTTGAAAGGAACGCCATATGGAGAGGGCTGGTTGACGGGATTTTGGTATCCCATCATTGGTTGGCCAGAAGGCGAGCTTTGATACTGAGGTTGATAGATGTTGTCACTGCGACGATGCTGCATCTCGTGTGCTGGCTGAGGTTGAGGTTGAGGTGGTAGTTGCGGTTGAGCGTAGCCATACGGTTGGAATCGTTTGGGGTCAGATTCATTTTTGTTTTGAAGGTTGGGTCTCTTGCGCGATCCCTCCTTAGCCCCATCCTCGGATGTTTTCTTTGCTTTTTTCTTACCTTTCTTCTTCAACTGCTTCATTTCCAACTCCTTTTCATCGTCCGAAAATTCTTGCTCTTCGTCGGGCAATTCTTCATCGTGACAATTACTAGCATCAGTACCCTTTATGCTTTTGATTGAGTCGGTGTAAATGAATTGGGATTCTGGCACAACGTAGTATACTGTTTTTCCCTTTATATCCTTGAACTTTTCAAACTCTTCAACAGTATTAAATTTGACACGGTAGACAGGATTCTGCAATCTACCAAACGTTTCAAATAATGGCCCAATCAACGTGCGGTCTTCAAGACACAAGACGGACTGATCTTTTAATACTCTAAATTCACCTGAAACGCTAGCTTTGATAATAACACTGTTTTCCACCAATCCCGTAACAACACCAACAGGTTCAATAGGTGCGTTTTCTGGAATGGTGTATCCTTCTGGTAACGTTGGAGCGCTTTCATCGAGTATTTCATTTTTTGACTTTATAGGTCCACTAATTGTTTCACCTTCCTCATCAGACTCCTCGGCATTGGCATTTGTCTCTACTGCTTCGCTCTCCTCGTCAGAATCGGAGTCTGAGACGGAATCAGAATCGGAGCTGGAGTCAGAAGAAGAGCTCGAATCAGATCCAGAACCACTGTCTGATGAAATACCGCTTATTATGATATCATCGTCCGACAATGCAGCTATCTCTTCTTGTTTTGGGGTTTGATTGATAAAGTCTTCTATATTGCGAGACTCTTGGGCTGGCTCTTCTTTGTTTATTACTGTCACTGGGGCTTGTAATCCCACGCTTACATCTTCGTATACTTCGTTTGGTGCTGTTTTTGTCTCAACTTCATGATCTCCAGATTTGGAGTCTGCAGTTCTTTGATCCAGTACCTCGACATCCACGCTAGCCTCATTCACTTTGTCTTCAGGAATGGGTAATTGCTCAGATGATTTAGCTTCATCGTCTATGGTTAGTTGGGCGTTTTGTGGAGAGCCTACCTGAACTATAGGCTGTTCGTTTGGTTGGTTGTGTGAGGCTTGCTCGACATCCAACTTTGTCTGTTTGGAGTCTTGTTGTATATGATCTGCGGTGGAGTCGATTTGCCCTTCCACAGGTTGTTTAACAGTTTCTTCCATTGGTTGTGTTATTGTTTCTTTCACTGGTTGTGCAACTATTTCTTCGACTCTTTCCAGAACTTCGGCGACATTAAGACTTGTCTGATCGATATGCTCATTTGCGCCTTGTACTGTATCGATGGGTTCGCTCATCTTGTCACTCTAAGGACAACTTAGATAGTGGAATCTTTTATTTTTTGTGCGATGCTCATCGAGAAATTTTACCAAACAGATGGATCGGGTGCAAATCCGGGGAAAGAGGAAAACTTGGGTCGATGGACAAGATGATATTAAAAATGATGCTAAAGAGCAACATACTTGGAGCTGTCTGAAAAGATGACTAGACTGGGTTTTGGAGGAGTAGAGGGTTTCCCAGGTTCCTTGTACGAGGCAATTTCTTAAAACGTCAACAACGAAACCATGATCTGATTCTATCTGATATCGTAGCCTTGACCTTTTCAAGGTACTCAGTAGCTCCTACATTGCTCCTATAATAACCAAGCACCAACCATAGACGCTTTGATGCTATAGTGACACTCACGTGACACTCACGTCTCCCCTGCGAATATCCTATACCGGTAGCACCCGTACTGGGGTTCAACAGTACCGAAAAAAAAATTGTCGATGCACTTACCCGGTCTTTCATCTTTGTGTAATTTTCCACCCTCGTTTGCAGTAACAGTTTAAAAAAATTTTTCACCAAACGCTTGTAAGTTTCTTCTTCTTTTCCTTGTTGTAAAACATAAGTTAGTTAAAATGGGTGCTTACAAATATTTAGAAGAATTGCAAAGAAAGAAGCAATCTGATGTTATGCGTTTCTTATATCGTGTCAGATGTTGGGAATACAGACAAAAGACTGTTATCCACAGAGCCTCTAGACCATCTAGACCAGACAAGGCTAGAAGATTAGGTTACAAGGCCAAGCAAGGATTTGCTATCTTCAGAATTAGAGTCAGAAGAGGTGGTAGAAAGAGACCTGTTCCAAAGGGTGCTACTTATGGTAAACCAACCAACCAAGGTGTCAACAAGTTGAAGTACCAAAGATCTGCCAGATCTACTGCTGAAGAAAGAGTTGCTCGTCGTGCTTCTAACTTGAGAGTCTTGAACTCCTACTGGGTTAACCAAGACTCCACCTACAAGTACTTTGAAGTCATCTTAGTCGACCCATCTCACAAGGCCATCAGAAACGATGCCAGATACAACTGGATTGTCAACCCAGTCCACAAGAGAAGAGAAGCTAGAGGTCTTACTTCCGCTGGTAAGAAGTCCAGAGGTATCAACAAGGGTCACTTGTTCAACAACACCAAGGCTGGTCGTCGTCACACCTGGAAGAGACAAAACACTTTGTCTTTGTGGAGATACAGATCTTAAGTGTGATGGGGATTTTTTTGAAATTCTTTTTACATTTTGGATTTTTTATTTGTATAGTTTATCAAAGTTGTATAAATAAAGGCCGCAGTGATAAAAAACAGTACAAAAAAGAATCAGAGAGTGGTACTTTAAACTACGGATCAGCCGAAAGTCCGAAATCGAAGCTCTTCACAGTTCACAAAATCTTCCGTACGAGCGAGCCACTGAAATCTTTTGAGTAAGCTTGCACAAATTAATCCTTCTAGACGTAGCATATTCTAGTGTGGGCGATCTTATCTACCGAGTCAAATTGACTCTAATCAATAAATGGGGCAGGTTTTTTTCCATAATTCCTGCACCCACACGACTCATTAACTATGAGTTTACCACCGGTATAAGATCCGTATATTTTTTACTTTGAGTAAATCTTTTCAAGAAACAGGACTCTTCAATAAAGGAAATAAGTTCATCTTCTTATACCGAAGGAAGCAATCAATCAATCATGACTTCTTACACACAAACTGCGATTTTGTCTGTCTACGACAAGACCGGATTATTGGACTTAGCCAAGGGATTGGTAGCCGCTAACGTCAGAATTTTGGCTTCTGGTGGTACTGCCAAGTTGGTTCGTGAAGCCGGATTCCCTGTTGAAGATGTCTCCAAGATTACCAATGCCCCCGAAATGTTAGGTGGAAGAGTCAAGACTTTGCACCCTGCCGTTCATGGTGGTATTTTGGCCAGAAACTTGGACAGTGACGAAAAAGATTTGGCTGCTCAAGGTATTGAGAAGGTCGATTTTGTCGTATGTAACTTGTACCCATTCAAGGAAACCGTCTCCAAGGTTGCTGTGACTGTCGACGAAGCCGTTGAGGAAATTGACATTGGTGGTGTCACCTTGTTGAGAGCCGCTGCCAAGAACCACGCTAGAGTCACCATTTTATCTGATCCTAACGATTACGCTGGCTTCTTAGAAGAATTGAAGTCTGGTAAGATCTCCGCTGATGCCAGAAACAAGTATGCTCTTAAGGCTTTCGAACACACTGCTGACTACGATGTTGCCATTTCCGACTTCTTCAGAAAACAATACTCCGAAAACGTATCGCAATTGCCTTTGAGATACGGTGCTAACCCACACCAAAAACCAGCACAAGCTTTCGTTCCACACGGTGAATTACCATTCAAGGTCTTGAGTGGCTCTCCTGGTTACATCAACTTGTTGGATGCCTTGAACTCATGGCCATTGGTCAAAGAATTGTCAGCTAGTTTGAACTTACCTGCTGCTGCTTCATTCAAGCACGTATCCCCTGCTGGTTGTGCCGTTGGTTTGCCATTATCTGATGTCGAAAAGAAAATCTACTTTGTTGAAGATATTGAAAACTTATCTCCTTTAGCTAATGCTTACGCTAGAGCCAGAGGTGCTGACAGAATGTCGTCATTCGGTGACTTCATTGCCTTATCTAACATTGTGGATTTGCCAACCGCTCAAATCATCTCCAAGGAAGTTTCCGATGGTGTTATCGCTCCAGGTTACTCACCAGAAGCCTTGGAAATCTTGAAGAAGAAAAAGGGCGGTAAGTATTGTATTTTACAAATCGACCCTAACTACACTCCTGAACCCTTGGAATCAAGACAAGTATATGGTATTACCTTGCAACAAAAGCGTAATGATGCTATTGTCAAGGGTACTTCATTCAAAGAAATTGTTTCTAAAAACAAGGGCTTGACTGAACAAGGTATCATTGACTTGGTTGTTGCCACCATTGCTTTGAAATACACCCAATCAAACTCAGTATGTTACGCCAAGAATGGTATGGTGATTGGTTTAGGTGCTGGTCAACAATCCCGTATCCACTGTACCAGATTGGCAGGCGACAAGGCTGACAACTGGTGGTTTAGACAACACCCAAGAGTACTTGGCTTCAAGTGGGCCAAGGGTGTCAAGAGACCAGAAAAATCTAACGCCATTGACTTGTTTGTCACCGGTCAAATCCCAACTACTGAACCAGAAAAGACCGAATACGAATCTAAATTCGCTGAATTACCAGAACCTTTGACTAAAGAAGAAAGAGCGGAGTGGTTATCTAAATTGAACAACGTCGCTTTGTCTTCTGATGCCTTCTTCCCATTCCCAGACAATGTCTACAGAGCCGTCAAATCTGGTGTCAAATACATCGCTGCTCCATCTGGTTCCGTGATGGATAAGGCCGTTTTCGCCGCTGCCGACTCTTTCGACGTTGTTTACGTTGAAAACCCAATCCGTTTATTCCATCATTAGAGAGAAGAAGCACTTTTAGTTTTTAGTCAACGACTCTCTTGCAATTAATAAAGTACAATATATAATAGCACTATTTGTTCCTGCCCATAAAAATCTTTTTGTGTAACTTTGAAACTAAACACGTCAATTACTCCAGTTCATGGAAAAGCGTAGTGAGTGAAGAATTCAATTTGGATTATAAAGAGTGGCAGCATTGACGAGAAATATTGATTGAAAGACGGTTGTTTCAGTATAGGTCAGTATTGGATATCAACAGTTATAGAAGAAATCTAAAAACCTACACCAGACACATTCCATCAATTATCGTTTCGAAGCCAATTAGTTTAAACGTCCAATAATCATGTCATCCGAATACACATATGATGAAGAAGGAGATACATGGCCATTCTTTCTTCTTGCCATTTTTTCGTTCATACTAGTTCCATTGAGTGTGAAGTTTTTGTATTCGCTTTTGGGCGGCTCCAATCCAATCAGTGAAAATAAAACAATCAAAGGTGCCATAACTGAAAAAGTTGAAGTTGAAAACGCCAAACAAATCAAGAAGTACCAAGCCAAGAGGAAGTCGTCCATATTTTTCGGCAAGACTTTCTTGTTTCTTATCGTAGGTTGGTCTGTGTTCTTTTATGTTGCATACTACTACACCAAAGAAGCTAACTTGCAAGGAGCGTTTGATCCATACGTGATCCTTGATGTTTCGAGCTTTGCAAGCGAGAAGGAAATCAAGAGCAAGTACAGAAAGTTATCTCTTAAGTTTCATCCTGATAAGTTACCAAAGGATTTGACTCAAAAAGCCAAGGAAGAATTGGAAGCCAGTTTTATTCAAATCACCTTGGCTTATAAATCTTTAACCGACGAAGTAACCAGAAACAACTTTTTGAAATACGGTCATCCAGATGGCCCTCAAGATGTTTCCCACGGTATTGCCTTGCCAAAGTTTTTGGTCGAAGGAAAGTATTCTTCGTTCATGATCGTTTTGTACTTTTTGTTGATTGGTGTCTTATTACCTTCAATTGTTGGAATTTGGTGGAATAACGTCAAAACTTATACCAAGAAAGGATTACATATCGAAACAGCTGGCTATTTTACTAGGCAATTGACCAACAAAGACCCATCAAAAGTATTTACTGCTTACGATTTGTTGGACTGGATCTGTAACAGTTATGAAATAAGAACCGCCTTCAAGCATTTGGACTACAATCAAGTCAGAGATTTAGTTGCCAGATACTTGAACCGTAACTTTGATTATTTGGAATGTAAACCAGAACTTGAGAATGAAAAGGTCAAATTGATTGCCATGTTACCAAAACTCATCAATGGATTGATTGATATTGCCGTAGCTTTCAGACATAGTGATATCATAATAGTGGCTTCGGACTTGCAAAAGTCAATTGCTCAAGCCGTTAGACCAAACGGCAAGTACCAAGAATTATTACAATTACCATATGTCAACCCGAAACTGATTGAAGCTTCCGGTATCAAGAAATTAGGTAAGTTATTTGCTATTTCCAGGGAAGAAGCCGGCAAGGCTTTAGGTATTGAAGATCCAGTAAAGTTGGACCAAGCCCTCAAAGTGGCTTCATTGATTCCTTCTTTCAGAATAATCGAGGCCGAATTCAAAGTTCCTGGCGAAAAAGTTGTTCCACCAAGCTCAAATGCCCATGTCTCTATCAAGTTTTTGATCAAGTCTCCAAAATTGAAATCAGCACCTGAAATTCCTGAAGATGATGAAAGATTGGTCGAGGAAGAAACCTTGGAATACATGAGAAACCCGGCCAAAACCAATGACGAGCAGCCTATATTACCTCACAGCTATACTCCTTACTTCCCTTCTAACATTAGAAACAACTGGTCGGTCTACTTGTTGTCACAAAAGGATGGAAAGATGGTTGATGGAACGAGTGCATCTTTCATTGAAAACGTTGATTTGAGCAACTTAAACTTGGACCAAAAAACCTGGAAAGAAGGTAAGGATGTAGTCGTTAGCTCCCACAAAATGGCCTTGACTGTTCCTGCTCCTCCCACTGAAGGCACCTACCATTTTAGATTAATAATGAAAAACAATGCCTACTTTGGGTGTGATGCCGACATTCCTCTTGAATTGAAGGTGACTAATGTCCCCACTCCAATCAATTTTAACAAGAAGAAGGAAATTGATTCAGACGATGAAAGTGACATATCTGACCCTGAAGATGACTCTTTGGTGCAAGCGATTACTGCTTTGAGAGGAGGTGTCCCTCCACAGGTTTCTAAGATCGAAGAAGACGTCACTGATGACGAAAGTGTCTTTTCCGATATAGACACTGACACTGAAGATGAAGCTGAAGTTGAAGAAGTTAAGAAGTAATCGGGTAAAATCACTATTGGTGAGTTTATGGAGCATCTTGTTAACCTGATATGGGTAATCTGTATTAAAAATCGGTTACAAGTATGGGCATTGTAAAATTGCCTTGACATCTACACTGTATACAACATAATACTTGTATTCGTATATAGTACTTTATAAATTTACATCCATTTTCGTGCACTTCTATAATTATATTACAGCGTATAGCGTTTCTTAACACTTCATACTTTCAATGATAATGCGATCGCATCTGGATTTGGTAATCCCTGTTGTTTATAGTAATCCTTCTTGATCTCACCCTTGACAAAGCCATGTTTGACATACCATTCAATAACATCTTTCAGCTCGACGTGTGCATGGAGTAAGATTTCATGAACAAATCTCTTTTTAGTCTCTTCAATGAGGTGGTTTAAAAGCTTGGTACCGATTCCCAATCCTCTATATGCTTCTAAAACTGCAAAACTTTCAATATAAACAGCATTTGGAATTTGTGAATTGATCAGCATACTTTGGGTGTTTTCATATGTACTCGTTCCATTCGAAGTGTTGAACGATTTGGCTTTAATAGCACCCACAGGCAACTCTGAGTAGAATGCAAGCTTGACTAATTGATCTGATTTCAACGAGTCTGTGTACCATTGTTCAGGATAAGTTGTGGCCAAGCTCACCTGGTTGATTCTTTTCAATACCCCGAGGTTGTTGCGAGTAAGATCATCCAACGAAATTATATCTCTACCCATTTGTAATTGCAGTTGGCTTGAGGAATGTCGGAAACTCGAAAAAGTGTTCACCAGAGCTCGCACGTGATATGTAATTCTGCAACTACTAATTGTTTGGGTTAGGGAGTTGCATATCGACGAATAAGAATCATAGCAAGATGGTTCATGCTTGGACAGGAAGTACCATGTGAGAGGATGCTTCTAATACAGCAACAGCCTAATGTTAACAAGGTATGGCGTTAGATCTCACGTGACTAAAGATGGGGTAATAAAAATGACAATCTTGTGAAATACTTTGATTCACCACTTCATTTTATTAACCATGATTACTACGATCTTAATAGTTTTGTTGATTGTATTCTTATTCAGAAATTTCGCATCGGAAGTCTCTGTTGTAAATCCATTCGCAGAAGCAGAAGTGAAAGAAGAACCAATTGTTGCAGGCAAATTCACGCCACTCACCTTGCAAAAGTTCAATGGTACTGATGATTCCAAGATTTTCATATCGGTCAAGAACAGAGTCTTTAATGTGACTCAAGGAGCATCATTCTATGGGCCAGGTGGACCATACGAGAACTTTGCTGGAAGGGATGCTTCTCGTGGTTTGGCCAAGAACTCGTTTGAGCTTGATCTTTTGACTCCACCCGATCAACCAATAGATGACTTGAAAGACTTAACTGATTTGGAGAAAGAATCTTTGAACAGTTGGGAGGAGCATTTCGAAAACAAATACATAGTGGTTGGTACTTTGCATGAAAACGGAGAGATTGATGAAGAAAAAGCTACAAACGAATAATTGACTCATCTATGCACGTATCATATATGTGAAAAAGAATGCTAGAAATTTAAATACATTAGCTAGGATATCTATGTAAGAAAAGTAAACAGTAGCTAAGATCTCTATGTAAATCTATCAAGTGCTCGCTAGCTGTATGTTGCCTCGGTCGCAGATCATGTCAGGAAATGTTGCAACTTGCCAGAGAGACTGCGTTTGGATAGGCTTGACGTGCGCACACCAATAAAATTATATTTCATTCATTTTATTCCAACTTGCAAACAAACTAGACTGTGCCCGGCATTATGAGTTATCGTGGTAGAGGAAGAGGAAATTACAACAACCAGTACAAGAATAACAATAACCACAATAATCACAACAACTTCAGCCAACAAGCTATTGACCAGTACGCACAACAAAATGCAGTAGCTATCGAGATTCTTGGTTGGAATGGTGCTAGTCCTGAAGAATGCATAAATTTCATTTCAAGAAAATGTAAGATAGTTGTCAGCAATCATAGCGTTGATCACAATAGTGGTATACTTAAGGGCTACGTCAAGTCAGACCATACCGCCAACGAACTTTTGAATTGGTCTGGAGTGAAATTTGCTGGAAATCCTCTTCGGTTTTCCAAATCTGTTTTAGCAAATTCGTTCTCTGCCAAAATGGGAGTGAATATGTCTAACCCAGGAACTGGTAATGCTATTGAAGCCTTGTCGATGTTTCTTAAATCGAGATACCTGCCAGAGATCAAACTACTTAACTTGAGCTCGGTTAGACAAGATCCAACTGTGAACGCAGGAGGGTTTTTTAGTTCAAACTCGACATCTTCCAAATTCTTCCCTGCATTAATGAAAGTTGCTAAAGATTTGAAACTTGATGTGGTCAGTATTGACTTATCAGGTAACGAACTAGCTGAATTAACCACTGTCAGTACTTTAGCTCAAACATTCCCGACTTTGCAAAATCTTTCTTTACAAAATAACAAGTTCGCCAAGGTCAGAAGTCTTGAGGTCTGGAAAAATAAATTGAACTATCTTAGAGAGTTAATTTTGGTTGGCAACCCGTTGATCGATGGCCAGAGTAGCATGGGAGGATTCGGAGGTCCTGCAAACAATAGTAACCCTTTGTCCACAAAGCTCGAAATCATGAAAATCTTTCCTAGATTGGTCGTCTTGAATGGCGAAATAATAAGAAACGAACAGGCATTGAAAAGCAACTTGACGTTCCCGGTGGAAAACCCAAGCACCATGTTTTTCCAAGACGAGGAACTACAGAACGTGGCAACCAACTTTATATCTAATTACTACAAGCTCTGGGATTCCAATAGAGCAGATTTGATGATTCTTTACCAAAATGAATCGCAGTTTTCCATGCAAGTCGACACAGCTCACCCACATTTAATAGACTCCACCAACTCCAATGCCAATTTTTCCGGAGCTGATTTCGGTTACTACATACCACTTTCGAGAAACTTGACCAGAATCAGTGCCTCGAAACAAAGGGCTTCAAGAGTAGCTGTTGGACAAGAGAGTATCTTCAAATTGTTCTCGCAATTACCAAAAACTCGTCATGATTTGATGGCCAAACCAGAGCTTTTCAGCATGGAAGCCTATAGGTTCGCTCAGCTTGGAGGAATAATGATCACTATTCATGGATCTTTTGATGAGGTGTCTCAACCGGATAATTTGGAGGCGCTCAATTCAAATGGTCCTAGAGGCAGATTTAATAACAAGAAGAAAATTCCATTGGCCAAAAAGTCTTTTGATAGAACTTTTGTGGTTATTCCAAGTCCAAATGGTGGTATGATTGTTGCCAGCGATTTATTGTTGGTGAGAAACCATTCGGGAGCGGATGCTTGGAACATGACGGAAAAGAGAAACGCGGCTGCCGTTCCTCCTTCAGCTACACCCACTCACACACCACCACCACCATCCGTTACCCCTGTCCCAGGCGTAGCAGCACCTGGGCCTACCACAGCAGATCTCCCACCTGAAGTAAAGGCCAACTTCAATCAAGCACAGCAAGAGCTTTTGGTCAAGGTGCTTTTGGAAACCAAGTTGAACTTGCAATATGGAATCATGCTCTGTGAACAAAGCGTGTGGGATTACCAACAATGTACTATAAACTTTAAAAACTCCGTTGCAACCTTACCCAGAGAAGCATATGTTCCGTGAATAGACTATATATATAATCAATTAAACGATCATCATCAGGTTTAGTGGAGTCGCGTGGCTTCGAAAACTGATTTATATTTGGTGCAAATTTCAGTAGACCGCGCGGGACGAGTTCACAGTAAATAGTGAAATTGGAGAGATTGACGGCACAATTCGAGTTGGCTATACGCAACCAGTGAATGGCCTATCAGAACAATAACCCCCTATAGTTCCTAACCCTTCATAGTACATCATGGGCTACAACATAGCTATGGTCACAGACTTCTTCTACCCGCAGTCAGGAGGAGTCGAGTTCCACGTTCATCACCTATCACAGAAGTTGATAGCGCTTGGTCATTCGGTAGTGATAATTACTCACAATTACGATTCTAGAACAGGCGTCAGGACATTGACCAATGGGCTCAAAGTATACTACGTGCCGTACGTGGCGGTGTTTCGAAGCTCTACGTTTCCGTCGCTATTCCTGGCCATGCCCATCCTACGCAACATATACATCCGTGAGCAGATAAATATAGTGCATGGTCACGGATCATACTCAAACATCTGCCATGAAGCAATACTTCATGCTCGGACCATGGGCTTGAAAACAGTATTTACTGACCATTCGTTATTTGGTTTTGCCGGCTTGTTGACTATCGTGGGGAACAAGATCTTGAAATTTACCTTGAGTGATACAAATCACATAATCTGTGTGTCACATACCTGTAAAGAAAATACCGTATTGAGAGCCACGATCGACCCGTTGCATGTTTCGGTGATACCGAACGCCGTGATATCTAAAGACTTTTACCCCAAAAAGAACCCCATCCCTATAAAAGACAAGAAAACTATCACCATTGTTGTGATTTCGCGGTTATTCCCCAACAAAGGTGCAGATTTGTTGATTGCAGTCATACCAAGAATCTGTGAACAGGCTCCGCATGTAAATTTTCTTATTGCGGGAGACGGTCCCAAATTCCTTGACCTAGAGCAGATGAGAGAAAAGTACTTCTTGCACGAAAGAGTCACGTTAATGGGCTCAGTAAAGCACGAGGACGTTCGAAACGTAATGGTTAAGGGTGACATTTACCTCCACCCTTCTGTGACTGAAGCTTTCGGTACTGTCATCGTGGAAGCAGCTTCGTGTGGCTTATATGTTGTTACTACGAAGGTGGGTGGAATCCCAGAGGTGTTACCCAGCCATATGACCACATTTGCCGAACCGCAGGCGGACTCTTTGGTAGAAGCGGCTGTGAAAGCAATCGGTCTTCTCGAGTCTGGCAAAATAGATACTTCCAACTTTCACGATGAAGTGAAAAAGATGTACAGTTGGGAAAACGTTGCCAAAAGAACTGAAAATGTCTACAATTCGTTATACGACAAACCAGACGAACCATTATTGATAAGGCTCCAGAAGTACTACTGTTGTGGGTTTGTAGCTGGAAAGTTTTTTGTATTATGTGTGATTATCGATATATTTATACTTAAGATCTTGGATTGGTTTCAACCTGCTGCAAACATCGATTTGGTGACTAAATGGCCAAAAAAGCATGTAACAGAGGAAGAGCCTGCTCATATAGAGAAGACGCCTTCCTAATCACCTAACCATGGACTTTCCAACACTGAGTTTCTCAATTTATAGTAATCCTGTGCCTTTTCTTGAAGACTTAACGCAATATACTTCTGTGAAGATACCCGAGGTTGCCAGTTGTTGACGTTTGAAATCTTCACTGGCTTTGTTTGTAAGGCTAGATCTCTTAGGGTCTTTGAACAGTAGATAAATTTCTCACTATAAGTAGACGTCTGCGGCTTTGTAGTTTTGAATAACGGCTTGTCGAGCCATGAATAGTCATCAAGTCCGAGCTGCTTGTTGAAAGTATGGTGCACCAATTTTCTCAAAAGAACTATTTCTTCAAGTAGAGCCAACCTGGCACCAGCTTCGTTTTCGGATTTTATGTTATCAAAATTGCCCAAGTCACCGGTAAACATCTGACTTGATTTGACATAGCTTTGGATTTCAGCTTCCAAATCGAGGTTCTTCGTTATTAGCTCTTCCACTTGTTTTTTACTCCTTTCATGTTCCTTCTTTACGTTTTGAAGCTCCGTATTTATCGCATCAAATTGCTCACTATGTGCTTGATTTAGTGACTTCATATTTCCTTCAAGCATTTGAACATTCAACCTGAATTCATCGAGCAACTGATCTTTCTCCGAAAGGGTTTGTGATATTTCCGAGTATTTCTCCTTCAAAGACGCGATCACATCAGCTGAATTATCGACAAGTTCTGGTACCTCTGAGTTACGCACCAGTTCAAGTTCTTGGTATATTGAGACAATCTCAGTCTCTGTCACTACTTCGTACTCGATTGCAGCCACTTGGTCGCAAATCGATACAAACCTTTCGAATTCCTCTTCATTAAAGCTTGTCTCTTCTACATCTTCTGCAACACTCTCCCAGGTTTTTCCACAAATAGAAACCGAATTGTTGATTATTTCCATGAAATCACTCCATTCAATATCCATGCCGTTTCTGATAATATTGATATCACCGTCGCTGTTAGCAAGGTCTTGAGACTTGGTGAGTTTTGTATTGAGGTGTATTAGTTTATGCGAAAGACGGCCTATTCCATTTTGATGTTCAAGTGAGACTTCGGCTTTCTTGGTGTCTTTGTTTAGCTTTAAGTTCAAGTATATTGATGAAAGCAAGCTTCCAACCACAATTCTGTAGCAAGCAATCCTTTCGTAATTATAATTAGTCTGCTCGGATTTCAATTGAAAACGAACGAGAGTGGAGAGTTCCGTGATAAATGGGACATGAAAGAATGTATCAATGGCCCCATAATTCTGCTCTCTGAGACTTTCTATTATGCCAGTGATCAACAATTCCAAATTCTGGAGACATCTTGTAAGTGGTTCAACATTAGATTTCAATGATTCGTTGGTGAAATTGTACTCAAGTATTTGTAGCAAAGAATCAAGATACTGACGTAAAATGGTGCTCGAGTTTTGGATTTGAACTTGAAACGACTTCGTGACTGTACTGTCGTCTGTCAATAAATCTAAAACTTTATTTATCACGAGGCATTTCAGGATATTGGTATTGACAGAATTAATGATGCGTATTATATCTACCAAAGAAGTTTCGGTCAGTATGTATTTCTCAATTTTAAGCTGGTGCTGTAACAGTTCAACTTTGGATTGGGCCACGAATAAATCAACGCTATCTGAAAATGTGGCTATATGTAAATTGTTTATTTGAAGCTTTTGAGATTCGATTTGCTTGAGCAACTGATCGCGTTCTTCGGAGTCAAAAGCCTCAGCCAGAAAATTGGCTTTTCCAGTTTTGAAATCTTGAATTTTTGATGCTAAGAACGTATTTTTCTTCTCTAGCTCTTTTATAAGACCTTGGTCATTTCTTATCACATCCAGTAGATGCTTCAACTTGTTGCGCAAATCCTCCTCGACAATAGACTGACTTTCCTCCAAGCTTTTATCCAATTCATGTAGCTCAGATAGTTCGTCAACAGTTCCTTGGAGAGTATTGACTTTTCGCTGAAGCTTCTCATTCTCTAGATTCAAGTATTCTATCATGTTTTCCAGAGAGAGTGCAGAGTCCAATTGGGACTGTAATGCTTCGATTGTCTCATTGGCCACCTTTAACTTTTTGGAGATGTCTGTGTAGTCAGCCAATTGTACTTCTTTTTGGTCTAGTTTCGACTTCAAAGCCGCTATCTCTGCATTCATATTGAGTTCCGAGTTGTGCGTCAATTTCTGCAAGCTTATCAATGCTGCTTCCAACTGACTATTCCTCTGTAATATTATTTGAACATCGTCAGAAGAAGGTGTACTATCAGCATCGGATGCTTGGAGCAGGGACTTAATCTCATTTTCGATCTGTTTATTTAGCTCTATCTCTTCTTGCATTATTTGATAGTCGGTTTTCAACTCGTCGTATCTCAATTGTAAATCGTTCAATTTGGAAATTAATTCATTTTTGGAGTTTTCCTGAAATGCCATGTCTGTAGTCATCATTTCAAGGGTGGTTTCAAGTTCATTTGATCTGGTTACATGAGAGGCAATATCCTGCTCTAGCTGCTCTATACGGGCTCTGTAGCCCTTAATGTCTTGTGTAGTGGTTTGTAATTTCGTCTGCAATTTCTCTATAATTTTGTGGAGCGTAGATTGATTAGGACCTGGCGATCTGGATTCTTCACTGGTTGGGGTCGGCGTGCGTCGAGTGGCAGACGAGGCAGAGCTTTTGGAGTGCATGGATGTGAGAGTTTTTCTGTTATTAGACCTGTCCGTTTCAGAGACTACTTCACTAAGATCTCGAATCAACTCTTTCCTCACAAACACTCCATAGTTCCCCTTCTTGCTGCATTCAAAATACGAAACGCTATTGACTGAACCATCGTTCTTTCCGATTTCTCTTCCCAATTCTACACCATACCATATTCCAGAGGCAAACTTTGTTTCCCCGATGTACCTAATGGTTCCAGGCTCACCTCTTACCATCACCTCAGTCCCTAGTCGTAACGACATGATCTATAGGCAAAAACTGTTTTATCACCTTATAGTATGACTTGAAGAGGGGGACCAACTACCCTCGATACAGCTTCCTGATCCTACCTGGAGTGTATTACTGTCTACTGCGTTGTTGATCTAACTAGTCCCCTTATTGTCTGACTCATCACGTGCTCTTTCAAACATCAACACATCTCGAAATTTCGCGACGCGAACAAGACGAGACGTCTAGCTAGAGCTGTTCACAAAATAGAGCACAAATCATGTCACATCAGAACAATTCATCCATATCCAGCAGTGGAAATGGGGGACCCAATAAAAGGGCTCTTGGAAATTTGAAATTGGAGTTGTTGAATGAGCAAAAGCAAGAAATTCGAGAAGCCTTTTCTCTTTTCGATATGAATAACGATGGGTGTTTAGACTACCATGAGTTGAAGGTAGCTTTCCGGGCGCTTGGATTTGACTTGTCAAAAAGAGAGGTCTTGGATATAATACATGAATATGATACAGATGACAGGAACTTAATAACATACGAAAGTTTTTTCCAAGCAGGTAAGTATCTAGTGAGATACTAGGACGTAACAAATACTAACTGTTGTAGTGGGTGAGAAGATAGTAAACAGAGATCCATTGGATGAAATACGCAGAGCATTCAAGTTATTCGATGACGATGGAACTGGAAAAATCAGCTTGAGGAATTTGAGACGAGTCTCCAAAGAATTGGGGGAAAACCTCACGGACGACGAATTGAGAGCCATGATAGACGAATTCGATTTGGATGAAGATGGTGAGAGTAAGTATATTTTCCACGCCTGCAGTAGACACGATACTAACAACCCAGTCAATGAACAAGAGTTCATAAGCATTTGTACCGAGTAGATGGTCCACTCCTTTGACCCAATTTTGTATACTATAAACCTTTACTTCTACTTATTATAGTTGAAACAATGTACCTATTAGTAAACTGTAGTCTTACTATCTTTTGCAGCAGTTCGGAATGAATTTTGCTTGAGCGTGCATTTACCGAAACCGATACAAAAATTTTATCTATTTTTCGCTAACGAAGTCAACCAAGCAAGTGTCTTTATTCTAGGTATCCGCCATGTCTTGGAGCACAGCTAAAAAGAGATTAACGAGGGACATTGAGACACTCCCCAAGCGTCTCCGTGAGCAGTTTCAAAGGGAGGCCATGAAATATGCCTTGCCGACCTTCGACGTCGAGACTCCTCCTATGCTCAAGAAAAAAGACATCAAATCGCTGCATGACATTGGGATCACCGAAGGAGACTTAATTTACATAACAGAGGGTGAAAAGAAAGGAACTATAACCACTGTGACCAAATATCTCGCCAGTTATGATTCATTTGTTGTTACCAACTCCACATCCAAAAGATTATTCCAAAAGTCTAACTGGGTTGATGGTCAAACCAGTCATCTTATAGATTTCCCAAATTTCATCCCAAGATCTCAGGTCAGACTTGCAGGTAAAGAAAAAGACGAAAATGGAACTACCAACTACTTGGTTGCCGAAGAAATTGAATTGGGTGACAAATACTACGATGATAGATACAAGAAATGGTTACCAAGAAGATTTGTGAAACATCATGACAGCATTGAAATTCCATGGCCAAACCCTCCTGGAAAGTTTGAAGATGGTCCTTTATCAACGGATGGTGATACCGTATTAGAAAAAACCTATGAACTCCAAACTATTGCCAAACCTCCAATTCCTGCTGAAGCTTTAAACCAATTGAGAAACCCACACTCCAAACATAAGAAGAGAATCCTTTCGGAATTACAAGCTCGTAAACTTAAGGCTCCTGAAATGCCTTTGACGATCGAACAAAAGATTTACTTGGCCAAGAACGCCAACAAACCAAAGAAGGTATACTCCAAATTGTCACCCGACATCGAAGACTTTATTGGTACCAAGATTGCCAATCATTTGAAGTCTATTGAAAATCCGGCCATGTTGGCTCATTTGGATGCTTTATCCAAGTCTACCATTCCAGATTTCGAAAAGACCATGAAAAGTATTCAAGAGGTTGCTGAAAAGAAACAATCAAACTCTACTTCAAGCTAACGCTTATACGAATAACATTTGTCAAAATGAATTAATTTAAGATATAACGCCTTTTGAGCTGATTATAGAATCATTCAATAGGTTATAAAGCATGTATATACTGTTAAAAAGTTTTCCATAACTTATAAACTTGTAAAAAGATTCATTACAACTTTTCGTAGTCCAACTTACCTTCCAACTTCTTGACATCAGCCACCTTTCTAACGGCTTTCATTATATCGTTTTGGACAATGTAATCTCTTTCATCTCTAATGGCGAAGAAACCGGCTTCTGTAACGACGTTTCTAATATCCGCACCATTGAAGCCATCACTCATTTTCACAGCGGCTTCAAAATCAAACTCACCTTGCTTAGATATCTTTGAAGTGTGAATTTTGAAGATTTCCAACCTACCGGCCTCATTTGGTAAGCCAATTTCGATCTTTCTATCCAATCTACCGGCTCTTAACAAGGCAGGATCCAAGGTATCAGGTCTATTGGTGGCCATAATAACCTTCGTTTGACCCAAAGTGTCGAAACCATCCATTTGATTCAATAATTCCATCAAGGTTCTTTGGATTTCTCTATCGGCAGAGGTACCTTCACTGAATCGACGACCACCTATAGCATCGACTTCATCCATGAAAATTATACAAGGAGAATGCTCTTTGGCGTATGCAAACATTTCTCTGATCAATCTGGCGGATTCACCGATATATTTATCGACAATAGCCGATGCTGGAGAAAAGATGAAGTTGGCTCCGATGGTTGCTGCCACAGCTTTAGCCAACAATGTTTTACCTGTACCTGGAGGACCATATAGCAAAACACCCTTAGGAGATTTGATCCCAACTCTTGTGAATAATTCGGGGTTCTTTAATGGCAATTCGATCACTTCACGCAATTCTCTAATCTGATCGGTTAAACCACCAATACCGGTGAATGAAATCTCACCAGGCTCAAATGTAGTCATATTGTAGACCAAAGGATCAACTTCTCTTGGCAAGATTCTCATGATGGTTAGAGTAGTCATATCTAATGACACTCTGACACCATTTTTCAAGGCTTCTTTTTTGATTGTATTCCTACATCCAACAATATAACGTGGACCGCTGGATGCTTTAACAATGAATCTTTCGTCATCTAATTGTTTCAATACTTCACCAATGATTTGTCCTACTGATTGAAGAGCCTTGATGTCATTTTCTGTTTTGTCATAGTCTCTATCCAAATCTCGTATACTGAGACGAAGTTCCTTTAGTCTTGAGTCCCACTTTCTATGTTCAATTAACTTTTCTTTGAATTTACTCAAAGCTCTTTCTCTTTCCACATCTTTAGGTTCTGTAGCTTGTTCATGATCGTTTTCTGGTGCTTCATTGTTCAATGCTGCTAAAAGTGGATCTTCTTCGGCACTCATATTGATTTGTGTTGGTTGTGTTGCTGCCGAGTACTAGATGGATAAAGATAGAACGCTAACTCCAATTGTCAATCTATACTCTGGGTTGGTAACTACAAGAAAAGTGGCAAAATCAAAACTGAGCATGGCGTTTTGGCCGCGAGCACTACCTCACGTGATTACGAAAAAATTATACTACACTCCTCGTATGGTGATCTACAGATAGGTGAAGACAGACGTAGGCGAAGACAGACATACTATGGAGTTTCATGCTGTTATACTTTGTGGAAGGGGCCATGCGCTCAGCCCCTTTTCCCAGACTCGTTCCTCGGGAACATCCAAAGCGTTGTTGCCCATAGCGAACAGACACATGATCGAATATGTATTAGAATGGTGCGAGAAGGCCTTCTTTTCGAGGGTGACTGTTGTGACTGATAATGCTAGTAAAGACGATATTGAAGCAGCTATTATCAACCACAAGACCGCCGCCTCCAAGACCATAGCCTTGAAACAAGAAACCGAAGGAATCTCCGCTGATGACGGAACTGGGAACACTACCACCTATGAGATAGTAGGCATGGATACAGACTATAGCGGTGATGTATTGTATCAATTATACAAGAATTCGACTCTCAGTCCTAGCGAGAGCTTTGTGCTCTTGCCGTGCGACTTCATCACCAATTTACCCCCTCAAGTATTAATTGAAGCATACCGGAACAAGGACGATTCGGACATTGGATTGTTGGTTCACTACAAGAATCAGTTGGACATTGAAGACAAAAAGAGCAAGATTTTCCCTAAAAACTATACCATTTACTCTGAGCTCCCTGACGGAAAAATGAACTTGCTTGATATATATGACAAGGAAGCCATCGACTTTCAACAGGCCTTACAAATTAGAACCCAAATGGTCTGGAGATATCCAAGATCTACTGTCAGCGCCACATTGTTGAACAGCTCCATCTTTTTTGGCTCTCCCCAAATCTTCAGAATTTTTGATCAAAACGAAGACAAGTTCAATGAAGCCTACTTCCACAATAGATCCGTCACCAAAGTCGTCAGAGACTTGTCGAGAAGATCATGGAAACATTCCAGTGCCAAAGAGACCATTGGCTTCATGGTGATACCCCATCAAGCAACTTTTCTCAGGGCTAATAATGTGCCTGTATTGATGGAAGTCAACAGATACTTTATGAAACTCCAGGCTATTGCCAAAGGACAAGCAACCCAGTCGTCTCAGGCCAAGGATAAGTTGGCTGCCAATGTTGGAATAGACTCATTGATTGGCGAAGGCACTGTTCTTGGTGAAAGAACCAACGTGAAGAGAAGTGTTGTCGGTAAAAACTGTGTTATTGGCAAGAGAGTCAAGTTGACCGGTTCCCTTGTGTTGGACAACGTCACCATAGAAGACGATTCCCAATTGGAAAACTGTATTATAGGAAAAGGAGTCTTTATTCGTAGCAAGGTCAAACTTACCAACTGTAATGTTGAATCGACTCATGAAGTTGGTAAGGGAACTCAAGCCAAGAACGAAACCTTATTGTGTTTTACCTTGGAAGGTTTGGTTGAAGGAAACGAAACGGCATCGCTGGATGAAGACGACAGCGAAACCAACGACGATAGTGATGAAGAAGATTACGAAGATTATGGTGATAATGACGATGGATTATTTGGTTACTAACCGCCCACATTATCTTTATAGACTCTTGCATGTAACAAATAAAAGAATTAATATAAACCTCTATAAACCAATATCAGAAATGAACCAAACTATAAAACCTAGTGATGCAATGTACTATGTATAATCCATAGTTTCTAATTTGAAGAATTATGATCCGACATGGTCTTCTTCCATTTCTTTTTGCCTTGATCATGTTTCAACTTCTTCAAGATGACCTTATCGTCAAGGTCATCTTCGGAACTGCTGGATTTCAGAGGTGACAGCACCAGGTCTTTGTAAAATTCTGCTTTCCTAGTTGAAGGACGATAGTGGTGTTTATGCTGGACGGATAATGGCGAGTATCCGGGTACTATAGGATGCTTGGGTCTGATGTCGTGATCAAAATTGAACTGAAAATCAAGTGGAAACTGGAAATCTGGGGTGGCCGATACGTTGCTAGCATTCTTTTCTGCCGATTTCTCGATGGCTTCTGCGGTCGATTGTTTCTCTGAATCGGACGAGGATACATTATGAAGATTCGTGATTTCGGCCCGTTTAGTCAAGGCCCAGTTTTCCACATCACCGCCGTCAGCGATAACTTCCAACAAATCATCCAAACAGTTCATATAGCCGTTGTATTTGAGTAACAGGGTGGCGTTGTGGGTGAGTCTGTACAATGCAGCCACCGATCTAGCTGCATTGGCGAACTCGGATTTCTGGCTGGCTGATGGTGTACTGCCTGAGGATGTAGAATTGTAAAGTTTAGCCACAGATTTGGCAGCGTTCTTGAATTCAGTGGTCAAGTCCTTACTGAGATCATCAACCGATGTCTGGTTGACCGATTTTGTAGGTGGAAGGTCCATCGATAAATTTGACAAATCCATGATTGTGTGACGTGCTTGGTTGCTTGAATACACACTAAATCTAAGTTGTTAGTCTAATCTGTTGTGGCGGTATCTTGTTAGTGGGCTAAAAATTTGTACTCTCGTGGTAGCTACACGAAGAATGTATTCACGTGATGTGCTCATTCCAACCGTATCGCACTTTGAACAGGTGGTACGTGGAGAAGGTAGGAGTAGAGAAGTACATGCGATGGTACAAGCTACGTTAATCTACCGTTATGATGGTATGTAAGGAGTATTAGGGCAGCCACACAGGTGAACACCAAAAAATTGCGTTCAAAACTAACGTTCAGCCCTTCCCTTGTGTGGATCAGTAGACGATAATAACGATCCATCGTTGTTGGACCAGAAGAAAAAGTGCAAGATTCTTATTAGTCGAATCACGCCAAACTCAGAACCACAGGCCACAATTGAGTCCGGTGCCTACAGCATCCACTATTTGATTATGAATTCCATCATTTACTTAGCGATCTGTGAACGATCGTATCCTAGAAAACTCGCATTCTCGTATTTGGAAGAAGTCTCATCAGAATTTCAACATTCCCACGGGCAAGACGCTTTGAGCAGTAGTGCAAGACCTTTCGGGTTCAGTTCCTTCGACAATTTCTTGAGCAAGACTAAGAAAATCTATCAAGATCAAAGAGCCCAATCTAACTTGGATAAACTCAACAACGATTTGGCGGATGTAAAGAAAGTAATGACGAAGAACATAGAGGATTTGTTGTACAGAGGAGATTCTCTTGACAAAATGAGTGACTTATCGTCAAGTTTGAAAAGTGATTCGCTCAAGTATAGAAAGAGAGCCCAGAGAATCAACTTGGAGGCTCTTATCAGACAGTATATCCCAATTGTAGGCGTGGGGTTGATTTTCGTTTTCATAATTTGGTACAAATTCTTGACGTAAACATTTGCGTTATCTTAGTACTGCATATAAATACACAACCCTTCGTATTTGAAACTCTGACAGTCTGAAGATTGTAGATAGATCAATGGCTAAAGAACCACAGGCTGGCAGCGTGAATATAGATTTTGCGGCTGATCAATCCTTCGGTAAGGATATGGCTGAGGATGCTGGTCAAAAGTCAGAAGATTTGATCAAAGAGCTGGCAAGTGCCGACTCGAATAACGCACACCAGCCTAGCGAAACATTACGGCCACTACCCAAAACTGGGCTTACACTGTCCGATTTGCGACACTTGTTGCCCAACGGAACTCCAAGCCCGCAAATGATGGCGTATGAAATCCCCGGAAGACCTACTGCCTCCATCGGAATGTCTAGCGGGCCCACAACCGCAGTCAACTTGGAAACAGTCGGGGTTGACTCATTCATAGACGATTTTGATCGTGCCAATCAGCCTCTATTGACCACAACTCGCCTGGACAATACCAGTATTTTGCATTCATCTGTATCGGGAGCTAACTATAGCAGTGATGAGCACGACGATAGCAATTATATCGACCAGAGCCGTACCCAGGACGAGGAAGATCTCCAGAATGTGCTCAATGATCTTATACGAAATGAGTCTAGGCGCAACGGAGATGCCTCGACTAGTAACCCGATCTCATATGTCGATCTTAATATTCTGGGGAATAATACCGAAAAGCTTAGTGAAGACAAATTTTACCGCAAGTACATTCAAATAGACAAGGGAAAAGATGAGGAAGCGTTTCACAATAAGCTCAAGCAGTTTTTCATTCTTTCATCGGCTGGAAAACCTATATATTCCATGAATGGTGCAGATGACATAACCATAGGCTACATGGGTATCATTACCACCATCGTTTCTACGTTTGAGGAGAATGTGAAGGATGAAATCAAGTCAGTGACACTTGGCGATAACTTGAAGCTTGTAGTGTTGAACAAGAATGAAATTATCTTGGTCGCAATCACAAAAATTAGTTACGAATTAACGACTCCCCAATTCGGCGATAAAGAAGAAACTAATGAGAAAGGAAGCATCTTGGTCAAACAGCTCGAGACATTATACAACTACCTTCTCTCCATTCTTTCCAAACCTTCTTTAAAAAAGAACTTCCACAACCGTATGAATTACGATTTGCGCAAAGTACTTACAGCTCTTGATTTTCACAACTTGGACAACCTATGTATGAAGTTAACATATGGTCTCGAATATCAAGCGGAAGATGACAACCAACTGGTAAAGCAAAGTGGAGCTGGTTTCGACTATTTTGTGAGCCAATTGTTGGGGTCTAGTCTTCAGAATATCAAAATTACCAATACCTCTCGAAGTCAGCTAAATAACATATTGCTCTCGACTAAAAAGCTCAAAATACAGAAAAACAAGCAAGCTGACAAACTAGAGAAGCTCCTGTCGTTTTTTGGTATTGGTAAAGAGGGGGATGAAGATAAGTATGTCAGCGAGAGTCTTTTATTTGCATTTCTTACTGTTTCTAGTAAGATTCTAAGTTTCTTGAAACCCAAAAATCATGATATGGCTAACCAGGATATAGCTTCGCTATTTGCCATGATTGAGTCTACCGAATCACATGGGGTAGAAAACGACACAGCTGGCGATCTTTGGTTCCCACTATGTATGCCCAACTTCAGCGAGAACGGGTTCTTGTACGTGTTTGTTCGAAAATTCTGTTTGGGAGATTATATTGAGGGACGTACTGGTAGGTTGGTGGGACCTCCGATGACCATTATATTGGTTAGCAGCAACAAAAACACGTTCTTTGAAATGCAAGAAATTTCAAAGTATATCATCTACAGAATTATCAAAAAGGAAAAATTCAAGACAAAATTGTACAAGGAACTCATCTTGTCTACCAAGTTATCGATCTTGCACGATATCAAAGTGCCTGTTATCAAACACTTCATTTATAAGGTGACCAAGAGAAACCAGTTTATAATGAGTGACATGGTACACTACAATAGCAACGCCGACACCAACAGCTATTTTCAGTTGGTGTACTTTTACTCAATGTTGCATAATACCAAGGTCAAAAAGGTGCTACCGAAAAAGGATTCAAACAACTCGTTAAACCAGGGCTTCAGTCACAACAAACGGTTGACCTACACAAAATGGAACAACAATGTCACCGGATTCATGTTATCGGACGATACTTTTGAGTTTTATTGTATATGTACAGACAAGATTGATTCCAAAGACTTGATAAGCCATAGTCTCAAAGTGATCAGCTGGTGTGAAACCAATTATAAGCGGCTTTTTATAGGTGAGGGAATCAGCTTTTAGTAACCTACTTTAATATAGCTGACTCGGCAGACTTGAATGCTTCGGTCAATTTATCTAAGTACAGCTTGTGCAACTTTTCAAAGTCTTGCAATGCTTTCTGTTCCGCGTCACTCTTTTGTTTTTTAACTTGCTTGGCAAATTTATGCTTAACGTCTGCTCTTATTGAGGCAAGAGTACCTTTTGAGGAGCCATTTTTGAATTTTTCAAAAGCTTCCTTCAATTGCTTGACACTTTCCTTTTTGGTTTCTGTATTCACCGGAGGTAACGGCACCTTCAATGTGTACTTGTTGGAAGGGTCTACCTGAGCATTCATGTTCAAACCTGATCCTAGGATGGCATTGATCACATGCTTTGAACTGGCTGGGTCGAATAAGGTGATGATGAAGTTTCTGCCCTTCACTGATGTTTGGGCAACGCTGCTAAAAGGCACCTCTTCTTCACCGTTATCCACAGCGAGTTTATCGAAAATACGAGGATTGGTTTTGCCAAGTTTGCTTTCGTTGGCGAGCTTCACAAACTTATCGATAACCTCACTGAACTTTTTTGTGGCTCCGTCCATGTCTATCAAGGGTCCTTGAGGCTGCTCTGCGACGTCCTCGATGACCGCACCCTTCTTAGGCTTCTTCTTTAATAATTTAGGTGTAGTTGAAAAAGCCCTGACCGGTGCTGGTCTGGGCAATGCATATCTAACTACGAATAAGCTCCTACTAACGGCTCTGAACATGTTGCTGGTACTTCTTAGTTCTATAATCATGATATTTTTCATCGAAAGGGCCTATGCAGTATATATGTTTATGTGCAGAACGTGATATTTATACCGTAGCAGTGGGAGCGGGGTCTTGCAACTTCTGTATAACAGCAAGACAGGAGTTGGCTTCTCTTCCTACTTCTCCACCTTCCTTTACCAAGGCCTTCAAGTTTTTGGAGCACGGTTTTGCAAACACATCAACCATGATTTTGCGTCTGGTATCCAAGTCTTCAGAGGAGATGACATCTAAATCCTTAAGTGTAAGGCAGCCATCAGATGCTCGAGATCCGCCGGAGTTCTTGTCGGTCAGCTCTACCATTCTAGAGCGGGGTAATGTTACTGTGAATAGGTTCAATGGTGAGTATGGCTGTGGGGTTTGTTGCATGATATACTTGAAAGACTGGGGGTGGATACACACCAAGTTCTCGGTTTCGAGCACCGCCGACTCGTCTTCGAAGAGACATATTTCTAGAAGGTTACGAAGTACTTCCAAGTGGCCGATTCGAGCCTTTTTGGTAGAGCCTTCGATACTGGTGGCTGAGATGGCTATAGATTGGGCCCTTTTGTCGTCAGTGAGTGTCCAGGCCATTATACCAAAGAAGTTTTTGATGGTTTTAATAAAGTACGTACGAGCCAATGCCCTAGGTGCATGCTTGACCAAAATTTGTAAGAACTTGGTGGAATCGTTTCTGATTTCGGGCGATATGTGGGTCATGGCAGAGTAAATGAACAACACCACATTTCGAATATGAAGATCAAGCAACCCTGGCTGCTTCTCTGCACAAGCCTCGAATAGCGAGACCAAAGCTGCGCGTACACTTTTGGACTGGTCCACGATCAACGGTATTATGGCGGTGAGGATGTTCTTGTAGAATGATGGATTGGATGGAAGATGCAGTTCGATATACAACAAAACCTCTTTTCTAGTGGACGATGCATGATGTTTGGTGAGGGACAAGTGGTGGCCCAAGTCCACTTCTTCTCTTTCCTGCTGAGTCGCAGTAGCTCTTTTGGCTAGTGACTGGTTGGGCAAGTTAATTGCACGCGCCACAAACGACGTATCAGTATGGTTGTCTGGTTTTGCAGAAGTTTTTCCCACCTTCAACTTGGGCTTGACGAAATCCTTCTGCTTCTCTGCCTTCTTCCTCTTCGAACCCATGTTTAAATGTAGTGTGTGATGAGATGAGCTTCGAAGTCTCTTCTCATCGTTATATCGCGAGTGTCGTGCGCGGGCAAATCCATACAACTATCGAAATCTGGCACCCACTAGGTCGCAAGCCAGTATGAGTTACGGCGACTTTGATGGTATACTCAATTCGCTATCTCTTGCGGATAGCCCTGGTTATGAAATAAGGCACCGTTACCACGATGAAAGTGATGATCGAATGGAAATTGACTCGATAGATGAGCCAATGCAGCCAGAAGTCATAGAGCCCGAGGTGCATGAAGTGATCGAGTGCGAACCATCGAGGTCTGAGCCAGAAAGGACTGAGCTGAAACGGCTTCTAAGTGTTCTTTCACCCACAACCTTGGGTGCCCAGTTGGCGGTACGACCCCAGCTCTTGCTAATGCCCCCGCCAAATACAAAACCTGAGTCCAATAACGAGTTTGATCACGAGTATACTCTTAGCAGGATGCCCAAAACAACCAGAAACGTCAGTCTGTTCAATTCACAGTCGGATATAAAATCTTTTCTCGAGAAGGAGAACCAACCACACAATCACCCATACAATATTTCATCGCATGGCTCAAACAAAGATACTCTTCGTGACAACGCGTTGACGCAAAGCTATAACTACCGCAAGTCCATGGCACACACCCAAAATTCAAGTGAGATGAATGGAAATCATGTGCAAGGTCTCTTCAATTACACACAGCCCATTTCACAGCATGTACTTCCAATTGTTCAGCCATCTCCCTCGCCCGTCGTACATCATCACCATTACTATTATGGAAACGAAGTGGCCAAAGTGCCTTCTCTGGTAGAAGAAACGCGCGTGGAAAAGCGCCTGGAGACTAGAATGAATAGACAAGTGCAATTGTACGATACAACCGTTGAGCTACCACAACCGTGGTCGCCAACTTCCCGGCCCTCGGCCCAACTTCCTTACGTCTTATCGTCATATCTCCAGCTAGCTGCTAACGCGATGATGTTAATGTATGGCACTTATCTTGTGTGGCTCGTGGTTCTGTCGATCAAACAAGATGTTGCGTTTCGTATATCGCAGCAAACTCTTCACATTGCGGTGGAAATCGAGAGCTGTCGTCGGTCGTACTACGAAAACAACTGTGATCCCGATTTGATCGTGCCGGCACTCGAAAGACAGTGTGCGTATTGGCACAAGTGCATGAGCCAAGACCCCACCAGAACCGGCAACATGTCATCTATCAGTGCCAATACTATCGGAATACTTATCAATTCATTGGTGGAGCCTTTGGGTTTGAAGTTTTTTTTTGTTGTAGCAGCATTTATTGTTGTTATTTTTGGGTGCAACTTCAGTTTTGGTTATATCAGAGCAAAGTCATACTATGGATGGGACACAAAAGACCAACAACTTAAATAGAGAGTGTCAAAAGCACTAGCTATACTCAGAAATAAAATGGACAATTTCATCACATGTTCAAGCTTCCATTCAACTGATGAATGAAAGGACAAACATCAATCGTTTAATCGATGGTTAGTACTATTGACGCGAAGCTATACTGCTCAACGTCCTATACGTATTTGAAGTCCACAGAATGAGTGATTTATTATTATAATAATAGCACATTTATGCAATTAGCTATTATTCTTTTAATAAATATATATATATATATAAGAAACTGCATTGATAATTGTATACCTATTACCCTCAGCTTACATGTACAGACTGTGGAGATACATCTACTCTCTTGTAATTTTACGCTCAGTCTCGCATAATATAATAAGGTACATAATTCACTACTTGGTGATTACGGTGATATTAACTATTCCGATTGGTTTCTGGCTAACTCTAGGATTTCAGGAGAGGCCGTGTGTATCTTACTTCACCCTTCATAGCACCCCTTCACTCTAGTATGCTTCTACTCCTGCTGTGTATATATATCACGTGACTACATTCGTACCAATTTTGAAGAGATAGAATCAACTTCATACTAGCATCTTAAAATCATCAGAGATGAATAACCAAAGCAATATGGGCAATGGAGGAATGAACAACCTTGGGGACACCAACATCGGTGGCAATCCCAACAATATGAACCGTCCTCAAGGCAACCGTCAAATAAACGTCCAGCCCAACCAAGTATCTCAGCTAGTTCAAGCACTCAAAAACGAGGTTGCCTTGGCCAAAGCTTCAACAGATGATCCAGTGAAGCAACAGCAGCACTATAGCAAAGCAGAAAGCATTAGGCAGATATTGCTCAACTACCAGGCACAACAGAGGGCAAGAATGCAGCAGCAGCAGCAACAACAACAACAACAGCCCCAAAGACCACAACAACCAATGCAAAACCAACAAGTGCCTAATACTACACGTTCGCCGGCCATTGCAGCAGCACAACAAGCACAACAGGCATTTCAAGCCAAGAACCAAAGCGCGCAATCACCTATGAATATGCAACAAGGACGTCTTTCAGCACAAGCAACGCCAGTGATGCCAACGCCTGGTCTTCACCAGTCCCCCAATATGGTTCGTCAATCTCCTGTGATGCAGCAGCAAGTAAGACAGTCGCCTCTTATGCAACAAACGCAGCCTTTTCAGAGCCAGAGTAGCCAGCTGGCTCTGCATCCACAGCAGCAGGTCCAGCAACAGTTTCAGCAACAAATGAGGAGTAATAATCCCCAGTCTTCAACTCCAAGTGCCAATTCCACGGCCACAGGAACACCTGCTATTCCTCCCAATGCTGTGACTGTTGAGAGATTCAACCAAGTGAAGCAAAGATTGCAAGAAGTAGGTAGAAAAATCCAGATATTACAGCAAAGCAAAAAAGGTAATGTCACTGCAGAGCAGCTGGCACTTATTGATCGAGAAATCACCGACTTGAAAGCCAAGTTTGCTCAGTTTCAACGAGTAGGAATCATCATGAGGAACCAATTGGTTCAGCAGGTAAAAGGTAATGCAGGTGCTACTAGTGCTACACCTACGGGGTCTGGCTCCAGTGCAGCCAACGGAAGTACTAGTGGATCACCCATCAACGTGAATCTGGTACCTACTCCATCGGCCAGCCAGAATCAAAACCATTTCATTTCTCAACAAAAATTGAATGCCGTCAACTCTCCTGCAATGAACAACTTGGGGGTGTCACAACAAAGGCCCGCTCCTCAAGCCAGTCAGATCCAGCAAGTTCAACAGCAGGCCCAGCGTATTCTTCAGCAGCAACAAAGAACGCCTGGATCTACACCTCAGCTCCCACAAACTGCTACCAAACAGCCGTCGGCAGTGCCTTCTAGCCAAGCTCAATCTCCCGTTGGTTTTACTAGCACCACCAGCCAGTCACAAAGACCTTCGTCCAGTGCGGGTATAGCTCCAGACGTCAAGCCCTCCCCTCCTGTAGTCACCCCAGCCAATGCTGCTGCATCTGCTAACGCCGCCAACAATGAAACCAAAACAAACAGTCCTAGCAAAGAAGATGCCTCGTCGCTGAAACCTCAAACCCCTTCACAGTCCATTCGGTCGAGCGAACCTCCACCTATCAACTTATCGGGAATCACAAAGCCTAGCGTGCCGTCGATACCGATTTCAAGTACCATTAATGTCAAACCACCTGTGGCAGTGACGTATAAAGCCAATGAAGACATACGGCCGTCGCTTACCGGAGGAGCGGCCAGCAGTTTGGGATCGTTACTAAACACGCCAGCCATTACAAAACTCCCGATGTTTGATCTTTCTAACAATGGCAGTGCCAGCAACTTGCCAGAGACAGGAGGAAGAGTGCTTACCAAGAGGAAACTCATAGAATTGGTCAATACTACCGGGGTTGATGAAGGTGACGGCAAAACCAACATGGACGGGAACGTTGAAGAACTTCTTCTTGATTTGGCAGATGAGTTTATCAATTCCGTCACCAGTTTTGCATGCAGACTTGCCAAACACCGAAAAGTCGATACCATTGATGCCAAAGACGTACAACTACACCTAGAAAGAAATTGGAACATTAGAATTCCAGGTTATGCCATGGACGAAATCAGATCCACCAGAAAGTTACAGCCCACCACCAGTTATAATCAAAAGGTCAGCGGGGTGGAAATATCCAAGTCCGTTAACGGCAACATAGCATAAAATAACCAGAATTCTTTCCCACACCATACAACAGCCTGAAGGAAAGTGATCACGTGGTTTATCTGTCACGTTCACGGTGTTATCGTGATGAACTGGGAATTCCGCGCGGCGCTATGCCCAAACGGGTTAAGCGAGTGGAATGGCGCTAATCAGTCGAATGATATATAAGTAGAAACCTACCGTTTGTTATTTTGGTAGATTGACATTTTGAATTATGACGCCTACAGCAACCACAAACAAAGGATACGAAGCGGTCACCGAAGGGTCGCACAACATCGCCAAGGGAATGGATCACCCTCACCCTATACCCACTTTCAGTGATCCGTACGAAAAGCGAAAGTGGATGTTGCAACATTTGGCCGGTGCTTTCAGGTTTTTTGGCAGATCCGGCTGGTCTATGGGTGGTGCGGGGCATATCTCCATAAAGGACCCCGTCACACCAGGTACTTTTTGGATCAACCCTCTCAACAAACATTTCTCGCTCATCAAAGTCAGTGACTTGGTTCACGTGGATGAAGAGTGCAACATTTTACCAGACGGTGGCCAAAGCGCGGTGAATGCGGCCGGGTTCTCGATCCATGCGGCTCTCCACAAAGCCAGACCAGATATCGCGGCCGCGTGCCATGCCCACCTGCGCTACGGGGTAGCATATTCTGCGTTTGGCAAGGAATTGGAGATGATCAACCAGGACGTGTGTGTATTCCACAAACGTCATTCGGTGTTTACCAACTTTGGAGGAGTCGCGTTGGACTTGAGAGAAGGTCAGGAGATCGCCGAATCTCTTGGCCCAAATGGGGTAGCTGCGCTCCTCCAAAACCATGGCTTATTGACAGTTGGGTCCACCGTGGATGAAGCCGCTTTCTTGTTTGGTTTGTTGGAGGCCTCGTGCCACATTCAGTTGTTGGCTGATGCATCCCAGCAAAAGAAGAAAATCATCACTGACGACGTTGCCGAGTATATAGTCAAGACCACTGCAGACCCCGAAACGTTGTACGGAGAATTCCAGCCTGATTATGAGTTGGAGTTGGAATTGACCGGAGGTTCTTTCCTCAAGTGAAAAGTGGTCTGAACGCTACCTTATCACGCACGTATACGAGTTTGGCTTAGTCTTGAAGCTTTATTAATGAAATTTATTGTTTAAATAAACTATTTATCCTTATGCAACTTTCTGACCAGTTTGGCCCAACTCTTGACCTCTTTATCATATATACCTTGGGCAACCCCACTTAAAAACCCATTCTCGTCTTGCAATAAGTCCCAGGGCGATTTTCTGACTGAATCATTCTTGATTAAACATGAATCTATAAACTCACACAAGGATGCATCATATAATTTATTGGTTTTAGGATTGGTTTTTTTGGTTAATGTTGGAGGTGTTTCGTTGACAATTCGTTGCAACAAGTCCAATATCCCCTCTGGTCCGCCATTGCCCGCGAACGAGTTATCTGTCCCCTCATCGTCGTCACTCCACACAGGAAGTCCACTGGCCAATTCAATAAGCATGAGTCCCATGGACCATACATCTGATTTGACGCCGTAATTTAGTCCTTGGATTCTTTCGGGCGACATGTACATGGAGGTTCCTACAAAGGTATCAGCCATGGCCAACGAGTTGGTGAGTTCACGAGATACCCCGAAATCACAGAGTTTGAATTCACCCTTGTGGGTCATTAGGACATTAGAAGGTTTGATGTCACGATGAATAATCTTATGAGTTGTGTAAAGATAAGTCAAACCCGACAATATAGAATATGCCAATTTTTTTAGTACGTGGATGGGAAACTGTTTCATTTCACACAACGGTAAAATTTTATCAAGTGAGCCACAATTGCAGTACTCCATGCAAATTACGATAGTGTTATTGTTATTAACAAATGCTCCGTAAAACTCTATAATGTAGGGAGAATGACACTCATGGAGGATCCTCAACTCCCTGATAATCTGAGTCTTGATCACCGTTTTCAGGTCGATATGAATAATTTTTTTGGCCATAGTTTTTTGGGTGGGGATATGTAGGATTTTCGAGACGGTCCCCGAATTACCAGCCCCCAAGCTCTTGAGCGTTACCAAATCGTTGTTGTTGAGTTTTATAGACGATGTGGTAGCGATTGGTGACGAGTTTTCTGTGAATATATTGG